>OV815489.1:36597153-37287776 GCA_929108735.1 Andrena dorsata | reverse complement strand
TTGAATAAGGACTCTTTTTGACTTCGCCTATGAATTGCGATAATTGGGAATGAGTTCTAGAACAAAAAAAGATTTTCCTGTTTTCATAGACTTCCTCCCCGTTATCTTCATCTTCAGAGTTGTCCGAATGCTCCGTTATTTCTTCTAAAAGTAGTTCCTCTTCGACGTTGTCTTCTTTTGCGTTTAGCTCGTCAACTTTATCTTTCTCAGGTTTATGTTTCACGCAATCCACTTTGATCCGATTGTACGATTTCTTCTTATTATCCATATCTTCCACCGCTTTCTTCAGAGCATTTTTCTTACGTTCATGCTGAAGGATACTATTTAACTTTGCTCGAAGTGTCTGCCTCTCACGGTTCAACTCTATCTGCTCCGTTTGAACGGAGAACCAATTGTCAGAAGAATTAGTACATTTCTCTATTTGTTCGTCGAGTCGAGAGATTGCAGTATTCAACTGTTGTTTCTGTGATTCTTCATGGTCAATCAGCCACTTTAAAGCACTGCAAATAATCGACATGGATTTACCAGTGCCTGTTGGACTTTCAAAGATCCCCAAATTAGCATTTTCCAGACATTCGTACAATTTCTTCATAAATTCATTTTGTATAGGATATGGTAGGAATGGGAAAGGAAATTCTTCGGTGGCTTGCATATTATCTAACAATTATTTCGAAGCTAAACATAGGCTGTGTAGCTTCGAAGCTTCGATAAGATTAACAATAAACTATTCCTCTTAACAATACGATATTTAAGTATACTCTAGAACAAACCGTTTTGCGGAATATTCAAAGAAATATCAATCAACACAATTGACTACTTTAAACGTTTTGCATGGTTTTGCATGCTGCATCACATTTGAGCGGCACATTCGAAATTAATCGAAGGAGCAACACCAACAGCTATGAACAGTGATGCGTATGAAGTTGGATAGTAGATATTGGATAAAATGGGGTAATATTTGCGAATAGTGTGATTTATCTACACGTAGGATAATGAATTTAACGAAACAACTGGTAAGTGTATTCACACGCGGCAATGACATACTGCAAGATTTCTGAAAGATTACGGGAAAGTAATTGAAGGGAATCGTAATTCGTAGTCTCAAGTTTCAGGTTATAGTAAGATAGTATGTGTTGGTAAAAAGGTTGGTCAGTGGCTGGCAAGTAGGAATCACGTGTTTGAAGAGAAGACAAGCAGTCGTGAAACATGATTGTCCGAAAACGAATCTGGCCTCGTACCTTCAGCGACTTCCTTTCGATGACTTTTATATTAATGATAGTCCCTCTGTTATATTGGTTTGAATTATGGGTGGTTTTACCGGCAGTGTACGAGTTTGGATCGTTGCCGTACATCCTGCACTTTATCCTGGGAAATTTTATCATGT
This sequence comes from Andrena dorsata, assembly GCA_929108735.1. Taxonomy (NCBI): domain Eukaryota; kingdom Metazoa; phylum Arthropoda; class Insecta; order Hymenoptera; family Andrenidae; genus Andrena; species Andrena dorsata. The sequence goes on along the minus strand of OV815489.1, from coordinate 37,286,392 downwards.
TGAACATTGTTGGAAACTTCACTTACATCGTTTTCTGTGATACCAGTACCAGGAGAGATATCATGCCAATAAGCGCTGCGAATACTAAAGACGGCTGGAGGCTGTGCGCTTCTTGCGAAACGCTCGCGCCCCCGCGTTCGTGGCATTGCCCGATATGTGATATCTGTATTTTAAAAAGGGACCATCATTGCATTTTCACCGGGTGTTGTATAGGTCATTATAACCATCGATACTTTGTCATGTTTCTTCTGTATTTATTCGTAGCGACAATGTATAGTTTCTGCTTCAATAATATCTTCATTTGGAATAGAATTCATTTTGAGTTTCCCATGTCGATTGTAAAGATTATCTTTCCATTGGCAATATTTGCTTTCGGATTCGACGGCTCTATAGATCAATTTTACTTGATGATATACATCGTGTCCACGGTGGGAATGTTGTATGTAGGAGTCTTGTGCATTTATCACTTTAGTTTAGTGCTTAATGGGAACGTAGCTGTCGAAAGTAATAAGAGAATTCGTTTATATAATTTAGGTTGGAAACAAAATATAAAAGAAGTATTAGGTGAACGATGGTATCTCACATGGTTACTTCCTTATACAACATCTCAATTGCCGCATAATGGTGTAATATGGGATACGTTAAACTCGTGGCAATATTCAAATTTTAAGAGCAAATGATTACTTACACCAATAATTAGTGTTACACAATAATTATTATTGTGTAATTTTTTATATAAATATATGCAAACGTAACAGATATAATTGCAGTTTCGATACAAAAGTATAAAATAGAGTGTCAGAATTGTATAAATTTTATAAATTATATATATATATATATAGATTGTTAAACTTGTCAATGTTTACTGTATGTACTATAAATCATATATGATTCAATTGACATTGTACATTGAAACGTATATTGTTGACAGAAATTGATACAAACAATTTTTCATAATTACAGTAGACTATTATTTACAGAAATGTAGATGCGAGTATGTGTGCACTGAATAATCTGCATTTATTTCTTACCTTTATTGAACAATTTATATGAATGTGAATGAATATTACAATAGATATGTTTTTAGCACAATAGTGGAAGAATTTGATTTCAATATTTACACATAAATGTCCGAAAACATTTGTGTGAGGATTGCCATTCCTACATAAATTCAAAACTATTTAAATGCACAATATAGTATAACTGTACATCGATGAGACTAGTTCAAAATCATACTCATTTCTCAGCGTTATTCGATCAAGTTAAATATCTCTTATCATGTACTTTTTACTGAACACAATAACTTCAAATGTATCATATCTGTACAAAACTTTGGAACTTTATATTTGCGAGTAAATGATAAATTGTAAAAAAAGCTTGTTCTGCGACAGAAACTGGAGATAATGTCATGAAATTTTATATATTAAACTTAAATAATTGTGACCGCATCTTCTTCACTTTAATACGCTAACTTTTAATATATAATTTTTTTTAGAAAACGAGTATACCTAATACAAATTACAATAACTTATGCATAATAATTTTAGTTCACAGCATTAAAAAAATGGAATCAAAACTCCATACTCACGAATAGTAAATTCTTATAAAAAAAAGATAATGTTGTAACGTAAAAGTAACAGAGTATTTACAATATATAAACACAGCTGCTGCCCCGTGGCATTCTTCTTAATTTCTCTTAAACGTATTTCCGTTCTAAATTCCACCGACTTCGTTTAATATAAATGAGAATCATACTTTGCCAAGTAAGCTGACATAAGTTCTTTTTCTGTACGTTCTTTTGACTGCAAATTTTATGCAGACTAATATCAATATGACGGCAGACGTGACATACAACACAACACAAATGCTTATGTCAAAAATTGTAAAATCCCATCCTATCTTTTTACTACTCGCGTATTTATTCGACACTAGTCTCTCCTGCCTTATTTTCATTCTATTACCATTATCTTTACGTTTGTTATTTGAGCCATAATAATTTATTCCTTTATAGCTATACTTCGTTTTGAGATACTGCAAAACATTTTCCTCGTACCAAGTACCATTCCCGTGTCTGCAACTCGGGCAGTGTTCCGCTGTTGGATATTGAACCTTCTTGTGCTTCGGATCTTCCGTAGAGTCTCCCGATAATCTTCTATTCACTTCATTATGAGCAGACCACAACCATACAATACTGTCATTGGCACTAGATACATCGACCATTTTGTTCTTCGCAGCCATTTGTAGAAAATGTTGGGCGCAATCAGCGCACCCAAAGAAATACTGTACGTATCCATACATCGTTTCCAATATTTTCCGTGGTTCCTGTTCGGCATTCTTATTTTCAAGAGCATAGTTGACCGTCAGTGTATGAAACATTGTCCAAAGACCACAAGGATAGCCGCGATATCCCTCTTCGCTTCCCTTGCAACCAACCCACTGCGAGGGCCCGGAATATATGGGCGACATTTCCTCTTCCGTAGATTTCACTATTTGAATAAATTCTTCGCCCGTTATATTGTCTCGTCTCTTTATAACATCGCGAACAGTTTCTAAGAATATGTTATTGTGTCTCAAAGGGAAATATTCAGCTAGTACGTTCAAGTATTTCTTTAACGCGTCCATCTTTTTCTCCTTAATCATCTTATGTAGCGAAATTTCATGAGTCATGGAATATCTTAAAGTATTCTCCAAATCAAGTTGATAGAGATAGTCACCACTTACAGCGGTGCCTTCTGGTCTTTCTGCTTCTTGCGAGTCTTTTGAACTACTGGTACTTGATCTATGATCTCCTGTCTCTACAAAATGATTTTTTGGAGTTTCCTCGTCCATTTTCTCTCCCTTTGAAATCATATATCCTCTGATGGCGTTAAAAGTGCCTTCTCTTGTAGGTACTCGGATTTTCAGAGACTTTTGTGTTTCGTTACGACCGAAGACTATCAAACTTGGAAAATTGGTGATTTTATTTGTTTCGCATAACAATTCGTTGTCCGATGTTACTCTTCTTATCTGTAATGTTGTCATCTTGTGTGTATCTAATATAACTTCAGCGCCCAAGTGCGAGTCAGTCTTTTCAAAGAGTAAAAAGAAGTATTTCACCGTGTTTGGTACAGCTTTCCAGATATTTGTCGCTTCGTAATTTCTATAATAATAAAAAAAGGAGTTAATGTTTTAATGTGTTGGAGACAATTTTAACAATTACCTGTATGGTGTAATATTGGGCCATGTAGTACCACGTCCTTCTTGTTGCTCATTCTCCAATACCTTGATCAAACCATGTCTAAGCTCATTTACACTGTCGCGTTTTTCCACCGGTAATCCTAACGACGATAGATGCGCATTTACAGGAAAATATACAAGCATCGGATACTGCATAATCTCGTGTTCTCGACAGATTGGATTATTATCATCATCCGCGCAATCTATCGCAGCGACTACTACGATATCTCTCCATGCTAAAAAACAAATCCTGATAAATGATCTGTGCCATGTTTGATTTTGTGCTTAACATATGCTGTAGTAGTGCAATTATTTTGTACACAAATTGTAAACGAAACTGATAAGAGTAAAAGAGAATTTAGTAGCGTAGAGGTAAACGGAATGGAGGGTATCAATTAAAGTAGCAATGACCTACTCATGTGCTGTAGTAAGATTTCTCTAATTTTTGTCAATGTACTTTTAACAATCTTGTGCTTTGAAATAAATAAGGTACATACCGTGAATGTCACTAGCAAAAGTTTTCCATAGCGGTGCAAATCGAAAACAAAAGCCGCACCAACTATTATAAAATTCAACTAACCATCCTTTGGTGTCGCCGTAAACGGATTGCTTAAAATTAGTAACGTTTAAGATAATTACACTATCACTTGCGTTATACAATCCTTGCGCAAGATTCTGATACGGTTCTTTAGCTACCGCAGCATTGCAATTCACTGTTATTATACCAATTAAACAGAGTTTCAACAGCAAACAAATACCAAAGTGTTCCATGTCGTGTTATCCCGCTTGTCCTAGTCGCACCTGGACGTATCGTTGAGTGTTTAGTGTTTCCGAAACACAATAATAATTCTACGTCTCTATGAGGGCGCTTTAATGTTATACTAATGTTCGCACATTGGGTTTATTTCCATGAAGGCTGTTACATGGGAAGTTGGCTTGAGAATCGTGACGTCGCATATAAAAGAGATAAATGACGGTTCCGTTGATTAACGTAATTGTGTAATGAACCATGATGACTCTCTGAAAGGCTTAAGAACTTGGAAGCTCGCACCGGAAACAAACGAGTAGAGCAATCATTATACCGTTTAATCTAAATTGCATAAACAAGTACAATGTTCATTAATAGTCATATCTTTACAATTCGAAATTATACGATTAGACAGCATATTATATTTTACCCGCTGACAGCGAATACGTACAAAAGTCTATCGAGCTAAAGGCGGTATTTTGCTGCGCCGTTCCAAAAGTAAATTTCATTGTTCAATATTTAACAAAGTTCGTATAAATAAATGCTAGATAATTAGTCATTTATATTAAAAAACACTGTTTATTAGCCGTTTCAATATGAATCCGCTGCTTATTCCTATATAAAATGAAAACAATAGGACATCACCCTTAAGGATATAGGAGGTGTTAGGATGGTGGAGGGAAATGGGGAGGGGCGACGGTATATACGTTTATTTATTTTATAAACACCTAATTACGGATATACCATGTAACCAAACCAACTGATAAAGAATATGATCAGTATAAACCTGGGAGCACCTTGCGCTCTCTCTTCCCTACTTAGAAAAGATTTTCGATGCTTCTTGAACATTTTCTGAAACACGTTCGGCCAGTTTCACCCCCAACCCCACTGGCTTGTCCAGGTCGGGGGCCTGACGATCAACGATTTCTTACTGTCTTGAGGCTTGCTTTTTACAGAGTGCTTGCGGTTCTTCTAGGCTTGAGACTTCTCAGCCGGAAAGTGAATGCGATTCGGATCATATTCTTTGTCACAAGCGCGAAAAACCTTCGGATCTTCAAAATTCGAGCAAGACAAACATCTTCAGATATCTTGTCTTCGACTTTTCAAAACTTTCATTTTTTCATGAGTGAAACTTCAAACTTCCCTCTATCATCCAATACCTCTTGATTCAAAACCTTATAAACAAACAAACAGGTTAGAGAACTTACTTCTATCTTTTTTTTAAATTTTATTTTTTTTGTTTTGTTTCGTTTTCTTTTCTGTGTGTAATGTGTTTCGTTTACTTTTCTATTGTTTCATTCTTTCTCTTTACTTTTTGTAAATATAAACATTTAAGAATACCACATTTTTTCCAGATGCAATACCACATTTTTGCCAGTGTGATATTCAATGTCCAAATGGCTGGAATACAACTTATAAGCAAAGCAATTAAAATCGTCAAAGGAAATTAGAAACCTCAATTATATTCCAACCTTCACATTATCATCGTATCGGTACAATTACGCAAACCTTATCTTCACAATAATAAAAAAAAAAAGAACCGTTAGGAAGCGATAGAAACGTTTATGAAAATAAGGTTTTTCGTGTCCATTCTAACCTTACTGTTTCATGCAAAGAATATGCTACGCTCCTTTGCATTAGCAAGCTATCTCATTAATTGATATTGTACAATATCGTAATTTAAATGCCGTATATTAATTGCATGATGATGCAGAATTAGGTAAGGTAAGAATAGTAGTGAGAATGTAGCGTTTGCATTTTTTTTTTGACCCGGTACAGTATTGTTAGAAGAAATTTGAGGTCAAAGGGTCAAGTCACACAAATGGTCTCCCAAACACCTGGCCTCTCGCATCACACTCGTGTCACTTAATACCGACCTGAAATTCATTAAGCAACAAAAACTATGATTGTTTGACCCAGGTTACGGGTTACACTTAGTTACTACCGTACGATTTATTGGATGCATTCCTTGATGCTCCCGTCTTCCATTCTTGCTAATTTTAACTACTTATTTTGTACTTAAAACATCTTGTCTGAACTAAATATAAGCGGTCTACGAAAATATGAATCCAAATTAAGAATCTCCGTTTCAAACGCTACGAAAAATCATTGTAACTCGACTGTACAAAGAATACCATTTTGTGTGTCATCTGTGCATATATGTACATACTCTACATAGATACGTAGGCGTATGCATTCAATGTTTCCAGTTCTCCATTTTCTCATACACTTTTTCATTCTCATTACCCTTGACGTGTTTCTCAAAAGTTTATATTTTTATGATGCATGAAAAATGATAAATTAGTACAATGTTCCTGTAGAATATTATCTTATGGCATTACTTTTTTAATAAACATATTTTAGGTTCATTACAAGTCTCCGAGGTTCTACTTGAGGATATTCAATCTCTCATAACTCTGACGAAACATTGCAAGAATGTTTCACGTTGCAGGTGCATTGTTACATAATGTACTTGATATTGCGTTTTTAAACCTTAAAAAAGATGAGTCTCGGCGAATTATACAATATCAAATCAATGAGTTTCTTTTGTATTGCTCTATATGTAGAAATAAAAGTTCAATATATGCTGTGTAATATAACTGTAATATCACTTCAAAGGAGACACATATCCATGTAGACTGCTTATATTACGTGGTGTAACAGAATGGAAAGCACACTTACGTGGCGAATAAGAGCGTGATCTAGATCTGTCGTAGCGTGAACGTCGGCGACTGTAGTACGGACTTGGTGAACGTCGATAGCTCCCCCTGTAACTACTATTATGCGAAAAACGAGATACAGTTAAGCGTGCTGTTTATTCAAGTAACAAACTGCCACGCCGTCGAAATTACAGAGGAACAAAATGAACCTACTCTCTACGCCTGGGCCCATCCCATCCTCTGTCGTGCAGGTGTGTGGGTTTTCCCATGTAAATTCCAGGAGTAGGTGTGTGAGCTCGCTGTGTAATAGAAAAGTCTACCCTTATTCGCCGACCGTCAATTTCCATTCCTGTGCACTGTTCTTTCGCTACCTTAGCATCCTCAGACGATTCAAAATATACAAAGCAGAATCCTCTGGATCGCCCAGTCTGAAACACCAATTATACGCGTGACCCTTTTTAAGTACAAAATACATATAATAGATATTCCCTTCTTCTCCGTATTTAGAAAAGAAAAGACATGTGACCAGAGGCCTTTAACGAGTCATTTAAACTTGACGCATGAACCGTTCTAAATCTCTGGTGCTTTGTTATTCCCAGTCTTACGACAATTTAGGGATTATGTTATCGTTTAATTAGTCAACCAGGTCTTTCGCTAAAAAAACCTCGCGCAATTTGGAGATAGTTTAGTTTAAATACCTTTGCGTCAATTACGACTTGTACACGTTCGACGGGTCCGTATTTGGAGAATATGTGGTGGATTTGTTGCTCGGTTGTGAAAATAGAAAGTCCAAATACACCCAAGCATCGGGAGGGGCAAGGGTTGTCCCTGTTACCAACATGACGTCGTCTAGATGACATGGGACTGCGTGAGTGTGAACGATAGATGTTCCTGTCACGTTCGCGAGAATAACGGGAACGAGAATATGAGCGAGATCTGCTTCGTGAATACCTCCCACCCCTGTAAGGAGAACGACTACGACTGCGACTACTACCACGATGACCTGCACTGGCATACTTGCTGCTCCGATATGACTTTCTTCCTCTGGACACTGAACGGCTTCGTGATCTTGAATATTCTTTTACTGGTCTATGGGTTTCTTTGCGTTCCCGCGATTTGCGCGATCTCGAGTGTGAGCGCGAGTCTCTCAAGCCTCCGTCCGCTGTTCTGGGTCTTCTGGGACTCGCGCTGCGACTGCCGCTTCGCTGAAAGTGGAAAGATTGAGAATTTACGCAGAGCAATCTTAATTTTATCCTATGCTGGCTATTCCTCTCGATCCTTTACAAATTCACAACAAGGTTAATTTTCAAACGAGAGCGAGCCGAATAAACACGAATTGCTTGCACTCTACCGGTGGGTGCGTATATCCAAAATTTACTCTAAAGCTTAACCTTGCAATCAGTGGTGAAGGTATTTAGATTCGCGGTTATCGACACATCTTTGAAAATGGGGAAATTAGGAATGCGTGTTTAACTAAATTCTGCAAATTACTAGATACCGAATAGCGATAGAAAATCATTAAAATCATAACACGCGTAAAATACAGCCGAACGTTGATGGATCGATAATGGCTGTGGTCAGCCGCATGTCGCTAGAAATGTAACGCGAACAAAATTGTACGAAAGGCTGAATTTTTAAATAAAGGCGCAGGAATTACCTCAATGTCACTCATCGTCGTACTTTGGCTGTGAATAAATGCGACGAAAGGTAGCGAAAATCGGCGAAAACGTTTAGGATAATGCAACGCAGCGTCAGCGTATGATAATGGCGTACAATCTTTGGGCCGTTTCAGCGGGTAACAACCGGAAATGATTCCAGGCGGTATACAAATGCGAAATACACCAACATCCGGTGTTGCCAAGAGACGGACTGTTTAAATTCAAAATGGTGACGGTCCGTCGAAATGGCGCTAATTTCGATAACAATTTCACGGTTCGTCACTGGAGTTTCAATATATCTTCCACTACAACTTGCTCGCGGAATTTACCTGACGGATACCTATATTATTATTTACGTATATGCTCGATACAATACAGCGCGAAAGACAATGAATTCTGTCTCCATATAAATTTAGACCATCAAGGGCATTCAATTCAAATTCACTCTGCTTCGAAACGTAAACCAGATTTTCAAAGATGGCAATATTAGAGAATCTCGCATCGGTTCGACACATGTCAAGCGTTTAAAATATCGGAGTTAGTAATAAAACCAAGTGAATAGGTAGTAGGATAGTATTCGAGCGTGACACACGAAAATATTAATTTATATTTCAGATGCGATAGAACGGGCGTCTGTTTCTATTAAACCGCCAGTGGTGATGCACCTGCGCAGACGGATGTGCGTGCTTCTGCGTCTGGAAAAGCTGCTCACATCGCATACTGCGGCAGAGCCAGAAACGAGGAAGATTCTCCGGTAGCCAGCAAACCATTTTTCTGTCGTCAAACGGATCAAGCTTTTTGTGAGACTTGGATCGGTCACAAAAAGCGGGATTCGCTTTTCGCATAGGAATTGGCCTGTTTAAGGAGCCAGGTTATTTCACATTGAACGTTTGAAAATTGTGAGTAAAGGTGGTGACTTGTTTTTTGATTTCATATAGCGGACGATACAGTGTGACCGGTCGGGGTCTGTTGCGCCTCTTTGCCGTCGTTTTAAATAGAGCCCTGTCAACGATTAGAGCCATCGCTGGCACTCTTCTCCCCCGAATCACAATGAAACTTAACCTTTACATTTCACTCCTGCATTTTCTATGCTCCACATACTAGAATTAATCAATGAATTTTATAACAATCATGGCCGCCAGCCGGTTTTCCTACCGCCTTTATACCGCATAGATATTGTATTCGTCGATAACCGGTTGACTACGATAACGCTGTAGCTTTACTGTTATTCCTACTGGGATTTATTATGATTTCACGCGTCGGCCGAGCACTTTATTACTTTCCATTCCGTTGATCGCGAGAGCCTCGTGAATGACAAATCGATGAGATGTATACTAATTAACGGTTTGTCAAATCATCGAAATTTTTGTTTACTCACAGAGATAATATTATCTTTCAATTGCACGTTAGCAGTGTAAACTGTCACTTTGCGAATTGGATGAAATTTTCGCACATCAACGTATTTGTTTTAAACGATCAAAGCATTGGATTCAACCAATGTTCGAAGTACAGTAAAATTGTCATTGTGTTACGTGTTAGGAAAACATTTTTGAATATTTCACGCGTCTGTCAGTTTTATTTTCATTTCAAGAACTTTCTTAATTGGTTAATTAGTATTCGGAAGTGATACGTAGTGTTAATGGCTGTGTATAAATTGTATCATATTATAGATGTGTAATCTTCAATAGACGATAAAATCTATTTAAATCTGTAGATTACAAACATGGAAGAAATGCATCAACCGCAGCAGGTTGGGCCTAATATGATGGCCAACGTGAGTGGGGTTCCAAACCACTCGAATAATGTTAACAGGCGTAGCAGAGTTCGATTATCGCTGCACAATTTGATGGTGGAAAAACTTCCGATAAACGAGGCTGTTCAATTGGAGATGAAATCATTGTGCAACAAAACGCCAGTTTCTATTCTTCAGGAATTGCTTTCTCGTAGGGACACAACGCCAAAGTATGAACTAATACAAGTAGAGGGTGCTATCCATGAGCCTATTTTTCGTTATCGCGTCACTGTTGCTGATATCGTTGGTTTGTATCTAATTTTGATAAAATGTTTTAAATTCGTTTTATCGTTGAAGTTTGAAGGTATATTTTGACGCTACACTCGTTTGTTCGTTAAATTTGAGCAAAGTATAGTTTCAAATGAAAGACATACAATCATAAGCATTATTCAATCTCGTAACTTTCATTACCCACAGAGATTAGTTGTATATTCTCCGTTGAATCTAAATGGTAAATGATAAGACCTTGGTGATTGAAGCAGATCCAATTGTTTCAGCAATGGGGACTGGAAAATCCAAAAAAGAGGCAAAGCATGCCGCTGCACGAGCCGTGTTGGACAAGCTGTGCAGATTAAATAGCGACGCTCCAGACTCTCCGCTTGCAAATAACATACCAGAGTAAGAGCGGCAGCTATACACGTCTTTACTTGCCCTTTGTTTTAGATAGAAGATTAATGTAATCGATTTATTTCACGCAGTTCCGAGAATCTACAAGAATTACCTGGTTACGGCGAAGAGAAAATAATCACGAACCCGATTGGTGCGCTGCAAGAGATGTGTATGTCGCGTCACTGGCCCCCACCGAAATATTCAATGGAAAACGAGGAGGGTCTGCCGCACGAAAGAAAGTACACTATTGTTTGTTCTATTTTGAAATATCGCGAAGTTGGCCAAGGGAAGAGTAAGAAAGTTGCCAAGAGGCATGCGGCTCACAAAATGTGGCAAGCGTTGCACGATATGAACACCGAAAGTTCTAATGTAGACGAGGACGAGGTAAGAATATGGTTTCTACCTGTATTTTTGAAACATTTGAGTGATTGGAGTGATTTGAAGTTGACCGTTTCTCCCGTAAGCATAATTCTTTCCACTACATGTATATATTTCTCTCTGCGGTGTATAAGAATAATATCAACACTCATTGTTCGTATAATTTGCTTTCGTGTACTATTACGTGTACAGTTTTTGTTGTGTATGTGTGTATGCTTAGTGAAGTGGAAGTGATTTGGCACTGCAGGCAGTACTACGAGGTATAAGCTACCTTTCTGATCACCCTAAATCTATAACGGATAATTTTCGAGATTATAATCTGTATGTATATATGTGTTACATGTACTTGTACTAAAAATCATTTACACAGTAGCATATGTTTCCAACAATAAACACGCTTGGATCATTTCCACTTCATTTTACTCTTAGCGTAAGTGCAGTCATTGACAGTCTCCAATGATTAGCAGATAATTAAAATTTTACACATGTTAATTGTCCGTTGTAGGTTTTACAAAGAAATGCAAATGTGAATGCCCGTTATGCCGATCTGAAAGGTAGCAAAATCTCAACGCTAACAACTATTCATAGCCTTAAAGTTTCACAATTTCATAAAAGTCTAAAGTCATCGACTGGTGTTAAGCTTTTTGAATTACAGGTTTGTAATGTATATATTACTTGGAGCCATGTACTCCTTTTACGCTGATTTAAGGATATTTAATAATTGACAACTCGCTCAACTGTTTTCTTCTTATTAAATTTACTTTTATTCTTCCTTTCTGTTACAGAACACTTGTTTGAACGATGGTGATGTAAATTTGGTACAATTTTTGCAAGAGATTGCCTCGGAACAGCAATTCGAAGTGACTTATGTTGATATTGAAGAAAAGTCTATCAGTGGTAAGTTATTGCCTTTTCTATATTAAACTAGTAATTGGGTTTCATCGATCAGGAATCTTTCGCTCCTTCAATTCTTCATCAAATATATTTATTTTTCTGTGATCACAAAATCTAGAGGTACATCGCTTTCAGATGTGGGTAAATCTTCCCTTAATTGTTCATTAAACGCCACTCCGATAAAATGCGGTTTCTGTTGTTGTTTCTCCAAACAGGTTGCCAAAAATTTATCATAGTAACCCATTCCATGCCCCAAACGCTTTCCTGATCAACAATGCGAGACGTAAAATTATTTGAGACTTGTAATCAAGTTTTAATAATATGTTAGAATTATTTACCGTCAGCAGTAAACGCAACACCTGGTAGAATTATCAAATCCAATCCACCTACGATAAACAGTATTATTATTCTGAATTCTAAAGGGTAGTTTATACATGGAAATTTGCTGTTAAAGACTGTATAACTTAATTATTCAAAGTCTTACCAAATTCGAAAGCATTTTCCCTTGGTTTGTTGCAATCCGGTTGCTTAATGTTCCATTTGGTCAATGGTAGTTTCTCGTAGTCTTCCATTGAAAATAGTTTAACCATTTCCATTTGCTTACCCTGATACCTCGGGACAAATACGTCTCTCTTTGTCTCAAACAGATGCTTTAATATTGGTATCGTATCAATTTCATCCTTTGTACTCAAATACACCGAAACCCTTCTACTTTCTTGAAATTGTTTCAAAGCGCTTAGCTGTGCAAATATAAACACAGTTTGCAGTGAAAAAAAAAAGAATTTTGCTTCCAAGATTTCAATCTTGGAAGCAAAATGTAACATAACCTCGTATGATTACTCTGACGAATCTGTTGTTCCCCTGTATGCTTACTATATCAAATACTTTTCTCGACTGTCTTTGTTTTTCCTCGGATGTTAGTTGTCCAATAATAACTTTCATCTTTTTACGTAAAGTCTGTTTGGCAAATGTTATTCCACACATGATTCCTGTATCCTTGCACCCCTGCTTCCAGAGAGAAAGATTCTCCTGTGTACATGTAACACAGTTATATGGGGGGGGGGGGGGCAATATGTTTACTTTTAAAAAGAAAAAATAGACTGACATATGACACACTTACTAGATTAGTTATCATATCTAGTCTCTAATTATGTGTGTACATTTTGCATGAAGTAATTTATGAACACACTTTTGTATTATTTTCCATCTAATAATTCTTGATTGATCTTTTCCTGTTTCTAGTAATCGCTGTTATGCTAAATACAATCTTGGGGACTAATATTATTACATATATTATATTTTGTTATTCCTAATTATGCGTTCAACATGGCTTCACGATGCTAAAAGCGATAGTTGTTCTTTTTTAATGGTTGGAAGTAATTGGTACCGAAATCGGGGGCAACATCCGTCCCAGCTGAGGTTCAGATTAAGGCGAATATTTATTTGATTGTTACAGGTAAATGCCAGTGCCTTGTGCAGCTGTCTACCTTGCCAGTGGCAGTCTGCTATGGTTGCGGTGTTACTAGTAAAGATGCTCAAGCCAGTGCTGCTCAAAACGCTCTGGAATATCTGAAAATCATGACCAAAAAGTGAGCCAGCGCTTTGCTCCTGCCAGCCGTCACTATCAATTGTAAATCACACAACAGTTTACTGTCGAAGAATCAAAACAACGCGGATCCTAAAATTTTATCAGCGAATAATCAAGTGTCGGACAAGGGTAAAAGCGGTCAAAAGCTTGACCACGTGGGGAACAAAAGTAGTCGGCTATCCAAGCTATCGATCAGAACCGTTAACGCTGGAGTAGGAAACAAAGACGCCTCTTTAAGCACAATTACCGCGGCATCGGTGCCCGCCAGCAGGATAAACCCGTCTATAAAGAAGAACGGTGGAAACAACGAGAACTTGAAATCAAACGAACAATTGTCGAAGAGCAGCATGGTATCCCCGAATCAATCCAGTTCTAAATTCAGTAGCGTAAGGAACGTTGCAGCCTGCGTCGGCGGTAGTGCCCCTCACGAGAGCGCCCCCAAGTCCAAGGATTATTCCGGCAAGAAGTATTCCGGCGAGATTGATTCTAAAATGAAGAACTATCCGATGCAGCCGGACTACAAGGACTCCTCTGTGAACAATCAGGATTACAAAGCGAGGAATAGCGCAGCCATGAACAATATACCATCGAGGTACGGGAATCAGCCGTCTGTTCAAGCGCTGCACAGGGAGAACCATGGGACATCCGGCGCTCATCATTCTCGACCGGCATCGCGAAACGACAACACAGCCTTCGCCGTGGCTAGAAAGGCATTGGAGCAGCAAAACCCAGCGTCGAAAATGGCACCGATCAATTTCCCCCCGTTGCGGGCCCCTCAGAGCATCGTGAACGTTCGCCACCCTTTCGTGACGGAGGCGCGAACCAAGCACAACGAGATCGGCGGTCCGTGCTCCAAGTCGAAGCTGAACGTGGGGAGTCCGCTGCAGGGCAGCGTGAAGGATCTGGACCACGGCAGGCAAACGTTCCACGGCTACGGCGCGTCGCAGATCGCTGGTATACCGAATGTTCAGAGTTTGGGCAACGTGACGGCGAGCATGTCGCCTTATCCAAGGCCAGACAGCTTCCCTCAGCCGACGGTCGCCAGCGTGCTGTTCCCCGACACATCGCAGTTCCCGCAATCGCCACCGTTCAGCACAACGCAGATCGGACAGCTGAACCAATACCAGACCTACGACCCCGGCAGTTTCGCGACCACGCCGGTGAACGTGAACCCGGTCATCCCCCAATTCTCCGCAGAAAGTTCCATTCCGTATCCCCAGTACGACAATACCCCGCAATTCGTGCAACCAAATCATTACCCGACGGCGGATCTGGCAAACAGTCAGTACCAATATCAGGCAGCGAGCGTGGGACAGCTACAAGACTCGCCGATGTTCATACAAAGCTTGCAGAGTCCGATCGCTGTAACCGATCAATACGCCGCGCCGAATTACGCAAGAACGGTTAGGACAGAACTGATACCGCGGTTGAGGAGGCCGCCAAGGTTCAACAAGTAAAAATCATTCTTTTTTTTTGTTTTGTTTTGTTTTTCTTCTAATACTATTGAACGAAAGTTCATAGCCGTAAGTAGAGGAGGGGCAGAAGAGGAGGAACGTGTGCCCGCGGGCAAGTTCGTCGATATACTTGGTCGGATTGTCGCAGGAGATGTGGTAAAAGTTATTTCAATTTCTGATCCATTTTGAAATGAATTTTAGCCAGTCTGCACGGATCAACGGTGTCGGTGCACGGACGATGGTCGGTGGTATTTTGACGGAATTGCGTGGATACACGTTAACAGGGATGGTGTTAGCCGCTCGATTATTCTCTCCATAATGGTTTTATACGTATACACATGTACAAAAGCAAAAACGACGAGACACATATATACACACACGCACGAAAGGAAGGGAAGGGAAAGAGAAATCATGTTTGACTTGTTCCCGCCGCTGGATGTGACATGGCAGGGCACAGTGAAGATTGAGCTCGAATATAATTTTATGACGTAATTTATCTATTAAATATGGAGACACGATGGAATGGAAGAAGGTACGAGAAGATTGCATCCAGTTTGTTAAATTGTACATAAATTACGACTGCTGATGGTGGATAGTATCTCATTTCTATAAATAATAAGAACGTGAAACACGGTTCTGGGACAAATTTGTTTTCGTCGACGGTCGATGAGTGAAAGCAAATTTTCTAACAAGTGGAGCAGAGCCCACAGTCATTATTGCACGTAATTAAGAGAGAAGAAAATGAAAGAAGGAAGAAGAAGAAGAAAGTGGAAATTGATAAATCTGTGAAATAATGCGAGAAGGAAAGGCAAAGCAACTGGATTATAATTAATAATAAGTCAAGTCCTAGTTTTTAATGAATGGTATTCTACAAGCTATACTTTGCATAGAATTAGTGGAGGTTTTCCAATATTTGCATATTACTTGGCTTTACCGCCATGTTTTTAATGTGCTTTACTATCTATATATGGGATGCCGGTGCGCAACGATGTTCATTGCAACGCGCGTACTTTTATAATTAATTTAGAAGAGCGGAAAGAAGCGAAGAGAATTTCGCGCTCGTCTCGGCTGCTCGGTTAATTTGAACATCGTTGCCTTCGCTGGCCGTGTGCGCAGCGCAATCGTAGCTTTTTTCGGCGATCCGAGTATAATAATGGGCGATCGCGTTAAAATAACGATATAATCTTTCAGTGGTGTATGTTTTTCCTTTAGTAGCTCATAAACTCATAAGCATCATATAATTAAATACGGCGTAAGGATTAATCGTTAAGGACACCTCATTAAGTGCACATCACGTATAACCCAATTATATACTCGTGTGTATTTTGGAGTTTCAATTTTGCCCATGTGCGTCGACCTCACCGGATCAGACGTTTATAAGTAAATGGAAGAAAGGAAAATGATCAACATTGCGTGTGGACACCCGGTAGCGCCGAGAGGACACGATCACCAACGATATACACAACTAGAAAGAAATAAAGGAGGAAGAGAGTGGTGGCGCAACGTTGCGGCTTTCGATCCTAGACCACCACACCTCTTCACGGGCGCACGGATCATGGAGAAGATCCAGGGAAGAAGGAACAATGTACCAATAGGATTAAAGGAGGTCGCCTACTAGGCCGAAGCGCGGCGACAACGCATGTCGCTCATATGACAGAACAGCAGCGACAACGCATCGCGCATTTGACAGAACAGCCGCGACGAACAATTCACTTTGGTCGCCGCGCTTTGGCCTAGTAGGCGTCGGCCTTAACGTGACGAAAGACTCGTCGTAAACATCGAAGAAAACTGCGTCGCTTTTCTTCTCCGGCATCCGATAACCGGCCCCGCGCAATTGGAATCCGCGTGCGCGGTTTCGTCCAGCGGCGATTCTCTCGATACACCACAGGAAAAGAGACTCGTTCATCGGCGATCTTGTAAACGCCAAAAGCGCGTATTTTATTTGTTCGGTATTCGTGCATGCGTAATCGAGCAAGCTCACTCGCATACAGGGTGCGAAAGAAGTGGCGCTTGCATTTCTCGTCGACAATTCCATTCTGAATCGGTGGATATTGGTTCGAAAGGTCTCTCTTGAAATTCATTTCAACTTTAAGACTCCAAACCGAAGCGTTATCCACGGGTAAACAGAAAACCACCGACAAGACAAGCTTTCGTGGAAAAACAATTCATTTGCGGTATATGGTTTGCAAACTTCCGCAGAGCAATATGCGGAAATGATTTAAATTAGTGAAAGCAGCGATCGTTATCTTTTATGCCCTGCATCGTTTGTTCCATTAATGTTTCGCCCCAGAAAGTATGCCAGTGAGCGAAAGGGGTAAAATGCAAATAAACCGTGAAACTTGCGCGTTAAAAGTCGTGCTGCTTTAGTCGTCGACGGCGACGCAACGGACTCGTGGCCGCGTGGTACCTTGACTCATCTGTCCGACTTTTATCGATAGTACAAAATATTTCTTTTTTTTTTCTCTCCCACTGTAAGGCAAACGGAACCGCGAGTCAAGGTATCGACGGGGGCGTGTCTGAACAAAGTTCTGAAACGACCTTGCCGCCCCTCGGGCGTGTTGATTATGCCGAGGAGGAACGAACCCATCGACGACGCCCAAATGATGTCTCGAGGGTCGCGGAGTAACTCTTCCGGTCGAAGTATATTTCATACTTTTGGAAAATAGGCATTACTTACATGCAAAGTATAGAATGTGTATGCGTCGTAACAAAAGTACATTGGTAGGTTGATACCGTAGCCAGTTGTTTCTTTAAGCATAGAATGAGAGGAGGAGAAGATTTGAAAGGGAGCGAGAGAAAGGGATGATAGAAATATATAGATACGTATATATATGTATATATACAGAAAAACGAAACGATTCGAGCGATTCATTGTTGTAAATCGAATTGGTTTCGATCGAGTTAACCAAGGCGAAACGGTTACTTTGCTGGTGGGCGATGGTTATTCATGTAATTATTATTTATTGCTCCTCTCAGAGCTCGGGGAACCGGAAGCGCCTTCCCCGCGTTCGATTCCGCGCCACCCCGAGTTCCGTTCTCGTTTCCCATTTCATTGACTGTAGAGCGCTGCTTCGCGCGGCGAGAATAGCGTAGCTTCAACGTGTATCCTCCAACTGCGATTATAGGTTCTCCGATTTTTTCAAATTCTGAATTCGGACGAGCGAAATGGGACGCGATCGACCACAGCCGGTGTTCTCGAGACGCGACGATATTTTGTCGAAGCCCGCCAACTTTCGAGAAAAGGGAGCGTAGTTTTCTTTCCTTTTCTTTTTCTCGATGGTTACGACGATAAACTTGGGAAATATATATAAATCAGCTTGCTCTATTAATATTCGTTTACCATTTTGTTTTGTTCTCAAGATTGCGGCAGTCTCGATTTCATTTTGCTTTTGAACGCGACACGATTCGCGCTTATAGAACGGGACGCAGCAAAGTATTCCTCGAACCGCCGATCGGTGCCCCCCACGTCGATCCTTGTTGGCACGGTTGCCACGGTATCATTCTCGAGGCTGTTTATCGGAATCGTTAATCGGGCGTGATTAAAATCTCTACCGAAAAGAAATGGTAATAATCGACATGTTTACTTGATTTATCGCCCCCTAACGACCCCGATATTCTCTCGCTCACAATCAGTGTGGCGATCATTTCGAGTGGAGTAAGAATTTGCGAATGACCGGGTCATTAGCCGGCGAACGGAGGTACACGAAACATTGTGATGCATAATGAAATATTGTAATAGAGTGAAAGAGAGAGAAATAATAGACTTGCCATCTTTTTTCGCAAACGGGCAAGTTGCTTCTTCGTGGACCAGAAGTGAAATGCGAGAAAAGGAGGCGAGAAGTTTTCGATTCGATCCACGAAAACAGTCGCCGATGCGATGCGTGCTTCTATCCACCATTCCCGCCGATCGTAACGCGTGCATAGTTTTCCTTTTCTCGTTCGCGTATCGTTCGAGCCACGTGGGGCAGTCCTACAAGCCGTGAACAATAAGAAGAAATAGATTCCCAGCGACACGTACGGAGTCGTCGGTTAAATAAAAAGACGGACGGAAGCAGGATATAGCATTTTCGAGCGAGATCCTCGAGTCTCGCGTATGCAGCGAATAAAGGCGAAATTAGAACCACCCATCCAAACCCCCTACATGCGACCATCAAACATCCGCGTCACAGGATTCGCCGATCGTACTGCTGTTCAGAGGCGTCCGATAAAGGGAGAAAAAGTATTGAAAAAAAGGAGAGAAAGCAGAACGATTATGATAAGTTTTCAAAGAGGTCCCGCGATTCGAATGCATTTCCTCGTCGCATCTGTGCATGCGCCGCGGATCTCCGCAGCTTCTCCCGCCCGGTATCAAAGTATGATTGTACAAAAGGAGAGAGACGAGAAGCAGAAACGAAGCATGTCCATCCCCTTAATATTGCCGGTACGATCGATATTGTTTGGCGCGGGCGAAAGGGCGATCAAGAGACAGACGAGCCTTAGAAGAAAAAAAAAGTAATACGTTTATCTGCGATAAGAAGAAGAGATGAGAGATAGAAGCGAGGCTCTGATTGTCGACGGGTAGGCGATGGTCGACGATTCCCGTTCCCTTCTGTGCGACATTCAGAGCTGTTGGACAAGATCGTCTACCTATTATATTAAAAAGAACACCAACGTATAAAATTTCGACGATTTTACACGGGAAATGTAGATATCCGTTCGTTCCTTGCCGCAAAGAAGTTGGGGAAAAAAGAAAAATGGAAAAAAATGATATGTAAGGAAACAGTTTTATAAGATGTATAATATAAACGGTCCAGCGTGTCTGGATATAATTTGTAATTTTTATATGTGGAGGGGGGCACATTTATCGTTTTTCGTTTCCTATTCTATCCAGTTGGACCACCTTTCCTCCATTCTCGCTACCTGCCCCCTCCGGCCCCTTTGCTACACCCCGGCCCTTCTTCGTCGTCTTCTTTTACTTTGCCTTCTTCTTCTTCCCTTTTCTGTTAATCGTAAGTTAAATCATGCGTTTTGTAAAGTAAATATTGGTGCCGATTGGCATGATCGGCACGACGGTGTACTCTGGCACACGACACGGACATGGCATACAGATAACGACTTAAGAAACAGTATAGCGCGGCCCCGTCTCTGTAAAACGAAGGGGCATAAATATCTATAATCGAGGTTGTTTTATGTATGATTGTGCGTGTAACATTGTTAATAAACTAACGATGCTTATGAAAGTTCTTTCGCGCCTTGTATATCTCGTTTACCTCGCCCAGAGTCCGGGCGGAATAAAGTTTCGTTAGCTTTGTGAGAAGGGTAGATGTTTGTTAATGGTGATAAAGTTTTTACTTACACCGGTTTTTTCACTTACTCTCCCCGGTTTAATTTCAATAATGGTACTTGTGATGGTTTTGAATGTGCGCGTCATTTCGCGGTTCCATTGCGAAAAGTGTGACTCGGCGCGCATGCGCAATTCGCGGCTTAAACGGACTACCTGCGAATCTCCGTATCTTTTGAAAGGACAGTGATACTTGCTGCATATAATTTCAATCAAAGTTACGTGTTGGTAACAGCGTCTCTACTCAGAAATCGAAGTATCCAATGAACGGCACGCGCTGCGTCGCCGTTCCTGCTCTAGGTAAAATTTAATTGCCCTCCCTCCTACTCTCGTAATAGTACTCTGTTATTTAGAAAATGATGTCGATTCATTATAGCCGGCGAAAAAGATTGCCGTTGTTCACGTGACTATTAGTAGCACGCCTCACGTGCTCCCGGTAATGGCAGGCGGCTAGATTTGACAATAACGACAACGAGTCGACAATAAATTATGCAGTTAAATTGCTACCCTCGAGGTCGTGCGCTTGTATGAACGCCACCACTTAAACGGGCTCTACGACTCGACAGCACGATACACTTTCACAACCGCGATTTAAAAAACGATTACGCGGGAGGGAACATGAACGCTCATTAAAATGCAAACCGAACGAGTATATTTATTATGAAATGGAACGAGAAACTAGATTGTCTTTTTTTTCGCATTCGCGGTGTTAATTTTATCATATGCCTCGATTCTTCTGCTCGGTGTGACTTGTTTAAAGTGTGAGTTTGACATAGGCTTTCGCTACGCTACGCTTTGACTCTGTTTGTCAACGACTCGTGCGGATTTCTCTCCGAAAATCCATTTTGGGGATCAAGACACTATGGCGCTCAAAAATGATATTTCTTCAAAGCTCGTGCAAGCTATAAATTGCAAGATGACAAATTGTTTTGTTAGTACTTTGCGTGTAGTAGAACCTTTTCACATATCGTACGCCGAAAAGGATTACAAATTGACGCCGTTACTGACATTCCCCCAAGTTTCTAATGCACTGTTTAATCATTCTATTTGTCTCGAGTATTAGTTCACCGTCGACATTGAAATTTACAGTAAAATCTAATTCTTAAAAGTCTCGTAGAAAGTTGCATGATGCATGAGTGTCGTGGGGTGCATGGATGCAAGTGCAAATCGAGCATTCTTTAATTTCACAATCATACGAGATGCTTAATGTGTCGAATACGAGTTACATTTCTGAAGTTGAACTCTTTCGTGTGAGTTCTTTCAAATATTCTCTCTTAACAATACTTAATTATTACATTCGAGTCATTTGAAATTGAGAAATTTCAACTTGCATGGGAAACAGTTGACGTCAACGGCAACCTCTACCAATGTGACAATATTGATGAAAGGTGATAGTGATCGGATCGGTGAATATCTGTGAATGTTACAGTGCATATTTATCCTGATTTCTCGATTCCTACATCAATTCGTTTCTCAGAATTAAATAGAAGACCGGTTAACAACATTTCACTGGAATATACCTATTATCTAGAAGACTTTTTGAGGAAGCGTTGCCTAGTGTTTGATCACATATCGCAGTGATAAAAATACGTGTAGAACGTGCGGGGTGCTCGACTGTAGTTGTGAAAAGTGAACATTTTGTAATGGACATTGCTATATAATATTATTTCTGGCCTTGACGAATTTCAAGTTAGCTGGGAGTCGGCCGAGCGCGACAAAAACATCAACAACCTCTACCAAAGTCACTACATTGCCGAACGGTGTGCCCTAACAGTTCGACTTCGTCCGCGACGGTATTCGGATCATTGAATATCTGTGCAGTCACAGTGGATATTATTTCGTGATTTCACGATTGAAACTGTTTTCAACGAACGGTGAGTGATACTTTTTCATTCTTTCAATCTTTCTGCATGCTATCGAACAAAATGATTGTTGTAGCGAGCATAGTGACCACGAATACATACTTAGTACTCGCGAATAGTAACGTTAATGCGTGTGCAAATAAATAAATTTTAAATTCGCGATAGACGTTTTAATTTAGTTCGTTTCAAACATTCTAAACTACTTTTCTTTAATTTCATAATCATATGGGATGCTCAATGTGTCGAATACGAGTTACATTTCTGAAGTTGAACTCTTTCGCGCGAGTTGTTTCAAACCTTCTCTATTCACAGTAATTACATCCGAGTCATTAGATTCCCTTAATAAAACGGGAATAGAAAGCATTAATTTCTTAACCCTCTAGTGCATAGATTTTTAATTCAGTTGAAAAAATTAGACTACTCTCATTTGGGGATGAAAAGACGGAAACCGATGTCAGTTTCCTATCTGGAGGAAATAATAATAATAATAATAATAATAATAATTTTTGCAGCGTGTGTAGCTCAAAAATGCACTTTAAACTAGATTTCTGTCAAATTGAAGACTCAGATTGACATGTTTCTTAGACCAATATGTGCGCTATGGCACTATTTTTGGGCTGGCAAATGAGAATTCCCAACCCCTGGATTAAAGGTGCCCGCCTTAAGGCAGATGTATGCACTAGAGGGTTAAGGATTTTCAACTATATAAGTTGAAGGTCTTTCTCATACAAATAATAATAACTGACAATGACAGTTGGAAGGAAGGAGGTGAAGGCAAATCTCTGATGTAGTAAAATTCATTTTTATTTTCTGTTCAAACTTCGCGCTATAAGAGTTTGCGTTAAGCGCCGCTAGAGCAATGATCGCAACTCGCAACATAGAAACGAATCACTGAGTTTCCCTTCTCGTTCAACTCGAGTCCGCTGGTGTGGAGCCGCGTCGCGGTTCTTGCCTGATTTTGTTCGTGGCTTTGGCTTGGAACCACTTGGAACTGCTTGGAACGCGAATTTCGCTCTCCACGCGTTTATTTTTCATTATTTTACTACGTACTGTTTTGCATCGTTCCCCTGTGTTTCCCGTGTGTTTTCGCGTGTATTTCCTACTCGAAACGCGACAGGTGCTCTCCCGTAGGAAGCTCGAGACGAACGAGTGGAAATCATTCTGTGCACAAATTTTGAATATTTTGGACTTTTGGGATTAATATTTTGGAATACGGTGTCGTGGTCTAATAGCAAGGTAGGATCGCTTCGTTTTGTGTCGCTTTGATTGAGTTTTCTTGCGAAATTTCAGTCAAATACGACTTAGGACGAGTCATAGAGGTGCTACGTAACCTCAAAGTGTCAAAAAGTGAACTCTGAATTTCTTTGATGTATCTATTCAGTTTAAGGAATGCGTCTATTGTTCGCCTAAACGTTAGAGTGGTGATAGAAATAGCTGCGGTGCATTCACATTTCGATAAGTGTTTATTAATTAGTTATTATTTAAACTTTAAAGTGTCCTCAGAATACGTGCGCAACACTTGTATGTACATTGGGTGCGTTCAGCGCACACAACTGTTGGCGCCAACCGTTGGGAACTGATCAGTGAGCAACTATCGCTCCGCTCAGTTCTCTGAACGACACTTGGGAGGGTGGGGATATTTTAGCAGTTCTCAACATGTTGGGTAAAGTGAGCGGAGTTTACCTCCGCTCAGAAAAATGGCGACTGCTCATTGAACGTGTTGGAAAGAGCGCAACTGAGTGGTAGCGTTCAGCGAACGATCAGTGAGCGCAAGTGAGCGGTTGACCAACAGTTGTGTGCGCTGAACGCACCCATTCTATCTTCTCTATGCTTTCCTGTTGGCATTGCTGAAATGTTATAAAATTATGAAAGCACCGTGAATAGAATATAGAGTATAGCAGCACTTTCTGACACGACAATCTCTCCCATTTATTTTACAAAAACGTGAGTCTACGATTCTCTAGCATTGCTACGTTTGTCAGAATTGTACGGCGTTCAACAGTACTTGGACAAAAATAATTTAAATTTTTGGATGTAAATTCACTTTTATATTTGATCTCTTCCATTTTATGCTTCTTCTTTATTCTGCAAGTACACTCTATAAACGAATGAAAGAGGAAGTAATGGTTCTAAATAATATTTTTAATTTTTTCATCTTGTTTAAATGATATACAATTTCTCTTATATATTCGTTGCAAAATTATACAAGTGTGGTAATATGTAACATAAATGTTGTGTACATTTATAATTATAAAGAGTGCGATGAAATTTTTATAGACAATCATTTTTGTAGATGGAGAAATTAATTATGAATTTCGAGGAATTACTGCGCTTGTCGATGGTATAGTATTCCCTCTTTTTTCCTTGGGATATTGGGCAGGATATCTAAAAGATATTCCAGAAATGTATGACAGATGCGGACAAGGAAGCGCTGCTGATAGAGAATGTGACACAAATAACAAGTCAGCCTGATATGCGAAGGGTGAGATAGGATGGCAGTGAAACTGTTTTCAACAAACGGTCAGTGATACTTTATCATTCTGTCAATCTTTCTGCATGCTATCGAACAAAATGATTGTTGTAGCGAGCATAGTGACCACGAATACATACGTAGTACTCGCGAATAGTAATGTTAATGCGTGTGCTAATAAATAAATTTTAAATTCGCGATAGAAGTTTTAATGTATTTCGTTTAAAAAATTCTAAACTACTTTTCTTTAATTTCACAATCATACGGGATGCTTAATGTGTCGAATACGAGTTACATTTCTGATGTTGAACTCTTTCCTGCAAGTTGTTTCAAATCTTCTCTATTCACAGTAATTACATTTGAGTCATTAGATTCGCTTAATAAAACGGGAATGGAAAGCATTAATTTCTTAAGGATTTTCAACTACATCTATAACTTGAAGGTCTTTCTCATACAAATAATAATAATTGAGAATGACAGTTGATATTGGTACTACTTGATCACTATCATCGCTACAATATTAAAATCAGCCTCGCAATAAGTCTTAGTTTAAGAACTTTAGTTGTAAGACTTTTTCCAAATTTTAAAAAATGCGCAAAGCATTGGTCGAACATGGACCAAAAATATTTCGTAGAAATGGGTCACTTTCGTAGGTACCTCCGCGCTGGTGTGCCTGGAACTTGGTAACGTTTCCCAAGCATTGCGACTTGCGAAACGGAATCAAGGCTAAAGCCTACGATCTAGGTTAAGGGCCCAGATCGAGCCAAACTTACCTTCGGTGAGTTTGGTTCGGTCTGGACATTTATTAAAAAATGCGCTTGCGTACTTGCAGCTATAAACTTCTATTCCGTCTCGTTCTTTTTAACTATAAGAGTGCCAAACGCACTTCTTCTAGAAATAGAATTTGCCTTCAATCACTGATTTCGATTCAGAAGCGGATTCAAGATTTTCTTGAGGGGGCGGGGGGAGGGGCGTAGGTCTGAGTAATGAATCAGGGACCTTTCCGATATTATCCTGTTAAATGAAAAAGTGTTTTTTTAGTATAACTTTGAAATAAAAAGTTTTCTCAACATACGACTTAAACCACTGGAAAGAGTATTAAATAAAGTACGAACTAAACACATGTTAGAAACGTCGTTCTAAGGGTGGTAATGTAGCTCGATCCAGGACAGTTCTGGGGTAAGGACTGAGGGGTCTCTCACAGTTCGCATACAAGAAGGCAAAGCCTTCCCCACTCCGTGGCCAGATCGTCCAGGAACAGAGTCCCTATTCTTTGGCATACGGCAATACGGCGTCACGCCGATTGCCATTCCCGTAACCTTTATCTTTCTCTAAACAACCAATCCTTCGACACCCGATAGTTGGAAGACCCAAAGTGGTCGCCAATCATCGCCTGATGTCGGGACTGTTTAGTCTCATGCACCCTCATTCAGGAACACACGCAGCCTAAGTCCCAGTCATAAACCATTGAAGGCAGGACAGCGTGGGGCCATCCGCCCTCGACCCTACCTTTAAAATTCGTGATGCTAACACACATATTAAATTTTTTTATACCAATTAATTTAAGAAAATTGAAAAAGAATAAATAAATAAATGTAAAAATTATTAAGTTATACATCATTAGAAGGGGACGATTTTTTCCTAAGTTTTCAAACGACTTGAGTTTTTTTCAGAACCTAGAAGGATGAGTTTGCTAAGTGACGCGTTTCGCCGTTTTGAAAAAAATTGCAACTGGTCGGAATAGCAAAAAAAAATAGTAAAGATCGTTTTTTCAACTTCTTTTTCTGAGCCTATAATAAAAATTCAAAATTCGTTTGTAGATATAAGTAAATTGTATGCCTGCTGAAAAATTTATCATCGGTTATCAAAATCGGTTAACGTTGCTCTGAGCTACAAACGTTTGGAGATCGCAGAATAATGTCGAAAATTGCAAAATTTCCGAAATCAGCAATTTTGCCCTTGAGGGGGGGGGGGGGCCCCCTCTGGATCGCCACTGTTTCGATTTCGTGCATGGTGTGCTCGCCCTTCATACGCCGGATTTGCTAGGTACAACTTATTACGGCTTTACACAGAGGATCAGTTCATGACCATTTTGATTTTTGAGTTATCGCGTCGATACCAGGATGTTTCAGGGTTGCTGGTCATGGGTAACAAGTTTGCAGAGATGCAGTACTCTTGATGACAGCGAACGGTACGCCACTTTATAATTTTTTGAACGTGGGTGCACGCAATAGAACAGAATGGTTTCTGTAGAAAACGTAGCGTAGCTAGCTCTTTCGATTCTGGCCGTTCCAACACAAATGCGCGACATGCGGGAACACGTGTGCGATAGTTTGCGAAGTAGCCTCGTGAGTCGTGACGTGGTTCTTTTGTAAACCATATTCACGAAATATCGCAGAAATGTTCCTAAAACGAATGCGAATTGTATGGAACGGGCCACTAACCGCCGTGCATATGCGTTGGAAAGTGCAGAATCCAATGAGCTGACTACAAGGTACTCGTATATAGTGACATGCATGTGTCTGTCTTAAAATCAGAAACTTAAATCGATATAATATTTGCTCGCGATTTTTACAATTCCGATTAATAATTCGTGAAATAATCGAATCGATCGAGTTGAATAGAGTCGCCGCGAAAAATTTGAAAAGGTTCCAAGTGGAACCGCAGTCTCCCTAGCAATCTTGCAGTCTAACAAGGTCCTTTTTAATCGCGCGTAACGCGATCGTAGAATCCTCGCTTTTATCGCGTCCATCTACATATTTTGCAGAGCACCGCGGCTCTTACGTGGAGTAATTTTACCGCGAATCTGGAGTGAAAATTTTGCGTATCCAAAACTCGTTCAGAGTACTGAAGCTCCAGTTGAAATTTCTTCGCGAAACGAGAGCCAATTTTTTGCGCGTACAAAGTTCGTCCAGAGCACCGGTGGTGCTCTAATTGCTTTTTTATCGCGGAAATAGGGTTCAATTTTCGCTTAGCTTCAATTTTCAGATTCTAGGCTCTAGAGAGGGCCTAGCGCGTGGCCCTGGAGAGGGCCCAAAGCATGGGCCTCAAAGAGGGCCTGCAGCATAGGCCCTAGAGAGGGCCCAAAGCATGGGCCTTAGAGAGGGCCTGCAGCATAGGCCCTAGAGAGGGCCCAAAGCACGGGCCTTAGAGAGGGCCTGCAGCATAGGCCCTAGAGAGGGCCCAAAGCACGGGCCTTAGAGAGGGCCTGCAGCATAGGCCCTAGAGAGGGCCTAGGTCCACAGCATGGAGGACCCTATTCGCTGACCGGCGGATCATATTTCTCGGTACTGACGCTGCACGGCGGGAGATTGGCCTGTAGATCGAATATAGCAGTAGCCAAGGGGGATGCTTGTCCGCATGGATGGCAGTGAGACTGTTTACAACGGTCGGTGAGTGTGATACTTTTTCATTCTTTCTTTGCGATAGTAGACACGAGTACCTTGTATTTCTGTTACATTTTATCTTCACATTATTAAAATGTCTGTGTATATGTATTTGTGTCATTTTGATTTCACATATGTTTTTTATATTCAAATTATTATTATCTTCTATTCTTTTGTGACTTATTTGATAATATTCTTTTACACCCTCGATTTTTTCACGTATTTGGCGTAATTTTTTTACTTTTTTGAAGATTTTTATGAGTTTGTTATTAGTGAAAATTCATGGCAACTTGATTGCCATCCAGAAGTACTTAACGTATTTGTAATTTCAAAATTTTAATTAAATAATTGGCCAGAAACTTTAAAAATAAGTCTCGGTCAAACCATACATTTGTTATTAATGAAAATTCATGACAAACTATAATATTGGCATCCAGAGGTGCCTAATTACGGGGATGTCGAATTTCTAATTACTTAAATAATTTGTCAGAAACTCAGAAAATAAGCCTCGGTCTCCTGAGCCTTTATTTGTTAATAACGAATTGCAAATCGCGAATTCCTAAATACGTAGGTACCTCTAGAGTCTAAATGGTAAATTTTTAGTTTGCTTTAAATTTGCGTTATTAACAAATAAAGGCACAGGACACCGTGGAAAGTGTCTCGGTCCGAAGATTATTTTCAAAGTTATTTCAAAGTTTTTCAAAGAATGGTAGCGTTATAGTTGTTAAGACTTGGACCTACTCGACTTTCTGGCGACCTGATCAGGGTTCCAAGCCCTGATCTTTCGTGCACCCCCTCGGCCTCCTGACCTAGGTTAGCTTATTCGGTTGGTGCCGATGAAATTTTCGGGTTCGTTAAAAGCCATTCAAAATCTTATTTTTCTGCCAAGGCCAAAACCGATTTCTCTTCCTTTTTAAATGATTTATTCGATTGTTTTTCATCATCTGTCCTATTTCATACATTCCTTCGCTGATTTTTGCACGAGTCGTTCTATTTCGTGTATTTCTTCGATGTGTTTACATAATTTATTTTATATCATACATTTGTTCAATGAGTTTACATGATGCATTTCTTCGATGTGTTACATGATTTATTTTACCTGATGCATTTTCTTCAAGATTAATAAAATAATATATTTTAAAGAAAATAGTGAAAAGTGATAGTGAACAGTGGTAGTGAAAGAAGACATATAAGGAAGCCATAGGTTAATTTATTATAGTAATGTAAAATTGTCAAGTAGTCACTGAATCATTAGCTTTGTTGCTATTTCGTTGGCTCTTCATCTCCGATGTGGAGGTAGCCGCTGCATCTGTTTCCAGGAGCAAGCGACTGAGCATGGAATGGGTATGGGTGGATTAGTTTCATCCCCTGGTGTTCCTGTCGAAAGGGAAAAGTTTCGGGCGTAAGGGGTGTATCTTTTGGTACACTGCCTGCGTAAGTCACCCGGTCCGATTTCCCAGTCTCCGTGATAGACAGCTTGAGTCGCATCCGAGCAAGAGGAATCGTCTGCGAGATGCCGCGTGCTTTTCCCTTTCGGCTCGGACATTAGGGTGGTAGGAACTGCGCCATTCAATACTCCTTTCATGCTTACACGTAGTCTTTCCTCCTTTGCTGAATTTATTTCAATCGAGTGATTGCTTGGCAGTTCCCTAGATTCTATATATCTAAACCGAAAAGATGGATGAAACTTTGTTTTCATCCATCTTTTTGGTTTAGTGGGCTAAGGTTTTCAGGTACAGGGAGATCGATGGAACTTTGATTCCATCCATCTCTCTACGGGTCTCAAAATGCACCAATCTCCTAGCGGTGAGACCTGGTAATCGGTGAGAACCGAGTCGATGGCTGTGGTGGTCAAATATTCTAATAAGATATAAGAATTGCTTTCAAAATGCACGCATGCTGCATACTATGGTATTTTTAAGGAAATATCATAGATATTTGAAATTGCAAGTTTGGAATTCGGATAGGAATATGTAAAAGGTATTTCTGAATTATAATACAGTTTGTTTCAAGTTTCTTTTAATTTATTCGCATAAGAGGCCTTTACAGCGTTAGAATAAAGTATAAATTATATAAAATCACTATTTTCTTGTGTTCATTGTTGAGGTTTCCATCATTTGGCCCACATAAAGTAGGTGTCCACGTTGAAATATTCCCAAGTTTCACCTGTAATAAGAAAAATATTTATAGTAGCCTGACTTGTCTATTATAGGAAATAGGACAAATGTTACAATATATTTATTTCATGTACGAAAATCTATTAAGGTACGAATACACAACGACACTTTTGTGTCTAGATGAAGTGTATACATCAAGTATCGGCGTGGGGACAGTGTCCTAGACTGGTGTAGACGCTAAGTGTCTTGATCTAGACACTTGATCTAGACACAAAAGTGTCGTCGTGTATTCGTACCTTTAGTGAATGAAATTGTGCATCATGTTTCTTGAAAGTAGAAAATATAAATATAAATTTTAATTTTACTTCCTACCACTCGTAGCATTGGTATCGTATTTTATAGTGATCCTCTAGAGAGTGATCGGAACAAAGTGTATCGTCGATTACGTGGACGCATCATTCGATTGTATTCCTTAAAAAAATCGTCAGATTGATTGGATTTCTCACGTTTAATATCCAGGTAGTCAAGCGATGGACAAGTGGACGCCAGCAGACGAATCGCATTTAATTCCAATACGCTGGCCGGAATTTCAAATTCCACGAGGGTCTTTCTCTGCAAGTACATTTTTCTTATTAAATCTACTTTCAAAGATAATCGTAGCTCGCAGGTCTTTGCCACTTTTAATTTCCAAGTTTAGCCGAATAGAATTGTTAAAAAGCAAGAAATTGACAGTATAAATGTTTGTGACGAATGTTTGTCATAAGCGTGTAGCTATTGCACAGAGTTTTCGTCATTTTCTGTACAATTAGGTTATGGCAAAAGATATTATCGCAATAGAACGCTGCTCATTTTCAAAGTTTATTAGGGGATACGAAAAAAAAAACAGTAGAATCGTGCCGCGCGGGGCGGCTTGTTGCGCGGTGTAAACGAACCCCCAAGCCCCGTTCACATTAGTCCAGTAGTATTTCAAGGCAAGCAAAGTTGAAGGAATCTCTACTTTGCTCCAGATTCGAAAGAAACCTGAAAGGATATTTAAAGCCAAGTAAACAGCAGGCTCCCGCTGGTAATGTGGCGTCAAGTTACTTGAATTCGAGCGACTTGAAGTCAAGCAACTTGACTAATGTGAACGCGGCTTTTGCGTAGGGCAGGGTAGGGAAGTGGTGGCGCCGCCATACCGGTACCGGTTGCGCGCGCACTTCGAGTCACGTTTCCAGCAGTGGAAGCGTCAGTTGCCGCCGCGCGGCCGCGTGATCCGCAGTTTTTGAAGTTCCCCTTCGGAAAAAGGTACCTCGGTTTCTCTTGTGTATCTTTTCGAGTTGTATCGCACCGAATGCCAAGGAATACGAGTCTCGTGTCCTTGACCGATAAGACGTAGAACCAACCGTGTGCTTTTTAATTCATTCGACCACGACAGTGAACAGAATTGGCGAACAAAATTACTCCCTACAAGCGACAATGCTTCTCAAAGTAATCTTCTATTACATTACATCGCGTTCTTTTACTACATGAATACATCCACGAGGGGAAGCAGCCGGAGACTACGATTGACGGGACCACGAGCGTGGATTTCAATACTAATCAAGTAAGATTACTTTTACAAACATTTCCATAAGAAATCTCACTGATCTGTTTAGGGTTAGACGCAGTGTTAGGAAGGGTCTTACGGCAAAACTTGTTTCTGTATAGCAGAGTGACAGGCGAATTGTTATTCAGTTAGAATAGCGTCCTCCAGCCAATTCGTGGATATGTAACGTGATACTTCGTCAAGTCGGTGCGTCGAAGCGTGGTTTCGTAAACACGGTGTTTTCCAGAACTGTTTACGATGCTCGTTGAAAGAACCTGCTTCCGTTTTGGAAACATCGATGTTCCGAGTAATAAACGAGCGTAATGTTTCGTGTCTCGAGGTGGTTTGAGGTCGTACGCTTAAGAACGAAACTCTCGCGGAGCAGAAACAGAAAAAGTTTCTTCGGCGAAATGCACGATCTCGATTAGGTTATGTACTTTGCGTTAGTTGTCAGAGAAATGATCGAATGTGGATCGAAAGAGCCTATTCGCGTTCGCGAAAGCAACAGTTGTCTCGGGCACGTCACTAGGGATCAACTTTTAGCGAATTCATTTGACTCGTCGTAACTTTTCACCCACGCTTCCCGCCATTTCTCGCGAGAGATTTATTTCAAGTTTGGACGCCTCACCTTCATTGAAATGCAACCAGACGTGGGTACTTAGCTTGTCTGGGACGAAAGAAGAGGTTGTGTCGCGCAATCAAGTGTTTAATGCAGATTATGAGAGATCTTAATACGGAATTTCTAGATGAGTGAAATAATCATTAAATGGTAGAATATACGGAGGAAGTGTGAAAAGGTTATTCTACATTATTCTTTAAAGCAAACCACGTGATGAATCTTGTTTCAACTTTCAGGATTTTTTATTGTATATTTAAATTAGACAAATATCTTTTGTTCAATTTATTTAAAGCAGATTTACAAGCTGTACATGACCAGTAACATTGCGCTGCTAAAAATCTGGTTGACAGTTTTCTGCCGAAACGGTGCTTCTAAAATCAAAAAGTTTTAGAAACTATATGCGGATGGCTATGGCACGCGGGAAGATTTTTTTTATTGGTCGTTTCCGTCCATTTCCATTTTGTCATTTTTAAAAATTTAAAAAATTTTTAAAATCGAACTCGTGCCATAGCCATGCGCATATAGTTTCTAAAACTGTTTGGTTTTTTGATTTCCAAAGAACCGTTTCGTCGTTCAACCATGTCAGCAGAAATTTTTGTGCAGCCTCAAGTTACTGATCCCCTTATAAATCTTCTTTAAATAAATTTCAAAAAAGATGTTCGTACAATTTAAATATCCAATAAAAAATCCTGAAAGTTTAAAAAAGATTCCTCAACTAGCTTGTTTTTAATAAATTTCCAAAGATACCTTTACTTTTCGGGACATTACCATCGTGTCCTCCTTCAGAACGATTCTCAAAATGAAGCCTCAGCAATCACAAAATTCTACGACTCGAATTAAAAACACTTTGCATTCAAAAACCATCCGCAGTTCAAAGATACACACCGCGAAGTAACTTGAAAAATTTTCATTTCGCTTACAGCCGTCCAATTTGAACGACATAGGAGAAAGGAGGAAGCGCTCGCGAAGATGCAAGAGTTTTACAAAGAACGCAAGCTTCCCCCGATCGACGTTACCTCGAAATTGCCTGGGCACTTCTCGTGGCTGAAAAGGGTGAATCCTTCGATCAGAAGGAGAAACTGTTACACATAATCCCTGCACTGGGTTGGCGAGAAGGTGGCTTTCCACTTTGGACACCGCGCAAGATACATTACTAATTATAAGGTTGAAGATAAATGCTACGTGTTGAGTCGAAGCAGGGTGAAAGGAACATCCCCCGGCAGTTAAAGCTACTCCCCGGCGAGCAAGGGAATAATTTTGGAGTTGGCGAGGGTGTTGCTTGGGAAGGGATTGAAGAAGGATAACGTGTAAAAGGAACACGCGTTTTATGGACGACGACTACCACTTGCTGTTCGTCGCGAGAAGTTACGGCGCTGCGAAGGCGATGAATTCGGAACGGCGCTGTCTACAGAGTGATTGAATTCGTTCCATCGATCACTATAAAGCGTGCGCAGTTATCAGCTCAGGCTTTGGTCCACACTTCCGCCGCGAGATACGGCGTCGTAGTCCTCGGTGAGTGTGTCTCGTTCTATATTATTCGAATCTGTCGCGGAGTCGGGACTTTGCGCCACGGTAGTAATTATTATATTCGCGGGATCGTTCAATTATATGATGCGTTGGTGACAAAATCTTGCTTATTTATCTTCGAAACGATCTACGAAGATTGACAAGCATTCGGTACAAAAACACACGCGACTTATAATTCATGGGATGCTCAAAATGTTTGACACGATTTATGAAGCGAACTGTACAGCTTCTATTACACGCGCGACCTTTATTCTCGATGAAAATATGTGTCGCGATCTGCACGGTGCAAATCTACCGTGGAAATCGAGAGTCGGGTGTATCCAATTGAACTTTGCAGAACGGGATCGATAGTTTCAATGCCGTTTATTGTTTCCGAAAAGTCCAAGTTCTCTCAACGATCTTGATTGTAAATTGGCGCGCATTTATGTGGATGCAATTAGGACATCGCCAAGGGATGATTGAAATTAAGAATTGAGTTGCGCTCAGTTCACTATTCTTATTCCCCGCCTCCGTGCCCCGGGCGCTTTTGTCATGCAAATCCTTTCGTGCATGGAAATTTAAATGTGGCGCGCAATGTGAGACCTCATGCTCGCTGTGCTCTCGTTTTGGTGATTTCTCATCGCGGCAACGATCGTTTCATTACAAAACGGCCATTTATCAACTTCATGCAACCGGCTGACTCCAGTGCCAGTGCACTTTGCGCGTAACACTTTACAGCGCGGCGTGCTAGCTGCGCGGTACTAGCCAGGGCGATGTCTTAACTCGATAAATTCGTCTAACGATCGCCGCCATGCCTGGCCAGTGATCAGGACCTCGCGCGTCGCGCCCCAGGATCTCGTTTAGATTCTAACTACGAGTGGCGATATGCAGAGGGAGAGTGTAAAAAGTTTATTGGGGAACATGGGGATCGTGTGGTTTCTATCGGGACAAATAGGGGTGGCTCGGTTAGGGTGTCCCTTAGAATTGAAGGTGCGATAAAATGTTGGGCCGGCCGCTAATATTATTCCGCTTGGTGCGCCAAGTGTGCAAAATTTCGTAACGATCGGATTATTCTGAACCCTGCCTCAAGAAGCTTAATGTTACGATATACCTACTTGTTTTATTTATTTTTATTTTTGTTGGTACAGCTTTAAAAAATAATCGTTCTCTTGGTACAGAGGTTTCTGGAATGCATAAATATTTTACCGTTATACTTCAAAGACGGAAGAAATGAAAAACTTCTTCCACCACTTAACAATATCTTAACGATATTATTGATATAGCGTCAAGTATTAATAAGTTATCGATAAGATATCGATAACCGATAGTCCCAACTCTAGTTCCATCACACTTTTGCTTACATACAGGGTTGCATATTTAAAAAACCAGCTGTTTGCAAGAGAGCAGTTTCGTTCGAAAATTTCAGCCTTTTGAGGCGGGGTTTAGAGTTGTTTGATCGAGCCGATATTTTGCACACATATTTACTACACCACTGGGAAATAAATCAGGCGGCGTCTCGGACCGAATTCTTAAATTTACAAAAAGGTAATTATACAGACCATTAAACGACCCACAAATTAATTATTTATCTTTGTGTATTTTCGCAACAGAGGTGCACAAAATTTTTATGCATTTTGTATGAATTTTTAAAAGTTTCAAGAATATAGACCAGAGTAAATAAACTGCTATTTATAATCATATTCCATCAGCTTCTCATTCGTATTTTACCAATCTTCGGTGTAAGGGTCTATTCGCAAGACACAAGGGATTCAATTTCCTCCGCGCAACTTGCGGCAACTTGCGGTGCGCGCTCGAGGTCTCAATGGTAGTATGGAACTAGAAGCTTTAATCATTTATATTTCGAAAACGAAGTTTCGAATTGAAAAGCAGTGGAGTTTCGGGGTCAGTGGCACAACCAGAGGCTTTGTGAAATGAAAAGAAAACTGGATTTTATTCTTTAACCCTCTGTTGTCACATTGGGTTAAAATGACCCTGCGTTTTTTAAGCAAAAATACCTTTTTGTCGAAACTCTTATTGCTTCAAATTGTTTTTTTATGTATGATCACACTTTAAATGTCAGCTTTCAACGATGGGCATATATTCTACAATGTTCAAACATTATCTCAGAATTCTTGAGACTTAATTTAACAAATAGTTTTTAAATAACAACTGATTGAAAATTGACAGGGTCAAATTGACCCAGTGTGACAACGACGTTCGAAAAAGTAGGTGTGACAACCGAGGGTTAAATAAATTTTTATAATCATTTATCTTATTAAATATTATTTTTACCTGTTAAACTCGGCTCCCCCAAGATTAAATCCCGAGTGCGCCACTGTTTCGACTAAGTAGTTCTATAACGAAGAATTTGCATATGTCTGCTTGTCACATAAATCAGGGATATTCTAATTTCGGATAAGTCTTCGTCGTTTTTCCTTCTCTGAAGCCTCGCGTTAGACGGTGCGGCTAAATAAAATTCGACGGTTGAATGAGCGACGTTAAACATTGCAATAGAGCACGAGCCTTAACACGTCGCGTTATCGTTTAATGGGATCGTGGTTAAAGATTTTATCGTGATGCAGTCTGGTACCCGTAACACCAGATGAAGCCTGTTAAATATCTTCGCGGCAATAGCAGCCACCCACATCTATCTTCATAAATCGACCACATAATCCCACGTTCGATTTTACGGTGGATGTTTTAGTTGCACGGCGAAATGGCGCGTGTTGTTATGCGTGAGAGCATTTAGGTGTTCTCTAATACGCGAGGGATGGGGATGAAACGCAACGGCGAGAGTAGAAATTAATTTTTTTCCACTGTCCAGAGAGGTGCAACGAGAATTCAGCACCGTTCCGAGGTTTTCTTTGAACGAAGAAAAGTTCTCTCGGGGTTCAGTGAATTTTAAATGGGTCACGCTGATCATAGACAAGAGTTACTTCCGTATCGTTCGTAGATCTGTGCTCTGTCGCGTGCACTTTCTTATCGCAGATCTTTAGCTTTTGTTTCTGCTTCTTCTTACATTTTAGGAATCCCAGCGGCGTGATATTAGCGAACAACGAGAAACTTTCTGGTAAATAAAATATTTAAGCGTGCCTCTAATCTTTTTTTTTTATAAATCACGCCTCCTTTGAACGAAATTACCTAGAAGAAACGTTTGATGTCAGGCTTTATATTCTTTTCGAAAGGGGAATACTGCGGTCGATTCGTTTCAAGTAGAATGCCGCGTTAATGGCCAGCCACTGAGAATCAAAGTGATCTGCGCCGTGATTCCCGCGTTAGAAGCTAAACTACATGATAATTAATTATCAGAAATAGCACAAAGATAATAGGTTTCCATTTCTAATCGAACGAGAGTTTAAAATTGATGGCCTCTACGTGACACCTCTCCATCTAGTCGAGTTTATTTCAATTATTGTTCACATCTTAATATCGCGTATCATTCGAGTTTAACTGCTGCAAATCTGCAGGAGGTTGTCTGCCCTTGATTGGATCTTGGTCAGGCTCCAATTACGTTGCAGTTGCCTCTCGATTAACGTTTGGTCGGATCTTGGTTAACCTCTAGCCGAGTCTTTGTACTTGAGGTCCTGATTAGATTCTAGTCTAGTTTCAGTTCATCGCGAGTCGCCACGTTGGATCCCAGAACCCCGTTAGGTTCACGCTCACTTGTTAACCAAAATCATCCAAACCCCCAACTAGAATCGACGCTCTCCTAATCAACGACCGTTCGTTTCTTCTCACCGCCGTTATACCGACGCGGAACTCCAAGCGAATTCGTAATCAAAGGATTAATCAGGAGCCCCGTCCACATAAATCGCGGCGAGTGAAGGGAAATTGGAATTTATCCACGACACTGTTCCCATTGCTGTGCAACGTACATAAGCCTCCCCCCTCTGGAGAAGGTAAAATTTCCAAGCAGCGAACTCTCTCGTCAAACTCTGCAACGTTTAAACTTGTAGCGTAGTTTGCACTTGTAATCTCGGCGTTTCGAACAGAAACTTGATCCAACTTTTACGCGCATGAATACACTGTTCAGAATAATTGGAAGATCATCTTACTTAAACAGCTCCGCCTGCGAAGACGCGGCCATTTTAAAAGCTTCGTACACCTCTCAGCTTGGCACACTTGATTAAAATGTCTGCTGTACTAAACAGGTGCCATTCTCCTCTTTCGCTACCACACGAGCTTATCCGATACCTCCCCCAATTCGTTCTCCAGAATGATTCTAAAATGAGAAAAAACCCCTGACCATTCCGCAAGCTACGTAAAAGTTGCTCGAGGGTCGTGCGATTATCTGTGGAATGATTAACTGAGAATAATTGATCCAGTGCCAGGCACTGGGGTGAAGCCTTTCGCCGGCTCTCGTAATTAATCGAGGAACGGTTAATCGACATGGCACTGTGACTTGCACGGGGTGGCGGCAGCAGATTGCTGGTATGGAGAGGGTTGACTCGGAACTGCGAAATTGGGTCGATAGACGTGAACCACGTTTATTTTGACCACAAAAGTACACGTGCTAGGGACGAAGACGAAGCAGGTCAACAAAGGTCGCCCGATAATGCTGCCTCGACGTGGCCATTAACTATGCGACTACCTGGTGCTCTTTGCTATGGTGACGCACGTACGGGTTGCATCGAGTGCAGCAGCCGCGGTGCCTCTAAAATGCCCGTAGCTTTGCTAGAACGCCGCGGCTTGTCGATAAGAAACGCTTTGCTGCAATCATTTTGCCCTTGGACGAATTCTGTCTGTCGAGAACGCGTAATAAAGCCCAACGTCTGATCCTCGGAACGTACCTTCGCGGAGACTAGGGGTTGGAAGTGGTTGTGTTAAAAATTCGTCGGGAGTCGTGATATTAGTTTCCGGGTGGAATGCGACCTTTCTCAAGCACTTGAGAGGCTAATCGGGGATTAATCTAGAGTGAAACACGCCGATGGCGGTAATTAGAGGATTCTGTGGCTGGGTCGGATTTCAGGGGATGATGCGTGATTTCCAACGTATATCTGGCTTCAAACGTGCACTGTATGCTTAGGCCTTTCGACGGTTAGAGCGGGCTGCGTACAGAAATCCCCTAATCGGGTCTGCAACCACAGTCGCTGAACATCTATAGGCATTCACAGCGACCATTGACTGCGCTCTTATCCGCGCCCGCGACACGCCAGGGATTAATGTTGCAAGATTTCTATTCGATACGTAGTTTCATATGGCACCCGGTCATTTTCGTAATCTTTGTACTCGACGATTTCCCGAGACCCTTTAACGACTCTGTCGCCTTTCGTCCTCTTCGGAGTGACGTGGATAGCCAAGCCTCTACCAATACTCCTCTATTCATAACCGGTGTCAGTTACGTGCTATTCTTCTCTCCAAGTGTTTTCAATCAATCTCCACGGCACCGGGCAAAAATAAATCGAAGCCTTTTGACGCCAGCAGTGCGAGAAAAGATCGAGAATATCGTGTTGAATCTTGCCAGGAAGCACCATTAGGTAGATCAAAACGTAGACAGGAGTGAGTAACGTGGAAATAGATCTCGTAGGGGTAATAAATCTACGAAAATAGGTTGCCACAGACACAGGGGGTATGTGGAAGTTCTCGAACCGCGGGGGGAATGGGGAGGCAAGGATTAACGAGATGATATCATGCAAGGGACCTCGAATCCCGGCAATCAGCGGGATTTTATCAATTTTTATGTCCATCGTGAGTTATACGGCAACTTGTGTTTATCGTTGGCTCGATCGCTTAATTAACTGGCAAGCTCCGTCGACGATGCGACAGTTCCACGCGAGACTTGGGCGTAAACGCGATTAACAGTCTGGCGATCGTGTGTCGTGATTCGAGAGCAAACGCCTCGGTGGACCCTTCCCGCGGATTTATTGGGTCGTTGTACAACTGTCTTGGTTACGTCGTAATTCGATCGGATGTTTATTAATAAGGTGTCGAAGCGTCTGTTGGGCGAGCCATTTCTGTCTGACCCGGACGCACTTGATCTACTTGCAGCTTGCAATCGTTCCATGGGAGTCTTTACTTTGTAGCATAATCAATCATCCATCTATATATTTATATCACGTGTATAAAATAAAAAGTCCTGATTGACTGAGTGAATCATCAGCGCCCAGCACAAATCGTTTAACCTAGGAACGTGAAATTTGTACACTGTTTTTCTGACGTAAGCACCCAACTAAGGAAGGGTTTTTGAAAATTCGGTCCCTGAGAGGGTGAAATGTGCTTCCTCAGACTTCTTAATATCTCTTGGGCCCGATTACATATCAACTTGGTTTTTACTTCCAAATGTTGTTCACGCAAATGCCTAAAAACCAAAATATATAAATGTTTGTTAAGCAAAGGTTACTTTACAGAAATTATAAAAGAAATTATTTAAAAAAATAAACAGATATAAAAGTAACTCCTTTGAATTAATTATTCTACCGTACCGAAGCGTGGGGATATTTTGCTAGTGATTAATAATGCAATCAGAGACTGAAAGATAAATCCAATTCTTTTCGTTTCAAGTGCTCTTCTATTGATTCAGTTACCGGAGCTAGTTAAAGGTACGTTGGAGCTACGACGCTCTAAATGAATGAATTCTTCCTTCTTTTTTCAAATCCTATATCTGCAGCGTGTTTCCTTCCCGACTTGGTTGAACGGATTTGTTGGCGACTGTTTATGGCGAGCACATATCGCCAGCCCTGCGAGTGCACATTGAAATCGAATGCTGCGGTACGATAGGGCGAAGCGACCATCGACGTTCTCGTTCTCTTCCACTCGACTTGCGGCGATAAGGAATAGATTTATTTACCACCATGCGGTCCCACAACCTCGTGCCACATACCACCAACTTTTCGGTTTATTTACTTCGTTTAATACAAATCCACACACCCTCGTGCTTCATTAACCGAGCTTGCGAATTTAATACTCCTATATCCAAACAATACCATGAGCGTGCACATTTCATAAATTGCCCACGACCAATAGATTCGCTTGCAATTGTAGAGCAAAAGAGGATACGGCTCTCAAATATTTCATATTAAGCCAGCGTAAAACACGCTGATAATCATGATGCATGAATTCATGGGAAACGAAGCGTAGAAATTCCAGTTCGACTGTTTGATACTCCGCTACGTATAGACTATCACCACGCCCCACTCCCAGGGATCACATAAATTGCATATAAAATTCCCCAAGCCAAGAAAGCATCGTGTTTCCATAAATTCCGGGCATTTCCGTCCCGTCTAACAGATTTACTTTTTCATCAGAGTATCAACGAGTCACTTGGCCGAGTTATTCTGCGCTAGCAGCAAAAAAGATCTCGAAATAAAATGTTCCCAGCAACCTTCCTCTCGTTTCAAAGGAGCCTCTTCCTCGTGCTGAAGGATAAAAATAAATCATTATTTCCCGACAAAGACGCGCGCGTACGTGTTCTTTCACTCTTCACAGACAAATCTCAATCGCAGGCTCCCCTTAGAGCTGTAAGACCAGTGTTCCCTCGAATTCGGCTACCGAAAGTGCAGGTTCCTTCGTGCACACAGGGTTAATCAATAACCTGACTTCAATACCATTGTCGCGTGTGCGGTCGCTGGATTCGGAATCAGGGCGCCAGCGAACGGAGGACCCCGTTCCTCGAGAAACCCTCTTGACCGCGCAAGAAGCGTCGTCTCGCGTGTATTGCCGCGAGAAAAAGGAGCGAGGCCCTCCTCGATAACACGGTGGGAAGGCCATATACACTTCCGTTA
The DNA here is from genome assembly GCA_929108735.1 of Andrena dorsata. Lineage (NCBI taxonomy): Eukaryota > Metazoa > Arthropoda > Insecta > Hymenoptera > Andrenidae > Andrena > Andrena dorsata. Next base: position 37,244,830 of record OV815489.1, on the reverse strand, counting down.
TTTGCTTTCGCCAAGTCTCGCTCCGGTCATCTAACCATCTTTCAACCGCGGTGGTTCCATCGAATAAAAATAAACCGCGGCTGCCGAACAGCATCGTCTCGCGGATATTTTTCCCCCGATCGAGGATTTATTTATTTGAACTTCGAGTCACTTTCGGCAGTCGATACGAGGGCGCTCGAAAGTTCTCGCCGGCCAGCAGCGAAAATAAAGCGAGGGTAATTTTTGTGATTCGTCATCCTCGCCGAGTAGACCGCTTGTCGCTGTTATTATAGCTTTCAGTGTGGTTTCACGATCGGACGGCGTAAGTGTAGGTACCGCAAACGAGCGGCGCGACCGAAAACGAGCCGGCTTTATATGCAAACGCAAATCGAAAATGTGGGATAAGATCTTTTTATAGAAGCTACTGTGTCCGAAGAAATGGTGGTTGGAAATGTGTCGGGGTAAGAATCTCTCTCACTTTCAGAATGAGAAGCCATTTCACTATTTCGACCGAACTTTTTGCAAGGATTTGAAGGGTCTTTTTAGCGTGGCGGCTGAAAAAACATAATTTTTCGAGAATTAAAAAAAGAAACAAATATTGTGCGTATCATTTTGCGCGTTTGTAGCTTTATTCTGACATGTTTTAAAGAGTAAGAAAAAGAATTGCAAGTAGAAATATGCATAGCGGAATAGGAGCATCGTGAAGAGAACAATATTCTTCCCAGACCTGATTGCGAAAAAACCAAAAGTCGCGATCCACTCCAAATATATCAGGCATACTCGGTAGACGTTACTCTGTCGTTGCAACTAGAATTTTGCAAATATTTGGATAAATATTTTTACTTGCAAATTTTTTTGTCATAATCTTAAAAGGTGATGAAATAAAGCTACAAATGTGCAAAATGATACGCGCAGTACTTGTTTCTATTTTTAATTCCCGGAAATATTAGGTTTCCTTCACTCCGTCACTCTAGGGAACTAGAAAAACGAGGGCGTCCTGTCAAGATCCTTTACACTATATCTCGAGGAGCTTTGGTCTATCGATTCGATACGAGTAGGGAAAGGAATAAGTTTTCGCGGCTGTCCCTTTGAGCATCCGTGCCGTTTGGCTCCGTGCCTAGGGGCGAAGTTTATTAAACTTATTAAGGCTCGCGTGAAGTTTACGCTTTAAAATATCGTTCATGCCACGGCGAGGAACGCGACCGGCGCACGTAACTTCTCCTGGGACGGTGTTACGTCGTTTCAGGGCTGTGCTTCGGCTGACACGGAACAGTTTGTAAGGTATTATTCGAGCATCACGATCCTCGAGCAGTGCAGAGCCGGCTGATGATTGATAAGGGTAGACGGTCACGAGATCGGAAGACCGCGGTTAAAGTTGGGAATTAAGAAACCTATGGTTTGTTCAACGATGCAAAAGGGGCACGACCGAGGGGGATGTACATTTTTCCAGGCAATCGTTTGCAGACTTATTCTTGCCCCAATCCTTGCTCTCGGTTTTCTTTGCTCAGCTGCTAGTGCTCGTCGATCCGAGCACAGCTGCGTGGAATCTTTAGGTTCAAGTGTAAATGTTGTTATTGTTAGGAAATAATGGCTTTCGAAGAAGCGATGCGTTTGGAGTATTCAAAGTACTCTTTCGTGTTGTTATTCGAAAAACTCTTTCGTTCATCTCGACTACTTACATTTTGCTTGAAAGCGAGAGAGAAGGGGCCTGTAGCGCAGCAACGGAAATAGGTCTGTAGTCAGACACTTTGTCACTTTTTATACACGCGTTGTCTAAAAGATTCTTTTAGGAAGAATGCAGCTTGAGAGGCTTCTTCATAACTCAAAGTTTAACAAAAGGATCTCTACGTTATTATTCATGTATTCTTGGTGAGCTATTTGCATCGTTGACCAAGTCTTATAGATTCTTAACGAAGAACGAGTCGTTAATTTTGCATGCATACTGTTAAAGTTGGCGAGTGAATGGGAGGTTTCCTCTGTAGGTACTTTGTATTTGCATCTGGGATTTATCCGGCGCGAAAAGTCGATTACAAAGTTTCCGCATAGAGTTTTTCGGTGCGGCGATCCGAATTGTCGCGGTAAATATCTGCACGCGTGGCTGGAGGCGTCAGTCCCCCCTGAAATACATAAGAAATACAATCTCGTTGGCGAAATAAAGCGTGATGCGCGTGGAAAGTCTACCGCGAGCGAAAACTTTAATTAAACCTGCTGTGCTCGCGGAGGCGTTTAATTTAATTCGAATATTTATGCGACACTCGGCGGAATTCTTGTCCAACCACGGTGAACAATGGTCTATTTTAAGAGCTCGGTCATGATCAAAAGATTATCGGTCGTCCGGGGAATGATTGATGGAATGAAAGTTAATTTCGATGCTGGGAACGTATGAACGTTTGATCGATGGAAATTAAATTCAATTAAACGGGAAACGAATCGTGCAGAATTATTCGAGCAGATCTCGGCCACGCGCGTTTAAAACGTGCCCGGTAATGTTGTTGGTTAGCTGTTGATTTAGAAGCATCGATATTTAATTCGTATCGCGGTTTACATGATCGTTGGAAAATTAATTCACCTTACTACAGACGATACTTTGCCATTGGAATAATGTAATGATATCAAGTAGTGTACCTATTGCGAAGGTGCTTGTTATTACTGGTAGTGGTACTTCAGTGAATTCTTGCTGCAATAATTGATCTGCATGGCTAGAACGCACGAGGGAGAACGGAGGAGTAAGAAATCAAGTGAAAGTGGACCGTTTATGGTCAGGCGCCTCAGTAGCCAGGCGCACCTAGAACTGTATTTCTTTATAATTCTTTACACTCGCATTACATTGAAGATTGTTTCCAAAAGTTATGCAAATGATATTCAACACAAAGCTAGCAGCAATTTTGTTAAATAAATTTATATTACATCTCGGACGTTCCGGTCTAGAGCCTATAAAAATAGGTGATCTTTAGGAATTAATGAAAGGAAAACTACCACAGATAATTTAATGGGACTTTTTGCATTGTGTTAAGAATGTCTTCAACTATAGAAATCTATTTTTTTCTCTCTATAATTCGTCATTGCAAATGGGGAATCGTTAAAGCGGAGGCGTAAAAAAACTCTTTCAAAACGGTGCGACTTTGTCTGAAATAAGAAACAATGCCAGATTATTTAAGGGCATGAAATTCTCTAATGGACATGGCTTTAAAAATGACAAAAACGACATGTCAAACGAACTTACTTTTTCCTTACGTTTTTCGTCCTTTCAACGCTTTTAACACTAGGTTTACGGCACCCGTCAACTTGACGGATTTCAAATTTCGAAAAATAATAGCGAAGAAGAAAAAAACATCGCGGTAATTATAACAAATTTGTAAAGTACTTGTTAACACTTCTGGGATCATTTCTGGGGAAAGACTTTTTACTTATTAGCAATTTATTTAGACGATTTCTTAATTATTTACTAGGTATATAGGAAATGTCCGTAAACCTAGTGTTAAAAAATACAAATTTTCAAAATTTTAAAATGTTGGAGGTTTCTCCAATGCATAAAAGTATATTTTTCAAAATAAAATAAGTTCAATCGAATCGGATGATAATATTTCGAGGTATTTGTCCCACCGATTTATAAAACACTATTTCGAGAAAGACGCGTTCAAGTTTCACGTGAGCGCCGTGCTTTCACTCAACTGCCTATAACTTTAGGACTGTTTCGACTTTCAAAAAATCATTTCAAACACGCATTCTCAGAATTGTTGAACCGAAACCTCCCCTTATAAGAGAACTAATGATTATACTCGATGCAGTAGTGTTACCGAAACATCTAGACAGCGGAGTAGTTGATGGAGATATTAATTGCAAAATCGATGGCAGGCTGTACAGTAAATTTCATTTGTCACTGGTCAATCGGGTAGTTGATTTCTGGCAGACAGCCCGACGCAAACCAAATTGATTCGATTGCTGGGAACCGTGTTCATCAGCGCACCGATGTTTTCATTACACGTGCTTACGTTTCGTTTGACATCCTGCGCAACCTGTCGTTTCGTTCGCATTACACGCGTTACAAACTGTATGCCGAATGCGCATATCTATTTGCATACAGAAAAAAAAAACGATTGTGAAGCATTCCGTTGAGATTTCAAACTCGACGGGAATAACGTTCGTTCGAAACAATGGGGAGCCTGAATATCTCTTCCGACGCAGTTGCACGTCGACAAAGCAACGTTTTGTTCGTGTTTGATGCATTAAACGTGTCTGGATGGAATCGTTGTCGTGAGAAATAGGTGTACAACCAAATGTCCCTCTGTCGCCAGTTGATATATAGGCGGCACGAAAAAGTGTGCTTTACGATAAAAGTGTTATCACCGCGTGCCACGAAGTAAAATATTTGGAGTTTCAATTCGGCATACAGAAATGGTGGATATACTGGCTAGAAAATCCCCTCGATAAAACGAGGTTCAAAGAGCAATAAAATGTTATCTCGGAAACCTCTAATTCTTCGATCCTGTATTCCATGTTTTCAGATTCGGCTTTTTAGATGTTCGATACATACATACATGAATTCCTCTTTCCCTTCAAACTTTTATATATCCGTACAACATCTGCTCAGAGTTGGGCATTATCCGAATAAATGTGTATTCGTATAATTTCGAATAAGAATTGCGAATAAGACAAGGTTATAAGCAAAGGTTCTGCTTATATAATATACAGCTTGCAAATTCACACTCTTTAACTCGTAATCTTTTTCCTCCACTTATCACCAGATACTATCTCCCTCTGAGTATTTAACGACGACGAAATAAGGGAAACTCGAAACAAGCGTTCCGATTGAAGAAATAGATAACTCGAGAGTTGCCGCGGTGGGTGACGAAAATCTCGGACTGTAATTGAGCGTGGCGTCGGGAAATTAAATAGATTTCTGAGAAATTGCAATTTCACGGGGTCGCGGATGGATGTGTCGCCCGGTTGAATCACCAGTGAAATATTTCACGATCAAAGCGTCGTCGGTGGCTGAAATGCAGCGAGCGGCGATCGCTGGTGAATTCAGTGGCCCCAGGATTGACGAGATGCATCTTGGAGGCAGCTGATGACGCGATAAATCCGCGAATTACAGCCGTTGACGCCGCTCGGCCGCAGCTGAAATAATAACACCGGTCGGCGGTATGTTTTATCCAGCTGATAGGTAAACATTGATTTTCGAATCGACGTGCCGTCAGATTGACGTATTCGACGAGGTCCCGCGATCTTGTTTTATTGCCTCGCTTCATACCGTCCGCCGCGCGCCGCTCGATCGGACGGAGCACGTCGATCAAAGTTTCGCAGGATGTTTATTCCGCGCGCGTTAGGGCCGCGAAGCTTTGAGAAATTATTCAACCTTCCTGCTTCGTTTCTTTTTCATTATTTTTACGGCACTTGACACAGCTAAATTTTACGTCCACACGGGACAGTCCATTTCGCCGAGTAGGTTCTTTATTTGAATTTCAGGGGGCGCAGTTCGCATTGTATTTCATTGTTGATCATTTTATTTCCGTTTCCAGCTTTCGATAAGTTGCACGCGCGTGTACAGTTTCAATGGACGGCAATAAAATTCAATTCACCCGCGCAGGCTTTTGGCCAATTTTCCCGAATGCATTACCCGAACGACGGGGCTCGAAATTTATTTTACGTCGGACGTTTGACGTTCTGACAAATCCGCGCTGTCGTGTAGAGACCGGTTGGGTGATTAATAGCGATCGCAATTAAGCAACTTTAATTATTCACGTTGGATTTGAGGACTTAAATTCGAGGATCTGTTGATTGATTATACATGACTGGACTTGAAGCTTCTTTGTACGATACATGAATAATTCCTGGTAATTACCTACACTTTGTTCTGTCTGTCCTTTGATGGGATTAACTTTAAGCAGTCTAGTAATAGAGTTTCCCATTCTTCCCTTTTAATTATAAGATTCATTACGACCCCTACCATCCACCCGGCGCGAGGAAACGTCAGTTGATGAGTTGGAAATGAAACCATTATGGTTTTACGAGGCACAATGCTTGCGGACTGCACGCGTCCAATCGGCGATAATTATTCAAATGCAATCAAGAGTTTATAGACACGTGAAATGTTTGATGACTCGAGATGGCAGTTGCCCCAGAGGCAAATATTTGTCAACGATGTAATATGGGGTGTCCCAAGAGAGTGATAGTTTATCGTGACGAGCTGTTTCGTAAACGCAAATCAATTTACGTTAGGAATCGTACATTACTCGCCCTCTGGCCATTCCCTTCCGACCCACCACGATTTAATTACATACTGTCCTCCAGAGTGGAGACTTCTCAGCGACCACTTGCACTGATATGCATCTAATCGTTGGGATTCACTCGCATACAGTGCAATCAGGGCCTTCTTGTCTCACCCTTTTCTCCATTTCCACTCGGTTGGGCGTGTGAAAAGCTATGGAGAGGCATGTTGAATTTCAGAGTCTGTCTGATCTAAAGGTCCAGATTCCCTTAATGTACAGTGGGTTTCTCCCTGGTGTATGTGTATTGTAACACAATATATGGAATCTCCTGCTGATGCCAGAAACGTCGTAGGTACTCTCCCGGATCGGTAGCTCCAACCCTTTGATTAATGCTACCCCTGCTGATTGTGTCTCAAGAGGCCTAGTGGGGAGCCAACTTGTGAATCAGCGTAATATACATTACTAAAATTTTAGATCGATTAAAGCATATACAGGTTTATTAACACTACAGCGCATATGTAAATTAAAATTACACCATTGCAAACGTGGTTCTCATGTGGATATTTGAGGAAAAAATATTTTTAGACTGCACGTAATCCATTTCACTTAACTTTTATTAAGAAAAATATTTGTAGCAAAATGAAATGAAATCTTTTGCTTTTTTCTGCACCTTTTTCAATATCATGTTGACTTGGGCCTGACAGGGCCACGTGTGTAGTGTTGGGTTAAAGAGTCCTCCATCGTCTTCATAAGCGAAAGAAAATTTCGTACAATAAACATTAACATTTCTACTGGATTAGCCGTGTTTCCACGCCAAGGGAATCGACTTTACTTTCAAAACAAACCAAATTGACGTAAATCCACTAATTCTTACACTCCCTGCGGTTAGTTTTGCCTGATGCTTTGAAGATCGATTCCCTTCTGAAAGATCTGTCTATTCAACAAATACAATTAACACTGAAACTGTGATACGAAGATTGAGGTGGTTCATTTAATCATCGTGGAAGGCTTCCAACTTGGTCAGCTCCATTTCCACCAGACTATCGATCCCTCCCCCCGTGTAATTGCTGTTAATCCAATCTATTCGACATTCGCTAACCGCCAAGCAGTCGTGACTACCAATTTTCGATTAAATGCTCTGGCGGCATACATCAATGGGTGAAGTTTGATACGTTTCGCTGGTAGCACGAAACTCGCCCGCGAGAAGGTAGTTGGTTGGAGGGGGAGAGTGGTGCGCTCAGGGTGACGACGCGTGCCTTCCATGGAGATTTCTTCATTGATCCCCGTGCAATCGGCGATCCTCTTCGACTACGCGCCATATCCCCGGATGATGGATCTTTTTTACCGCGACGTAGGGATGAAACGCGTCGTGGGATTAGATTTAATTCAGTGGCTTGAAACGTCATCGTGCTTTTTCAGGAGAACCGGGGTATTTCTGTTACGTAAACGAACAGTTGCGAACAACCAGCGGCGCGCAAATGCGGTGAATAACGTGCGGGCAGCTGCGCCGGAACAGATAGAATTGTTCGAGTATTTCGAGCATCCACACGCCATTGTTCGATCGTTCAGTTCCTGATAATGCAACGCTCAGTTCCAATTAAACGGCGAACACGCTCGTGTGATCGCTTGTGTGTTTGGTGGAATGCTTTTCAAGCTTCTTGCGAGTGAAACAGATTCCAGGATGTTTGGAGATAAACGTAAACAGTACTTGGTGGCCCCGACTCATTTTATTCCACCCACGCTTTTCTTAAGCATTTTGACAATTTACAATTCAATTCACGACTTCTGCGTTCACTCACCACTTTTGTTCTCAGTTCCCACTCGCATCTGAACTCAGTTTTGCTCCAACCTCAAGCTTTCAGCCTCGGTTCAGATTTTGTATCAGTCGTTCAGAGAATCCACTGCCAGCGCGAGTTGGAAATGGGATTCCGTCAGGATTCCACGCGATAACGAGATTAGATTGGAGTATAAATGAAAGTACGGGGTAAGATCGACTCTGCGTTCGACGCTTCATCAGACTACTCGCCGCCCGAGGATTAAGCCACCGATTTACTTGGTCGCAACTATACCTGCACACGATTAACACGTGACGTTGCAACTCTCGCGCCATGCATAATTACACACCACGATATCAGTGTTTTATGGGTACAGTGCCTAATGGGATGGAAACATGGCGGTGAGCGTCCAAGTAATCATCGATTCAGGACCCGGTGTGAATGCAAACCGAGGGTACAGCCAGAAACAATAGCGATACGCGTCTCGCGGATACCAGAGAATGGTCGCGCATTTTGGTGAAGCGCGGCGAATCCAAGAAATTAATGATAATTAATCAACTGTCGCCGCGCTTCGGTCATCAATTGCTTATAAACCGTTCCCTTCGTATTGCCGCGCTTCGCCGAAACGCGCGACAGCCTTCAATATGAACGCGCGTCGGCCGTAATCGGCGACGATTCCATCTTTCAACGATCCTTCGCGACTGATGTCGGTCGATCAGAATGGGCGTCAGAATCCTCCTCCCCCGAATTGGCGTGGCCGTGAGCTGGAGCTGTCGATACGATTGCTCGAAACGTGTTACATGCCACGTTCGACCCAGTGGTTAATTATTATTACTGTGCAGTGATTGCACAGTATATAACATTACGAGTACATAAGCATTCTGGTCCAAAGTTGGAGTAATGTTTATTTATTGCTGGTTATGTTTTTTTTTTTCAATTAAAGCAGCCACGTTAGAAGGTGTCCTCTAAGCGGCACGCTTAATTAGCGTTTGAATAACAAGGCCGGGGATTAGGAATTTCGAGGCGGGGTAATTTAATTAATGGGATTAACGCAATACCGTGCGCGCGTGGGGAATGCTTAATTGGGGCCGCTAACGTTTCATGGGCAAATTAAATGAAATTCGGATGAGGCTGTTCAAATTTCATCGCAGCCCTCGTGTATGTAAAAATGTGTTTTATGATATATTCAAACGTTTATTTTTCATTCGATCGCGGCTGCTGTTTTGTTGGGCATGGTGAGATGCCAAAGGAATTTTGATTCCGTAGGAACGGCACAGTTTTGCTTGAAAGCTTGTCGATAAATGCTTGATCCCCTCTTCGCGGATTCCCCACGAATATTTGAAACGTTCTTTTATATCTTTAATCGACATGCCTGTGTAACGCCGAGGCTACTCTTTAAGTTTTCAATATTGCTCCACATTTTCTTCCGCGGACACTAAATGGACGTAGGATTGCTGTCTTATATCCAATGAATACTAGAGCGGTCACTTTGTTTTGCTCTTTTTCTCCCAACGCTTTATAACCGCCCTATTTCCACCGGTTTTATTTTCCACGAATATCGGCGATCGACGCCGATGAATAAATTAAATTGACGAAGGAAAACAAATTGAAAGAGCGAAATTCACGGTTGATTTATGGGTAGTTTACATGCAAGTTTTCCGGCGCGGGCATAATTTATCACAGGCTTTCCTGATGACCGAAAACTGGCGTTGACCCAGATTTCCACGGAACCCGGACAACAATGACTTTGTGTAATTTCCATTCGCTATGGTATGATAATTTTGTGCAGTAGCATATTACACTGTAATTACCGAATGATCATCGAGCGATGTTCTCGTCTCACTTTCTCCAAACAGATGTGCAATTAGTAGAATTCTCATGACGAACATATTTGCTTCGCATACGTCCGACGTAGGTACCTCGGTATTAAAAGCATCACACTGCTAGTTGCAGTTATCCAATTAGCTATCAAATTTAATGAGCATAGGAACACTTTATAGCGAATTTGGAAGGTCCCACTGGTGCGCACCGAGTGCGAATTTTACCCAATTGGAAGCGAAAAGGTTCGCACTCTGAGCGCACTAGTGCAGGTTGCCGAATGAGTTTTCAATTCTACAAAATTGTCAATCGAAATGGTCGAAGCTCGTAGGCCTCTGCGAGCATTCCAACTGATTTCCTAGTGCAGCTGTTGGTATAAATCTATTTTAACAGGCACACTCTGGACAGTCATAGATGAAGCAATCTCGTGAGATCTTTTTCTCCGAATCTTCCTTTCACCACTGCCGTTCGCGGAATCATGTTTGAAATTTTTGTGGCTTGTACGAGAAGTCTGGTAGTTTGAGGTTCAGGTATGTCTCTTCGTTAATGTTGAAGCTAGTGTGGGCGGGTGTTTTAGAATTCACTGATAATCATAGGGGACGTTATAATTTTGAGGACCTTGCAGCAAGAGGGGTGCAGCTTCATTTTGCCAGTTTTTGAGTTATGACATGTGGAAAAAAATAATAATATTAATGCATTTCTATTTTGGGCGAAAAATATTCTATAATAAAAATATTAATATTAGAAATAAACTATATTAACATAATATTAATATTTATAAAAATAAATTATATTAACATAATACATATTAATATTTATAAAAATAAATTATATTAATATTTTCATTACAGAATATTTTTTCGTAAAAAAATAGAAATAAAAACCCATCGACTACTACTTGCTGCGTGAAAATGTACACTTTTCAATTAGTGTTGTCATTTTAATTTCAAGTCGGAGCAATAATTTTATAAACAGTTGTTTCCAATTACTCAAATTTGGTAAAGCCGGAGCTTCACCCCCTTTACTACAAGGTCCTCAATTGTGATACGATAGTATACTATTAGTATGATAATCGCGCGATACTACTTACACGGCAGTGTCGCGACACCTACAACACACATCACGTTCCCAACAAAGACAAACCGCGACGCTGAGCGAAACGTCGCAACACGCCCAACATTCTCCCCGCTTCCCGGTGCCATGTTTTCCTCGCCAAAAAAATAAAACAACAGATTCAAAATGATACATCGCTGTCCACGTCCCGGGGAAGCAGAGGCTACAGAGAAAAAAAAAAGCGTGACGCGAAAGTTCTCCAGAGCGAACGCGAGGCATTATCTTTCATCCTGTTAAAGTTGTCGACAACGATGGCGCGCGAGAAAGAATAGAATGGAGCAGAAAGTATTTGCGGAGTGGCAGCACTGCTCGTGCAAAATTAACGTGTACAACGCGGAAGGCCGACGTGTGCCCCCGTAAAAAAGTGTTCAGCCCAGCGGTAGTAGTTTCGCGGCAGCCTCAGCTGGTGATGAATGGGGCAGATTGGTATTGGGAAGTTGTGGTCAGTGGTTAACTGGTCGGAAGCTGGCTCACAGCCAGACGCGAAACGCTCAACGTCGACGGCTCCGTCGATCCCGTTCCCTTCTGGATCCAAGATTGTCGCGTGTTCCTCGGATCATTATGAGAACTGCACTGTTATCTGTCTTTGAAAAAAAAACGTGGCTTCCACAGGGGCTGAAGCTGAACGTAGGAACTTCTGTTTAAACGCGAAGGGGTAAGTCTTGATTTAACATTCCGACCGGGAGGGGCACAGTGACCGGGTTTTATGGGGAACACGTGGGCTTTGCGATAATAAATCAATCTCTTTGATCGTGAATTGGTTTCGTCGAGGAACTTTTGGATATGCTTCGTGTTAATATACGAGGTATTTGTGTGGGTATTTTTATAGTATTGCAGAGTTATTTGTTGCTCCGTGCACGGTGTTAAATGCAGGAAGGCGGGGTATCGGCATGCGTCATGAAATATTTTCTCCTTTATTTATGCGTAATAGTGCTCGAGTACAGCAGACTTCCGATGATAGTGGCGAGGCCGCGGTATCAGAGCTAGCCTGCGAATGAAACGCGAATTAAATACGAATTCAGTTTTTCGATGAAATCTCGATTCTGGAATAATTGTGACTTGCAAATGCAATGTATTAATTCTATGATACGTTTAATTAATTTCATCGACTTTCAGGCAAGCGGAAGAATACTTGTTTCGTGTGTCTCTTTTAGTGACTAAGTGAATTTTATAATTCCTCGAATTTGTGAATTCAGTTCAAGGTTTCTGACAAACTGTTGACATTCGTTGTCGCGTTACCGCGCTATCGACAAATTTGCATTTTTATCATTTCCAACTCGACGTGGAGATCATTGCGATAAGACCAACTATTATATTATCAGCCTTTACCGCTGTGAGTGAAAAAATCGCACTTCCATTCGATAACAGCTGCTGCTTGTTATTTCATTTTTCATTATATTCCACTCATGGCTATCTATCCCCTTGAAAATATAGCGGTGGAGATTCAAACAGGAGCTGGGAATTTACATCCCGAGAATAGGGTTCGATATTCAATGATCACAGGCCATAGGATAATTAAAAGAGTAGTAGTCCCCTTCAATAAAGCTCTTTGAAAGAAATTCTTTGAATTCACACGTGCCTGGACTAAATCTCAATATCCCGGGAACTGACAGAGAATCGCCAATTGGTGACACAGAAGCAGGTATAAAAATAAAATCATCCGAGAAAAATTGGGCCGAGCTTCTTTTTGCGCCGGCGAGCAGCGTGTAAAGAAATATTGAGCGTCTCGAAATAAATCGTCGTTCTTACGAGCCGGGCTTTACGTAACGTAATTCATTTTTAAGAAAGACTCTTTTATAGGGATCCTCTTATCGCATATTCCCCGAAGGTTACCAAGTGCGAAGATACCACCTGAAGCTTAATTTCAGCGCGTCTATAAAAAGATGGGAAACAGAGCAAATCCATCTTTCTATTTCAATCTCCACCATTTATTTTTAAAAGTCCTTTGATATTTTCGCGATCTGGTAGCCCCGAGAATCTTTCACTCTCCTACCAGATTTCCTTCTTGAACGCAGTACCATCGAATCCCGCTTATCATATGCAATCCCTTACAGGTTTTCGAATTTAATATTCTCAGAATTTATTCCTTACACTGCAGCTCTCACACACTCGTGACACCAAGTATATTTACATCGTCACAATGTTACTATCGATGTTCTACGCTGCAGTCACATTTCCTCCCTTCTTTTTATTATTTCCGCTACCCATTTATTTTTGATAATCCATCGCTACTGATGCTCCTACATCTACCCTCCCCAAAGTACATTTATTATCCCCGGACAAACTTTGGTGTTCGATTCCATTCGAGCAGACTGCAACGCTTCCGTCCCTCCTCCATCGTTCCTTCTCCCTTAAGCCTCTTCTATTTCCGGAGTTTCTAAGCAAACACTTGAACCGTCGAATGTTTAAATAACATTCGAGGAATGGATCTGCCCGTATCGTTGGATTTTTCAGATCCGATTGGTTGCCGAGAGAAGCAGCCTCTTTTGTACGCCGCGGGTTTCTGTTACCGCGTGGATGACACGTGTTTGGTCACACATCCGCGTGGTAGTGTTTGCTCGTCGATACGATCGCGCGATGTCGGAGTCGATGGAGCGTCACGTGGCGCGTTCACGAGTGTCGAAATAACGAAAATAATCGTGTAACGTAATTACACGGTGCTCGCCTCCAAGTTTGATTAAGTTCGGGGCCACTCTCGCCACTTCGATGTTCGAGCCTCACCCCCTCGAGTGCCATGCATATGTATATTAACGCTCGTGCTTGTAATATCGCCCCGGTAAACGCCGCCGAATATGTTTTCTCAAGCAATGAAAATGTTCCATCGAACAGTCGTCTGGGAATTGGTCGGACGACGCTTCAAATAAACCGTACATCCGCTTCGCGTCTGTACAGACGACATTACGGCGCGGAGGGACGTGGCCATGCTTTTAAACATCACGGGGAAGTTATTTTCTTAATGAGAACGTGACGGCTGAATTATGCCGGGATCCTCTTCTTGGAAATGGAGACGTTAATGGCCGAGGACGAAGGTGAACGGCGCAGTGTGATGCAATTTTTCATAATATTGCTGTTTCGTCGGGTGCAACGTGCAGTTGCGCTCTGCCTTCCTGCGTGGGGATGCATTGTGTCTTGGCTGCGTGAATGGGAGAGCGAATGCTTCGCGAGTCGCGTCGGGTTTCTTAATGAAGCATGCGCTTTGTCGCGGATATTCAATGTCTAGGTGGTGTTCGTTGGGCGACGTAGGTGTGGGGGGCTGGTCGAAAATTTTGGGGGCTTTGGAGAGATCCCTGTCGTGGGAGATGTGGAGGTTTTCGCTTAAGGGGAGTCCTACTTTTGGGGCTAAAAACAAAGTAAAATTGGGCTGCTTTTTTTTTAAAGAGAATAGCGATTTATTTGAAATTTGGGCCACGGTTTTATGCATCTTTGAAAAAGTTGCAGTTTTTTTATCAATTTTTCCCTATATATAAGTTGTATAAGGTTCCTTAAAAAAAAATCACTCCCATGTTTTTAGCTGAAAAATACGATTCCCCCTTTAAATTAGGAGTAATGGTGTTGGGAAGCTTGACAAGTAGTTTTCAGATGAAAAAATTGCAGGTGTTTGTAGCAGCGGAGGGTCGATAGAGATCGATGGAAGCAAGCTATCCCGGCAATCTTCCATCGATCTCCCTTTATATTCCCCACGAAAATTGAAACTGCTAAACCAAGGAGATAGATGGGATCAAATTCCGTAGATCTAGGTCCGCACAAATCTTCCAGCCGAAAACTTTGACCATTAAGCTAAGGGAGAATGAATGGAACCAAGATGGAGGCCGCCATCGATCTCCGCGTTACGAATTAAGATTTCTGGGCGTTCAGAGTGTTCGAATTATGTAAAGTGCAAAAGAAGAGAAGATTGACTAAATGTCTAATTTACTTTTCCTTGAAACAAAGAATTTTTAGTTTTACGATTATGGGAATAGAATTCTCGAAAGTATAAAAGAAAAGTATAAAACATTTTTATATTCTTTTGTTGCAGAAGCAGTCACGGTTCAAAGGCGATCTCCAATTTTTAAGGATGGCTAATATGGACATGCAAACCGAGGTGAGTGAACGTGGCAAACTTTTCAAACTTTCCAAACTCTGTATTTACTCGTTAATTCACAATCCTCCGCGAAATTCAATTTGCGAGGTGTCTTAAATCGTTTTTAATATTCGTACCGCCATCGAGGGGCTGTGTTTAAGTTCCTGTTAGCTGGGTATTAATTGCCAGGACCCCTGATATTGCACGCCGGATTGAAACGAATCGAATCACGCCGTGGCGCTCCTGTTTCTCAACTAAGAATTACGAGATTTCGAGCTCGGGTCTCTACTGTCCACTGGAAAGATAAAAACGTAAAACGAACTCTTTTGGGGGTGAAGGATGACCCAGTTGCATAATTTGTCTTGCATATCTTGCTTGCATTCCATTAAGCTCGTAGGAAGTAGATAAAAGAGCATTCGAAGCTGGAAAG
This sequence comes from Andrena dorsata, assembly GCA_929108735.1. Taxonomy (NCBI): domain Eukaryota; kingdom Metazoa; phylum Arthropoda; class Insecta; order Hymenoptera; family Andrenidae; genus Andrena; species Andrena dorsata. Next base: position 37,229,446 of record OV815489.1, on the reverse strand, counting down.
AGAAATGGATTTGGGTAAAAATTGGGAAGTATTATTTTGCGAAGAAGGGTCCTTGGAATTTATTTTTTCAATCTGACATCGATCATCCAAGACCAAAACCCCTATTTTCATTTCATAGTTGAACCCCTTTATCTTACAAGCACCCAGAGTTCCCCCCGAATATTTGTAAACATTATCGTAAAATTAGTCGTGCGATTCCGTTGGGAATTCCAAAGAGTAAAAGCTGCTTTGCTCCCGGGGAAAACAATTAGCGAGTGCTCTTGCGAGACAATAGATCCCCGGAGTGATGCGCGCCCTCACGTGCTGCGTTGTATTTGCGATAATTACGCGAAAACGGTTCGCAAAACGCGCAGAAGATATTTTCGCGTGTTGCCTACTCGGTTTACTCCTAACGCTAATGCAAGCTTCTCTAATTACCAGGCAATCTTAATTTAATTTCATTATCACCGCTTGCCTAGTTCCGTTCGCCGAGTGGCAATTCAATGAGCAATCTGCTACTCGAGTCCTTGACACACGGTCCAAAGAGTTTCAACAAATTTTACTGAACAGATCTTTATTGCCAGAGTTGTATAATTCAATGCAAAATAACTTTTTCTCCCTTCCTTGGTCTTTCATCTTCGAAAACCCGTGGATTTATAACCACCCCACAAACTTGAACCCATTGGAATCTCGTTGGAATCAGCGTCCTATAAATTCGGAACCCATGAATTCCTAAAACCCATGCATACCATCCTTCCATCTCCACCGTTATTACCCACGCTACTCTGCCTCAAATATCATACGATCGTCAGAAAACAGCTACCCACGCGTATTAGCACGGATAACAAATATTCTGCCGCAGCGTGAAATTCATTCGTACAGATAGAACAATAATACAGTGTTACCGAGTCGATTAACCCTTTGTACACGGGAATGAATGTTTCTGCGCGCAATATTATCGCCATCCATGTTTCTTGCATGCACAACGAGCGTTAGTTTCCGGCGCACTGAATCGTGCCCGGTAATTACCCACGATTGACGAAGACACCGATATATTGTTATTGTGGCCAATGATCGCGTCGCAGTTTTCGCGTTAGGAGCTAAGCAGACCGCGGTAAATCGGTCCTGGCGATCGTAAAACGCCACGATGTCGTTGAAACAGTTGCTGTGTCAGTGAATTATATTCGTTGGAAAATGGAAAGCTTCCATGGCATAAAAACGCCCGAGGATATATCATTTTTATTCTTTTGAAACGCTATTCAATTTTCGAGCGATGTTGCATTAACGCGCAGCGGTGTCAGTGGTAAAAAATATCGTCTCCCTGTTTTGGGACAGATCAGTTCACAAGGAACTGACACAATGAAGCCACTGACACTGAACCGCCACTGAACTGATAAGTGTACGCAGACCTTTACGTGGCGCAGGATTTCGAAAAACAACCCTTCAATACGGTCTGGCCTTTGTACAATGAAAAGTTTTGTACAAGGACCCTTGAACAATACTTTCAATCAGTTTCAGAGGCTTGAAGGTTAGTTACAAAGTGTGATTTGTCTCGTGTAGGTATTTAGCAGGCAGATCTTGAATAAATATTGCACTCGTTGAGTTTGCCTGTGAGAAATTATCGCGGAAAGCGTCCGATGGTTTAGGTGGAAATGTATCTTACTGGCGGGTTGCGGTGCCAAGGGGCAGAATGCTAACGAGCAAATTCGTCTTCATTCAAGATCCTTAGCGGCTCGCTTTTAAGTGCAATGAATACAAGCTGCGCTACCAATCTCCTGCTACCTGCATCTTTCATGATGCCACCGACACGATTTCTTCCCTTGGCGTTATGATTACCCACGCCGCTCTCGTCTTCTGAACGTCCAATGGCAACCCTTGTGTCCCGTTCGGTAATTCCATAAAAAACAGAACCAGCTTCAACGTTCTCCGTTATTCAGAGTTTTGGGGTCGAGGGGTATGTCGAATTGAAAATTTCATCACCAAGAGTTTCCATTTCCTCCATTTCTCGTATGACATTATGCAGGAGTTCGCAAAGGGAAGGAAATGGGTGGGAAGCATACACGAGGATATCTCTAATATTTCTGAAGAATTTCAATTCCGATATTCTTTGCGCGGGGAATGTAATAATTCGCGAGATTTAAGTGTGCTTTATAAATCACGTCTTCCTGAATGGCGTGCACATTTCGGGAATAATGCCTTGGATGTATTGTTCGCCGAGTTGAGGGTAGCTGGACTGTGATCGACGTTGATCGTTGACAAAACTAACGAGGAACCCTCCACCGGCCCTCGGTAGGTATGTCCCATTAATTACAACATCGACGAAGAATGGCCAGCTGATAGCGTACTGTGCGAACAATGTCAAAAGTGTCGGTATATAGGGGAGAATATTCCGACGTGATCACTCGTTAACACAGAAATTTCTGTTGGATGGGGACAACGCTGCATAATTACATCCCCACGTCGAGCTTACGCCAGGGGAGGGAAGGCAATCAGCAAAATCTCTCGTAACCGAATATCTATTTGGAAATTCAAACCGCTACAAGCATAATATATTGTACCTCATTCTGTCGATTCTGATTTAATTTTAGAGGCATTAAGACTTTGAAGGAAAACTGTATGGATACCTATCTTATTGTTAATTAATTAGGCGACCATTCGAGTTATCATTCTCAAATTCAGAATCCTGTTTTTAACGACAAAACGAACGAACCAATTCTCCCGCAATTATTACTCCAGCAAACGAGCAATTGGCACAACGGGAATCGTACGAGCATCGTTAGTCGAAATCTACCAGGCAGGTGCTACTTATTAGCTTGGCTTATAGCATTATCCCTGCAAAACAGCTTTCACCTGTGAGCAGTCTGCAAGTTTCAACTAAACGTCGAATATAAAGAGGCTTCTTAGGAAGGGCTCCCTTCCAATTGTGTCTACTCTGTTTCCATTCCTTCGTCCGCGGAATAGAAGCGACTGAACCGATGGAGATTGTCGGGGGAAAACTGCCGCGGTAAAATTTCCACGAGCCATTCCAGCTCCATTAGCGTGGATCACGCGAGGGCCTGGAAGGGAAACGTTTAGGTGGCGAAATATCGCCTTCATACTTGTGTTAAGGACGCGTTATCGTCCAGGACACGTGGGAGAATTGACTTTTATTGCTGCCCCATCGTATTTCCCCGGGCTGCGTTTCGTCACCCTTAATCGAGTTCGATGTACGCAGACGTTGTCGCAAGAAACGTATAAAAGGTTTTATTCCCGGTGGCTATAAAACGCCGGAAAAAGAATGGATCCTCGACGAGGTATATACGATCGGTGGATTTTCAGCTGTGGCCAGTGTTTCCATAAACAACGGCAGGAAGCACTTACCTCCTGAAACATCTTGATCACTCTCCTCTCTGTTTATTAAGCATTAAGCCAAAGCGTTAACGCTAAGCTTCCGCTGGTCCACGTTCGGTGTTAATAAAATCTTATTGGTGACCGAGATTGCTCGCTTGGTATTGATACTCGGTCAGAAGGCTCGAAAATTGTAAAGTGACGCGAGAGTGAAAATCTTTATAATTTTCTTTTCAACCACAGCGACATTCACCTACGTCTCTTGAATTTACTTTCTTTTGCACTTAAAATGTAAATTTTACTGCTTGTTGCGTGAAAATATATATTTTTCAATTAGCGTTGCCTTTTTAATGCAAAGTCAAAGTAGGTAATAATTATACAGAACTTGGCTCGAGTCTATGTAGCAGCGACCATGATATAGAGTATTCGATTTTCTTACAATAGGGAGGTCGTAATTATCGTGATAAATATCATACTTGCATAAACTTCAGCAGTTTAGTAATAATTTTATAAACAATTTTTTCTAATTTACTAGAAGTTTGTAAAGATGTAGCCGTACCCTTCTTGCCACAAGATCCCCAATTCGTCAGAATTTTTGACGATTATTTTCAGCTATTATCCCCCTGCAGTTGGGTACATTTCAAATTTATCAAAGCGGTGGGCCAGAAGCAGTTCCGCGAGGAGAGTAACGAGATCCTCTTATCGTAATACTTCCTCGAGGCTCATCATCCGAATGACAAATCGCGGCTGTTCCACGTAAAAAATTCCGCCTCGAGGAAATTATAGAACAACCAAGACACGCTCCGGCGTTGGTTCCCTTGGTTCCGTTGGCATAAAATATGGCGACGCCAGCTCCAGGGGACCCGGGTGGCTCAGCGGACGGCCTTGCCGGAAAGGTCACTCGTTGGGAAACGGGACACGCGCTTCAGGGGCCACGATTTTATTTCGAACGTAAACGATATCCATCGTGGTGGTAGAACTTCATAAATTCGTCCAGAACTGTACAGCAACCGAGGAGAAATTTAAAGGCCGCCGTTCCACCTTGACAGAACCAATTTTCTTTCTCGAACTCCTCTTTTTTTTCTTTCCGACGTGAAATATCGAGCCTCTTTGTTGCCAGCTCTGTTATACACCCACTTTACGAGATAATTGGAAATCCCAATAGCCACCCTTCCGAAGAGGGGGTGCTTATCGAATGGCCACAGATTGTTTCGAGGGAATCGCGGGGAATTAAGAATTCTGTGGACTGGCAAGAATTTTCGTTTCACGTAACGAGATGCACCTGTCACAAAAGTCTTTATTGTAAATATGAAGGATAAGGGGGGAAACACGGAATGTCCAGTTTTCGTGATTTAGCGATTTGTAGCGTATTTTGTTGGGGGCTAGTGGGATTACAAAACTGTCGAATCACAAAGGGTGATAAAGTTCAAATACCCTCGTAAGATAACGCGGAAGATTTTTTATTCTGCTTAAACACAGGAAATGTCCGCTCTGTATTGGAACAGAATACGGAAATGCCCTCACTCTTTGCCTAAGCATAAGCTTCTGTCGTCAACTTAAAGCAAGAAATTATTTAAGAAGAAAATTACATGCATTGAACCTTGAAACTAAACCTAAAACTTAAATTTCTTTACAACGCTGTTTTTGTGATATTTTCCGTTTTTTTCCATGAGAAGCTGTGACTTTTGGCGGGTAAACTTCAAGGTAGTGTCGAGGGTCTCCAATGATGGTGGTAGTTGTACTTTATAAAGTGCGATTAACGAGAATTCCCTTGAAAACTTATCATATCACCGTTTAACGCTTTCCGACGGATTTCTCGATGTCGAACGTGTAACTTGGATTTAATGGCAGCCCGGTAAATGCAGGAAACCTCGTTAGGAAGAAAGTTACTTGCGAACCGTTCGAGCTGTCGACTTAAGGAAGAAATTCTCGATTTCTGTCCGACGCTAACGAGATCCCGCGTGATTCCTTTTCTCGCGGCAGCGGGAACCAACAATTAGACATGAAAATTGAAAGTACCTCTTTCTTACGTGAAGAAATAAGTGCGGAGGTGTTTGAACGAAGGCGTTTAATGATACGAGGGAGAGGACCCGATGAAAGGGCGAGCTCGTGGTTGGTGGTGCTGGGAGCGTGGTAAAATAAAGCAATCGAGGGGATACTGGGGGCTATCGCATATCCAAGACTCTCCTGGACAAAGAGCAGAGGAAAGGAATGACAAAGTTTACCTACTTTCGAGTAATGAAATTTTCCTTTGAAGTAGCGATAACATTTTCATTAGAGGAGGCAGCAGAAGAGGCAGGGCGCGAATAAAAATGTTGAAAGGGACCTGGGCTAGGCGAAACTAGGGTGGTAAACGAATAAATGTGATTAGTTTCTAAAGATTCTACCTTTTACTTGTCGATCAGGAAGATGCGGTGCTTTTTCGCCTCGCAGCGTTCCTGATCGTCCGCGACGATAAAGGTAGATGCAAGGGAACAGGCGGGATATGAGAGGGTCGACAAGTCCAGTTAATAATGCCCACTTGCGACCATCTCCAGATTAATTTTCCGGGCCATGAATCAGAGGACGGCGCTCGAAGCCTTCGCGTCTATAGGGAAAAAATCGACGTCGCTGTTTTTCACGGCAATCCATCACTGCTGGGGATCGATGCTGCAGTTCGGTTCCATCGATGTGTGCTGGAAGCCACGATGGATTCTTCCTCCTTTCGTTTCTTGCTCCGGTTTAACAGCTTTTGTCACCGCAGGAACGTGGCTCGGTGGTCCTTTTTCGAGCAACGCGGTAACGATCCTGTGGGAGCTACGTCCAAGAGCATTATGCTTCCTAAAGTTTAGGCGATATCCGCGCATTTTGCTTCGCGCGTTGCATCGATCATGCTGAACTTTACACCGCGACGGAGGCGCGAATAGAAGAATGAGACGTGGTGTCCTTGGCGCAGGGAACCGTGCAGTGCATGGGGCTTTTGGCTTCCCTGGGCCGCATATAAAATATAGTATAATATAGATAATAAGTAAAAAACTTTTGTTATATTTTTATATATTTTTTATTATGATATTAAAAATAGGAGGGCAATATAAACATATAACTAATTTACTAGTGGGATATTTGACCTTGTTTTTGTGAAACTAATTTGACGATCTTCGTGGACACGCCTGGTGTAGTGCTTCGTTAGCTTGAACAGTTAATAGTCTCTTCAGTGCCTCGAGTCGTTCTTCTCCAACTTTGTTTAATGGGTCATTCTACTTTGATCGACCGAAAAATGAAGCTATTTGTAAAGATTCTTTTCTGGGTAAATACAACAGATAATGAAAGAAATTCTGTAATTTCACAAGTCGTTCTGAACCTCCGTTTATTCGCAAATACCAAGAGAAAAAAAGATTCGAGAAAAACGCGAATTTTAATATAAACCAAACGGCATTTTATTGTGAAAAGATGGTGCTTTTGGAAAATGCAATAAAAAATCGATTTCGCGACTGCCTAGTCCCTTTAAACATGAGAATATTCGAATGTTACATATCGTTGGATAATCGCGGTAGAAGGTTAACTATGCCCGTGCGGATAATGGGATAGCGAAGTGGAACGATAGAGGGGAAGACATTAGCGGTCTTGAACGACCGTTTCATGTTGTTTCGACTTGGAGAGCGTGGAAAAAGTCGAGCGTAAGAGATCAAGGGAAGACGGATTGTCCGTGGTCAGACGTGCTTCGCGGACCAATAGGGCCAGATATTTTTGTAGCTTTCGATTCCTTCGTATTTTAGAAACTCCATCGTGTGAACAACATTGGTATCGCTGGGAGTAAAGATTCCTCACTGTTCTTTCATCTTCAAAAGCGTACATTATTTATCTCTCTTAAGGGGGTATTCTAGTGTAAACGTTGTTATTTTCTGCGTTTTTGTGAAATTTCTTACAAAAAACGCGCTAAAGTTATTGAATCCGGGTTTTGCCTACATATGTATCAGCACTTGGAGAGTATTTACAAATTTTTTCAGCATAAAAAAATTAAAATTGGCTGCAATATTTCGCGTTGAAGTGTTCCATGAAAAAAAATGTCTGCGCACGGTGCACACGATTTTGCTGATTGTGCTTATCTTAACTCGGGGTAATATGCCACCGCGGGTAATATGCCACTTCTCAATATTTTTTAAAATAATGCACAGATGCCGTTATCATAGCACTAATTCCGTTCAATTTAGTGTAACTGCTAAGACGATAACAGATTTTGGCTTTTATCTTCTTTTATTTTCAATAAATCCTGGTCAGTTATAAAATTGTCGGCTTGATCTAATTTCATACTGTAAATAGAATGCAGATTATATATTTGTGTGAACAGTTCTACAAAAAATCAATAGATTATGATAAAGTATACTAACAAACGAATTTTATAAGCTCTCAAACATCCGTTAAAACTATGTTCTTTGTGGAGACATTTTCCATCCTTCTTTTTATGGCCGTTTGGAGTAATATGCCACATGTTTGTCGGTATAATATGCCACTTGTATTTCTTATGTCGATTCGACTGATGTAGAAAATGACAATTACTTGTTGCAAAAAGTGGGTTCATGAAGACTGCGTAGAGATTGGAGACTGTTTAGGTTAGTTTGCAAGAAATAGCTATTTTTTCAAATATATTTTACGCTTCATTGAGTTCAAATATTTTTTATTAGTTGCTAATAGCTGAAATAGTTTAAAATATTGTTGATTCTCCAAAATTTGAGTGATTAGTTCGCAGTTCATAGCTTGTGGCATATTACCCCACCACCTGGGTAATATGCCACTTTCGAGGACTTTTGTATTTGTACGTTTCTCATTGAACTATAAAAGTTACATATCTCTACTTATTAGTCAATATACAGAATTAGTTACACTTTCATATGCTTTTATCTTTTTTCCGGTATCTATTTATACTTGCGAGATATCGCGTTTCAAAGTTAACTGTGGCATGTTACCCCGAGTTACCCTACCACTGGCTATCGCAGGTAGCAGAATAAAGAAAAAATAGCGAAAATTATTAAAATAGCGACATTTTGAAGATGAGGTTGTGATTTTAGTAGATTTTTTATACTTTTAAACGTATGTAAAATGGAAACAAACAAATAGTTTTACATGACTGTGGTAGGGACGATAGCCACACGTCTATTGAATATGTATGTACAATTTGGGCTTAATTGGTCAAGTCGATTTCAAGATATCATGGGCACCGCTTCCGAAAACATGGTTTCGAGAAAAATGCGTTTAAAGTTTTATACACAGTTTTTATTACGGAGAAAATTTTGCTCACCTCAAATTTTAGTCAGCTATTCCAGAGCCATAAAGGGGACCCTCTTCCTGCTCGAACCAGTCCTGTTGAGCTTAAAACACATTTTTATATCAACCAATTAAAGTGAACCTATCATTATTTCGGCCACTGTATGTATACGCATCTCTTCTAACCGCTATAACTCTGTCATTTTTACGAATTGTAGAAAATCCTTTTATCCACAAATTTTGTATAATATATACTTATAGAAAATGCAAAAAAAAATCAATTTTTTTCAGCCCGCACACTAGAATACCCCCTTAAACGAAATTAGCTCGAGTGTGTGCTCGGGGTCCCTAAATAGCAAACTTGAATTGCCCGTACTTGGTGGATAATTTTTTAAAATTTCTCTCGAGCTATCCTAGGACGTGTGTATATTGAACATTGCGCGCAACACGTCTACAGAAGCCCTTTTACAGCCTCGAGCACTACACATATCTCCGAGTCACGCGGAATGCCTTTGCGATCCAAGAAAAAGCTTTGCAGCTCTCGCTTTGTGCGTGGCCGCTTTTAATTAAAATGAAAAGTCAAGGTTCGGTCGGAATAGAGACAAAGGGGTAGGGTATTCTAAAGGAATCATAACGGGAAACTTTGCACGGCTTACCTTTTAAACAGTACGATTAAAACTCTTTGAAATGAGGTCGGAATACACGCTCGCGACGGCGAGCATGAAATCAAGAGAAATTTCCCTATTTACTACTTTCGCCGCGTTCTCCTCATCATTATTAAAATCCGCGGAACAATCGGAACAATGAATCGCATAAAATAAAAATTCATGGAAGCACGATGGAAGGAGAATCGTTTCAGCGGGAATAAAGAGAACATCTCCGGAGAACAAAAATCCTGTGCAGCGAGGAAACTTTTCCCAAGAGACAGTGGGGGACAGACTTATACGAAAGATAGGAATTAATGAAGCACGTTTGCACCAGGGTACATGGTTCTTCGCAGTGGCGGCGTTATATTGGTGTTTCTTAGTTTCTTTGCGAGCAATCATCATCAATCCACGTCGATCGTCGGATTAGCTCGTCAATCACTTTTGATCCTGGAATGACCCGAGGAACGAAGTAGTGGGGAGAGAAGCCAGTTGCCGTAGACGGGTCTCGTTTTAATCGAACAGCCTCGAGCCTCTTCCTAGCGGGGAATTCTGGCACGCGACGGGACGACGTAGTCCTTCTTTGCCTCGCCCCTTTGATCCCTTTGAGCGTGCGCCGTTCGCGGGCCGTTTGCCATGCAAATCGCCCGCGCAAAAATGATATTCAATTACAAGGCGCAGCCGGTAGCGTTCGTGCGAGCGCGTCACCATCAATATTAATACACCACCGTTTCGGGATGCCTTCTTCGGTTACCAGTCGCATGTAAAACGGAAACTGGACGCCCTCGAATCCCGCTGCTTGGTATTCAACGGCTCCACCTTGTTAAGTGGACTATGGTGATATAATGGGCCCCGCGAAGCCGATTATTGCGGCGAGCAATAGCGACCGCGAGTTCGCTTTATCGACGCAAGACGGTCAGCGGGGGAAATTTCACTTCGCGGCTGGTTCAAGGAATTCTAAAGGTGCGAATCCAGGATTAGATTTTACATGGGACTTTTTCTATCGTGAGGCAGAAATCTCAGCAACAACTAAATGTAATAATGGAAATAGTGGCGAGTGACGAGATTTTTGAAAATATATCATAAAACTTGGCTCATGAGAGTCTAATTTCATGAAACTGATGACAAAGTAATTAATAAATAGTGAAATAATTAGATGATTGTCTCGCGAGATTAAAGTCTCACGTGAGACACGGTATTTTTCTCTCGTCGTGGATTTGCAGCTTTTGAGGACGAATCGTTGAAATGCTCCAAAGAATCAATGACGTCCGTGGCCTCCCGGTGACCATGGACGCCATTTTGGTACCTCTTAGTATCGCCTTAGTTTGCACCGTAGCGTGTTAATTACTCCCCAACGTGGCGTTAATATTGGACTGTTTCCAGCATAATATGGTCCCCCTTGCTATACACTTTGATTAATCTGCTACTTCATCTTGAATTTCTGCTCGACCTTCCCAGCCATAAATAAAGGCGAATTATTTCGGGTTCAGGTGGAAACGACGGAGCTAGATATTTGGGTACTATTTCAGTGCTCTGCTTCTCACTCGAATTTCCTCTTGCACTGGTAATTCGCCGGGCATCCGCGCAGAGCCAGCTAGTTGGGCGCATCGCGATGCTTTCGCTCTCCAAAACGACGTACGAGAAAACAGAGGAGGATTAACGTTCCCGGCGAGCAGAGTTACCGATCCCCAAATTCAGCCGGATCGGAAAAGCAGCCCCGATAAGTTTGCTGATCTCCTATCCCCGACCAAGTATCATGCGGACCGTTCTCCTTGGAACTTTGCGCACCACTTTCCAAACTTCTCGGCGCGTCCATCCAGCTTTCCTTTATCCGAAATAATCCTATTAACCGTCTGAATATAGTGGATGTCGCGAACGTTTCTGAAAATCAGCGGATTGCCTAATTGGAGGAGAAACGGGACGGTAATTACAATCCACTTTATTGCTGTTCCACCGTACTGTGCTTCGAATGAAGCTTCCCGTTTATATTAAAATTCGGCGCTTAAAATGTAATGAAATGAAAGATGAAAGAGTAGCGTGGAATAAATAACAGAGGGGTTACGTGCCTGCTCCGACGTCGGGAGATGAGATTGCTCTGTTTCATCTTCTAATAATGAAACACACAATTATGTCGGAAGGTGTGTAACGCGGATCGTAGATACGTTACCGTTTCACGCGCAATCGTAGAAATCTCCATAGGATTCTATGTTTCGCCACGCTCCATCGGCGTTTATTGCGTTCGAAGTAGCTCCAGCACCGAGCAGACTTCCATACGCGTTCAGAATGGGAATGCATCGATCTCCGCTGGGTTAGAGTGCATCGATGCAGTGCCATCTGCTTGGACAAACAGGAAAATTGCAACAGGTTATACGCCGCATCTGTTGCTCCGGAGGCTTCGATTGTCGGTGCTCGCGAAAAATTGGAACAGAGCCTGGTATCGATGGCGAGGCAGGATGCTCTGAAGAAGTAATAGATTTCAGTGATTCTCAACGTAAAGCTGCAGAATTCCTGCACCGATCGCTTTACGGTTCGATTCAACGAGTTTCGAGAAACACTTTAAGGGAACTAGGCAGTAAAATCGCTCGAAGATCGAGTATCTATTTGCGAATTAATTACAAAGGGATCAATACGAATTGTGACTAGTACTTTTGGGCCATGTTTATTATTACTATAAACAGTAAAATTTTTTTTTGATAATATATAAACGGATGTGACGGCGCTATAGTTGTTTAAAGTGTAGGCGTTTTTTCTGTAATTTTATAGTGATTGCAAAAAAACGGAAGATCGACTTTAAATTTTTGAAAAAGAAACAGACACCTGTGCACCTCGAAAATCGATGTTTTTCGCGTTCTCCTGGTCGCTATTTGAATAATTTCGGTTCAATACTTTTTCCCAAGGTTCAGAGCGATATTACAGATTTTAGGAGAAACATATTCGAAGGAAACCGTTGTATCTTTATTTATAAGTTCAATATCAGTGCAAACCCAATGACACTTTTTCTAAAACACTGTATAAAACCTCGTGTGGCGTCATTTGTAAAGAGGAATGACCAAAGTATATTTTAGCATATTTGTTATTAAGTAATTAATTCAAACAAAAGTGGCAAAAATTGAAAACTGAGAAACGTATCAACTTGTCCTGGTTTCCCCTACTACCCTAGTAGAATATCTTTCTTGTCGTCACATCGACTTTCCCAAGTGTCTTACAGAAACTACCAACCGCTTCGTACCACAATAAGACTTCGCTAGCAGGCGAGCATCTTTCTCTGAAACTTAACTTTCGCGAGCTCGGACTCTGGAACAAGTGCGATACCTACTTCGAGGCGTCTCGCACGGGCGATCCGCGAAGAAACAAGACTGTGGAGCATAAGTTGTAGCAACATGAAGTTACAACCCCTTCGAGTTTGTCCCATCGGCCGTTGAACCGCAATTGAGATCAAGTTGCTCGAAAAGCCGCAAGCCAGTGGCTGCTGTCGGCACCATCGTCCTCAAGAGATCGCCAGAACTCCGAACTTCCATTTCCCACGCCCTCTTCCTCGCCCCGGCAACAAAATATTCCAGCGGGTCGACGGCGCTTGGTTCTTAGCACCCGCGACTTCGTTACTTTCCCGAATTTGAATGTTATTCTACAGGCAAGCCGCTGGTTCGTTTATTCCAAGACCGCGGGGGCTGGAAATTCGATTCCACTCGGGTCCGCGGCTGGTTGGAGTAGCGGGCAGCTAAGAAGAATGGAATTTGTCGGTGGAATGGATTATCGGGACGCGTTGTTGCGCAATTCGATCTCGCGTATTGACGTTGGACATTTCTCGCGGCACATGTTGCAGAACCTTTGAAAAGACTTGCAGAGACTTTGAAAGACCCCGCGAGTCCGAATTAAATTTCGACGGTTTTCAAAAGGTCTGAGGGAACGGGAGTTCTACTTTCCTCCTTTAAGAATGACTTTCTGGCTTTAAAGGAATTAGAGATCTTGTATTTGACCCAAGAAACTATTTTACTTGGTTCTCACTTTTCAGGAAGAATAAATTTTGCTCGTAGTAAGAGTTGAAGTCTAGTTAAATTTAAGCGAATTAGACTTAAACTTTTATTAATTGCAGGACGGTTGGCTATTCACGTGAACTGAACTCTAGAGTGAAGTCTAGTAAGAATAGCTGGAACTCTTAGTATTTCGTTCCGAAGGTGTTCAGAGTTAAAGTTTATTATTTCGCGAACGCAGGGGAGTACATTGTGCGTGTTGCTGTGTCACGCGGTTTTACGTGCGCGAGTTTGAAATTATAATCATTAGGGTATCATGTCTGCAACGCCCGTTCAATCGACGCTCATCAGGAAAACAACGCTGCGAACGTAGCACATCCGTTTCCGCAGTTACACGCACCGGAATGGTGGAAATCAGATGAAACGAGGCTGTCTGATACGGCTACATCGAATTCCCCGTATGCACACGGCGTATGCAAATGACGTTCACGTGACACGTGAATGCTGGTATCGATATCGCAGTCCTGGTAAACGCCGACTCGAATCGATCATGTCAGTTATACGGAAAACTCTGCGGATGATTTTGATAAACGTTCCACTCGCTTAATATCAATTTACAGTGATTCCAATAAAACAGAACATCCATCACTCCATCTGTTGCATTCACGCACTTTGAATCACTAAATTCACCTTCAGCTTTCCATTTCACATTGAATCAATTTTACTCTAAAGTCTGTTTTAGTACCTTGGCTTTAGTTCTTGGCCTCAGTCAGAGCTGGGCAAAATGTAGTTCATCACAATTTTGTCAACTACCTAAATTAACGATTACAGAAAATAATGTGTAATCAATTGCACAAATTAAATTTTTATCGTAATTTGTAATTGATTACATTTTCCCCAATGCAGGTCTCAGTTTTAGTATTAGTATTCAAGGTTAGGTATAAAGGATATTGCACATATCACACCCTTCTTTATCTCTGTCAAACTTTTATTCAAAATACTGTCTCAGTGTAATAATGACGTTAATAATAACAATAATAGTAACAATCCACATTACAAGAAATAAATAAAATATTCTGTAGGTATTCTATTACTCACAAGGAAACGGTCACAACCCGAAAATTCTGAATGTACTCAGAGCATATTAGAGCAGTAGCGCACTCTGATCTTGGGGTGAGCCGAGTTGAATGGATAAAAATATTTTTTAAATTTATTTTATATTTATTATTAATATTCATTTAAAGAATAGCAAGGACGAAATTTCTTTGCCGCGGAAATTCATTCTAAAGGGGGTGAAATCAGACTTTTATTTATCTCGTTTCTTCGCGTTTTTTAATATACCTCTATTTTTCTCTCGATAGTGTGATGGAGCATGGAACCAAGCAATTCTTACATGCAAAGTTTTCTTCCATCCCACAACGTTACTATGTTATAGAAAAAAAAGGAAAAGCACCACAACTTTTAGGACTGATTTCACAGAGAAAAGGAATTGCTCCTTGCATAATTCAATATGCTGTACATTCGCACGAAGCCTCGTCGAAATCAGAATTTTTGGATTGGGTGACGTTTCCTTGCCAATTGCATTGTTCATCCAGTTGCATCGAGCAGATGGGCCCGGAGATTTTCATTCTCGCCGGCCCTGGGTGTCGCGCCGTCGGGTTGGTGTTCTAGGAGTTGGAAATTCCACAATCATTCACCAGGAGATCCACGAATCCACTTATCCGCCGATTTGCCAGGCATCTAATCGCGCGGTCAATTTATACGTGTCGGCGATTCGAATCTGCGGATCGCTGCGCGACACTCGTGTCTTCCGCAGTTGCTGGCCAAGTGCAGGGCCATTTGCTGTGCACCGACTTGGTTGAAAAGCTGATGCTGGGCATTTGCTCCCGTCACCCTCGGATGTTTACTAATGGGAATTTATAGCGGGCCGCGGATCTCTGGGTCTCTGGAAAGGGCGATTAATTAATGCACGTACGCAGAGCCTGTACATGTATGCGCTCGTGTTGCTGAGGCATAATGATACGACGTCGCCGGCATAATAACGAAATTGGAGCACATGTGGCGTGCAAGTGCTGAAATAAAGCCAACCGTGCGTTCAAGGTGAGCCATCGAGCATTTCTGTTTTATGCAATGGACCGCTGCGGCCTTTTTCCGTGCGTCTTTCTTCCCGTCGCCTTCGTTCCGGAAGCAGGGGACTTAGGAGCGTGTCGTCTTTCTTTCACAGTTAGCCTGTGCCCCATTCGTTCCCTGAACCTTCGGAGCTTCTAGCTTCTGCAAGAAGGTACAGTCAGTCAGCTTCTACCCAATCTTCGAAGAGAAAGTAAAAACTAGAAGACGCTGCTGCTCGTTAAGGACCTTCTTTTGCCCTCCTCCGGCTTTTGGATCCTTTCTTTCCTATCATTAAGCGCGATACTTCGGTGCTTGTTCCTAGTGTTTCTCGATGCAAATGGAGCCATTGTGTTTCATGGCTGACGGGTGTGAATGGGAATTCGAATCGGATGATGGGGTAAACTACCATGTGTACGATCTATTAGACGATTATACTGTTGGAGTTTAATTAATTGTAATTAAACTTACGACCGTGTCCTCGGCGTCCGCGGAATGCTTGCACGGTAGCACGCAGAGCGGCATCATTAATTGCTGGATTATTGGCGCGGCGATACATTAATTAGCATTTCACGTATTTCGTTTGATTGAAAAGCGATTCATTTGTTTACGCAGGGGAGTTAGAGCTCTGGTAGCCAATGATCCTTCGCGTTACCTATTTTATTACTATCTTTTTACCTATTTTATTAATATTTATTTAATTCTCCGTTAAATTTGCCGAATAGAGTTTCCTTTTTGAAAGTATCATTCCCGGAAAAAATCAGCTAGATACATCCGCCTCTGTGGAAAAGAACATCACCGTTTCGAAGCGGCGCTTCAACTCGATCCCAGTTTCTAAATGTTTCCATTCGAGCGAAATGCTTTCTTTCTATACGGTTAACTCGAGCTGAAAGTCGATTCCCCGAGTTTGCGCTGCTCTTCTCGCGAGCGTCCCTCGCGAAGAATGGTGACGACCGTTTGGATGCTGGCGTTGCCGCGGCACGCACGAAAACCCCGAGACTGTCGCGAAACCCCCAAACTTGTCGCTCGATTTTCAGTTAGCCGCGATAGTTCGCTGTTTCCCGTACGAGACTTGCGTCACACCCTGTAGACTAGTGGAGAAGCGAGTTCGGAAGCTGGTAACTGAGTTAGCTGGAGCAATGCCGCCGCGGTTTAAAGGTGGCTTTAACAAGCAGGCATTATTATTGGGGCAATCGTGATCTGAATATGGGGGTGGAATTTTATACAACTCCCGGGGACATGCGCTCGTCCTTTCAGTGACAAACTAACGCGCAGCGTTACTGCTAGAATTGCCAATAAATAATAGTATTATTATTATTCCACGTCCAAGTTGAGGGATGTTGACCTCGAGCACAAGAAACGTTTTAATATTTTTTGTTCTCCTTTTCTTTTCATTTTCAGTTATTTACCATGGGCATACGTTCACAGGATACATAAGTGACCAACCGGAACGACGGATTATTTGTTTTATGGTAATTTATTCACATCATTTTTATATCGCTCCTTTTTGTGGCATTTCATGACACATTATGTGATAAAAAGTTTTTAAACGTGTTACTGCGAAGTCTGAAAGTTCTTGGGCTTCCGAGTGTAAACTTTACAAGTAACGTTACGAGTGAAGGATGAGGTAACTGGACGCGGAGAATAAAAACCTCCGGCGGAAAGTTAACGGTACATTTAACCACGTGAAATATGATTGCTCGCGAGCAAATATTTGATTTGATCTTCGAGTCTCACTGTACATATCCCAGCAATGTTCTACGAGAGCGGTAATATTTGCATTTCCCCGGAACATTGACCAAGGAGTAACTTGTTAATTACTGAAATATGGTGGTCAGTGAAACCATGTATAGTCCCATTTGCTGAGTTTAAAAGAAATTTAGAATGCCAGTTGTATTATTCGTCTACCAACTGCTAAAGTGTAGAGAACTTAAATTCCACATTGCTTTTTCTATTCTCATTCTAAAGTGAAAACTAGATTGACAGCGATTATCGTGAATGTTGTTTCGTAAAACAAGTCCTCCCGGCTCTCGGCTTCGACGTTGGTAAGGTGTCGTGCGCGGAATAATTCGTTAAATGTTTTATTTAACAGATGCCTTGGAACGCGACAGCAGGCAGCACGCTTTTCGAAGACGAGCGGCAACGTATTCTAATGGAAAGGGAGCAGGAATGCTTGCAACTACATTTGCAGGACCTGAATTCAACACCTCTACCAGGTAGGACTGTTAACGTGCATGAATACATAACACGCTCTTGAAACTTTTATTTCCGGGATTCATTATTTACAATGCAACGTCGCGCAAGACTTTGCAAATGGCAGAAGCGCCGAAATTAGAGGGCTTCCCCAATGAACCGTCAAACAATTTTCAAACGGTAATGAAACTGGTTGACGAAGCATTGCAATATGCGCGCGACTCTTAAAAAAATAAAACAGATTTGTCCTTAACAAACATCCAACATCGTCGTGAAATTATATAATATAAATTACGTATACACTATTTCGTAAATATGTACCTATCAGTGAAATAGCACGCAAAGACGCAATTTCCCCAAGTAACGTTACATCTGACACATTCGGTACGTACAAAAGATACGAAAATATTCAAACCCGATTCTATTTCTATTGTGTGTCATGCACAGTATATAAAAAATATAGTACTGACAGAAAAGTACTGGTAACTCGACACGTCTGCATCGAGCCATAGTGAACAACAGAATGGTTCTGGTGTTGAAAAATCTGCTTCGCTAAATCCTTGATTGTCCAAAGATCCTTCCTCGTATCGTATATAATATAATTGTTCTACAGTCTCCATCGATCGCCAATAGTCTTTCGCTAAACCAAAGTCAGTCAAGATACTATAATTGCAACTAATAATGAGGTAAACGTTCTCCGATCTCCACGCCAGATTTTCGCGACAAAGTGATTTCACTTGAGATGCACGCATTAAACAACGCTCGGACTTGGGCAGTACACGCACAAGTGCATCGAAGACTGCTCACTTATTCTTCTTGGACTGTGAGGTTTTGTTGCTCTTCTTGGAGCAGGATTTGCAGCCGGTAAGCGAATTCTTCAGCGTTCGAAGAACGTAATACACGGCGTAGAGCGCCGCGGCAGCGCAGCCGAGCAGGAGACCATAAACGTCGATGAGATTTCGTTGCAACCAGTTCAGATGGACGGCGGCAGACTGTAGAATGTTCCCGTGCCTGGCTACGTATTCCACCCAAAAAACTGCGCTCTGCACGGCGGTCAACGGCCTGTCTTTGAAGATTCCGGAGATTTTCCTCATGGATCTCCTGCAAGTAGGCGATACGCGAGACTTTAAAGTGACGTTTGAGGGTCGAGTAACGAAGTGAAAAGTTACAGGAAGAAGACGTAGGAATGTATAGAGAAATGTGTGGCACCAGTCAAACTAAGGATAATAGAAGAGAGATGGAAAAATAGGGTGTAAGAGGGTGGGATAGATGGGTGTAAGGGGAACGAGGAGAAATGGAGGTAGATAAGCTCACAGTGGGCGTAGAAAACCGGGGAATACGAGATGGATAATGGTAAATGGACGAAATGGTAAATTGACAACCTCAGAGTAGGCGAGATGAAAATTATAAAATAAGAGATTATGCGTTCACAACATGTACGTACCCATACTTCTCGTCGCGCAAGACCGAATTAATCGCGTTGGTCAGTGTTTCTTCAGTGACATTCTTCACGGAGCCAAGGTTCACACCGAGATTTTTACTGGCAACGTTCTTCAAGTTCGTGGGTTGATCGCCGAAAAGGGGGATCCCGATCATGGGAATGGCAAAGTATATCGCCTCGTGGACACCCATCAGGCCACCATGCGTGATGAACGCTTTCGTGTTCTTGTGCTCTGAAACACACACGCCCACATTCGTAAACCATGCAAGTTGGACCCCTCGAAAGCACCACAGCATTAAAAGCAAGCGTAAGTTGTAATTTTTGTGCATATTTTCTGGCACGCCCTGTAGCTTTGAATATTCTTCTGGATAATAAGATGGGGCGATGTTTCAATTAAATTGAGCGGTTTATTAATTAACGAAAAGAAGGGAAGGCAGATTTTTAGTAATCCTCTCTAACGAGGGCGTTTAAAGAACCCCGCGCTTCAACCCCAGCTGTGGTTGCAATCTTCCAGGGGGGATGATTATTAAAAAAGTTGTTTAATTACGCACTGAAAACAGACACTTGCGGGAACCAGCTCTGAACCATCACGTTCTTGGGCAGTCCCGGCAGCAGATCCTCTTTCTTTGCAACCTTCATGAGCACTCGGACCGGTGCGATCTTCTCGAACACTTTGTAGAAAGTTTCCATAAGCGGTTTAGGGAACGACTCGATCCTCACCATTGATCCGAACGTGAAATATATGCAACCGTCCTTACTCGCGTCCAGCCACTTTTGCATCTCCTGTTGTTTCACAAACAATCACTTTATTATCGTGAAAAAAAAACCTGGCCAAGCAGTTTGCAGATATAACACAATAAATGATCTCCTTTCATCCTTGATTAACCAACATTACTAGAAAATAGGAAGAGTAATCCAAGGTTCACGAATACATGGAATTAAATTTTCTTCTCCCGCGATCTCACATACCTTGATATAGGTATAAAGCAGAAAGTGTTTGTTTGTCGCCCAAAAACTTTCGAATGGTAAAGTCTGGGGGCACGAAATGTGTCCCAAGATCGTTATGCCTATTTAGCTAATCCAGATAAATGTGACTATTTTCACAAAAAAGATAAAGAATAAATCAGTTTTTTTTTATAAAATTAGAATCTTAATTTCGGACAAAGCCGGGTAGTAAAGCTAGTAATAATATATCACAGTGATGGTCAGAAGAAGAAGTTTCAAACATACTTAAAACTACTTCGGCTTCGCTTATTATCTTCTATAATTTTTCCCACACAACAATCTTACATCTGTTACAGTCTAAATTTTCCTTCAACCACCACTGCATATACCGATCTCATAAATTACCACCAACGATATTTCTCAGCGAGTTCAACGAAACGATGAATAAAAACATTCAAGTTCAAGTTCCAACTAGAGGCAGACATCCGAAGCTCCTTCATCCCGCACACCGCCTCAAAGGTGTGCATAACTGGAATATATATATACTCACCGGGGTTAGGGGGTCTCCGTTCTCCTTGATATGCAAACCACCGACCTCGATGGTCCCTGTCGAGTATGGTTTCACTCCGTTCACGCTGTGGTGCGAGTTGACCAGGACGAGCGACAGATCTTTGTGCAGGTCGTCTATAGTTACGTCGATGCCAAAGTACTCCTTTACGAATTCGCTCTGTTGAGCCAGAAAATAGTTGACTTTTATGTTGACGAGGTTCGTTAGCACGGTGTTAGACACCCTGTCCCAGAACGTCATTCGCGAACCAAAGTCGGAGAATAAGCTGGGTATGAACGACGGATTGTTTGGGTTTCCGGTCTTGTCGCGAAGCCAGTCGTGAAAGTCCGAGGTGATCATGCCCACCAAGGACGCGTTGAAATGGCGACCGAAGGCGAGGAAGCAGGGCGCCAAGAACAACTGGAGGAGAGACGGAGATGTTTGTCGAATTAATCCTTCTATTCTGTACTATGATTGTGTCATGTTCTGACACTCCTATACAGAGGTTAGGCATTATAGTAGCTTCAGCTGGGCCTCGCCTTTTCACTATGGACAGTGGTGCAATAAAGGCGGAAAATAAAATAATAAATCTAATATTCCATGTTTAGCCGCTTGCCACGCGCATCGATTCACAAGCCATTTGCGCTGTTTCTGTGCTCCCGTAACGTTTACAGTGGCAAATGCATAGTCTCTCCGTGTAAGAGGCTGATGATGGGTGTGGGTAGACTAATTGCCCCACTGGCGTAATGAACCGCCGGCTTGAAATTTCGCGCAGCGATAAATTACTGGGAACGGCGGATTTTTTGCGGGGGAGGGGTGCAAGCTAGACAGTGAAGAAGTTTGGTATAGTTTAATATGGCTGCAGAATGGTTTATTAAAGTGGTTAGTGGGTTAAAAGTATTAGGATATTAATACAGAAAAGTACTGAAGATGATTTGTAATCGTGTAATTCAATTACACGGTAGTGACAAGACTAGTTTCGTTGGTTATCGACGATCTTATCAAAGGCTTGCTAAATGCTGATAGTTTTACACGTTGTAATATCCAATCGACGAATACTTTATCACTAGAGCACGTTGCATGTTATCGTAGATAAAAAGAAGTGTTGCGTAAATGTCATATGCGATTCACTGAGTGATTCGCGATGAATACACCTTACCTATTGCCAATCATAGAACCACTTGACAATGACTGACGAGCACGTAGTGATTATCGCGTTAGATACACATACGTCTGATGTTTCCTTGCTTTCAACTCCATGTAATAGCATACTAATTCGCATATTTACTGTGCGAACTCTACCGAGATACCCGGTGTTACCGCACACCAGAGGAAGTGGGAACAAAAAATTCTGGATTCTAGTCGAGAAATTGATGAAAACCTTCTGCTTCTAAGACCTCGCAACGAAGAAACCCACCGAGTACGTGGAATTCCTATAAAAGTACGAATCGAGCACCTTTGGTTCATAACTAAGAAATGGAAATCGCATTGGAGCGTACCCCCACCAACATTTATCTCTCTATTTTGACTAACGTTACGTTGGGGAGTACTTTGCTCCACCTTGTTCGCTTTGCCCGGCGGGTACAGGCTCCACTTGGATAATTTTACCAAAAAAGATGAGCATTTTAGGCAGAGTTTGGCAATTAACTGTATAAGAAATTATTTAAATAACGAATCAAATAAAAAGTTATTATTACTTTATTCTTTTATTCGACGAATAAAGTTAATTTCTTTATTTTCTTTAGCGTTTCAACTCGAGTATCGAATAAAGCTTAAAGTAAAAGGTCATGTTACTGTTAACACATTCCGCGCGGCCGATTTTTTAGAACTTTCCCACAAACACGATTTTTTTTTCATTACTTATGTGCCATAAGAAATGAAATAGAAATAACTTTTATGATAAAAAAATTATTGTAAACCTGATTTTTAGGTCTTTCGGGTATATTGCTTTCTGGCGTTCTAATTCGATTTCTGGTGTCGATCACTGAATCCGAACGGTACCAGGTGGTAGCCAAAACAATCATGAAGAAGGATTTACTCACATAAATCAACCAAATCCAAACCAAACCACCAAAATCGAGAAATAGTCGACCGCCGTTGAGAACGTGCATTGTGTCTTATGACATCAGCTGTGCGGAACGTGTTAAAGTAAAAGTCTAAAAATTTATGCGGCGCGCAAGTTGAAACGAATAAAACAGTTAACTTTAATCGTTATTCGATTTAAATAAAAATTTTGCCCATCTCTGACTTGGGCTAATATTTAGAAAAGTTTATTCTGGCGTGATATTATTCAATAATATATAATCGAGGACTTTGCTGCAAGAGGGGTGTAGTTTTATTTTTGACAGTCTTCAAGCTATGACATGTAATACATATATGTAAAAAAATATTGTTTTGCGCAATACGAATGCACCCCTCTTGCTGCAAGGTCCCCAATTAGAAGTACATACCTCCAAACGACTTTCTTACCTCTACGATGACAACGTCGTACGGCGGGCCCTTGGGAGGATTCTTTATCAGCTGTTGTATCTTGGGCAAACCCAGAAGCTTGCACGTTTTGGTACCAGCTGTTTGAACCAGCAGCTGCATATTGTTTGAGTTGAACTTTGTGATGTTTTCCGCAAGCATGTTATTCACCACGGTCTCCAGGCTTCCCGCCACAGAGATGTCCGTGTAGTTTGGTATCGGTTTCTTCAGGGGGAAGTGCGTGACAACGTCCACTTGGTGGCCCCGTTCCGCTAAGCTCGTCATCAAGCTTTCAGCCATGACCCAATGGCTCTTCCCATTAAGAGGGAACAAGCCGAGAATTCGCAAACCGTTTGCGAACGAGCAGCAGAGCAGCGCTGCTAAAACAACTGGTAGCAGAAGCCTCATCCTGTTGACGATCTGAACCTTTGTCCAATTCAACCTCGTCCTATGTCCTGTTGATCAACTCGAAACCTTTCTTCCGAGTTAAACTTTTTGCACGTTGCGCGCTGAGACCCTCGCGCTCTTCGAGCTGCTTGAATTTCTAGACGAGACGGTCCCTCGATGCCCACACTACCAAATCAAGTCAACAACTGACACGCCACTGGCTAGTAGTCATCTCAGCGGCTGCCTGCACAGAATTATATATGTCGTCAGATAATAACTGGTCGACTCATCGACACACGCGACACGTCGCGTTACAATCTGACTGTTATCGGAAACTAAAGCGAGAAGTTGTAAGACGGACATGCGGCGGGATCATTGGTCAACTGAGGTTATTAATTTTGTTTTGTACGGTGAATCGTGGAGCAGAGCTGAGATTTATAATAAAGACTTGGTACTGGCGCATCGTTTTTAATTCTTAAATCGATATCTGCTTTGTAAAATCGAAACACGTGTAATTTCTTCTCTGAGAGGTTTTACGTTTTATAGATTGAATATTAGATTTGAGCGGCGAGACAGTTGCTCCGTATCAGTAGCCGTCTATGATTGAATTGATCTCGTTGTAATGACGTCGCATTCAACAAGTGTATGATTAGAGTGGCCCAGTCGCGGTTCGGTATCACACGCCCGGTTTCTCACCCACCTTTTCGATTCCAGTTGCTTGGCGCTGTGGAGCGTGATGAAAAGTGATCTGTTCTTCAAATGCAAGATCGATATACCTGCTGACGACACTCACTGTTATCAATGTTAAACAAGCCGGCGACACGGTTGGGGCGCTCTCGCGTGCTCTGTTCGTCAGGGACAGAGACGAACTGGTCCGTGAATTCAGTTCACTAGCTGTTTCAGACCGTAAAATCTATTCGTGTAGCGGTAGGAGAACACCCTAGTAGCACAAAATATTGGTTAAATATTTTTTCCAAATATTAAAAAAATGTTTTTTTAGCCACACTTTTTAACATGAAAAAAATGTTGATTCCAAATATTATATACACATACTGAAAATGTGAAATAAAGGTTTAGAAAATATGAACTAAATATTCGTGGAACATAAAAGAAATATTTAGAAAATGTAAAGCAAATATTCTGGAAATGTGAAATTAATATTCAGAATTCCAAAATAAATATTCAGGAAATGTAACATATATATTTAAAAACTGTAAATTAAATATTCAGAAAATATGAAATAAATATTCAGGAAATGTGAAATAAATATTCAGACAATGTTAAATTAATATTTAAAAAATATAAAGTAAATAGTCAGGACATTTGAAATAAATATTCAGGAAATGCGAAATAAATATTCAGGATATGTAAAATAAATATTCAGGATATGTAAAATTAATAGTAAAAAAATATTAAGCAAATATTCAGAAAATGTGAAATATATATTCAGAATTGTAAAATAATTATTCAGGAAATGTGAAATTAATATTTAAGAAATGTGATTTAAATATTCAGCTTATATTGAATAAACACCAGAAAACCATTTATATGAAAATTAATTTTATATTTATTTAAACAGAACATATATACGATACATGAAATATATACATATTTATATATTATTTTGATGCTTTATTCTTGATGTTGCTGTTGCCAAAAACAGACTCACGCATTGTTTAATCTCTACCTCCGTTACGGATTCTTGCCTCCTTCTTGTTGCAGCTGTGAAATTAAAAATA
The DNA here is from genome assembly GCA_929108735.1 of Andrena dorsata. Classification (NCBI taxonomy): domain Eukaryota; kingdom Metazoa; phylum Arthropoda; class Insecta; order Hymenoptera; family Andrenidae; genus Andrena; species Andrena dorsata. The sequence continues at coordinate 37,204,460 of OV815489.1, read as the reverse complement.
AAATAAATTCTGTATTACGTACGTATGCATGTATTGCAAATAAAACGTAAAAGCGGTAGGTTCTTACTAGTTATTGCATCATATAATTTTAAATTAATAAAAGAAAGCTTTTTTTTTCGCCCTTGCCCGGAGTACGCCGTAGCTGCGTCATTTGTTATTAATTTATTCATTATATTATAAATAATTTTTTTAGTGGTATCGCCACCAACTAAGTATATTAATTGTACCTGAAAAATATGCCATTATTTATTTCTGGGTGGATATCCGTCTATATCCGAACAAGCGATGAATCTGATGAAATTAGAAAATAAATTGCCTACATTTTGAGCGGGCTGTTGGAAGAATTGAATGGAATGTAGAAAGTTTCGGATTAGACTGCCTTTAGAGTTTTTTCTATTCGAGGAGAAGAATCGTCTTGATTTGGATAGATGAAAAATTTTATGAAATTAAAAGACCAATTTCCTGTTTTTTTTTTATAGGGGCGTGTGTAGATGGTACAGATGGGAAAGCTGTGGAGGAAATTGAATTCCACGGTTTCTGTAAAACAAACTTGCTACCAGAGTTTATTTTCAGGTTTTATTTCTATGAATAGTCTGAGCTGCAAGGTTTCAGAGCGTCGAAATACGCGGTAGGAGAATTTTCACGTTACGGAGCACACGTGGAGAAACGAAATAGTTTAAAATATCGAAGCAAAGTATGGAAGATCGCATACGACGTAGAGAGCAAGAAAACGTGGTGTATCGCCGGAGCAAAAGTTGATTAATTCTAGGTAGAGTTAAACCGGTTTCGCCCCACCTTTCTTGGAACAGGCAAAACCTCAAAATTAACAAGGTGCAACTCATTCTTCCGTGAAGCATTCGACGATGCTTCTCTTGTGTTGAGCTGCGTCGTAATTGATATTAATACCTACTAAGATAACGTATCGTAAAATTCTAATAACCAAAAGAAAAGGGAGGAACGATGTTGAACGAACCAATTTCTTTAATTTTAATTTTCACAGGAAATCGTACAGGGTAGCATTTATACCTCGAAAATTTGAAAATCAACAATGAAGCAATGCAACAGTGCCAACAGGAAATTAAAAGGAATTTTGCGTTCAAACCACTTTTACATTGTGGACCAATCTAAAAAATTCCATTATCCGATATGTTTTTGTATCATCCCCGAGAGTTTCATTTCATCCTGATGCAATATCGTCAACAGAATGCGCACTATATTCCTCGACTGGTGGAGAAACACCAATACAATCATCTCCATCATCGATTCTATCAGCGCACGTTGATTCTATATGTATTTCGATCTTGAGATTTCAATCATGGCCCTTATTTCTGCATACCTATTTTTTACGGTACCCTTCTCAAGTGTCGAAATTGATTAGTCTCTTACAACGATGAAAGACACTAAACTCGATCAGAAATCTTTATTGTTACAGTAATGTTGTTCATATCGAATATCGACCATCGGTCCAAGTAGTTTTGTTCCCCATCTTCTATTCTCAGATCTTACATTTAGTAATTTCTTCATTTCTTCTTTCCCGAAGCAGCACGTGGAAAATTTTGCTCAAATGTCAACGTTCCTCGCACCACTGGATCAGGTTTCCCGCGCTTTTTCTCACGGATTCCGTTTCCCTGTATGTTCCGTTGAATGGATCGGTGATTGATGGAGGGACGTGTCCGTACGTAGGCGAATTTGCAGTACAAGGCCAGGTCCATCGAGTGAGCAAACGCCAATTCAAACGCGACTCGAGAACTTGTGCGTAGAAATTTATCGCGATAGCTTGCCATCACGGATGTCCTCTTAATGGCTTCCGTCGCTGAATCAGCCCGTCTTTGTGCCTACTCATCGGATTTCGGAAGGAAGAATTTAATTGGTAGATGACGATAGCACCATCGTATTGGTGGCAAATAGCAGAGGTTTGACATCAATATCAAGCATCAAACTTCCAAAACTTTTCGTTTAACGGGCTGGCCTCGTTCTATCCAATTTTCAATTTCCACTTTCATAGAATTAGAGAGATTTCCAAAAGTCGAATGATTATTCCAGGATTCAAAGATTAATCAAGTGTTTGCCAAGGGAACCTTCTTCAATCTTTATTGCATTTATTCCAAAGAGAATAGAGTCCATTTTCAAAGTTCCTTCTCCGTTTTCCAAATTTGCTCTCCTACTTTGCATTCCATTAATGGAATTTTGAGTAGGTACATATATAAGGATATTCTTTGAACAGATTCGTGGTCGATAAGGTTCTTTAGCGAGAGAATATTGATGGTGTACCGCAGCGTTTATCCCTGCCGCCGTAATAAAATTACAGACACAGATAAAATTGCCTGTATCGATGGAACTTTATAACGTTCAGACATCTCATAACCTCAAATCGCTCAAGATTCATCGATAATAAATGATGGTACTGTGTACCAGTAGAGATTACTTGGTCGTACTAATCACGATAATGGCTTTATTAAAAAAATTAGACCTCGATTATCAGTACGATTGTGCAGATCATCGCAAACTTGTCAATTACGTTGTTGATAAGACAACGATCTACTGAATGCGGAACACGGCCCAAGAGTTATTGAGTTCATTAGTGCCGGGCGTGATTTAATTCTGGTAGAAAAAGTTTATCCCTCATTTCTCCTCTTTCAGCGAAATTTGCAATCGCGGAATGGAACGAAAATAAAGAGGGAAATGGCGAGCAATTGGTGCCGCTGCTGGGTGGAAATGAATTTTTCTAAAGTGGTTGGCGTTGATTTTTCGGACTTTTCGCGCTTCGCCCGACACGTGTCACGGCCAACAGCAGTTTTGATGGCCACGTCCGTTGCAAAAGATTCGTGGTCCGCGACAGATTGCTGCGAACGAGTACTGTTTCGGGCGGCCTTCAATGGGATTTCGAATCCTCGACATTCGCACGCCCCTGGCTGTTTCCGTATCTAAACTGCAAACTGATAACTCCAGTGATTCATCTACACGCAGCGTCGAGAAATACAGCGTAATAAACTTAATAGAAACGTACTTTAGATATATTTACAAAGATAATGAGCGAGCTAGAATTCCCCCTAGAGTGTATTATATTAAATAGCCGAAGATAACGTTCCCAGTACATAACACTCCGCTGCTCATAATTATGTATTTCTGTAAACATTTAACAATGGACACGTTGTGGTGATAAGTGGCGGTATGTACATGAGTCACATTGTCGTCATTAAGCGAGCCAGTACGCTACCACTTTCTACCCTTTCACACTTTCTCTTTAAACTTCTTTAACCAACTCTCGTCAGTATGCTCCAAATATTTTCCGCTTCGCATCTGGTCTCTAAAAAAGAACCCAGAGCTTTGTATTTCCATTCATCATTTATTTCGTCTTTCACAATCTAAAACGTAAAAATTGGTCAGCAACCGGTGCAAAAATTATTCCATCTCCATGGCCGGCATTGCCAAACATTTACAAGTGCACTTAATACTAAAACCTAGGTCAAGAATTCCAACAACTTGAGCGTATTGATCTTACAATTAGATTCAACCATTCAGTAGAATGGACCACCCTCTATGGTTCTACTATCTGCCTAAATTGTTTCCTTTGTATCAGTCGACAAAATGCTGTATACAATAATGCATTAGCTATCTAGTGCCATCTATACATTCTATGAAATACCAGTAATTCTTTACCAACTACAATGCCTTGTTGGACTCGGAAATACGAGATAATGGGGAGTGGAACGTAACGGTAGGAGGAACGATGGTATTAACGCACAAACGTTGGCAGGAAGTAAGGTGTTTATGAAACTTTCTTTTTGGGAGCCACTGCGTGACTGGAATTCACTAGAGTGTACAAGAGTCGTGGCACGGTGATTAAGAGATAAACCGAAAGGATCGCGGCGAGTAGGAGGAACGCGTAAATGTCGAGCAGCTGTAGCTGCCACCACGAGAGATCCTTGGCTGGTGATCTGAGGGAGTCTCCGCCGTGTACGATGATGTATTCGAGCCAATAAATGGCAGTTTTCAAGGGGCTTAGTGGCCGATCCCGGAACTTTTTCGAGAGTCTCTGTATCGTTTCCCTGAAAAGGATATGGTAGGTTTTGTGTGATCGTTTTCGATTAAACGAGGCTTTGAGAGCAAAAATAGACGATTCCACATTTCTTCCGAAATTGAGTTTGTAGCAATAACGGAGAAAATTGGAAAAATTAATTTATTTTTTCAATGCAAGTTGGTCCGTTTTTGCTCTTAATGCCTCATAACTAAGTAGTAATTCGATTGATAACCCATTATTTAACCGATTGATTCCACATTTCTAGTGTACTGTAGAAAATATGTAATTTCAAGTAAAAAATGTAATTGAGATTTAAAATATTGCTTAATATTTAAGCAACAATCCACGTAGTTTATCATTTGGGCTCTGGTTTATCATTCTTTATTTAAATATTTCCCGACCCTTGTAGCGACGCCATTCATTCATAGTTTAAACGAAGCTACGCTTCTTTCCCGCGTGATTATATTATATCGTTCTTTAAAGTTTTTCCAATCTTTTAACCTGGCATTCGTCGTGTAATCATATCGTTAAGGATGTATACGGAGCTCGAGATATCAAAAAAATCCTTGACAGAAATGTCGTTTCATCTGGAGCAACGGTTGGTAGTTTTATTTAATGGGTAATCTTAAATGAAAAATGTTGTACCTGTATTTGGGATCGTGCAAAATGGCATTTATTGCCGTGTCCATCGCCTCCTCCGTCAGGGTGTCAACGTCTAATCTCACCGCAATGTTGTTCCCGACGTAGTTGTCGACATTGACGAATTGATCGCCAAACAATGGCACACCGATCATGGGTACGCCATAATGAATCGATTCTTGGGTGCCCATGAGGCCACCGTGGGTGATGAATGCTTTTACGTTTGGATGCTCTGCAAAAATAGATATCAATCTTCATTCCGCCTAAATTTTCAACCCATCAAACTTTATCAATTAAAAAGAATTCTAGGCAATGTCTTTTCAGCTTGAACCTCGTAACCAAATCATTGTCATTAATTTTGACATTCTCTATTCTACCCCCCCCCCCCCCCCGTTATCTTTCGTTGACTTTGTTTCACGACATTAGACAAATATTGGTCCTATCCTCGAGCGATATGCTCTCGTAGTTGCCTGATCCCATCCAACTTTGCCTTGCTTCCAACGAGCTTTCAACAAAAACGACTCACTCAGAACTTCAACCTGCGGGATCCACGGTAAACTGTAGATATTCTTCGGCAAGCCGGGCGGAAGCAAGCTTGGTTCCGGTATTTTCATTAATACCCGGACCGGTGCTATCTTTCCCAGGGAGTTGTAGAATATTTTCATATGGTTGGCGGGGAAGGATTCGATCTTCACCATCGAGCCGAACGAAAAGTAGAGAAACCCGTCCGTGCTCTCGTTCATCCATTTCTCCAGGCTCTGAAAGCAAGTGGTCGTTGTGCTGTATAATTCTATCCGACCCAGTGGCCTTTTATCAAATATTTTCTCCTTGTACCCCTGCGGGTCATCGTCCCTAGTCAAATCGATCATTTTCTGCGACCCGTGTCTGGGATTTGGAGGAAACTGGAATATGATGTAGTCCGTGTGTTTTTGTTAAGTTTTTGTACAAAGGAATTTTTATCCCCTGACCTAAACATCTTTTCTTTTTGATCGGGAAGAATTGGCCTTCCTACGAAATTTTTTTGAAAGAACGGAGAGGAACCTCTGACGGCATGTGGTTTTTAACCCTTCGTTGACTCTCTGGGTGTAAGCCACCCATAAGCTGATTTTGACTCTCTGAACCTTTTATATGCAAAATAAATACCTTTTTCTCAAAGTCGACTTACAAACTATTTTTTCTCCCATAATATTATATCCGAACATCAACTCTGTAGATTTTTAGCTTTTAATATTGACATTTGTAAAAGTTACAATTTTTTAAAGATTTTCTTCGTTTCTTCTCGACATGTGGTAATCTAGAATTATTTTACAAAAACTGTGATGAAATTTCAATAAATAAATTATTCGAATACATTTAAGAGACCTTGAAATTGATCCATGATTTTTTTCATAATAATTGGATTTTTTGGATGGAAATGGCACTCGTTCAAAAATTGCTCTGGGTTTGAGCCACCCAGGTATGTCAAAGTTGATTGAAAAAAGAGGTGTGTCAACGAAGGGTTAAACAAATTCAAAAGCAGCAAAATAATGACTTAAACCCCCCGTAATTCACCGCGGACTACATCGTACACCACAGTGTCATCAAAATCCACCGACGTGAACTTGGCGTCTTGTACTTTACAAATCAAGTCCCCAAAGTTTTATTTTGAACAAAGTTGAAAATAACTGGCATTAGCAGTAAAGATACCACATGCTACACAAAGGCCACTGTCATTGCAACACTGAATAAAAAGGATAAAGTTGCAACGTCAGCCAGATACCCGTAATTCTGATAATAAAAGCTGCCATTATATAATGCCGCGACAGGAGAAAAAATACGGATAAGATTGAGCCACTCGGTCACGGCGGATCAAATCTATCATATTCTTCAAATCACCGCGATTATTGCAAGCATTGCATAAGATACTCGGAGCAGAATCGAGTATCCGGTATCCTCCCAAAGCCACCCCGCGCCCTATAAATTCTCCAAACGCGGATCTTTTACTTCTGCTCCCTATAAACCTACAGTCGCAGATTTCCACGATGGAACGCAGAGCATAGCCAAAAATGGTAGCGAATTTCGCATCCAATCGTTAATTTCAAACAAAACTAGTTGCTCCTCGTTCAGACAGACTCTACTTTTTCGAATCGACAGATCCTATGCTTTAACAAAAAAAAAACGAAATTCGTTCTCTTAAGGAACTAAATAGAAAAATATTGGTCTGCAAAGATAGTTACAGCAGGTAGTGGCATCGCGTCCTCTGGCGTCTCGTCCGTCTGCACGTGTAGCCCTCCGACTTCGATAAGGGCCGGTGTCGACGGTTTTATCCCGTTCATGGATAAGTGACTGTTGGCGAGGATCATCGAGATGTTGTTCTCCAGCTCCCTGATGTCGGGAATCTCGGGACCGAGGTGTCTCCTCATGATCTCGGTCTGCTCCGCGGTCAGGTAATTAAAGTACAATTTGTGGTGCATGCCGTGCACAAAGTTCCACAATCTTTGCCAAAAGTTCATGTGTTGCGGGTAGGAGAGCAGGTTGTTGGGCACGATGGCTATGTTCTCTGGGTTGGCGATCATGTCGTTGGTCCATGGATAGAGAACCGCGGAGCTCACACCCACCACAGGCACTTTAAGCATGTAACCCAGGGCAGCGTAGCAATGGGCACTGAATATCTGAAAACGATTCGGGAGCTTTCATTAATCATTTCATTCGCGCCGGGTATATTTGACGCAGGGAATCCCTGATGGATGGCAATCGAGAGCACATATCAACCCTTTTTTGAAGGGGTCCAAGGGTTGAACCACGTCGAAAGGTGAACGTTCGTGTAATAGAATTTCTGAAAGTTACTGTGTAGTCACTTGATATGGGTCTGCCTTAAAAAATAAGATAAGTGCAAAGTAGGTCAAGGGGCCAGTCCACTGTGACGGTTTGAAAAAATATGCTATTTTTAAAGATTTTTTCTCCGTAGATATAATAAATCTTTTTGGTATTTATTAAGCTAATCTGATATTATACAAAAAATATTTTAAAGAATTTTTTTAATTTGATTTAAAACTTTAAACGCGATTAGCTTAAACAACATTTGACCAATCAGTCTGAAATTTTTACACGTTATTCGGCACATCAGTGGCTATGATCGGGACCACGGAAACCTTTTTTGATTAACCACTTTATACTTTTTATAAGGACAAATGGTGGAAAAATTTACCGTATTTCGACAGTTAAACTTCAAACCTCCGCCATTTTGTTAATTTTTTATCAGTAAAACTAATCCTGGTTCCAGCGATAACCGCACTCGCAATGATTAGAACACACTTTAAATTTTTTGTTTCAAATTCGTCCTCCCGGAATATATATTTAAAAAAACTGTTAAGAAATTTAAAATAGATTTGTTTATACTGTCAATAAGTGTATTAATGGAAAAACATTATTTACGTTGAACATTCCGTTTACTAAAAAATAAATCCTAAAGGCTGATAATTTTTCACGACTTTACAGTGCATTAACCCCTAAGCAGATCGGTGACTGTGGGTCATTCTTATTATCGCAAGGGTTAAGGGAGATCTCGATGGAGACACTTTCAAAGTAAGGTTTTGTTGGTGACCCATCGGTTTCATTCGGGATTACGGGTAGAGTCCGAATAATTTTAGTCATAACGTCTCAGTAAACTGTATATAGATGAATTTTTTATATTTGTAGCACAATCTCGGTACAAGTTCACCGGGGTGGTCCAACAGTCGTTCCCACATTACACGCTTATTACGTAATTTATCTCTATGCCTGTTAATACTCATTTGGCCGCGTCGTATGACATGTGACATTATTTATTTTAAGCATCTTGTGATACTATCGCCCGCCAATAGCCGCGACGCGATTTTATTTCGCTCTGTTCCCCGTGGAAAATAGAGAGGCTTCAATGGGTTCTGGTTCCTTACTTTAATAAATGGGTCAATTTAATTACAAAGGATCGACGTAATTAGATGAGAACGTTTCAATCAAGGGCTGACTTGATCATTGCTCCAACTCTTATTAGAGCCATCGGATATCGCGAATAATGAATGTCGTATCTTCTGCCGAGTTATTTTAAACCAGCTGCTATGCTATATACATGGCACTATTGATGAATCCCGTAGCCTGCGAAACTGGCAGCCTAAACAATTGCAAACGACACAAACTTTTTTTATATCATCGCCTCATAAATAAAATTGAGAGTCGTAGATTAAATAAGGAACAAAATTATTTTTTACTTTTTATTTCCTTTTATATTTTTTCAAGCCGGTTCCAATATTTTTTCTAAATTTTTACTGTTCATATTCCGAATCTTACTGGTCAACAGCAAGCAACTGAGAATTCACCGAAAAAGTATTGTCCAAAGTGGAGTGGAAAATACCCGAGAAACTTGATTGCTCTATAGATTCAGATCCCAAGTATATTCCACCACCCTTTCACAATTGAGGGGCTCGCAATCAGTGGAAAATAGGCACATGCCATAAATGGAAGATAAACGAAATAAAAATATTAAGTGAAATAGTGGTAAACAGTATATACAGCGAAATAAGAAGAAAATCGATCAATTTTCTCAGCTACAATTTGATAATAGTTGTCATTCACTATCTAATTCAAGTGCCCCTTTAAAATAATTACAATTTCGTTCCGCATTTCCTACAAAAGTATAATTTCTCCTTCAACTTGCTTTTCTCTAAAATCATAAAATGGTGACATGTGCCTGTTCCCCACTGGGGCCCTGAATTTCAAAATTACTTCAACCCTCGCGACTAGAGGCAGCTTGAATGATTACATTCTGAAAACATTTCCAATCAGGCCTTGCACGAAATGCATATACATACCTCCATCAGGACCAGGTCGTAAGGTGGATCCTTTGGTGGATTACGCACGAGCTCTTGTATCTCCGGGATACCCAGGCTCTCGCAAACTTCGTTCCCCGCTATCGTGGCCACAGCGTGTGTCACGGACTGTTTGACGAGGGTGGTCATCAGCTCGTAGGTAAAATTATTAATAAAGGTTGCACCCGTCGGAATAACGACTAGGTCCGTGTAATTCGGGTACGGTTTCTTCTGGGGGAACGTGCTTATCACGTCCACCTGATGACCCTTCTTGGCCAGGCCCTTCATTAGTTTCTCGAACATCATAAAGTGGCTCTTCCCCTTGAAGGGAAATGTGCCCAGTATCCGATACCCGTCGCATACCGACACCGCGATAAAAATGAAAATGATCGGCAGCAGCTTCATCCTGATGCCGCGGTTCCTCAACGTTCACTTTCGATCTCAACTTATATCCACCCTTCCTGACTGATCGCGAGTCACTTTGCGGACGTCGACAAAGAAGATTGTTCGGTGGTCCTAGGATGCATTAGCCACTGAAAACACGTTCTTCCACGGTCCGGGTAAATGGAAACTTGGGGAAGCACAGTACTCCGTGGCGTCGATTCGGATCCCAAGTTAAGACGCTGCTCAAAGAAGCGGCGCAGGACTGAAGCACTCGGTCGTCCCGATCGGCATACCGCGGCCTATTCTCAAGCCCCTCGCGTTAAAATCACGAAGAACTGTTCGCTTTCCACTTTCCTTCGCGTCCACGGGCCAGCGCGAGTTTCGTAACGATATCGGGCGGCACTTTAGCTTACTACGTAATGAAGTCTGCTCGTGTATGCATGAAGTACCGTAGATAAATGTGACCTTCCGATCCTTGGTCTGTGTCACGATACGAGAGCAGCGTATCTACGTAAGAGTCGCGTCGATAAGTATCTACCACCGCGATCGTTTCACGTCTGACTCTCGACCGGCAATGGAAAAACCTGGTAGCCCATACCCTTCGTCTCTCTGGCCCGCTCGGCGATAGCCTCTGTCTCGTCACTTTCCAGACGCACTGTCACGTTTAATGAACGGTTAAGTCACTTTCGGATAAGCCGGCATTGCTTGTAAAATATTTCACGATTACATCAATGATACTATTTTCGTGTCGTTATCATTTGGTGCTTTATGACTGGGCGGTTTCATAAGTGCTGCCTTGAACTTGCGACACCGTAGCATTACTCACGTGTGCTTTTACGTTTTTCTGTCACGATATCTGCGAACAGAGACTCGCGGTAAACGTTCCACGTAACTACGGAAGATCGTAACGTAAAATCTTCAATTCATTCGGGATAAACAAATCGAGGTTTATGATCGTTGGGGCTCGCTTCACGTTACTTTACAACAGTAACAGGTACCCTTGCTCCCTCTCTCCGTTCGAACTTTCGCAATATGACCAATCCGTGTTCATCCTCCCCTCCAGCGGTATGCCCCTACCTGTAGGTTTCTGTAGACGTGGACCGGTTCGGTTTTGGCGAGTGGATGGCGAAGGGTCTCTGGCCCCAAGCAGTTAAAATATCCTGCGCCGCATGTAGCTGCATTTGCGCTTCTTTCCGTATTAATATGTTAAGCGCGAGGTGAGCGAGCTAGCTTTTAATTGAATAGCGAGGAGATCAGATTTATTCCAAATTCTCGTGCTTCGAGCATCGACCAGCAGCCTCGGTAAGCAGGCTCAATTGCGGAATCAATTATTGTTATCACGGTCAAGTGAGCCAGTTGAGATTCAACGTGACACGGTTCACTTTGTAGAACGACTGCGGGCATTCTAACACTGCACCACTTAACAAGCCGATGATGGCAATTCTACGTCTAAATTACGTCTGGAAATCTCAACATCAGAGGGTCATTTTTCTATTTTCCTTCGTTTAAGCCAGTGCCACTCAAAGCGAACGTTATCGCCCCCACCTCCGGAGTGTTTTAATTATCTAAGGTGACTTTCGACGTTAAGGGGGCGATTAGGACGTCAATAACACGAGGTTGCATATGATTACCCGACGAAGTTCATTAAGTATGTAAAACTCTAAACACTGTAACAATAGAATATTTCTTACAACACTTTTCTCAATGATATTCGGCATAACATTACTGTCGTAACACACAATATTGCGCTGCGGTAGTGCGACCCTAAAGATTAAAATGGAATAACTGAATAGAATGAAGCTTGATAAAGTTTTTAGAAATATTGGTTTAAGCGAACGCGTACGACGTTCTTGTGATTTTTTGTGGTAGGGAAGTAGAGTTTACGGAAAGATTGCACCAATGTATCCCGAGGGGGCCGTGGGTTTGATTGGTGGGTGTTCGTTTGGGTTGCAGCGTAGATAAAGGTCGAATAAAGGCAGAGATAAAGAAACGACCACTATAAATTGCCAGAAAGGTCGGTCGAGACTGACGTGCATCTATGCTCTTCGACAGTAATAGGAAAATTTTAGTGGAGAGAACACTTTGCGCTAGATTTCTGAGAACGAGCTGTTGAATATTTGTAACCTAGATATCGAAATTGCTCCGTAAAAGCTGCGACAGCCACTTTTATTAGCTTCGGTATAGGAGAAGCAGGACTTGTTCATTGTCGTGAATAAAAGGGACCGTAATCTAGAATAATTACGAAAAGTCGTCAAGGGGATGAATTCGTGGTGAATGGTCGAAGAACGCCGGCTGAAATGGGTTTAAAAAAAGTTTTCATAAATGGAGGGTGTTTAATTGGAAACTGGTGAAAATTTTACATGCATTGTGCTGCAGCTTTTTGTTGTTTTGATTGTGCTGTCACAACGCCAGCGTGGAAACCTGTCGAGAGCTTTGACTAAAATTCTTGGTTATTTAATCTACAGCTCGTTAACTTTAAAATTCAACTTTTTCATTAAATTTCTATTTTGTTCAGTTGTGCTTGTATTATTGGTGGAAAATATATGAAGAATTATTAACAACGCAGTCATCAGGGTCTGGTATTAATTTCCAAATTCTTGCAGATAAAGCTTGGAAAATTTTATAAGCCTCTCCCAACTTTTCCAGCTGTAGAATCGACAAACTGATTGCGAGACGATTCCTCCTGTTTTTATTAAGAATCGTCGCTCCTTAATAACCGCCCTTTCTAGTACCAATTAAAATAGTTCCATTAACTGCTTCGAATCGAAGAAATTCCTTTCAGTGCACGTTTATTTCGCCCCGATACTTTCATCGAATCGACTTTCATTCGATTATTATGGAAGGAAGCACATCCTCCTTCGTTTCAGCGTGCGATATGTTTGACCTTTGCACTTAATTATCGACAGACACTCGCTGATTGTCGATAATTGGCTATTACTTTAATTTATAAGGGACGTTCGGCAACCCAGAAATTCAGAAAATTATAAAACTTGGTGTGCAACTGGAGTAGTTCATCCGTAACATAACTCTATTTTTGTTGGTGCCACAATGCAATTTTTAGGGGTGAATTTACCCCTTGAAGAAAATTCAGAATTTTCTATCCCGTGGAATATCTCGAGAACAGTATGAGATACCGAAAAGAAGTTTAAACGTAAGGTGCATCATTTTCTTATATCTACAAAACCGCGTAAAAATAATTTTCGAAAAATCTATATTTTTCAAGTTACCCCCACCTCCAACCCATAATATTAAGATTTTGTATTTTGAAAACATATGCTGAAATACCTCTGGATTATCTCTTTTCATAGATATAAATTAAGTCATATGTTATATTTTTTGTTTCAAACAAATTAAACCTCTATTACCGAATTTGTAGTCCATTTTAGTAGTTTCCATTAATAAAATGGTTTCTGAAATCCATATTTAAATTAGTATTTATATAATGTTATAAACAGCTTTCAATTATATTTTTTAAGCAAGACAATACGTAGTTTCACAGTTTTTTCTCAAAAGCGTTTTCCTCAAATTGAATACATAACGCTCGTTTGTGTCACTAAAACCGACGGGCCCATATCGTCAAACAGCTCTCGCATATTATGGATTACCAGATTTGGCGTTCAACAGATTTTCCTTAAGTTACAATTTACCTCGTGTTACAACCTACCCTGGTCTCCCATACCTAAAATTGCATCCAAGGTGAAACTCATTAAAAGTAATCAATAATGTGCATGAATTTAATCGGTTATTATAATAACAGCACATTTGTAGATGCTCTACTAGTGACGAGCAACCCGCGGGCCACATTTGGCCCGCCAGCTACAGATCTGCGGCCCACCTGAACATCTTCATATCTGTTTTTCATGAACGATGTTATATTTATGTAAACTCCAAGTCATTTTAGAAGTAACTTATGACAAACAAGTTCAGACCTGTGAAACAAGCTACTATTGGCTATACCCCAAACAAACGCTCCCTCGGAGCCAATAGTAGCTGATTGTTTATGTAATATTTGAGCACAATATAAATTTTACTTTCCCGACTGTTATGTATATAACAAAGGGAAAGTATGTAGATCGTGTCAAAAATGACCCCCTGGTTTTTTTGCAATTCTCAACGTTTCATGACTCACTGACTCTAAAAAATCAAAAAAGGGGTACAAAAATGTTTGGGTGTGTGTGTTTTCTAACAAGCATTGTCATTTTTACTCAATTTATAAAGTGGCTCACGATTCCCCGAGATTTTTCAGATTCAAGAAAATGCAAATTTTATATAATAGTCTGAAAATCATCTAATTTGCAAATATTCGATTCCACTATTGTGACTAAAAGAAAGGTAAATCTTCATACTACAACATCCAGCTTTGAAATTTGAAGAAACACTTGATTTTATAGCAGTTTGTTAGTAATAAAAAAAAGTGGCTCACAATACCCCGACTTCCCCTACCAATTTAAATATGGATTTCAGAAACCATTTTATTAATGGAAACTACTAAAATGGACTACAAATTCGGTAATAGAGGTTTAATTTGTTTGAAACAAAAAATATAACATATGACTTAATTTATATCTATGAAAAGAGATAATCCAGAGGTATTTCAGCATATGTTTTCAAAATACAAAATCTTAATATTATGGGTTGGAGGTGGGGGTAACTTGAAAAATATAGATTTTTCGAAAATTATTTTTACGCGGTTTTGTAGATATAAGAAAATGATGCACCTTACGTTTAAACTTCTTTTCGGTATCTCATACTGTTCTCGAGATATTCCACGGGATAGAAAATTCTGAATTTTCTTCAAGGGGTAAATTCACCCCTAAAAATTGCATTGTGGCACCAACAAAAAATAGGGTTGCGGTACGGATGCACACTAATTTTCATAATTTTCTGAATTTCCGGGTTGCCGTACGTCCCTTGTTAGAAGTATATTCACCTCCAGCTTTTTCCACGGTCTCAGAGAAGTTTCTGTGAGACGTTAATTTACGAATGTAGTGGCAAAGTGCAAATGTCTGATCATGGTAGCAAGTAGATTACGCGAGCTCAGTTTTTTTGGTGAGGAGGGCAGGGAACTATGATTCTTGGGCAAGATTTTCGAAAGAATCTCGAGAAATATTGCCATTAGTTATTTATGATTAAAATAGAAAAAATGTAGGAATTTTAGTCGCCAAAAGTTTTAGCTTTAGTTAGTACAGCTAATTATTATCATAAATTTATCAATAATTATTAATATAAATTTTGAACCAAAAATGATTATTTTTCAAATGTTTTCAAATTTATTATGTCTATGTGGATACTTGATATATTACAAAGTAAATGGTAGATTTCGCTACAGCTATTTACTATTTCCCTATTTATGCTAATTTTTCAAATATGCTGTTGTGTCTTTTAATCACAAATAATTGCAAACTTGTTTTTACAGTGATTTCGTAATGGCTCCTAAATGATAATAGGTATCTACATTCTTCGACGGAGACAGATACAAATAAAATTGATCATAAAGTCTATTTTAAAAACGTTTACGAACATATAGGTACTATGTAACACTATGAAAAGACTGGCTTCGTGCCTGGAGATCTTACTTCGCCGTAGATATACCGATTGTTGTTTGGTGTTCTTTTACTGCACGAACTGTCTGAAAGTGACGATGATCGTCATAGTGGCGTCGACACGGTGCAACGAAACTTTTAATGGCCAACGACACGCGTGGCGTCGACTCGTGATTATTAAACTCTAAATAGTGCCCTTGAAATCAAGTTATCACCACCGATTCACGTAGGTACGCAACGTCGCTACGTCAGCTACGTCTTATACAACTTCAATTACAATTTATTTCGCCACTTGTGCCCATCATTAAGTAAAAATCAGCACGCAACTCTAATGACTGATGGTGGATTAACCAAGGGCGACTTGACGAAAACGTGATGCACGTAATTTACAGATAACACAATAATTGGACATTTTACAACATATTTTACAACTACTGTAGCGTGGAAACATTCTACTTTCTCATTTCTATTTTGAAAGAGTATAAGAAAATACATGGGATTTCCAAATCCATTGTCACTATCTATCCAACTGTTCTCATCATACTTTCAAGCGTATCATTTGAAATTCCAAGATCCTAAACGACAATACTTACTAAAAACTCTTCAAGGTCAACGCTCTAAAATGATCGCAATATATAAATTCGCTTAGCATTTTCGGTTTTGGTTCAGTTCGATTTCTTGTTGAACTTGATGTCGTTGTTACGAAACTTCCTAAGCAAAAATCTATGCAGAGACACTAATAAACAGACGATCAATAAGAGGCCTGTTATTAAGAAACTGAAAACATCGACCAAGTATAACTTCCACCAGGGCATATTAGCTACCGGAGTTCTCAAAGAATCCGGACCGTTTCTGATCACGTACTCGATCCAGTACACAGCAGTGTCCATTGCAGTCATTGGTCTATCGTGGAACAGTTTTGACGCTTTTTTTGCAGATTCGCTGAAACAGCAAGCGGTACACACATGCTGAAGGACAAGTACGTGCATTTCCAATATTTGCATTGGAATCGAAGAAACAGTGACAAGGGCGGCCGGATTTTAAACTGTGAAAGTTTGCAGAGGATAGAAGTACCTGTCAATTTCAAATCGGTTCTTCAGGGTGAAAACTGCCCCTAAATGTTAATGAGTGTGATCCTATTTTCCAGTAAACTGGATAGAAAAACGAAGTTATAAAAAAATTTAATATCATTTTATGCTGTATAAAACTATATAATCGAATTGTTTGAAACTTGTGATTTTACAGTTTGATAGAGTATAAAAAGCCGTCAAGTTTTCATTGTAATAATTGTGTTGTTATATAGATACTACAGTTTTCAAGATATACAGGAATGTAGGAAATAACACATTAAGCTTCAAGAGGTGTTTTCACCACGAAGAACCAAAAGCGGACACAAACGAAAACTGGCCCGCTAGTTCTATTGTAGTAACTTACCTTGTAAGAAGGGAATCTTCCACAAAAAAAACATTCTTTCAACGCTGCTCTTTCAAATACTGCACCACTGTGCTGCAGAAAGTAGGACTCGAGTGGAGGAGCAGAAGAAATGTTTGGGAAAAGGTACTCACCTGTACTTTGGATCGTGCAAAATGGCTTTCAACGCAGCGTCCATAGATGATTCACTAATGCCATCGAGATGCATCAGAATCGCCATATTCTTAGCAACCAGAGCGTTTACGTTTTTCAATTGATCCGCAAACACCGGTATCCCTATCATGGGTACCCCGCAGTAGATCGCCTCCTGGGTTCCCATAAGGCCACCGTGCATAATGAATGCCCTCGTGTTCCTATGTTCTGCGGGAAATAAGGGTGTTTGAATTTTACAAGCCCGGCCCTAGCGTCTCTACAAGCAAATCTCAGAATGTCTCGCGGGTCTGCCATGCGAAATCGTATCTGTCCGTCAGGAGCTAAAAATACTATGGGGGAGAGCGAGAAAGCGTGAGAGTCCTTCGCTTACTGAGCACGGCGACTTGAGGTATCCAAGGGGATGTGATGACGTTACTGGGCAGGCCATGGGGCAGCCTCGTTGTGTTGGCACACTTCATTAGAACCTTGACTGGCGAGATTTTCGCAAACGATGCGTACAAATCGAGCAACGTGCTCTGCGGCAGCGTTTCGATGGTCAACATCGAGCCTAGCGAAAAGTATACCATCCCTTGGTCCGCGGAATCCAGCCACTCTTTTAGCTCCTGTGGCACAAAACGAGGATATGCAGGTGCCTGCTCGTGTAAACGTAAGCCGAAAATGTGGAATGAGATCTGTTTATATAAATGCGAATTTGAACGCGTGCCTAATGAACGTTCAAAATCTTATTTCCTAGGAAAGTAAGCCTCAAATAATCAAATTTCATTTTTATATTTTCGGCGTACTTTTGTACAAGGAATCACCCCTTTTCCGCACGAGGTCAGAAATATACGGTGTACCTATTGCTACGATTTCTCTCCAATCTGTTCCACTTTTTTAATCGCCTTAAAAAAGGAGGATGTTCAAAATTCGACCCGTATGTATTTTTTTTATGTTTCTCCCCGCATAACTGCTCAGCATATGCAGCGATTTTGATGATCTTTCTTTTTATTCGAAAGAGGGCGATACCTCGGTGGTCCCAAAATATTAGCTCAATATTTTGCCAGTTGTGGTTAATAAAGACTATTGTCACCTAATTATTATTTTATGTACGTACGCGCATATCTATTCAGCATGGTGTGTGAATATATATATAAAACTAAAATGTTGTAAAAAACATTAAAACCGACTTCAAGAAAATAAAAATGCACCAAGAAGTAAAAAATAATTTTTTCCCTTATTTAATCTATGACTCTCAATTTTTTTATGTCAGCGCTTCATCATTCGCATTGTGACTTGGTTGGTAGCCGACATAAATTATACACGGTTATTCAAATTGGATGGATAAGGTTTGCTAGCTTACCGTTGTTAATTCTGATTTATCAGCTTCCACGTGTAGTCCACCGACCTCGACTATTGCTGGCGTCGTTGGTCTCGTCCCGTGAATACTGTGGTGGCCGTATGTGAGGGCCAAGGACACGGTCCTTTCTATCTGGTCAATATCGGGCAAATGCTGGCCCAAATACTTCCTCATTATCTCGGTCTGGTCGGACGTGTAGTGGTAAAATAGATGCAGGTCCTTGAAATTCAATAGAAAGTTCCACAGCCGATCGAAGAAAGTGTCCACCACGGGTTTCTCGTTGTTGCACCCCGAGTAGAATGCGTAATTGTTAGGATTGCCCATGAAATCGTTGACGGCGTTCAGATCCACGAATGTGGCGGCAACGACCACTGGTACATTAAGAAAGGGGCCAAATCCTACGTAACATCTCGATCCGAAATACTGAAAACATAGGAATTTGGTTGATAAGATAGGTACAATGGCGCACTTGGGATCTAGAACCACAGTAGCGTCTCGACACCCCGTATATGCCGACTGTCGCTACCGCTATCATTTACTGGTCGCCCGGCTAATCAAACCTAACCTGAAACTTATTTCATTAATATCTTATCCAGAGATGGGCATTATCTAGCTAAAAATCGAATAAAATAACCGATTCAAGTTAAAAGGCACTTCGAATAAATTAGCTTCATCCGTGGCGCTTCAAATAATGTTAGCTTTATTCGAAGCGCCACGGATGAAGCTAATTTATTTGAAGTGCCTTTTAACTTGAATTTCGAATAAAGCCCGTTTCGTTAAAAATAGTCCGATTTAAATTATTTTCTGTCCAATTAATCGGGAGAACGCCAGCAATCCATTGGTGTCACTTTCATATTGATACGATGAAAAATAAACAAATTCAGATTCTGTAGAATCTGACCGGTAGGCGACCGCGCGCGGGTCAGGCTGCAAAGGCTCAGGCCGGTTATTCGAGCTTCTAGAATAAAGATAGGATGAACGTTGAACCGTTAGAGGAGAGTGGGGTAATCACGAACACCTAAGCGAGAAAGCTAACAGAACAAAAACTATGTGAGATACGAATTTGTATTTTATTTATAAACATACTCAAACTAGTCCTCTATAAACTACTCTAACGAATTTTGCAATAATTTTAATAAGAATCAACTTTATACTGAAGAAGAAAAACCCTTGGTGTTCGGAATTACCCGACTTGCCGTGGGGTAATCCCGAACAGAGTGCTAAATATCGGAGAAGTCGCACAGAAAGCGTGATTTCAATGGTCAATCCATAGAAAATGTTGCTACAACCCATATCTAATGTATTTTTGAAACTCCTCTTCTTATGCGTTAGAAAAAATTGCAATTGGTCGGAATATCGAAAAAAAATAGTAAAGGTCATTTTTAAACTTTTTTCCTGAGCCTGTAATGCAAATTTAAAAATCCCTTTTGTACATTTAAATAAGTTTTATACATGCTGCAAATTTCATCAAAATCGGTTAACATTGCTCTGAGTTACAACGCGCTTAAAGATGTGTTCGTCATTACCCCACGACATCAAAAAATAAAAAGGAATCTATTTCAAGGGTTAGAATCATGATTCAAGCCACGCCTTGGTCACAAAATGTTGGTAAAAAAGTGCTTTATTTCAACTTAAAAAAATCCCAATTGTGTCATTAATTCAACAGTAATTACATGCAATTGGAAATGGACAAAATATTACTTGAAACATGGTGAAAATAATAAATTGCGTTTATCTTAACTAGCATTAGCATTCTGTATTTATTACTTTCTGCCCGACGTTGGATACGTCCTAAACTATTAGTTAGTGGAGAGGAAACATCGTTTTTATTTATTAAAACCCTGTAACTATCGCGTTCGGAATTACCCCGCGTTCGTGATTACCCCTCTCTCCCCTATTCGAAATCTAAATTGAAAGGCACTTCGAATAAATCAACTTATTCGATCTTCAAATAACGAATAAACGTAAAGGACCCTTTATTTAGATGTGATCTAGATGTTATTTTACGCCTAACTCTGATCTCATCACGCCTGCAATATTTTCTAAATTTAAAGGCATTTTTCTTGTGTAGGTAAACCGCATATCAGCCTTCGAATAAGACCAATTTCAATAAAATCGGTCCACGCATGACAGAGATATCGTAATATCGTCTCATGGATCAGTCGAATACTTATCAGAACTTTCGCACAGTAATTACGAAAACATTGGCAGTAGTTTTTATTATGTCCTCGGGAGGACGTCATGTGTTTACCTCAGTGATGACGAGATCGTACGGCGGATCGTTTGGTGGGTTACGAATAAACTTTTGCATCCTTTCGCAACCCATTAATTCGCATATTTGCGTGCCAAAGGTTGTTGAAATGACGTATGTCCCCGAACCGTTGAACTGTCTCCCCATGTCAATAGTTAGGTTGTTAACGATCTGCTTCCTAGTTCCAGATAAATCGACAATGTCCGTGTAATTGGCGATCGGTTTCTTCGTTGGAAAGTGGCTGATCATGTCGATCTGGTGGCCCCTTTTTGCCAATTCTTTGCACAGCACCTCGAACATCCTGAAATGGCTTTTCCCTTCATAAGGAAACAGGCCCAGAATCCTGTAGCCTTCGTTCGATCGTACGAAAATGGTGAACACCAAGACGAACAATACTGTCAGATACTTCATGTCCTTTCCTTCTTCTAGTGTCTGTGAAATTCACTCCTCTAAGGTTTTACCGCAACACTTTTACGAATTAATTGACGGGTATCGCGATTGTTTTTTTAACTTTGCACCTGCACAAGAATGACGGTCCAGCATGGACACTACTATCACAATCGACGAGATCAAATTAAGCGTTTAATTAGTCTTTACTTATTCCGATTATGAAAAGTGCCGTTTCCTATACCCGCGAATAAGGTCGATTCACCTTCGGTTCGATACCAATCGCACCGATGTATCAGCAGGTAGTAGCTCGGGAGCTTTAACGGACTGGATTCGCGCGACTGGCTTTTGAAAGAGTAACTTCAATTTATGTCGCCAGTTCATAGTGTTCGCTAGGAGTAGGGGACTGGGAGCTAACAATCGCGGAATTAAATCACTATGTCATATGTGAGAAATAAGTGTATAGGTTTAAACACACGATGAGTTTTCAGAAATGCAATTTTCCGCCTTTGCACGCATTACGCCAGTATGTTATCAATGTAGGAAAGTTGTTATGCTATTTGTAAATGATAGTGGAATTTTATGCCAGGCACGAACTGCCGTAGAAAAAGGAGAAGAAGAAAAACGATTACAGACAGATTAGCAGTTTAATCATTACGAAGGGCATGCCAGAGATATGGAGAGGTGGAGTAAGAAAAAGAATCAACTCATACTCCTTTAGTTGATGCCAGTATTTTTACATAGAGTAGTTACACTTACGTAACCAGGAATAACATGATGCGTTCGATAAAGCTTGAAAAAACAGCCACTCGAAGCGAAGAAGTTTTCAACATTTTAGCATTTTTCAAACGATCATGTAGATTACTCTTAATCAGAAGGAAAATAAGCGCGGGGTTATTATTAATTAGGATGAACATGGTGCACTCCATAATTATTAATTATAATTGTAAAAGGTTCACAGGGATCATTACGACCATCTTTTGTGAAGAAAGGTTCGTTAAACATTCCACATTGCATGCTCTTCGCGTGGCCCTTTCTCCTCGGCTCGTTAGCATCGCACATACCGCTACATCGGAGGAAGAAATAACCACGTAATGTTAAAAGGAGAAACGGTGATCCAGGTCTTTGAAATTTTCTGTGCTAAATGCTCATTTCGCTGGCAGACGGTACTCTTAATGTCGCCCAGCCTTCGTGCATGCCATTTTTTCACCTCATCCACGGTAATAAAAACAATTCAAATGGCCCAAGTTGCGGCTCCACCCTGTACGGGCGCCATAATGGCCCCTAACTCGGGGTAAAAGCATTACTGCGAGCGGAATAAGTTCCCTGCGGACTTTAAACTTTAATAACTCCTCGGAGCTTGTCAAACGTTCTTGCACATTTTTAACGGAATTAAACGTAGTTCGCTGGGTGTTCGATGGACTTACGGGTGACTCGTTAATTCGATTAAAATTACCCTTTTGTCTTTAGGATCGTGTCGTTGGCTCGCCGTAGCTACTTTAAATCTTTATCCCCTCGTTCTCCCAAGTACCTTTACAATTTCATCGAGATCTCAAGTTTCCGGTACCTACCGTGTAATGTCACGCAATAGGTAAATCAAAACACTAATATAAATAAAAATGTCACATCGCGTTGGGGCACTTTCAATATTTATTTAATAATCCATAACTCGAAAACCAAGGACATGTGACGTTTTTACTTATAGTGTGTAGATTCATCCCCTGAAATATTGACATCATTCCCGAATCACCCTGTATACATACACAATATCGACCATGTTCTTTCATTTATTCTGTTTTTTTTTTATGTGTATCGTTCTAGACGTAGAGAGAAATCCTAAGAAACTGGGAATCAATTATTTTAAAGAGTTTTTAATAAGTTCGTTATCTCGAAGCACTGACTGTAGTTATTCTCACTTGTTTATAGAACTTTTCAATTTTCTACCGTTACTATTTTTATTGCCACTTTCCAAAGGGGCAAGAAACTGTTCTCTGTGTCCGCCAAAAGAAAAACAGTTGCAGTATATCGCAAGTCTTTTACATTCCATTTTCTTTAAAGTGTGGAAGCCATCCAGAGGTCCCTTGGAAAATCGTCGACGCAGTGGTGTTCCCTAAATCGTTTCAATCGTTGAGCTTCCCTTGGATTATTTCAATTTCTTTTTCTGATGGCTGGCTTTATTGCAGAGTCTCCTCAGCACGAGCTTCAATACGGCTGTTAAGAAATAAACGCCGAGGGCCAGGCAACTTATTAAGAAAGCAAAAACATCGATCATGTTAAGCTTCCACCAGGGCATGTCTACAGCTGGTGACTTCAACGAATCTGGTCCATTTCTGATCACGTACTCGACCCAGTATGCAGCAGTGTCCATTATACTCATCGGTCGATCTCGGAAAAATTTCGACATCTCCCTTGCGGACTCCCTGAAATCGTCGGAAAAATCAGCCTCGATTATTTCTTATTGATCACTTCTCAATGTTAGTTTATGCAAATGCCCCTGCGCCGTCTAAAAATAAGAATAGCGGAGCGCCAAGTTCGCGCACGTAAGTAACTCCTAAATTATGCATAGCTTGAAAAATTCTCACCTACATACAAAGCGTGCAAGGTTTACGGAGGTCATTATGTATGCACAATATTTTCCTCGTAGGTGCAAGCGTTTCGATGAATTACCAATCAACTTTGTTGTTTTAAACAGAATGTATATTCTACGTCAACATTCGTGAGAATATCGACTTCTAAAGAAAACTGTTTTATTCCGAAAGTTAATAGCTAATGAGTAACGAGAAATTTCGCTTCGTTTATCGAAAGTTTGTTTCGTGACATCAAGTTAGAGATTCGTGCCATAAGGGCCAATAAATGTCAACACAGTTTTATTCGGATTTCGACATTCCTTCGCATTTGAACACGGGACATGTAAGCTCCCGTTTAGAGAGACAAAGTTCTCTGTGTTTCAGAGTTTTAAAGACAATCTTCACCTGTATCGCGGATCGTGCAGAAGAGCGTTGAGCGCAGCGTCCATGGAGCTTTCGGTGATGTTATCGAGGTCTATCCAAACCGCGATATTCTTATGAACCAGGATGTTGACGTTCTTCATCTGGTCCGCAAACACTGGTATCCCTATCATAGGGATGCCATGGTAGATGGCCTCCTCGGATCCCATAAGGCCGCCGTGTGTTATGAATATTCGCGTGTTTCCATGTCCTGCGAGAAATACGCCGCCACAGCCTTTTAATTTAGCTCACCTCGACCTACCAATTACCATCGCGTGGTCTCGGGGACTTCACAATCAAGCTCCATAATATATTCTACATTAGCCATGCAAGTTCATGCCTATTCATAACTAAGAGATACTGCTGCAGAACGAACACCGGGGACAGGCGAGCGTGCAAGACAAGAAAAATAGGAGAAAGAAAGTGCGCGGGGTAAGCGAAAAATGGCAGGGGTTTAGTGGAGGTAACGCGGGAGATTAATATTTAAAGGAGCGAAATGTGATTCATGTCTTACTGAACACCGCGACTTGAGGTATCCAAGGTAACGTGATCATGTTACTGGGGAGGCCGGGGGGCAATCTCGTTGCGTTTGCACACTTCATTAGAACCTTGACGGGGGAAATTTTCGCGAACGACGCGTACAGACTCAGGATGGTGCTCTGCGGCAGGGTCTCGATGTTCAGCAGTGAACCGAGCGTGAAGTACACCACCCCATGGTTCGCTGAATCCAGCCAAGACTTCAGTTTCTGTGTCACAAAGCGGTCTTGATGAAACTTAAAATTAATTTTAACTAGAATTAATTACTTTCCCCCAACCCACCGGTGTTAATACTGATTTATCAGTCTCCACGTGCAATCCACCGATCTCCAGGATACCTGGCGTGACGGGTCTGATCCCGTGAATGCTATGGTGTCCATACATAAAAGCTAGGGACACTTTTTTCTCGAGTGCCCTAATATCAGGCAGATCCTGGCCCAGGTACTTTCTCATTCCCTCGGTCTGACTAGACGTGTAGTAGTAAAACAACTGTATGTCTTTGAAATTTTGAACAAAGTTCCATAGACGATCGAAGAATGTCTTCACGACTGCGTTCTGAGTGTGTCCTCCCGGGAAGAAGGCATAGTTCATAGGACTGCCCATAAAGTCGTTGACGAAAGGCGAGTCGAGGTAAGTTGTGCCTATAGCTACTTGCGCGTTCAGAAATGGGCCGAAGCCTAAGTAACACGCCGACCCAAAATACTGCAAGCGAAAAAGTTTTTTTTTTTAGAAATCCAAGTGCTAAGTGGGAAGTAAACAGATAACGATCAACAAGCCTGCCAGCTGTTTCTAGCAATTATAACTTGTTGGAATCATCGTTGATCGTGCTTATCGAAGAATAGAATTTCAAAGTTCTTTTACAAAATAATGGAACGCCTTAATTACCTCAGTGATTACGAGATCGTAGGGTGGATCATTTGGTGGGTTGTTTATAAACTGTTGCATCTTTTCGTGGCCCATTAATTCGCACAAGCTACTACCAAACACTTCTACAACGTAATACATTAGCGCAGTTTGTAACTCTTTCCCGTACTGGACCGAGAAGTTGTTCGTCACATTTTGCCTAGTCCCGCTTAAATCGACAATGTCCGTGTAATTGGGGATCGGCTCCTTCGATGGAAAATGGCTGATCACGTCGATCTGGTGTCCCCGTTTTGCTAATCCTTTGCACAGTGCTTCGAACATCACGAAGTGGCTCTTGCCATTGAAGGGTAACAGGCAGAGGATTCTGTAGCCCTCGTTCGATTGTATAAAAATGGCGATTACCACGAGAAAGAGTAGCTTCGCGCACTTCATCGCTTTTTCTCTTCCTTCCACACTTGGTGTCTGTAAAAATGTCTCCCTTAAGATGCACCGTGCTGGTTTTTTTAATTCTTCGAATTATCGCACTATTCACTTTCATCAACTGACAACGAAAAATTATTTACGAATTTCTAAGGGGCACAAATGTGAGCGGACTTTCTATTCTGGTTTAAATAGAATCAAATAAAATAGCAAGAACGTTGCGGGTAACGCATAAAGTTGACCGCGAGAATTTAGAAAATTGAAGAGTCCTTGTAGAAAACACTGTAAGTACCAAAAATTAAATTCGCTACATATAGCGTTACATGTTGCGCTAAAAAAATAATGTTTTTTAATGTAACACGTGTAACCTTTTCTACTAGGACTCTTCAATTCACCTTCGACTCAAGTACCTGACCAATAGAGCTGTGAACGCTTGGGATGGCTCTTCTAACGATAAGTTCGGAGACTGCTCTGCGGAGAATACAACAACCTCGACTTGCATATCCCTGCTTTATAATTTCTTAGCGGGGAGAAGGAGAGAATCTTAATCGACGTACTGTTCTCATTTTAAAAATAGTATGAACACGCGGGTCGTGTGTCGTAATAGAAGTTGACGGTAAAGATCACGACTTTTGCTCGTGTTAGTATGATGATTCGGCATTTCGATAATTACATCACAAACGAATATAAGTAAAGCACGCGTGGAGATATATACATTACTCGACAACATCAGTTAGATAACGAACATAGAAGCTTTCCTAACGGCACTCAAATTATTCCTTTATTTCGATTTTTAGTTAGTACACAGCTGAAATGATAATGAAACTGTACAGGATATAAGTGTGCGCGCGAAATGTTACAATTTAATTCTTCTGTATCCAAACACTTTGCATCGCCGAATTTGTGGAGATAAATCGTCCATTCAGCAGGCACGGCGTGATCTTGTTTCGCCTCTCCAAGGGCAGAACATGGCAACAGATTCCATATCTGTGGGATTTCATGTTCCAAGTAACGAGGCAAGTAATTATCCAGAGACATTCTTACTTTCCGTTCCAAATTATTCCAGCAATTGCAGGTACTTCCTATCAGTTATGTTTCTTCTCCCGTTCAATCACGCCTTTGTGCAGCCCCTTCAGTAAAAGTTTCGAAAGAGCGATTAGCAAGTAGAGAGCGAGCGCGAGGCAACTTGTCAGGAAAGCGAACACGTCGATTAAGTATAATTTCCACCAGGGCATATCTACTACTGGAGACCTCAAGGAATCTGGACCATTTCTGATCACGTACTCGATCCAGTACGTAGCAGTGTCTAGCGGGCTCATTGGCCGGTCTCGGAACACTTTCGATAATCTTTTCGCAGATTCCCTGAAACAGGCAACACTGCATATGCACATATGTTTGCGCACGAAACGTCGAAGTTCGATCGTTCGCGATTCAGAGTCAGTCTTAGGCTTAGGTTAACGGATAGGCTAGTTGATAAGGATAGTCTTTAAGTGTAGCCGTTAGAATTAAACGTAAGGTCACGGTCACAGTATATTTACAACACGTAGCACAATGTTTTCCACGTTCGTCTAATTAAAGTTGACACCAACTTAGGTTATTATAATGCGCAAGTACGAGAAGATTAGCAACCGAATCGTAGTAGTTCGTATAGCAAAAGATTCGGGTTAGCTCCAGTCAAGCGCGAGCACGCGAGAGCAAAAGGTAGAACTTGATAAGACGACGAGTCGCAGAAGAGAGATCGATCGCGGTGATGGATCGGGCCGTTTCGCCGAATTCTGTGACGTCAGCACCGGTAGAACAAAGCTGTTTACTCGATGAAGCGAGAGAGCTGCCTAATTAGCTGAGGTGCGCGTCAACAGATGGCCCGACCGATCTCATCACCGCGATCGTGTGTACCGCGATCTGGTCGCGTTGGTGGCTTTAAAGTGCGCGCGGTTTCGGAAGCGAATCCGCGCCGGCTTGGCCTGTGGCCGTTTGGGCCACATTACCCAGGAGATATTCCCAATAATAGTATAACAATCGAAGTAACACCGAGAAGGGAACATGCACAGAGCCGGATTTACCTTTCAAGGGTTCTAGGCTGAATATTTCGTGGGCTGTCGGTTAAATGTAAAAAATAAAATGACGCTGATTTGATTTTTTTTATCATAATACTCGTATAATCTAAATAAGAATTTAATTTCAAAATGAACATTGAATATCAAAACTTAACATAAATAAACATTAAAGATACAAGTTAATAAAGATTATATCAAAAATGCTAATTTTTCGAAGAAAATATTTAGAATGAAGGGCCCCCAGGTAAACGGGGCCCTAGGCTTCAGCCTTGTTAGCCTGAGGGTAAATCCAGTACTGAAAATGCACAGAAAACCATTCGACACTCTTGCGAGTACTGCACCACTGTGCTGTAAAAAGGAAGACTCGAGTGGACGAACAGAATAAATGTTTGGGAATAGGTACTCACCTGTACTTTGGATCGTGTAAAAGGGCCGTCAACGCAGCGTCCATAGATGATTCACTAATGTCATTGATTTTTATTTTAACGGCCAAATTCTTAGCAACCAGAATGTTCACATTTTTAAACTGATCCACGAACACCGGCATCCCAATCATGGGTATCCCATAGTAGACCGCTTCCTGGACTCCCATAAGGCCACCGTGCGTTATGAATACCTTTGTGTTCTTATGTTCTGCGAGAAATAATTAGTATTAGTATTCTGTCTATCAGGAGCTAGAAGTATGTACTACGGGGACGAACAAGAAACCGTGACGGTTCCCTTCGCTTACTGAGCACGGCGACTTGAGGCATCCACGTGGACGTGATGACGTTACTGGGCAGGCCATGCGGCAGCTTCGTCGCGTTGTGACACTTCATTAGAACCTTGATTGGCGAGATTTTCGCGAACGAAGCGTACAAGCCGAGCATCGTCTCCTGCGGAAGAGTGGCGATGTTCAATATCGAGCCTAACGTAAAGTACACTAACCCTTGGTCCGCGGAATCCAGCCACTCTTTTAGTTCCTAGATCACCAAACGTAGACGCGAATGATACTTCGGTTTGTGTGAAAGAGTAGAATTTATCCCAAGTCTTCTCGAACTTACTGGGCTCAGTTTGGATCTTTTGTCAGTGACGTGCAGCCCCCCAACCTCGACGACGGCCGGTGTGATCGGTCTTACTCCATTCAGACTAAAGTGCCCGTTCACCAGAGCCAAGGACACGTTCTTCTCCAGCTGCCTAATGTCAGGCATGCTCGGGCCCAAGTATTTCCTCATGATCTCTGTCTGGACCGAGGTCTTGTAATAAAACTGGTTCATCGTCGTGGCGCTTATCAGGAAGTTCCATACGCGATCGAAGAACGTCTTCACGACAGCGTATTCGTTGTGTATGCCTGAGAAGAAGGCATAGTTCATAGAGTTACCCATGAAGTCGTTAATGGTGGACCAGTCGTGGAAGGTTGCGATGATAGCCACAGGTGCGTTCAGCAGGCGGCCGAATCCTATGTAGCACAACGAAGCCATGTACTGAAAAATGGTGGACACTTTTCAATGACGGATCTGCATTACTAATCTAGAGGGGCCGCAGTTTCTCCGACCGGCTCCATTCAGCAGCCCGCCAGTTTATATTCACCTCTGTAATCACCAGGTCGTACGGCGGATCGTTCGGTGGGTTCTTAATAAACTTCTGCAGCCTATCGCTACCCATTAATTCGCACAACTCACTGCCGTACGTCGTGGTTAATATATTCATGGAATTTTCATCCAGGGTCGACGCCAAACCGACAGCTAAGTTATTGCTCATGAGCGTCCTAGTGCCTCTTAAACTAACGATGTCCGTGTAATTGACGATTGGTTTGGTCGATGGAAAGTGACTGATCACGTCCACTTGATGCCCTCTGCGAGCTAGCTCCCTGGCCAAAGTGCCGAGCATGAAGAAGTGGCTGGTTCCTTCGTAAGGAAACACGCACAGGATCCTGTAGCCTTCATTCGGTCGTACGAGAAGTATGACTGTTAAGAGGATTAGGACCTTCAGGTGGCACATTTCAATCGCTCCCTTGTACGTTCGTTACCTGCAACAAAGATTCATTTTAAAAAATTGCCCTTCTATTAGCGCTCCTCTGACTGTTCCTACTTTGTTGGTGTTGTATGTGGGCACGAAGGATGGGTGATTGAATTTTTTGAGTAACATGGGGGATCAGGCTTATTCAGAGGGCAGACCCTCGTAAAAAATCGGAAAAATTGATTTTTTCTTTTGTCACGTTCTTTAAAGCGTCAATGTGACACTTACAAAAAATAGGTATGTTCGTGGCGTAAGTGATTTCCCAGCTCAGGTTTATCTGGAATAAAAAATTTGAAAAGATTTTTGTCGAAAAATAGCCGAGATTCGTCTCGGGGAACATTCGAGAAAACCTAAACACCTGCCTGTGACAATCAATATTTCGAAAATATTTACCAAAAACAGACTCTTAAAATTAGCCTTTTCTTCCGCCCGGCACTCTGGTTCCCCCCCTTACAGTTTCTTAAAACGTTTCCAGTAATCTATTTTTTTTTTTTTCAAATTTTCAGATTTTATGTAGGGTAAACCAACCAGTGAATGACCGATTTGTTAAATGAGAAGCCCAGTAAATAACCGCATACTTTTAATAAGAATTGTACTTATTATTAATGTTTGTTTAATACGCGTAACTAAAAATATGGGATATTGAAGGTGCAACTACACTCCATTTATAAAAATATTTATAATCTTTTAATTTATAATTGACACTTCTTTGCTTAATGATCATTCACTGGTTGCTTTACCCTATGCGGGTTTTGGATTATCGAAATAGCTAATGATAACTACTTTTTGTTGACGCACTAAATCGTAAGTGCATGTCAACCGCTTATTATATGGCACAGGTGATAGAGAAAGTAACTATTAGTGAAGTTACCTGCACTGTTTTGGAGTTGTTCGTCAAATCGTTGCTTGACGAGAACTGTTAATACATGATATACCACTTCTAATGCCTTCTAAAGGCCTTCTAATTATCCCTGGCAGTCGAACTATGTTGATGTAGGCTTCTGACGAACTTATTGACTTAATTTCGATGTATACTTGAAAACTCTAACTTTGAAAATGCAAAGTATCGTAGATAAAAATGACGTTCTGTTTTATAATATATTTGAATACCTTGTGTCTAGAATTCGCGAATTCCGGAGAAGTCTATTCTGAGCTTGCGCCAACCTTCCATGTGATCATACTGTCCCCAATCCCGATGCCCCCTTTTCAGTAAAATCAGAATATGTCGATGAAGTCACCCAAATTGAAATCTTTATATCCTGCAGTTTTGAAGCTACCGTGCACGATCGTATTTTTCGGCTGCTCGGATCGAGAATCCGGCGACAGGAAAGATAGAAATGGAGACAGAAGGAGAAACGAGACGGTACGGAATTCTCTATAAATCCTCTCGGAAATATTCTCGCGCTCCGAACAATATTGCCTGAAAATTCTGTCAAAGTTGTCGTAATACGTTTCGCAGATTTTTTTCATGGAAATTTTCATGATACCAGTATCAGTGACTGAAAATGTAGAATGATTTACGAATAAGTGTCTACCAACAAGGACTTCTGCGAACCTGTCGCAGAAATAGAAAAGTTTAAAAACATACCATGAACAGTTAACCCTCTATGACACTGTGTATTTATAGTGCGGATACTAGATAATTCACGGAAGTTCCATATTCAATTATCATAACATAGCAATCGTACAGCTTTATTCCATGTAGCATATTCATGAAATGAAATTGGATTGTACCGATATCCCAGAATTCCCTTCTATAGAGGTTTAATTAATGAAACTCTGGCATTTGTCAAGTAGAATCTCGATTATTAATTCCACATGAATATAAATCACTTTCTTCAAGGACATTTTACCATACTTATCCAGTACATCTCCTAAATCCGTGGATTCAAAATGGTGTGAACATATTGTTAAAGTGGCAACCCTTGGAAATATAAATTCATCGGCCAGAAACAATAGGAAGAGAATCCATTTTCCAGCTGTCTCCATTCAGGGGTTTAATTCCCTTGGTCTCGGATCTTACGATCCAAGCTACGACAAATCGATGGTCCCCAAGAATTCGAGCCCCTTCGCTCGCGATTGTCCAAGCGAGCATTGGCTGCCGAATGAAAGGGAATTCATTGCTTTGACCTGGTCAGAGGGCCCGAAGGGATGGGGTGCTGTATTTGGGGAATTTCAGCTTTACCAGCATTTGTGGACTTGGTCGTACGTCCACGAACGTCTACTTGCCAACGTGTACCTTGACTCATCCCCAGAGCCCAACTGGATCCAGACACACCAGCACACTTTGCGGTTCTCTTTGAACGACTAGCGCTTTCGGATCGAGATTTCTCGTGATTAACCCCCATGGTCAGCAGTTCGACGAGCTCCCAATTTGCCATTCCAATCTAGGGGTAACCCTTCCCACTGACGAATTTCAGAAACAAATCGGCGGCGATCGGCGCAGGAACGTCGAGTGATGGCAAGTTCTTTTGGCGTTGATTATATTTCAATTACCGAGTGACGAAATTCTCCCATTCGATATTAGAACTCGATTATGGTATTACGATTAATAATTCAGAGTCGAGGAAACGAAGCTCTTACTTATTTTTATTTTGCGAGATTGCTTTGGGATTCATTGGAATGGGAAAATGAATTAGTGGCGTTTGTAGGGAAATAGAAGTTCTTGGCATCAGATTCAAGTCTTTCATTGTCCAATTTGCTGTGCCCTCAATGTCCTCGATAGTGGAAAAAGCACGGTGCCTGATGCGACAGTCGATAGCGGTTATAATACGCGTGGCTGCAGCGAGCCCTGCAAATAAAATGCATCGCGTATCCTCGTCAAAGAGGACGTTCGAGATT
This sequence comes from Andrena dorsata, assembly GCA_929108735.1. Lineage (NCBI taxonomy): Eukaryota > Metazoa > Arthropoda > Insecta > Hymenoptera > Andrenidae > Andrena > Andrena dorsata. The sequence goes on along the minus strand of OV815489.1, from coordinate 37,171,788 downwards.
CGTGTCTGCCAAGGAAAGGGTAATCGATTGTGCATCACGATCGACACCTGCGTTTCATCGATTCCGGCCACTGTCCGACGGTCGCATAATTCTATAAAAGTAAAAACTGGATATTTAGAAAAATTTTCCATTTGTTTTCCTGAATTGTCGATGTCTAAGCAGATAATTGAAGAGTCCTTGCGGAAAACACTGTAAGCGTTTGAAATCAAATTCTATACTAAATTATCAATTTTTTTTATTTTGGTTACAAATACTCCTCAATTATGTCTGTTTGTGAACTTAGAAACAAAATAGCTTGCTTTCTCATATTATATTGATCACCCTAAAGCGAGAGGTGATAAAAATGATTTTTTATTATTTTCCACAGCAGGTTATACGGTGGAGGGTAATCACTAATCGCATCCCTTACATTTCAGCCGCGGCAAGTATAAGAAACACGCGTAGTTTCTTGTTCACTGCTCTGCAAATCTACAGAACCTCTGCGAAACTTTCCTGTAAATCCTGCGTACATGTTCGAATATCTTCGTGAGATGCTACAAGTTCTGTACACTGCGGGCATGTCGATAAATTGCTCTAAGTCTCATCTATCTGAAGAGCTTAAGAAGGTCCTCGGAATCCTGTGTATTCCAAGAGACTGACTAATTGCCCCAGCTTCCCTTGATTCCAGAAACCTGAGGGAATGTTCTGTGCATCTTCATATGATAATATAATATTAATATACTACTAGTAAGCCTTCCCCATTAACCTAGAAAATTAATAGAAATATGTGTCTTAAACACGGGTCGAATGAAACTGTTAAAATTTGCAATTAATTATGAAATAACTGCAATCTTATGATTATCTTTTCTGTTCCAAGAAAACTGTTATAACATGCAGTGTATATATTGAAACTTTTACTGCATACATCCTTGTGAAACTAAGACACTTTTATTTTCTTGAAAGTAGAAAAAAGTTCTAGTTAAACAGGAACATTTATTGTGCTCTGTAAAAGTTGAAATTGTTACAAGCAGATTTCCTGAAAATGTTGTGGGGTAGATGCATCTGAAGTTGAAACCTTAAACCATTCGATGATAATAATTATATAAAAATCACAATGTGCTTTCTCCTCTATATTTCTATATTCTATATCCCGCTTCCAATTCCCTAAATAATATGTGCCGATTAAAAAAATGTTCCCAACTTTTATATTTTACGTTTTAAAGCATATGATGATCCTCCCAAACTTTTATTAATCAAACATAAAACAACTGTTAAAACTGAACTCTTACAACAGAGGTAAAGTGTTGATGTACAAAATTAACTTAAAACAGAAAAGAACTGATTTAAACGTTAATAGTTCAATAAATAAATTTTATTTACAAAAGTTTACAGTTTCATTCGACCTCTGGTCTTAAATCGGTGGTCAGGGTATCATCATAATAGTTTCGCTTCAATTTTTGTAGGAATATTAAATAAATATCAAGGTGACTCGCGGTCACCTGAACAGAACGTAACACGTTTTTTTTTAATACTGAAGACGATTTTGAGGCGATTTCTGAATAGTGACACAGCAGTTATGCAATTGTAAACGCATTTACTATCGTCTTTTATCTTTCTCCTTGCACCGAGCAAGATACATAAATTAACATTCCTCGAAACGCATGGAACAGCAAAAATAATATGATCGCTCCGTTGTTTACCACGTCCGATCGGTTAGCCGATTATTCAATCCCAAGATGTCTTAAAAAGACGAGTGCACGTGAAAGTGTTCTTCTTTCCCCAAATCTTCGTAATTGCACACTTACCTCAAGGATTCAGCGCGAAAGTAAGCGAAAGTAAGCGAAAGTGAGCGTCGTGAATCATGCCAGAGATAGAGCATGACTGTTTAAGCGTTTCCTGCTTCCTTGAACTGCGCGCATCAAAGTTAAACGGGGATGGAGGAAGAATACCTTGAACCATCGTTCTCCAATTACAAATCCCAACTTTTGTATTATTTCGAGCGCTCCTGGGAAATAAATCTCGGAGCAATCGGGACTTGATTAGACGTGAAATTACTCTCGAATTAATTCGTTCCAAGGGAAATCGCGTCGGCTGGCAAAAAAATAGAAACAAGCACGAGCAATAAGAGGGGCTGCTCGCGAATTACAAAGTTGCTGTTCAGCCAATATCTGTTCACCGTTGCACGTTGGCGAGATTCAAAGTCGCTCGGGAGAGATTTATCGCGCCGCCGATGAAATATTTCCATTGGCCGCGGTAATCCTCCAGAAATCTTTCGCCTTTCGTTCCACAGAAATATTGCCAGCCCGATGACGGTGTTTCTTTGTTAGCCGACGTCGTTTGATGAATCCGACGATTAAAACTCAGTTAGGAACGGCCACTGAAACGTGCCAGAACAGCGCAACCACCATTTTATTCCCTTCAATTTTATATAATTTGAAACAGATCAGATGGCCCCCCCTCCCCGTGATTCTTTAAAATTAAGATTAAAATTTGTCCTTTGTCGATTCCTGCAATATCCCCGCGAAATGCTTCTCGCGGCGACGTAGAAACAATGGATCGTGAATAATGAGGAAGTTAATCGCGGGGGGGGGGGGGGTGGCGGCAGTAATTCGACGAAATTTCCTGGTGTCCGCCGTCAGAATGTCAAGGCTCAGCCGACGTCGGTACTTTTTTATTTCGAACGCGGTTATCTCCTTCATGTCCCGGAAAGTCATCAGCTTTCCGGTCACGTTAATTGCGACAACCTTCAGCCCGCAATTTCTGTCTGCCGCGTAGGACGGTACCGCGCTCAGAAAGTGCATCTTGGTGTAATTTAAGTTACAAGTGGAGCACGCGACGTTTACATTAATCAGAGACACGTGTTCATGGGTCAGGCGAGTCTGGAAAGTATCGCCTCTCTCTCTGAGAGTTTTCAGCAGCGTGCCCCAAGTCCCAGACAAACGTACAGGTCAACCTAATTGACGAAAAGGTTGGAATTAGGGAAGAGCAAATTACCCTAATTGAGACGTCGTTGAAAACAACATTCATTTGGGGCAAGACCTGGGGAGGGACTTGGTTGCATCTTGTCTTCCGGTATACATACAGTTTGGAGCTTTGCGCTGGGAACTATTAAGGGTGCAAACTTGTCGGCGTAAAAGAATGGGTTAATATCAAATCTGTTCCCCCAGGTAGTTTTTCAGTGAAATAATTCAGTCGTAAATAATTACTGCCGTAATTCAGTGAGATATCGTGACCTTTATTTTATTCTTATACATTATTTATAGGTATTTAAAGCTTTAAAATGGCGGATTCATGGAACACTGTCTACCTTCATCGCCATTCTAATTTCAACTTAAAGAATTCCCAAATAGATTTTCTTCGATGTAGCGTACGGTTTTTATCATATTTTAATTCTTTCAATTTTTATAAACCTTCGAAGACGAACTGTTTCAATGAACCAACTAAAATATCTTTACGAAGTCATCGTTTATTTGTTTTTTGAAATTATTCAAAAATCGTATGCTACGTCGAAGAGAATCTAGTTTTCTTTAAGTTGAGATACGAATTTTATATTTGTGAAAGATGTCATATTATTTCGAGAAGTATCTGACCCATCTCTTCATCTGCATAGCAACTTCAAAGATGCTGTTCCTTCTCAGGAAAAATTCAGTATTTGTAGATTCTTCGTTCCAATTCCTCCTCCCTGACTTACAATTAGTATTTTACCAAAGTTGATTTAAAGGCTGAGGTAGAATTCGGGTGTCTTCCATTTTGTATGCGCGTTATTCCGAAACGAATTGGCATAGATACATAAATATTTTATTCATCGTGGCTATTCAATATTCAATGCTTGTTGCGGTGGGAGCCTTCGTGGAAAATAGTGGAAAATAAAGGTGCTTTTTAGTACATAGGTAGTGCACAGTAATTGCCTGATTAAACTTATTAACATATTACTTTTCATTTTCTCTATTCTTATTTAATGCTCGATTACTCAGAAGTGACTCAGAACCCAGACATATTTTTAATAAAATCAAATTGCGTGCCACTGCCAAACGAAAGCGAAGCAAAATGTTACAGTTTTCGGTTGCCTCTGGGACACACGTTTCACCGCGGACTTCTGTTTCTGTTTCAGAGCCGTACTGTCGGATAACTTTTGACGGATGGTCCTGTTGGCCCAGCACACCAGCAGGAGCGACAGCGTACGCGCCATGCCCAAATTTTATCACCGGTTTCGACGCCACGCGTGAGTAACTCTGATAAACATTTACAATTCCATTCCAATGAAAGGATGAACAGAAGAATGACACCGTGACATTTTTTGCATAATATCAACGTTTAATATGTTTCAATACAAAGTAGGTACGTAAGAAATCGTAAAGTATGAAAAAGTAACAGTCTTCCTTCGGTGCGCGTATCAGCCATATATGTATAAAATATATTATATATCACAATAACGTTAAATAGTGTCCCTTAAGTGTGCAGCAAAAGCCCTACACTTCGTACGGTAGAAATATTAAAAAAAAAAAAAAAAAATAGTAACACGTAATGTCTATTCAAAAATTCATGCGGTTACTTGAGACGCCGCCGTGTAACTCATACGAAATTATAAATGCCAACTGTCTATCAACGTTCATCGGACGATCCTTAAGAGGAGAGCAAAGTTCCATCGGTTATGCACGCCATATCCAAGCTGTTAATGAAGTTGCCGAGCGCGCTCTTGATCGCCGGGTGATCATTCTTCCTGATCTGCCCCAGTAAGCTTTCGTATCTACATTTGTTCGCGTTGCTCATGGGTTCGGAGAGCAATTGCACGGCCATCAGAGTGGCCTCGAGGGACCCAACCTGCACCAGTCCTTCCATGACCCCCAGCCGCGTGCTCTCCGCGTCGTGGTCCTTGAAAGTGTTCGTTGTCACCAGACATCTCACAGTATTACTCATAAATGATACGAGGAGCGGCGAGAAGATGCCCACCAGCTCGGGCATCTTCTGGCCAATTTTCACCCCGAATTCCTTGGGCGTCTTCGTGGCCATCCGTTCGTTGGCGTACACCAACAGGAGGTAAGGCTCTGCGGCCATCTGGGGCGTGAGAACCGTGAGGAAGGCCTTCAGCATCCCGTCGATCACCCGTGGGTCCACCTCGGCAAGATCGACCATGTTGATCAGCGTGTTGATGAAGTGGTGGACCGCGTAATTGGTGGGATAGTGCAACGACGTGTTCGGGTGCGGCACGTCCCAGCCGTTCTTCACCTTCTCACCGAAGATGGCGGCGAAGGTCTTTATCCGCTCCTCGAATACGTCTTGCTTGTTGAGCTTAGCTGACTGTAAGTACGCGGTGATGACGAAGCCCTCGATAACTCGGGCGATTTTGTCGCTGCAGTGGAAGAGGAATCTTCTTAACAACTCTTTGGTGAATGCCTCGGAGACGGTATTGCAGATGGCGGGCGTGATCGTTTCCAACAGAGAGCTGATGTAGGGTCTGATAGTCTGCTGCGCGACGTCGGCCTTCGCAAAATCGTCCAGCGTCTTCAACAGTAGCTTGATGTAGTCCTCGACGTACTCGTCGGAAACGATGACAACGTTCCTGATCAAGGTGCGCAAGACCGAAATGTCCTTGGTCTCCATGGTGGAGATCATTTGCTTGATCAGGGACCAGGTGTGCCGGTCGAACTGCGCTTTGAGCATGTCACTGGCTTTGGCTAGCAGGACCTCCCGAATGGAGTAGTGCTTCTCCGATTTCCATTGCGCGAGAAGGAAGTCGCAGACCTGTTGGCGCGACGCGACCAGGCACATGACCCTTATGCCGTGCTTTCGAACAGACACCCTCTGACTGGTGATGATCTTGGCGAACGAGATTACGTCCATGACAGACGTCCTTCTGCAGATGTTGGTGAGAATCGACAGAGCCAGCGATAAATAGTCGCCTTCGCATAGTCTGCCTACCAGTTGCAGGGGAACCGGTGGATTAGCGTACCTGGCGCTGGTGATGATGTAGTAGGTCAGAACGTAAATATCCTTTGCTTCCTTTTGCTGAATGTCGATGATCTTGTTAGGCATCAGCGGCTGGATGATCCTCACTAACGTCTGCCCGTGGACAAGGAGAGCCAGGATTTCCAAGCAGACTCCTTTCTTCTGTGTCGTTAGATCCTGAAGGCACTTTTGGGCGAATTTCACTGGGATCTCGTTGTACCAGCGCGTAGCTCTGACGAAACGTTTCGTGCTACATCTCGACCACTTATCCTGACAGGCTTTTAGGTACTCTTGCCAGTTCGCCAGGATCTCTTCTGGAGCTTCGCGCAGCAAGCTAAGAGCCTTGCCTGTCTTGATATCGTCCGCGATCGTATTCTGTTTCGCGGGTTCCGGGCACAGGCGCTCGTAGATATCCTTCTCGTGCTTCCGCAGCGTATCTCGAAATTCCCCGAGGACGTAGGCGTTTTGTTGGGCGGTGTCAGTCGCAGTCAATATATTCTCGATCTCCTTCAGCAGCCAAGGGTAGTTTTTGATCGACATGCGCTCTATTCGAGAACTCTTGCTCACGTGGCTTTCGTTGAAATGGTAGATGGACAAAGTCAGGTCGTAGATGATATCGATCTTATTCACATTTTGCAGGCCCTTGCCAGAGTCGTACCTCTGCGAGACCTCGGCCAGGCAGGCTTCCAAGCACGTCCTCTCGTATTCGGGGTACTTTTCGAGGATGTTCCACGGCCGAGAGTATCTCTGGGTCTTCAGGTCGACGAGGAACTCGATGAGCTGATCGATGGGCTCGCCGTGGATGATCTTAAAATGGATGCCCGCTTCGAGGATATTCACGCTGGTGGTGATCGACGCTCCCAACGAGTTTTTGACGTGAGCCCACACGATGATCTCTATCAGAACCGCCCAAACAGCCTCGCTCGCCTGTGCGAGATCGTAAACCTCGAGCAAACAGTCGAACACCCTCATCAGGAACATGGCCTGTTCGTTCTTATGCCTGTCCCTCAAATACGTCAGGACCTCCAGGAAAGCGGCTTCGTCGTTGTTCACTCTACAGCAGTACACCATCTGGCAGAGCAGACCGACCCTGAACTCCATCACCGAAGTGTTGGCGATCTCGTTCTTGATCATTGGCACGGTCTCCTCGACGGGCAGGTAGCACCTCCAGGTTTTCAGATAGTCCATTATACCGGTCGGCTTGTTCTCCAGAATCTTGATCCTGGCCATTCTGATCCGCTCCTCCGCGGGTAGCAGCGTCAGCAATGTAACTGTAACGTTGAGCGTGTCGTTCATAATGCTCTTGCCGTATAGCTCGCGATAAGTATTTAGCAGGAGGTCCAGCTTCTTGTCCTGTGGGTAGAACTCGAGGTAATCGAGCATCTGATTCGTGTCGAAGCGGTCAGGATTGTCCGGGAACAGTTTGGGGAATATAGCCTCCATACGGGTCGCGCTGATTATCTTCAAGGGTATCAGCTTTATGTACAGACGGGGCTGCCGTTGGAAGTGATCCCATCCCTTCTTCAAAAACGCCTCGGCAGACTTGTTGCTCAGCGACACGGATGGATAATAGTTCTTAACTATCTCGTACAGCTCGACGAACGCCTCGCACCTCTTTTTTATGAGCGCCACCAGGATGTTGGTGGCGTCGCCGACGCAGTGAAGCCAGGGGTTGTTAAGGTCGGTGCTGCATTTGCTCAGTCTCAAGTAGCGCACCACAAAGTCTGGATTCTTGCGGAAGATCCTCTTGACGAGGCTAAGACTCAGGACGATCCTTCTGTTCACGATCGTGTCGTACATGTAAGACTCCTTGCAGGAGATCAGCAGGGGCAACGCTTGTTTAAGGCCGTACAGCTCCGCGATCGTGGTGAAGAATTCCTGGGCAAGAGCCGGATCCTTTGGCGCCAGGCGGTAGGCCAGTTTCTGTATGATGCGCTTCCTCGTGCGCAGGGAAACGTAGGGGAATATGTGGTCAACGAAATAGTCGCAGCTAATAATCTCACTAGTGCAGTCGAAAAAGCTGTCGACTTGCAGCGCCTTCTTCACTATCGTCGCGTCCGGCGACTTGAGAGCCTCCGCGATCGCCTTGTAATTGGTCTGATCCTTCGGGTCCTTCTTCATCAGCATCCTCGCGGCCTCCACCTGCACCAGCGGCGCCAGCAGCTTCGGTATCTTGTCCGACTCCATTACTTCCTCGAGGCTGTTGCATTCCGATATCCGTTCCCGTATCAGCTTCGCTAGCCATTTGAACTTCTGACCGGGGGTGTTGCCAGGTACGGCGTGAATAGCGTCCAAATAAGGCGTCTGTACGTCCATTTCTCTGTGGTCGAGGTTGACTATGTAGGTGCTGTTCGAAAAAATTAAAACGACAGTTAAACTCGGGTAGATAGAATCTCGCCGACGAGTGCGCTCGCCCGTTCGGTACGCGCAATATTAATTACGTGAAAGATTAAACCTTCGCGACGAGGCAAATAAGATTACACTGCCACCTAAGAACGAACACAGTAATTCGATTAGCAAGGGTTCAATCTCATCTTTCTTAATTATCGTACGAGATAGGTGGGCATTTTTAACGAACACGATACTTGCTCAATAATGATCAATTATAAATACACAAAATTGTATGCAACTCGATGTAGAAAGAAATTTGCAACGAGTCCTTGCCGCCAAGATATGTCAAACATATTTCCCTCCCTACCTCGGATAAACAGTTGCCGATGCGAAGCAGACCGCGATGTACCATTTAATATTTTCAACCCAACCTGTGCGCGATGCCTCGCCGGAATCAGCGGGAGATTAATGCAGCCACATCGGCGCGTAAATAATGCGAACGACGTAACGTAATCGCCGATTTAAGCTAGAAGGGAACGTGTGGCTCTTAACACCGATAACCAAAGAACAATATGTCTGGAGTACCTTTTATCTGTCTTAGCGATGATGGCCGATGAGTGCCGTGGACGGAGAGGAGAGGATGGATCTCCGATCGAAGTCGAACGAAAGAATGTTTCGCCCGACTGTCGCGTACGGAGCACTTTCGATTTTGTGCGCACGGTCGGCTGGGTCTTTTGAAAAGGTTTACGATGAATTTTTATCCGTCCATACTTCGAGATATCGCGCGTGACCAGTCGGCAACAAAACACGGGTCTATTCTCGCTGCGAAACAAAACCGAGTCATCACTGACTAATCTCAAACGTCACCAGCGTGTTTACCCGGCCGGTTAGGTTAGGTCTTGGTTATGTCTGTCGCGTCCACAGGGAGCTGCGAACGCTTCCACGTTTGCAAGGCAAATTTACAAGTGTCCCATTAGTCTGAAAACATTTAAGCGATTGCGCCCGTGGCTTCTACATACTTGGTTCCCGTTACGAAATTTCGGCAGATTTTCCAATCCTTTCATGCGGGAAAGCCGAATGCAGGCTTTCTACGCATGCGTTATTGGCATGCACGAGCCCGACGCCGATATCGTTCGCTCTCTCTCTCTTTCTCTCTCTCTCTCTCTCTCGTCACGCGTAATCGATAAACAAAAATGGCGGAAGCGCTGTGCGGTGTGTCTGAAATTTGTGGGATGTGCTGCGACAGGGGGATTTTTTGTGCCGCGTGAAATCGGAAGGCTGTTTACCGTTTCGCGATCCGAGGCCCCGCTTCCGAGATACGAGCGATTGAACATTGAGCACTCCACTTCCGCGGCGCGAAATTTAAATCCACGGTGCCAGCGCGCTCGAGGAAACTTTGATTGCTTGTAGTTTGAAAACGGGGCTTTGAATAGAGAAATGGCAAGGGACTTTTTGATTCTGTTTGGCGACGGGAATTTACCTGTCTCCGGTTTTTATTTCACAATTTTTTTTATTCCACGTGATCTCTCTGTTGATCATTGTGACGTTCGACAATTTGTATGATGATATTTCAATGGTCTCATTTTTTGCTGCCCTATAATAATGATAATAATAAAACGATTTTATTACGCCAAGAAAAAAGAAAATATAACAGAAAAAAATTAATGTATAATGAAAGAAATAAGAGTGGTGAAATACTCGAAGCTCGGCGTAGCTGCTATTAGGCCTGACCTGAGATTAGCTGAGATTCAGGATAAATTCTTCTGTCGCTTCGTCCTGGTTTATACACTCACAGAGAATTTTCTCTGACAATTTCGAGAATATTTAATAAGACTCGAGTGAAAAGGAGGCGAGAGTGGGCAGGGTGGAAAAAAATATTTATAAGTAGCTTAGTGATAAAAAATTCATATATTTATATGTTCACGAAATACGGTAGTTAGAAAGAAAAGTTGGGGGATCCTAGAAAAACCGGAGGGTCCGAAATGAAGTTAAATTCACGAGGATAGTCCTGCTATCTTACATTCTGTTTCTACAAAAAGAAACTGTACTTGTGCGGAGTAAACAGTTTAGAGAGATGTGGTATATACGTATAAATACTATTCATATAGAAATTAATCATAGTTTGTTCTTCATTCTCTTCCACTCGAAGGTCTGTTCGTCCTTTTTGGTAGTTTCCATTTTCAGCGTCTTGCCGATGTTCAAATAATCATACGTGTCCCCTTTCTGCACTGGCTCCCAAACCGTGTCGATCGTGTCCGTGGGCTTTGGAGTTGGATTCCTTGAATAAAATCAAGCATATTCTCAATAATCCCATCGATTCTTCCAGCAACGCAAATCATTCGCTCCTAGTTCGCGAAACTGAGCCCGCCACTATTCAGAATCAGTTCTGCAGAGTACGTACCCAGTTTTCGCGAAGTCGGTCCACATCTGAGTGAGGTACTGTATGATTTTATATTTTTCGCTTCCGAGCCTCGGTGGGTCCAAATTCAATTGCTTCATTATGTGCGGGTAGAAGAGATACAACAGGTCGTCTCCATGCGTCGCCCCTGCAAAACACGCGAACCTTAACTCGTTAAATCGATTATCACACAATCGAACGGTTCCATTGTATTTCCAAATAATTAACTCCCACATCGCAATATCTATCGCACCCCAGGCAACTTTCTTTCTCTGCCAATATTTCTATACATTTTGAGACCTTAATATTACATATCAAAAATTTGGCGACTTTTAGCAAAACGAAAACTTTTTTCCACAACTATTTTTGCAACTACAAATTTGCATTTCTAGAATAAGACCACTAGAGCAGAATTGCACGAGTGTTTCGAAGATGCAATTATCACTTGAAAGTTAAAAGATTGAAAAATAGGAAAATGGTAACTCATAAATCACGCTGGGGTGCAGTAAACCCCATGTGACCAATTTGTAATTATAAGAAAGATAGGAGCTTTTAATTATCAGAGATCGACTACTTCCTATTTCGATCTCACTACAGGCTATAACGTAAGAATTTCGAAAGCTCTGTTAGAATTAAAACGAAGACACTATAACCATTATTTGATTATTCGAGAAAATCGTGGCAGCTGTTTCAATATACTTCGAGTGAGTGTGTCGAGGCTGCGCCTAATTTGCATTCTCACTGATTGAGGACTGAAAAATAATACCCCCACAACTGTGGAACAGTGCGCGACGTTCGCTCGTGTGTACCTGGTAGAGTGACGTTGAACTTCATTCTCGCTAACGAATCTGGAGCGTCGTAGGTGAACTTGTAGAGATACGTGTCTTGTGCGTCATTCTGGACCTGGGTCTTCACCACGTCGAAAATACCCTGGATGAACATCATGTCGCTCATGTAGTCCGAGTATTCTTGCAACGTTTCGCGGGTGAAATTTTTATCGCCAAAGTAGATGCGCTTCAGGTCCATGGCCGAGATGTCGTCTCTCTTCAAGTCATCCAGCTGCTCTGCGTGGAGGACCTTGTTGAAATTGGCGTTGATTTTTGGAATATTGTCGTAGAAGGATGGCCCTTTGAATCCTGCCGGGACAGAAACACACCAATAATCACCCGTCGCGTCGATGCAGGGTCGGGTTCTAAAAATTGTGCGGAGCCAAAAAAAGATGCATTTATATTAGTACTTGAAAATTTTATAATAATAAATATCCATGCACAAGGCCCTGAAAAATTTACGATGAGATTTTTCGTCGACCGCAGCGCCCTGCGTCGGTTAACAGTAAAATCGCTTTTATCGCTTTAATCGTTTGATTTCTGAATGTGGCGAGGAATTTAATGAACGTGCAAAATGAACTGGCTAGCTACCTATGAGCACGCTGGCTTCGTTGGTGTTGTAACCCAGCAGATAAGGCATTTTGACGCCTCCCTGCAGCATCACTTTCGGATGTTTCGGCAGGAATGGTGTCGGTGACTTGTCGTCGATGCCAGGGCCGAAGCGTGAGAGCAAAACATGGTCATCCTGTAAAGAGCACCATAGAACGTTATCGAACATCCAGTTTCACCGCTTTTAAGTGGCGCGAAATTTGGAAATAGTCCCCTTCAAGTCAGCCTTCCCGAGCGATCCCATTCTGCTGGGAAAAGTTTCGTACAAAACGTACGAATTGCACTCTGCGCTTCGTTCCTCTGATTCATATTCCAAAGTGAACTTTGAATGCTTTTAATCTTCGTGGTCACACCTTATGAACAGAAATTGCTCACACGGGGTACACAGTACCCCAACGTAATTTTTGAGTTACCATTTCCAAATTTCTAAATCTTTTAACTTTTGAGTGATAATTGTACATTCGCAATACTCGTAGAAGTATAAATTTCTAGTTGAAAATATAGTTGTGGGAAAAACGATTTTTTGGTTAAAATTCATCGAATTTTTAAATTGTAATATTAAGGTCACAAAATTTACAGAAATATCGGCAAGGGAGAAAAAATTGCCGGAGGCGCGATACACCCCATGTGACCACGAAGGGTTAAAAAGCAACCGACGTGAAAGCACGTGAACGCCACCAAAGTGTTCGATGCCACGAAGATGCATGATTCAAGCGAGCACTTCGCCGCTTCAAACGGAATGTAGGATGTTAAGCGGGGTGTCAGTTTCCGTGTTAATCGAATAGCATCCATTCATCCTTGCACTGGATCCTTCGCCAAGCCGTGTCGGTACGAATACTCTCGAACGTTGCGACGATTTGCATAGGAAAGCGGCAAATTAGGGGCTGGGGATTTACTGGAGTGGATTTTATTGGCGCTGTAAATATCGTCCACCGATACATAGTTAACGTTCCCCTTCACAATTCAATCGAAAGGATATGTGCCACGAAGAACGACGTGGACCATTTTGCAAATTGTATTACTACTAATGGTACTCGTAAAATCACGGTATCGGGACGGAATTGTATATTGGTCTGCTGGATCGAGAGTGATAAAGCCTCATTCGAATATGTTGACTCTAGCGCAGCGTTCGTACACTTAATATCAATTTAACGTCGGTGGAGCATCAGGGGTGAACAGGAAACAGAATTATAAAACTTCCTGTCGACCTCTGGCTATTATTAATCACTCTGCACGAGTATTCGAGAAGATTCGGATAAATCTCCCACCAACCCACTACTACTCGTAATCCAATGTGAAAACAGCTTGTTGAAATTATTCATTTACTAATGAGTTAGCTCATGTCTTCATGCAAATTTCATTGGTTTCCAACGCAAAACGGAACGATTACTTTATACGCCGCGGTTGTTACGTTAGCCGCGTTACTGCAACTACATTCCGCGTAATTGGCTTCGACAGCGGTAAGAATCCACGTCGCAAGAAATAATAGGGATGAAGACGAAGCACAGAGGTTTAAAATCCGATTCCAGCGGAGCAAAGTTATTTTCGTCATTATTTCTTACTTATCTGTTTATTTGTAAATTTGCCGTTAAAGTAATTGATCATAATCCGGAAATATTAACTTTTATCGACAACACCTGTATTTTTACTCACACACAAGAACGAACGGAAAATAATCACAAATAAAGTAGAAAGGACATTAAAAATAATAAATGAGTAGATTTGTATTTGCGGGATAAATAATGACAAGGGTAATTTTGCTCCGCTAGAATCGCATTTTAAACGACTGCGCGAGGTGAGCCGCGCCGGAAGCTGCAGCTTCGACCTGCTCCAGGTCCAAAGTGGTTTTTACGCGGTGTTCATGCAGCCCGCAAACTTTATCTCTACCTTTAAAAGCTCGTTCTCAGCACTGACGATCTTCAAGGGTTCCACAGTCCTCAGGAACTCGACCACAGTTTCAGGGTCATTTGTCTCTTTGCCGAGGCGGGCGGCCAATTGATACGCGTACTTGCTGGGGTTCTTGATCACGTGGGCCCAAGGATTAAGCGCCACTCCGCTCTGCGATATCGCCTTGTGGAACAGCCCTGGAAACAGACCGTGGACGGGCTCGTCGAATGTTTCGTACACCAAGCCAGAAGCGAGTCAGTGGGACGGGGTGTGAAGATAAGAACGAAACGAGTGTCGACTTTAGCTAAATGGCGCTGACGTAACTGCGGGGTGGCGGGTCTTTTACAGGAGACCCAGGATAATGAAACTAGGACATATCGGAGGGGAACGAACGGAGAACGGCGCAGATAGGACGCGGCCGTTTAATAGACCCGTTGGATATCGCCGAAATTATTTATCCGCGTCTAGTGCCGTCCCAGACAGAAGCTGGGGGATTACGTAGGTACGGGGACGCTGAAGAGGAGACACGTACGTCGTAAATCGTACCTTGAGCCATGGGAGAAATAGTCAGATAATTCACTGCGGCCCCGCCAGCGCTCTCCCCGAATATGGTGACGTTGCTCGGGTCCCCGCCGAAATTCGAGATGTTCTCTTGAATCCATTTGAGGGCCATCACTTGGTCCTTCATGCCTTGGTTGCCTGAAGCTGCCTCGTGCTCCAGATTCAGGAAGCCTGCAAGGATTGGTCGTGAAATCGAACGGCTACCACTTAACGAAACACGGGAACTTCGTCCCCAACGCTGGTAGGGAGACGCAACGAGGGTGTCGTAGCCTAAAGGTAGCTGACTGCCCTGATAAAAACGGCGCTCGCGGTAGTATGTACCATTACCGTGGGAAATAGGTAACGACGCGATGCGGCAATAAAATCGAGCAGCCAAAATCTACGTACCCAAGGCGCCGAGCCTGTAATTGATGGTGACCAGAACGATGTCCTTCCGTACGAGATAGTCGGGCCCAAAAATCGTGTTGTCACCAGAACCGTGGATAAAGGCACCCCCGTGTATCCATACCATCACCGCACGCCTCGATGACGTATCCAACGACGGCACGTACACGTTCAGGTACAGACAGTCGTCGCCGCCAATTAGTTGATGGGTGAACAGGTCCCTCTGGGCAGCGGTACCGCCGAATTCTGTGGCATCTCTGACACCGGCCCATGGCTCGGGTGGCAGGGGATCCTAGGTAAAAAAAAAGGGAAGATCTTACTTAAAACCTCGGTTAATATACATTCGTGCAGGAGGAAGTGGTTGGAACGTATAGAGAAATTCGAGTTAATCCTCGTCCTGTAGGGGCCATTTTGGCCATTCCTAAATAACGAACTGTGTGTGTTAGATATTGTTAGTAGGTATCGCTTGGAGAAAATAAGGATTTTGCATGGTGACGAGATCAAATTCGAACGAGAGAAATCAGGGGGTAAGGTGGACAGTAGCGGATTTAAGGGGTCATCCTGTGTTGATCGGCGGAAGAATGAAGCTATATTTAAAGATTTTTTTCTCAATTAATACAACATGTAATGAAATAAATATTTTTGGAATCTGTTAAGCTACTCTTATATTATACAAAAAAAAATTGAAAAGAATTTTTGCAATTTGGTTGGATTGTTTTTTACAGTGTCAATATGGCACCTAAAAAAAGAGATATGTTTGGAGCGCAGGAGATTTCCCGGCTCAGGCATACCCGAAAAAAAATTCGAAAAGATTCTTAATCTGTATGAGTGTCGCTATCGCCCGTAGCTCAATGAACAATGTTTGTTGAGAAATAACAAAATGGCGCTGGTTTGAAAGAAAAAGTTCCCCATAAGAGTGTTTTCACGAATGGTCCCCGTGACAAAACTTGGTTATTTTTCGACAAAAGTTGTTAATTAAGCTACGGGCGATAGCGACACTCATACAGGTTAAGAATCTTCTCAAATTTTTTGTTTCAGATAAACCGGAGACGGGAAATCACCTGCGCCACGAACATACCTCTCTTTTTAGGTGTCACATTGACGCTACAAAAAACAATTTGCTACAAATTAAAAAATCTTTCTAAATTCTTTTGTATAATATAAGAGTAGCTTAATAAATTCCAAAAAGATTTGTACCATTATATGTTGCATTTATCGAGAAAAACAGCTTTAAAATCGCTTGGTTTTTTGGCGGTTCAAAGTAGAATGATCCCTCGGGCGGCCGATGAGCAGTTACCGCCTGGGCTTCATCAGAGTTGGGCAAAATGTAATCTAATTACATCTTACAAATTACGATTAAAATGTAATTGTGTAGTTGATTACACATTATTTTCTGTAATCGTTAATTTAGTTGACCATTTGGTTTCGTCAACTATCTAAATGAACGATTACAGAAAATAATATGTAATCGACTACGCAATTAAATTTTAATCGTAATTTGTAAGTTGTAATTAGATTACATTTTGCCCAACTCTGGGCTCCATTCCCCCCCCCCCCCCCAAAATATGATTTTATAGAAATACTATATTCTTTTTTTGGTTTCTACTGCAATTCTGTCATGTATACAGGGTGTCCCAGATCGTTTGCACCTGGGCCTTTTTTCTTAAACCTGCCGTGAAAAGTGGACTCTGCCGTGGGTCAATCTTCTACTCCTTTCGATTAAGAGCACGCGATATTTTCCATCTTGGGTCTAATAGGACTATCATTTAAGTCTCCATTTGATGAATTGCGTAAAGTTTGTTCTTTGATAAGTGGCGGATGACGGTGCGGTGTCTAGTGCAAATAACAAAATGCATTGTGGTTATGGAGTACTAAGTGGCAATAGAGTGGTACCGCCTATCTTGTGCTCCAGAATAGATAGCGCCTATCGATCTACATGATGCTTATCCGTAAAAATGGAATGTACCTTGGAGTCAGAGAGAATAGTGTGGATTTTTACCGCGATGGAATATCGAGTCTCAGTAGGTGGGACATTTCAAGTGTATTCCTTTGGAATGCTTTCAAAGCAAGCTCCGAACCACTTTCGATCAGGCATCGTATTCATATAACGTGCCTCGAGAGGTCTGGTCGAAAACCTCGAGCATCGAAACTTTAGCAATAAAATCGTAATTAGCATTCGGAACATTCTCAGTGGTACCTACCGTCGAGATAAATATTTAGTGGATCGTACATTTTCTCACGTCAACAAGCACGATGGCCTACGAGCTTAAGAGAACGCGAAAATCATTGAATGTTTATCTCATTGTCTTACTCGTCAAGTGTTCTCAGTTAATTATTTATGGAAAATAGTTGATTTGCATTGCGTGACCGTGTATCCCTCCATCTCCCGTAAAATGATGGTTTGACATCGCTAATCACATGCTCCGACACGGCGTCGCTATGTATCGGGCGTGCAAAAAAACGGCATCTCGCTATGGAGAGCTTCGCCGAGCTCGTTACAAGTGGACGTGTTGGATGATTAATGAATCGCGATCTTGGGTAATTGACACTTGGGTTAATTAACGCTCCAGATACACTTTCTACGGAAGAACACGATGTCACGTTACGCGCTCGAACGGTGCATTCGATCAATTAGCCGCGGATTAATATTTCCTTTGGGCGTCGGCATTTAAATGCTCGTTGGCAACGGCCGAATGAATTTATGCAAGGGACGTTGCACCATAAATTTCCATCAAGCTTATCTTCGAAGCCATCCCTACACGTCACCGAGAATATATCAGTGTGTAGTAATCAGTCTGCCGATTATTAATTGACCGACGGAATAGTCACCTATCGAATTTATCGCTCCTCCCCGATATCTACGAGTATTATTTCACTGAAATCTCATTCCGTAATTTTTACCAGTCATGATCTTGCAGTTGGCCGACTTTGGACTAGAAAGTCCAGACTAACGTGTTATCTCATAATCAGCAGTCTTTCGATTGAACGTTACATTCCAAGGTGTAATCTGTTTACAATCGGTTGCACTTTCGTCTGGATACTTTCATAATCGATCGATTGCATGATTAAAGTGGTATCGATTGTGAAATGGAAATTTATCTACCTGTTATTCCATTAAGAATTATTGACTCAGGCTTCCCCAGTGCCCTTGTTAGACTTAATGCCTAACCGACCGGTAATAGGAAATCACGCGGCTACGGATTCTACTTGGGACTATTAATACGGTGTCCGTGACACATAATCGGTAGCTAAAAAATTAACGTAACAAGACTGTTGGAGAGTAAAGGCTAATTTTTTACTGCATTGGAGGAAAAATTCTAGTTCAATGTGGTTCCCTTATCTGTCTGATATTATTCTACCAGACAGTCTCCTTGGGTTACACATTTATCGTGAACTTTACCAACGAGTAGGAACAAGATACCGATAACTCGCTGATAAGTTACCATACACACATCGATAATGCCGTTAAAATTTTACGTTTCGATGTAGTAAGAAATAGAAAGCAACGTTCTGAAATAGATTAACATATTTCGCCCTCAAACTATCACGTGCGAGAGATATGTAGTTTGTACAGTCTGTTTAAGAACGGAAGTGTCCGCGACGGCGTGATTAACTTAATTGATAGTAACTGACTCGAATTCCGTCCCAGCAATCGGATCAGTTGAGATTCCTCTCCGCTCTATACCACTTTTTTCCCGCCTATCAATCCCAACTATGTCGTTGAACTATGGAGACTCTACTTTGCTTTCAAACGCGAAAAGAATTATCCCTATTATTCCACAACCTCCGGGTACGTTAAAAATTCAATGCCATTAATTATTTGCTCAATGAAAGGCACCAAGTGCCACGTAAAAACGGATCGAATTCAATCAGTGTCACACGGTGTACGTTGAACTCGCTCAAGGAGGTTCATTGGTAAACATCTGCTACGATCGTTCCAAACAAGAAGTCCCAATATCCCTTCCGCAGCCTTTCACGCATTCTCTTCTGTATCCCCGCGAGTCGCATCTGTCGGATAAATACAGTGGTGGTTAAAAGAAACTTTCAAACTCGTATTCCTACACATCTGCATACCAAGCATGATACTAAATAGTCTACAACGCCGCGATTACGTCTACAATTTCACCATATCAATGGCTTAGTGCAGAAATATTGTATATCCACTTTTCGTGCCATTTGAGTTTTAATATGCAAAAAATAGTTCTTAATTGTTTCTTTATGTTGTATAAAAATCACACTTATATCTGCTTCATAAATTTCTACTTCAAAAATAATATTCTTCTTCATTCTATGCAGCTGGATCTTACGTACCATTGCACGCTTAAAGGCGTTGCTCTCGGAAACGCTAAAAATGGATATACAATATTTGTGCATTAAGCCATCGAATATAATCCCGTCTAAGCCAAAGGTAATCTATGTTCAACCTTCTTTTTACCACCAACGTATAATCCTCCGACTATGGAATTCGTCTGACCGTTGTGGGTCGGTAAACCTGTATCCCAGACCGGCGTTATTCATCGAAGAATTCTGTGGTTAGAGCCGCGATACATGACTGAAGGGAAATTCACCTTGAACCTGAAAGGTCCGACCGGCGGTTTCGCGTATGGCACCCCACGGAACGACACGAACTGGCCTCCGTAGATGCCGGTCTCGACCAGGCCACGGAGCTGGCCCTGCTTCACGCTCACTACCGGATTCTTCGACGCCATGTGCAAAACGGAGTAGGCGGCTTGGCCGAGCAACGCTGAGGACTGAGCTGGCAGCACGACGGCACCGACGTTCTAAACTTCTCTGCAGCCTTGAGCTGCGGGACCCCGTAGTGGGGAGGGCACCAAATGATGGCACCCAAGTCACCTAACGCCAACGTATCTTATGCTTCTTGCGAGCGTGTGACGCGACGGGGACCTTGCCGAATCCTACGGAACGGATCAAGGTCGACTGAACGCGCGGGTCGAGCACGAGGGGCATGGACCTCAGCCACCTGGCGCTTTGGTCTCTCGCTGCTCCGAGTGGAGGCTTGAATTGGGCGTGCTAATGTTTGAATGCCCATTCGGGACGGGCAGGCACCTGAGAGTCGAGTGATGGAGTACGTAATTGACCGGTACCTGTCTCACTACCTAGTACATACCAAGTGTTGGAGTAGGTAAATGATGAGGAGTGCTGCTCGAGGCTTTTACGTTTAATAGTTGAATTATATCAATGATTGTATATTTATATGAATGTAGGAACCCGTTTGAATTGGGATATAAGATGCAGGGAACTATTAACGCGCTTTTAAAAAGTATTCTGGTATCGCGAAGTCGTTGAATATGGAAGGACGAAAATCCCTTAAACATGTTACGCACGGTCGTTTTTTTAGAACTTTCCCGAGTAACGAAATTTTTTTTTCGTGTTTTCATAACTTATTTGCCATAAGAAATGGAATAGAAACAATTTTTATAATAAAAAAATTATTGTAAACCGGATTTTGGAATTTACGGGTATATCGCTCTCTGACGGTCTAATTCGATTTCTGGTGTCGATCACTGAATCCGAACGATACCAGGTGGTAGCGAAAACGATAATGAAGGAGGATTTACTCACATAAATCAACCAAATCCAAATCAAAACCATCAAAATCGAGAAATAATCGAGCGTCGTTGAGAGCGCGCATTGTGTCTTATGATATCAGCCGGCCGGCACGGTCGCCCGGTTTGTGTCTTATGATATCAGCCGTGCGGAACGTGTTCATACATTCAGCACGGCTGTCATAAGACACAAACCGACACTACCTACCCTATACCCTCAGAAATGGCCGTGCGGAACGTGTTAAGGGGTTATACCTAGTCATGCGGCCGAAAAGAGGCGAATGTTTGTGAATTTTTATTGAAAAAGCGGAAACATATTTTTACAGAACTTTGTGCACTTAAAAGAGCAATGTTTAGGAACGTTTTGTAATTTTTTCGTAGAAAAATATAATAAAATAACAACCGACATCCACGAAGCCTTTTTAAAAATTGGTTTTCAAACCAATAAATAAAAAGATTTCGTTAGTATATCAATGTATCCTCTGATTAACGGAGGGAATTTCCGAAATATTAATTTAAAATAAAATGGCGTTAAAATTCTACGACATTAAGGGGTTACATACACCTGGGACCGTGAAAACGGGGGGCAATTTATGATTTATTTTTAACTACAAGTAATTTTGTTAATCAAAAATTGCCACGCACTTGAAAGCTTTTAATTTCAAGAATATTTCCAACAAAAAAATGACAATAATTCGTTTCGTTTGCCCTGTAGCTGCTGTTGAACAAAACAGAGTCGTCGCGTAAGGAGTTTACGGTGCCTTAAATATTTCATCTGGGTATCATCTAAAAGAAAAAAAGAAAAATGTCCCTTGAAGTATGTAAGAGGAACTAGTCTTTATCATACGCTATTTTTAAAATTCTCACTTTTTAAAAAAAATAAGTGTGTTTAACTTTAATTCAACTCCGTAATACAATTTCTCAGACAAATTTCGTCAGATTTTTAATGATTACAACTAAACTGTGGCCATTCCGAAAGAATCCATATGATAAAGACTAGATATTGATGTGAGAAATAATCGTGCCAAGTTTCATTCAAATCGGTTCAGTAGTTTTTGGAATATCATTGGCACCGATTCGAAAAACGTAGTTTCCAGAAAACACCGTTTAAAGTTTAAGGTAGATACAAGTTAGAGTGAGATAATTTTTTTCTAAATTTATAGAAATGACCTTTCTTTGATGTTATAGCTTCTGCGAATTCTTTATTGGAATAATCGATTGTTTCGACCATTCTAGCTGTATGTAACTCCTTAGCGGATATAAAATGGAATTGCGAAGGTTGTGAAGGAGCCTGACAGCAATGAATGCAATGACTTTGCTACACTGATAACTCGTAATTTTCAAGTGTTTTAATAAAAGTGAGATAAATGTTACGTGACGGCTTAAATCCGGGTGATGCCAGCGATAAATACTCAGAAATAATAAATAATTTCCGAGGTGCTGCAGTCGTGATCGACACTCTCACCGATCAGTTGTTATCTAAAACAAATAAATGACACATGAAGTTTTGCTTTCATCATCAGTTCATCAACAGATGGCAAAAAAATTAGACGAACTCGCTGATAAACAGATATAAATAGACACGTGCAAGCGAGCCAATAGAAAGCACCTAAATAGCTACTACCACAATTCACCACGATTCATATTCTAACAGGAAGCGAGCTTAAACATCCATGCCATGTTCATTATAAAATTCGTCCAGAACTCTGTATTCCCAAGCCCCGTGAACGTATAAAAATGTAGCGCAAACTTCCGGGACGTAGATTGATTCATAGGAATTGAAATTTGTATGGATTTTGCCCGGGAGCCATTCTTTTCGAAATACCACCGTTTCCTCGACCACCGAGGAAGTGTGTTTTCAGAAAATTACGTGGCAGTTAAAACGGAGCAGATTAATCGTTACCAGACGAGGATTAATCGTTAATTTATTGACAATTTGATAACCCTGCATATCTTTTCTGAGAATAGCGAAATGACGAATTACTGAAAATTACGAGGCTCGCGGTGTTGAAATTGCGGATCAAGATACACTTTGTGCTATATATCACAGCTTAAGTTGTAAAGCCGTGACTGCGGGCGGTTCCTTCTATCCAACGTTCGCCTATAATAATTCCACCACGCTGGCGCGAGATCCTTCGTTGAAGCTGATACTGCGCGCAGGGAATACGTCGCCCCCGGGATTACGGAACGTAAGCAAAATTTGCTACGGTAATCAGTATTTCCATACATTGCGGCCACTTGGATCGACAGTGCGCATACGTAATGTATGCACGTGGATTAACCGAGAACTCGTAAGGTAGCATCTTCAACTGTGGTTAGGAAGTTACTGTTGATTTGATGAAATGGTGGTGCAAAGACGCCTTCGAAGTTTGTAATTCTTAGAGAGAGATATGGTAGGTAGTAGGTAGAATTCTAATCGCTAGAGTTATAAAATCATGAGATAGTATTAAACGTTAATATCATAGCGTACCACCCGTGTTACAAGAATTGAAAGAATTGTGCAGGCCATTTGGGAGCTTTTTCATGAACTTTAAAGCGTTACTTTACTATTACCATATGGAACAAGTACTTAGATCAGAAATACATTCGTAGAAATTCTAGTGTGATACACTGTCTCGTATTGTTGATTTACAAGGTAAATGCTAATTTTTTCTCTCAATTATTTCGGTTTTCCTTTTTGAATAAATTTGATGTCGAACATAATAATGTATGTAACACTAGTGTAACACTTGTTACATATGGTAATAGTAAAGTAACGCTTTAAAGTTCGTGAAAAAGATCCCAAATGGCGCGCACAATTCTTTCAATTCGTGTATCGCGGGTGTTACACTATGATACTAATCAGTATAAAATAATATGATACTAATAAAGTGGTATATATAACTATTTTCTTTCCAACAGAATCGAGTTCAATTTCTGCGTGAATATCAGTCAGCAATTTTGTGAATTATACACGAAATATTATAAATTAAAATGTATATTTCTTGTTTCTTCCTGTTATTCGTTGTTCTTCCGCCCATCAATCTTTCGTTGTGTATTTTCCACGAAGCTGGAACCCCGCATCAACAGACTTTTTCTCCCGTCCATCCCTAATTGAAAATCAGCGTAATACCCCCATCGTTGTTGCTTCCCACAGCCGAGTAAAAAGCTTCCCTCGGAGAAGATATAAGCGGGTAGAGGAGAATTCCGCTTTTAGGAAGTTTCATGGCAATTAAATTGTACTATGATTTTAATTAAAAAATCACTTCAGCCCCAACACACACTGCTTCGATCAACCATTTCAAAACCTTCGATTATATTCAATCGAAAATAATGCTTTCACTTCGATTAATTCTGTTTCCTACCATCTGACCCAAAGCAATCATCCTATATTTCTAAGCAATAGTATCATCCTAACAATTTCACATTCCAAAGAAGATCCATGCCTAAAGATATATAAATTCATTACTTTCACCAAACATCTTCAACTCCAATCCCTCGATTCCATTGACAGACACTTCGTCCAATTACGAATCACTATTTTCCATCCTCGCTCGCAGAAAATAGCAAAGGAAAAGGCACGCTCTACTTTTTGCTGAAAACGAAAAGGCAGACGTTCCATTAGGATCCAGCGCAAAGAAGACAGCCAAGCGTCAAGCGTCTCTACCAAGAGACGTTAATCCTTTTCGCCTCTGAATTACAAAGGACAGGGAAAAGGTATGAAAAATTTTCGCCGTGAGGGGTGACAAGGCCGGTCATAGCCAGCGACAGGTTTAAACCGATTTTACCTTCAGCCCCCGCCTCGCGGAGAAAACATATCCGCGAAAGCTGTCCGGAAGCGACAAGCGCGCCGCGGTTTTTTCGCGACGAAATATCAGGGGTAGAAATTCGCGTGCAGCGAACGGCCGCCGAGGAGATCGATAGATACGCGGCGTGCAAACGAGAGCGAACCTATTCGTTTCCGTTTCGTCGATGTATCGGCGCTTCCTCCCCTCTAGTTGGGAAATGATTCACGGTATCACGTGCCGTGCACACTATCCTCCAGCGAACGTGGCCAGAAACTCGAAAGAAAAATTTCTGGCAGCGTGTTATATCGAAAACATTTATCCAATTTCGCGAACCCGGGCTCTCGTGTCTCCAATTATATCTCACCGTCGAGCGATCTTCATCTTCGTACGAATAAATTTTAAGGGAAACGAAGTTCCATTGTCCTTAATTTCTTTAAACGCGAACTTAGGTGTCTTGCTAAGTTTAATAGAAGTTTCTGAGGAAATTGTAGAAGAGTGTATGGTTCCCTTTAAAGGGTAAATAAAGCTGTGAGTTTAAAAGCTTCAATGACATTGCTGGAAGTTTCTAAAGCCCCGGTCGATTTGGATGATTTTTATGTGGAATTGTTTTTTAAATAGTGCACGCGTGCAAAGATACAGGGAGATGTGCGAATTGTTCTAGTCGCGTTTACAACGCGCGGCTGACCATACACGCCCCACTTTCCCTTTCGCTTTCACAGTTTCATTCTCCCTCGCTCTCTGATTTTAAGGATTAATCACACCTTCCCATATTCTGTTACACGTGCCGTTTGAGAATTGCTTTAACTTCAATTTACTTGCAATTAGATGTCAAGGACTTCTGTAAAGTTGTACATCCCATTGGAAACTCTTAAGTCGTGTCATCGTTCATTCTGATAAGAGGATTGGAAATTTGAATCTCCTTTTCATATAAATCGAGAGTAGCTTCTATCTGATGATATTTCCGAAGGAAATTCATTCCGACGTCGTGAATGCATTCATGAAAATCCTTTGAACTAAGATAGCGACAGAATTTGTATACAAGGTGTTTCTGAAATAAATAATCTAGTCGTCCTCTATTCGTTTGAAAAAGATCGAACGCCAGGGATTGGGGATAAAATGGAGTTCCACGTGCGAACACGGAAAGGAAATTGTGTGAAGTGAAGCGCAATGGAACATCTGCGAAACGAACAAGGATATATTCTGATGGCAACTTTCTTTGTAAGTAAAGTTTCATAAGGGGGTAATTGAGTTATAAAGGACAGTGAATTCAGAAGTAAGAGGGAAAAGGTACTCGACAATTTCGATACTGCCCTGTGGTGGACCTTCGACCATCCTCCCAGAATTGGATTTGTACTTTTCAAGCGAGTTTGAAGAACTGTTTATACGATTCACTCGGAGTTCCCAATCTAGCGGTTGCATTAATCGCGTCTCGGTTTATATTTTCCAAGGAATAAGGGGTTTCAATTCTACCAGTGTTACCCGAGACAATTTTCCCAATGCCACTGAGCCTTTCTCTGACAGAAAACCACGTTAATCCACGAAGAAAGCTTCATAATATACAGACCTAACATTTCGTCCTTTTAAAGCATCGAATCGTACGAAATAAACGGAATTTTCCTGTAATAATAAAATCGAATAACGAGAAACGAGTATAAAAGGAACATGGCACTGCGGGATCTAATAAAGGAGACAGAGGCACAAGCCGAGGCGATAGAACAAGAAGATAACGAGGAAAGGAATGGCGAGAAACGCGAAAAAGGGCAGTAAAAAGGGAAAACAGGGCGCGGAGAAATAACTAGAGGAGAGCGGGGAGAGAAGTAAGGAAAAAGGGAGACAATTCCGAGGCGTCGGGGCGAGTGGAGGCAATCTGAATAGTGTGAAGATGAAGAAGTGCCATTAAGCGAGAAAGAAATGTGCAAGGATGATGACTCGTGGGAAACGAAAAGTAGAATCATTTCTAGAAACAGTGTAGCCTGCACACGTTGGCGTACAAATAAAGGGAATACATACTGTTTCCTCACTGTATCGAGAATCACACGAGGTCTCGTTCCGAGAAAGACAAGAGCTGCAAATACCCGAAGGATACGGGGGCGAAACGAAGGAGCCTGCTTCTACGGCGAGCTTTATACGGATCTAACGTGCCTTACACACCCGACCGGCAAATTTATGTCCGCCCAGTGTTCCTCTATTTTTACTCGTTTCCGTTCGATTGGCCCCGCGAATTAGTCGAATCGACCCCACGAATTCACGGCGTATTTCACACTTTCCCAAGGGAAATTTTTCGATAATGAAGACCGCCGCTGCTTTCGAGGGATATTTATGATACGCGTGCCGAACAAAAGCCTCTTTCTCCACCAGGCTGAAACGAAAAATAATTAATTCCACCCCGGTTGATTCTCGCAGATAAATTATACCTCTCGCACTCCATTCGCCGATTACTGTAAATCTGCAGATCTCTCTGCAGATGGTGATGCCTGAATCGGGATATTAAAAGGATATTCGTTGGTTCGGTAACAATTCTGACCTGCCCTCGATTAATTGGGCCATTTTCTGTCGGATGGGAAAAGTAGAATGCTCCTCGAGACGGCGCCTGTTTGCGCCTCCCCGTTAGCTTCGATTAACGAATCGCGACGCCTAGAGATGCCCTCGAGGAGCTCTTTGACGCTGGCGTTCCCCCGCGGATGAAACGCTGAAAGCAATTTGCAACGATGCTTGTAAAGACTAAATATTTGCCGATCACTCGCTGGCTCCCCTGGCCGTTCGATTCCATCCACCGATGAGGCACGATCAATAAGCAGATCCGGGCATTTTTTACGACCTAGCTTCTCATTGCTGGCCTTTCACCACCGCGATGAGGTCGGCGTGGTCGAATGGTAATAATTCGACTTTATTGTGCCAATGCGGAATTATATTAAAGAGGAGGAACATGTCCAGCTCGGGCGCAATCAATCTATGGAAACGAAACCTGTCCTTCGGTTGGATGACTCAGCTGAAGATTGCACGGACTGGTTAATGCTTGGAATACTGCTGTCGGGCGAATATTACGTAAAACGTTGATTCACAGTTTCACTGTAACTTTATGAGCAACTTTAGACTCTCTCGTTTTCCCTTGCACCTTCGCAGAGAGTTCGTGCTACTGGTTTGCAGTGGAATAGTTGATATTGGCATTTGCAAGAGGTTACACGTACATTTTGCCTTGTTATTCATGCGATGCAGCAATTTCGATTCTACTGTGCAATAAGGTGTTCCCTCGAAAGCTTGCTTCCGGGGAATAATAAACAGAAGATACTTATTCCAAGCAGTCCTTGTCTTACGAAAGAAATCTCTCCATGGAGACCATATTTCTCGCTTTTAAATCACCTTTGTCTTTTAATATTATACATAGAATAACGAGAGAGAGATATTTATGATACACAGTGCACGCTGCATAACGCAATGGTTTTGTTTGAAACCACTTGTTGCTTCGCAAGCCCAAGGTAGGCTTCGAGAGGCTGGTGCAATTAGAATGGAAGCCTGTGAAGCCACGTTCCCACGTGCTCAACGTGTGATAGCGGTTACAGACAGGGATGGGTTCAAGTGTATCGCAAGTAGCATCAGAATTCGATGACCCATATTCGCGACAGACACGGTACTTATAAAAACGAATATCACCATTACGTTCAATTTACACAATTGCAATTGCTTTCGAAATGCACAATATTTCTATCTCTCTGTTTTTCCATAAGCAAAACTTTACCCTTCATTTCTGCTTTCTTTGGCTGTTTTTTCATCACAAATGCACGCTAAATAGAGGTGCTTCGGCGAAGTTCCCCGACTCCGAGCTTAATAATTTATTGCGGTGGAATGAAAGAAAGAATGGCACTTTCACAGTGGACGCTGCGAGTGTCCGCTGTTTTCTCGAATGCATAAGTTCACCAAAGAACCACGAAACAATTATTAATCAGAGAGTCTGGGTGCTTTCCATGCATACTGTGGCCTCCTTTTTTCGTCGCTACGATTTCTACAATATTTTATGTAGGGTAAACTGTACAATGATTGGCACCCTAAGCCGAAATCCCAATTGGAATGTCTATATCTTTTTCTGAAGCTTTTGTATGGTCTTAATTTTCAGTTATTATAAATGTTTATGGATTTCTTATTACAATAAAATATCTCGAGCACCTGTTAAGTCTTTGATTTTAATAATATTCAATGAAAAACAAAAATAGGCATAAAAGTACAATCATTGACACCCTCAAATTTGAGGTTGTATAGGAAAACACATGTAGTTAAAAACAAAGTTTAAAGTGTTTAAACAGACTATTTCATTCATTATTAAATACCTACAACATTTAGTAAATCTGCATTTCAATCCATTATTTAGTTATAAAGCAACGAAATATAGTTAGCTACCCCTTATCAAAATTTTTAGAAAACGCCTAAAACTTAGCCCTTTGTCCCACATTGTGGTGTTGCCAGATGTAAAATGTGTAGTTCAACTACTGGACTTTGCAGTGTTGTTGTGAAAGAAAAATAAGAAATTGTAAAAAAGTACTTTCTAAGCTTGTGCTTCTTAATATTTGACGTTTTAATCAGGGGTGCCAATGATTAGTGCAGTGCCAGCATTAGTACAGTTTACCCTACATGGTTTAGCGCACTGCCAAGCCACAGGTTCCCTTCTAGAACACTTCTATTTCGATGATTATTTTTCTTTGGATATTTCAAATTCGCCATCTGCGATTTATCGTTTTTATTTTCATTGAACTGAGGTCACTAATGTATCAATGACACGCGTACTTCCAAGTTTAATGGAGAAGTGTCTGATTTTCAAATGCATATGCAAAATGAATGTTGATGCATTGTGGCTATGCTTTGCGTCTACTCGCGGCTGGCGAGGAGCATTAAATTATTATGACTATCATAAAACTCTAATGGTAATAACGGAAAGACCTGAAACGCATTTTAATTGGAGAGATGGGGGCTAGGAAAACTGAATACTGAAATAGGTAATATTTCTTCCGGTATTTCATTCGTAGCAATCTTCATAAAAATGTATCACGCTTAGTAAAAACGCGTAGAGCCTTTGCTCTATGTTAACAATAGGAAAGTTTACACAACCGAAGCAATGAAAAATAAATAATTTTGACAGTAATATACTGCGGCTTAGCTAATCCATGTTCGCGAAATGCTGTAGAAATCTTAGCAACGGAAAAAAGAAAATCTCGACGGTCAGAATCGTTTGAGCGACGTGTACAATTTCGCTGTTTATCGAGTCGTGTGTCTGTGTCCCGCTTTATGCTTCCCATGCGTTAAAAAACCTGCATGCAATTTACAGGAATCGGAGCATTCACATGAAATTCACGATCGACCTCGTTTGATACAACGAATTCGACCGTATAAAGGGTGATAAAAATGCCCAATATCTTTTTTTATAGAAAAACCCAACGGTCGGGCATGATGCGTTTCCGCGCCGATTGCCCCGCTGAATCACAAATGGAATGCTGTCAGGATTATCAAACGATTTTCTGTAAAGTCGCGTTTCGAGCGTACGCGCGAGCAATGGCAGGTGCACCTTGCCAGGAGCTTCAAATAACTCGCCCTTAACTTTACATAACACCTAAATACATAGAAGGGAAGATTACGAGGGCATTGAGAAGAACGAATAGGAGTGGAGAAATTGCTTCGCTACGTACGGCTCCCGGGCGAGTTGTATTTCGTTGAAAAATTCAAATGATAGACGCGCCCGTAGTGCATTTGCGAAATTACCATTTTTTACAAGGCTCGCCGAAACGACGCGACTGTCGCGGCGAAGAATTTGTGCGCCGCCCTCGGAATCAATATCGCAAATATCCGATGCGTTATGGCACGAGTGTTTGCCAAATCTCGAAATGAAGATTTAAGTCTCTGGAAATGAAACGTCCCACCGTGTTTCCGACGGACGCGGACAGAAGAACATTTACAGTGAAAACGTCCCGGACGCCACCCCCAACCTCGCGGCGAAGAGAGGTCGGCCAGCGTTGAAATTGCACCGAGAAGGAGCCCCGAAAATTGTTTGCACGCTGTTGGGAGTGTTTTAAAGCCACTCGATGGCGATGCATTGGCCGCGATAAATACAATCTCGGCGAAGGTTCGCTGGGTGCTCCGTGCCCTTGGTCCCGTCTGCGGCGCAGGTTTTTCGAGGATCGCGAAGGGGGCGATAAAATTCTTGGGTGGGGGGGTCGAACGGGGTGAAATACGAGGGGCCGGGATATAAAGCGTCGCTTGTGTACGGGAACAACGGGCGCGGTCAAATCGCCGGCCAAGAAAGTTTATCATAACGGGAATGTTTCGGACGATTTATCGGCGGACGTGTGCTCGAAAGCAGCGCGAGAATTTTTCAACTTTCGATGGAATCGGGCTGGTGCATTGGTGACAAACAAAAAGTGGAGGGGGCTGGCTTGAGGTTTTGGGTTAATCAGGAAACGCGACCGTTTCGAGAACTTGGGGCCATCGCGAAATAAGTGGAATTTTATTCCTCCGGGGAGGAGATAAGGGGCTCGTCTAGCTAAGATTAGATCCAAATAGCGAAACTTTGAGGGGATAGGAGAGTTTTCTTTGCTCGGTAGGAAATTGCAGCGGGGTGCTCAAAATTCTTTGGAAGTGGCCTGATCCTTGACCTCGATCTGCATGAAATTTACTCTCCGCCCTTCCCTCTGTTTGATTTAATCTCTTGCTCTTTTTGTAGCGCGTCTGATGGAAAGGCTTCTTTGGCGCACGTATGTTGCTTGTAGCCTGTGAAATAAAGGGGTCATGCGGTTTTCCATCAGGAGTCGATGGTGATTTATAACCTTGGACGTTGTTCGCGAATCAGGCGGGCTTTGATCTTGCATTTGTGCTGCGGCGGACATTTCTTATCGTCCGTCAACGGTCGTGCCTGAGATACCGACGATTTATCGATGAATGCGATATGAAGACGTCCACGAGGCGAATAGCTGCTTCTTCTTTTTCATATTCGTAAATACCCGCGTTCAGTCGATCATTGATGGAAGAATTCCGGGCGAATTCTCTGGATTTTTGGTATCAATAGCCTTGCAGTAGATAGAGGATTAATATTTATTTATTTAAAACATAACGACTGGATATATGTTCTACATCACTGAACGGAAGGTGGCAAGGGGAATTGGTCTGTATATATCCAGACACAAGTGGAGCTCTGTAACAGAGTTTAGTATTATTGGAATAAATTTTTAATAAATGTTTAAATTTTCTAACAGAGCGTGTAATAACTCCGTAATAACTTTTCCTACGCGCTCTATATAAAAAATACCATTGCATAAATCATTCAGATTAACAAGCACTCTCGTCGCACACGCAAACTTTCCATTAATTCCATTTAATACCCCTAAGGCAATCAAATCAAGCTCGAAACTCTTTAAAAAGATGTGTATCATATATTCTCACTTCCATTGCGTCCGTAGAATCGTCGCTAAGGTTCTAAAATCTTCCAAGTTGACAAAGCACTGCTCGCGAAGAATGTCGAAATATATCCAGGAGTGGAAAGGATACTTTAGAAGCCCACCGAATTTAGTGCATCCGAAAGTATATGCGTGTGCATCGAAATTTATAGAGGCGGGAAATGCATAGTGCGGAGGCTCACTGAAAAATGCATCGTCCACAAAATGACGGTGGAAGGACTTGGTACTGAATGACTCCGCATGGTGTGCCATAATGTCGACCATAAAAGTGATGTACCGCCTGCGGGGAGTGCGCGCGACACGTACACCGACGATTCCGTGCCGCTCAGCGGTCCGCATTCAAACGTTCTGCAGTTTCCAATGATCCCACCGTTGGCTAATGGCTATAGGATCTAGATGAAGCATGGCTTGCAGATAAGGCGGAGGGTGGCCAGGAGGTGGGTCGAGTTTTTCCGTGGGATTACCTTTGCCCTCGTCGGCGATAAGGCCAGGATTTTGCGTCCGCATGCGTGCACCACGTTCAACCTCGATGCAATTCATACTCCGAAGAGAAATCCTTTGATGCCGAGGTTGCGGCTAGATATTCTTCGCGTTTGTTCGAAAGATTCTAAGTGGGAGGCAAAAGTGAAAAGTATTCCTTAGGATTTTTATCGCTCGAGGTTATGAAACTCGTATCCTGAGTTACGGATGCGTTTAAGAGTTTATTGGAACGGGAATCAGAGCGGGAGTATTAGTAATGTTGTTGGAAATAATTCTGTGTAGGGTCACAGCAATTTTCGTACGTTTCTTTTTGTGATGTGAAGATATTGGGAGATATCCAGTGCCGGACAAAAGTAGTGGGACACGGGTTTAAAACAGAATTACTTTTTTAAAAGTGGCCTTCGGTGGATTGCGATGAAATTTTCAGCTTCTATACAACTTACTGAAATCTACAAACGGGATATTTAAATTCTCATTACAGGTTTAGATAGAAAAGTTGAAAAAGCGATCACCCCTATTTTCTCTGCTATTCCGACCAATTGCAATTTTTTTTTCAAAACGACGAAACACGTCAGCCAGCAAACTCAACCTTCCAGCTTCTAAAAGAAAAACTCAAGTCGTTTGGACCAATTTTAAAGAAGTTATTCTGTTTCAACGTGTGTCCCAACACTTTTGTCCCCAAATGTATGTATTTTTTAAAATAAACTCCTCATATGGTGAGTTCTTAGGGTTTCTTTTACACTTCGTTGGGTACCGACTTTTCGTCTTGCAGGATTCAATTTGAACGTAGGTACTTTTTGCAGGTACCATCGAACTTTATAACTTCCCGCAGACGTTTCTATGCGCAGCTTGAATTCATTTCGACGGGATCCGGTGGCCGTGTTTCGGGATCCTGGGGCTTGAAATTTTCATAAAGAGCCCGGGGTTGGCGAGGCCTCGGTGGAAGGCGAGAGGAGCCGTGGGGACGCGCCTCCTCGCTGGCGGGATCGCGTGAAAAGGCACGGGAAATAACGTATTTCCTACGCAGGAAAGTAAGTTTCGACGGAGGAAGGGAAATTTCAGCGGAGGATTTCTCGCCGTGGTCTTTCGATACCGCGAACCGTGTCCTGGGAGCTGAATTTCACCCTACCACTGCTGCGAGATAGCAGATAGGTACCTACTTGGGAACACGGGCGAAGTTTCCGCGAACAGTTACTATGCACTCAGAATCTTGCGTCTCTCAGGATGCTGATCGATCGGCGCCCCTTCTTTCCTTCGATAATTACGCAAAAATCGATCGCTCGACCAACTGGAAGCTTTATCGTTGACGATCAATAAATTATGAATCGTGCTTGGGTGTCGCTTCGGCAAAACTATTCAATATCTACCACTATGGACACGTTTATGTTGGAGCTGCGATATAAATTGTAAGAGCGTCGATCAAACGGCGATAAAAGCTGCTCAAAAATATCTTCTTTTGGTGTGTACATAGTGGAGCTGTAATAACAGTACAATAAAATTTCTGTCGTTTTAGATTTCGCAAAGATGAACCATTTACACATGAGTGATTCTGAAGAAGAATTATTATCCTTAAATTCCATAATAATAATAATAATGAATCGTTTTTATTCTTTTATAATATATGGTACAACGCCGTGGAGTTTGAAACGCAAAGTACAGAATGGGCGAGGCTCAGCGCAGCTGTTATTTTGCCTAACCCAAAAATAAAATGGTGCATCGAAAAATGAATCGGTAAAATAGAGTCAACTATAAAATGAATTTCTATGCTTCGCTCTCATCACCGCTCTGATCGTTTATCGCAGCTCCAGCACAAACCCGCCCTAAGCCACTAAGCAAACTAAAATAACTGCAGCAAAGAAGCAAATTATATTAGTATAGAAACCGTGACCAAACTATCCGACAACTTGAACCGATTTAATGCACATTGATCGAAGGGAAAGATACACGAGGGCAAGTTTGAATACTTTAAGTATCGGGGAGATTAATAGCGTTGGTGGATAAAGGGTGATCGACGCGTTCGTCGAGGGGACCGTCCGACACGGAAACGAGCCGAGCCGATGCAAGAACACGCTCCTCGAGTGTTCATCAGGTGGTTACCCGTCTCGGGTCGATACGCTGGGCGAGTTTCGAAGACGCGATAACCAGCCGGGTTAATCGATCGACGGATTTCGAGGGGATGCTAATGCCGTGGGTCGTCAGCGTCTTTGCGGCCTGGTACGCAGGCCGATATCAACGGATCGGCGGATTAAGGGGTTAGCCCTCCGCGTTAATAAAATAGAGGGTTTATTGCGACGGGCATTATCCGAGGGAGGGTAAGAAACTCGTCATTTACGAGTGCAGGGAATCACCTCCAGCACGTAATCTCGAGAGTGCCCTTACAGTTTAAACGGCGATAGGAAAAAGCGACGAGACATTCGGCCTTGTATATTTTCGGTGATGCAACGACGATCGGCCGCCATAAATCTCCGTTATTTCGCCAATCATTTGGATGCTCTGTTTGGTAGCTTTTGGTATTAGTTTTTGAATTACGGCGTGGAATATAATATTTCCCGCGAGACACGCGAGGGGCTTTGAGAAGGAAATGCGATGCACGAACGGAGGCGCTCGATTAGGATTATATCAGTGTTATATGAGGTTACAGAAATCAGTTGTGTGTTTTTATTCCCCTTTTCGTTTTTTATTATTACAAGCTTTTATTTAGCTTCACCCGTGAGTTTGTTCGTTAGTTAGTTAGTTAGTTTGCGGGGATGAAATCTCGTAAGCTAATTTTCACCCACTTCCACATGTCCGATCGCCTTGAAATTTGGCACACATACTAACAAGCATAAAATAAATTTTAAAAACAAGCTTTTATTAAAATGTATATTAAAGGGCATTTCAATATTTACGCCCCACGCTTTTATTGTTGGTCATATGTGGGAATTCTTCTAAGGCAGTCATTTAGGCCGGTAGAGGAAGTGCAACATACTTGGAATACTGTTGGTAACTTGGAATACCAATGTATCTAATAAATTACTAACGCTATTTAATTTCTAACACCGCATGTTATAGGGACTAATGACCTCTTCAGTAATGACATTTGTGGATGAACCGCCATTTTTACATTTTCAACTTAATCTGCAGAGGAAGAAAACGTCAATCTGCAAAACATTTTCAGCAAGTATTCAATCGTTCCAATCATGGTTAAAATAGGTCAAAACTTTAGAGTTAAACACTTAATTTACTCATTTACATGTTCCTTTTATGGTTCCGTGCCAGTTTTGCGATAATTTCGAGAATATAAAGCTCGACATGAAATTTTAGGTTTCAATGCCATGTTGCTAATTCGGAATACTGGAGGTGAAGGTAATTTGGAATAGGTATTTCAAAGCTTAGCGATGCTTTTGTTTCGCGCGTAATGGCCACCGCCACGTGAATGTGTTGGATATGGCACAGGAAATTATATCTGTGATTACTGCAAGTAAATTTTAAGATTTTGAATTTATATTTACATAAAATTGTTCCTTCATTCTGATTTCTTAGCCTGATTACGTCATAAAATAAACTAATCTTATTATCTACGTGGTGATAACATGTTGAGGAATACCGGTATTCCAAATTACCTGCACCTTAACGAAATCGATACTTCTTGTCATTTTTCATTCAAACCAAAATTTCAGTTACTATTTGTTTTTATTATTATTGAGACTATGAAATATGAAAATTTATTAGTTTCCCTACGATATTATGCAGTTTTATTTGTTCCCATCCTCTGCCGTAATTTTTTATTCGTCTTAAACAAACTGGTATTCCAAATATACTGCACTTCCTCTATCAAAATTCTTTTCTTTTTTCGGTGCATTTTAATAAAAGCTTGTTTTTAATTTTTATTTTTCATTTAAATTTATTTTACGCTTTTTAGTATGTGTGCCAAATTTTTACTCTATTTTATTGGGCCGTTTTATCCAATTAATTTGACCAGCTCGACCGAGGAATTCGAATATATTGATAACCTGTTTCCTATCGGGGGATCCCAGTTTTATCGCGATCACGTCGGAATCGATTCGGTGGAATTTAATAGGAAAATAATAACGGAATTAATTTCGTATAATCGCTCCTGACGGAATGCGATCGATTCTAGCGGAGATTGCAGTGGTATTACTTTTTAAAAACTTCTCTCTATCGCTTATACAAAGATGCCTAGGGAGCAGTTTTTTTTTTTAAACAAACAGCGACAGATTTTCCACCGCTGGAAATCCCCGCCCGGAAATACATTCCCGTCGGAGGAGATTCCGCGAAATTTGTCCGTCCTATTGGTTTGTCGTTGCGCGACAGCTTTAGCAAAGCCAAACGCTCAAATATTGGAAACAAACGATGGCTCCCGCCAATAAAACACAACTCTGCGTCAGTTCTGTCGTGCCATCGTGGCGGACTCGCTGGGAGGAAAAAGGGGAATAACAGTATGGTGGAGAGCTGCAGCGTATTTTCCATGGTTAAAGATTTACATATCTAGTAAAAGTGAAACATTTAAACCGAGAAAGTAGTTCCACAAACGCGCAAATATTTGACGGTAAATATTTCAATCAGGCGAGCCACAGTTACACAAAGCAACACCGCGATGACGGGCAGCAATGAGATACAATAAACGTTTGACGATGCAATGAAAAAAGGAGGAGGAAAAGCAAACACTTATACCGATCGCCCTCTTGTTACGCTTCGGTCTTCCCCAGACATAATGGCACCGCCAAGACCGAACGAGCCAGCGAAGCTCCGTTTTCTCGGGCGGACCGATGGAAAAAGGGTAAAGCGGCGATCGAAAGGGCAATTAATCAGTGAAAGTGTCGCCGGGGCTGAAACTATTCAAAGGACAAATTAAATTTCTCTCCGCCCGTCCCCTCGGCGTGGATCGAACTACCTCGTAATTGGGTTCTAATGAATTTCGGATTGAAACTTGGGGCGATGACTTAGAAGACAAAGGATTATTCTGTCCGGTGACCGGAATCGGTGCAATTTCCATCTGACCGTCTGCTCGCTATTAGTCGGGGGACTTTGGAAATGCCGGGGGCATTTACAAGAAATTCCGCGTTCCGGGATTAATGGGACGTCGATAATGGGGGAGTTGTAATGGTAAACGATATAAGTGCCAAAGAAGTAAAAAATGATTCTTCCAGCGGAAAGGGATGTAAACTCAATAGTAAACACTGCAAGTACCTTAATAATTTGTTTTCGTTTCCAGAGCTGTCGCAAGTTAGACCTGAGGCCATAAATTTGAAAAAATTACTGTGGTTCAAAAAATCAAGAGAAAATACTTGAAAATTTTCCATTTGGCGCTTATCATCGTTTACCATTTAAACTCCTCAATTTATACATAAGTAAAAGACCATTCCCTTTAGCTACAAAATCTGTTCTTCTATCCTAAATTATAGAACCTTCTATACAACTCGACTTTCTCATCTTTTCACCAAATTTCAGCGTACATCTGCGTTCAGATACTTTATAGGGGGCGAACGCTTCGCGCGATTCGCGTGTCGTTTTTATTCGCCCCACATACGCCATTCGAACAAGCGAGAGAGGGAGAGAGAGAGAGAGAGAGAGAGAGAACAGAGCGCGAGAGGGAGTCTTGTTAAAGCTACGGTCCCGCGCAGAAATCGTGGAGGGCTGTAAAAGAGGAATTTCTAAAGGGGGCTGTATAACGGCGGCCGTTTTAAGGCGATCGCACGATTTATGTTCCCACGCGCAAGCACGGGGCTGCGAAGTTGCCGCGAGTGCACGGCGGTAATAAAACAGGGTGGTCTACGTGTCAGGCTTTTTTGTTATCTAATTATTTTGCCGGCATAACAAGCCCTTCGTGCATATTTCATTATGAAAAATGCGCCAAGGGATTGCCGCGTTACTTTATCCTTGTACAGAGGGGGGGCATGCTCCTTTGATATATTATTTTCGCTATCTGCGCGTGCTCCGTCGCGTTTCAAATTATACCCCGGCATTATATAATACATACCTAGATGCTATTTGCCACCGGCGAGATAATAGAGAGTCGCGGGGCTGGACGTGGCCCCCGTGAAACTCAGTTGAAGCTGAGAGGGATCTCGGCGAGAGGAGTCCTTGTAAAGGGGCGGCACTCAACAGCAATCGATGGATCGACCCCGAACTCTTCCCGGGCCACTTAAACGTTCGACAGCTGAGCCCATCGAGCAACGAGAACCTCCGAGCAACGAGCACTTATTTGTTTCCTCCTGTGTGCGATAGCCGGTTCGCGACGAGCCCCTATCGATTTCGAGGCAGTTACAAGTTCCTCGATACCTACTCGGCCACGGTGTAACCGAAGAGTTCCGAACTCT
Organism: Andrena dorsata; assembly: GCA_929108735.1. Lineage (NCBI taxonomy): Eukaryota > Metazoa > Arthropoda > Insecta > Hymenoptera > Andrenidae > Andrena > Andrena dorsata. The sequence continues at coordinate 37,133,299 of OV815489.1, read as the reverse complement.
GCTACACGGCAACTCGCCTTACGTAACTGACCGCCGAATAACTTCATCCGCCCACCAGTCTCCCCCGTTCGCCCGGCAACTCCGCCGAGCTATCTGTCGATAGAATTTTCGTACACGGTCCCTCGTTTCGCTGAATGGGCCACTTGGGCACACCAGCGTCGTAATACAAAGTGGTACATAAAAGTGGGTCGACTTAGCAATTCCACTGAGTGGGGAAGAAAACCCTTGGTTTCTTTTACAATGTAGTATTTATTGAAAGAAGATCTGCGGACTGCGTAGCGAAAGCACTGAGAATTCCTGACGAGCTTGTAACAGTTTATATACTCTTCCCTTCTTCCCTCTTTGCTGGGGACCCAAAGTGAGATCGCTGTGAGAAGCGTCCCAATTTCATTCGAAATTGCCGGGAATGGTGGATGGAAAAGCGGGTCGCGGGTATTTTCTCCCTCCCTATCCCGCAGACGATGGCATTTAGGCGGACGGCCTTAATACGTCAATCATCCCCATTCTGTATCGTTCTCCGAAATGGGAACGGCATATCGCATTACCTTCGACAAACCTTCCCTCTTTAATGGCCCGAGCCAGCCCCGCCGTTCGGCAGGAAAAAGAAAAAAGACGAGAGGCAACGGGGTCGAGACCGACGAAGGCGTTGCGTGGAAACAGGAGCCAGAATGGAATCAAAAGCGAGGAGCGAATTTCTGCCGCGTGTTCCTCGATCAGCTTCAAAACGGCCCGTTCTGTTTTATGGGCGTAAGTACGTGCCTGCAGCGAATACGTATGTACGTGGAGAGGAAAAATTCCGACTGCCGACTGTAAATAGAAGCTGCGGGACGATGTGCATGGGGACGCTGTAAATGGGGAAACGGTGGTTTGCTCAAGCATACCGCAGACGATCACCGGCGGAATAGTAATGAAATAGGATTGGGCGTGACTGAAAAATGAAGTACCGAGGGAGCTGTAGGTACTTAAGGACCCCGAAACGAGGATGCTCGTACGTCTTCGCGAAAGTGCCCTTAAAAGCAGCTTTCTCCGGCTCTTTGAGACCTTCTGTCCTTTAACATTCTTTCCCCTGTGACGCTGACGGATTACAGTGTATTCTATGCGTCAAGGTCCACCTCGAGCTCTGCGCTGATTTTTAGTAGAACGGGGATAGTAAAACTAGTTGGGGAATAGTTAAAACCCTCGATGCCGTCACTGTATCATTTTACTGATACAGAAATTCCACTCCGTTAAGACTCCATGAGGAATTATTGTATTCAGGTCAGAGTGCAGCTGCCGAGATACATAAAATTATACGAGAGACATTAATGCCCCACGAAGAATCATAAACGCCACATCATCCAGAGTTAAGTCATTAATGAACAGAAGTGTACAAGCTATCATTAACACTTCTTTGAACGTAAAAACAGGTTCGAGCTCCGGAAATAACGATCGTAAATAATACATTCTAGAACGCGATAATTACGTTGCAATTTAACTACGCTAGTTTGTCTACTTATCGCCTTCATTCGGCAGTATTCCAAAATCTTGTGGAAAATGCGACCGATTACTTTTCCTTCGATCTGCCTCCGGGATTTTCTTCTCAGCCGCGGTCCTGCGAATTCCAACAGCTCTCGATAGCGTTAACGGACGTGCGATAGATTCTGCATGCTACGGAAATGCATTGGACGCGTAAACGTGTTTTGTCGCTTGTCGGCGAATTTATTCGCGCTGGTTGAACTTAGTCGCCTTTACGACTTTTTTCGATGTTCTCGAAACTGAAACTCGCGGACGTGACGCGCAACGTGAATTTACAGTAGCAGAGCCACGTGAGCGTTGCTTTTCACTTCTCACACGTTCTCGTCGCGTTAAGCCTCGTTCCCACATGCCCAAGTTGCGGTGACACTGCTAATTCTCAAAATGCACTTCAGACCTTCACGTCTATTTCTTTAATGGTCCACGTCATGGTCACTCATAAAAATTTAAACAAAGAACGCGTTTTTAATGCAATTCAGATTTGGCGTAAACCAACCAGTAATTGACCGCATACCAGTGAATGATCGTTAGGCAAAGAATTATATGCTTATAAATGGAGTGCAGTTGCACTTTTAATATCCCCTATTTTTAGTTACACGTAGTAAGCAAACATTAATAAATACAATTCTTATTAAAAGTATGCGGTCATTTACTAAGCTTCTACACGTTTCGCATTTTAAAATCGTTTTCTTTTAAATTACGATAAGAATAAGTAATTATTTTTATAGAAATTTCAAGAGAAATAAATTTAAATGCAATTTCAACAGTTGTTTCGTTGTTATACATAAATATATTCAAAGGTCCATAAATTCATCTATTCGGTCATTCACTGGTTGGTTTACCCTAATATGTTATTTGAAGAGGCTTTACCTCGAGCTTCCTCTCCGCGTAATGAATACGAACCTCTGTCCCAGCACGGCGTGCACGTGAAACGTGCTGTACAGAAAGAAGTGACTTTTTAGAGACTGCTTGCATCGAACGTGCACTTGACACGCGTCCGCGGCCCCGCCACGTGGAAACGCGACTTTACGCATGGAAAATTATTCGATGAATGCGTCGCGGGACAAAAGCTTCCCTGACAATGGCATCTTCGCTGATGCTCGTCACGCGCGTTCCGTGCACGCTGAAAATTGTACTTTCCGCGAATAATGCGATCGTCATCAGGCAACGAAGTTCTTGAATTTCGGTCGTTTATTAATCGTCCGTGCAGCAGTACACGTTTACATATCTGTCGTTTTCTCCGCGCCTCTTTCGTCAGAGATGGCGTAGTACCAGCGCAGAGGATCTCATTTAATTCCAGCACTGCAAATTTCAGTATCAAATCTCCGTTAATAACTACACTGTAGCCGTCCAATGCGCCAGTGATATAATACACGTTTCCAAATAAAGAAGAAATTCAATCATTTATAACCCAGAAAAAGGCAATACTCGCGGAGTCTACGGGGCTAAAGGATTGCGACGTATCGATCCGTTAATGGTGGCCGGATTATTTTGCAGGGTGAATTGGAACGGTCGGGACGCGGAGATTGAAACTCTGCCGAGAGCCTGGACGGCAACGGGCCAATCGGAATATATCGTTAACCGCGCCCGAGTGTTTTGGAACAGAGGGAAGAAGACGTGGCTGTCTAACGCGTTCTGGTAAAAACTTTCCAATTTCGACCAGCTCCGCTGCCTGTCGCAAACTCCTCGATGTGACGTTTATTGCGAGAGTGAACGTGATCTACGGTGCTCTCCCGCCCGGTGGCTGTGCTCTCTAGTATCCTCTACTTACCACCCCCTCGCTCTATCCGCCTTATTGGAAAGCGCGGAAAAGAGGGCGACAGGTCTAAGTACTTCGCCACTTCTACGAGAGGTTCCGCGTACCTCTCCCTTTGAATTTCCCCAGTCCAATCATGAACCGTGGCGTCTCGATGCTACAGCCACTTTCACCCTTAAACGCGCGGCAGGGTGCCAGAGGACAGTTGAGTCACGTCGATCCATAACTCGGCTGAGATCGCAATGAATCAGTGAAGAGATTACCACCAAAGATTCTTTCAGTAGGAACACCTCAGTGTACAAAACCTCGATCCACAGGTGTCGGAGGCGGGAAAAACGTATCGAGCGTTCATCCTTCGCGACACGCGAGAAGAGGAGCGATTTATCGGATCGGTCCTTTAAAAATATCGCACGCCACTGGCAAGAGGATCCCGCCATCGATCCACTTGTCAGTAGGAATATCGAGGTCCCCGCGGCGTTGATAAAAATGGCACACTCGATGGTTATATTTGAATATTCGGTGGAAAGCTCGTTCGAAGAGAGACATCGTTTTTGTGAACAACGGGACAATGAAGTATGTAGTCTGACAGTCGAGTTACTCGTGCATGGACCAATTAGCCGTGCCACCGTCGACGTTAATTCCATTTTTCTTCCTGCTGGAGTATCATTCTTGGAAGACTCGTGGCAGTACAACTTTTCTTGGCGCGGAGCAAGCTCCTGTCACCCAGTTGCTTCCGCTCATATTTCCACCTTGAAGGAACGAAACCGCTCCGCGCCTTGCCCGGTCACGCGTCGTGGTAAAACGTCAAATGAAAGGCGAGCATTTTTGTCATTTACCCGCCGGGACACGGAAAACAAGAGAAGGGTAATAAATTTCATTCATTCTTCTCGCCCGCTCCCATTCTCAGGATAAAGAGCGCCCAGCTTTGTCTTCTGTCGTATTTCTTCCGAGTGCCATGGAATTAGATTTGTATTATTAATTGAATTATTCGTAGGGCGAGTTCAAAGGATTTCCGTATGCAAATTGGAAATGCTGTTTCGGGCATATCAGTAGCCCACGTGTAAATTGAACACCCACGGCGATTTCAACTTAAAACTCTTTGCCGTCGCCGCTAACGAAAATGGCCCTTTGTTTCAGTGATGGCGCACAAGCACTGCGAGTCAAATGGCACCTGGTTTCGACACCCCATGTCCGATCAAGTCTGGAGCAATTACACAACTTGCGTCAACATGAAAGATCTTAGCGTAAGTGGATTTCATTAAACATTTTACTTGCTAATTTCAAATTGCAGTTAGCAAGGTTCTTGCATATTATATATCTCATGCATTACCATTATCAGAGGTGCAGCTGGATTTGCTTTAAAAAATAAATAAAAGTTTAAAGAACTAGAAAAAAGGCAGCTAATCTTTCAAGCAGTATTCCAACCATTCAAATTCGATATATAGTGTAGGTATCTTGAACGTATGTAAGGCTGCATTACATGTCTAATTCGAAACTGAAACGACATTAATGGCCAAAGTAATTGATGCCTGTCCTTTCAACGTCCACGAAGCTTGGGGATATGGTAACCAAAGCAGAGCAGGTTTCATGCCGGGAAAATCCTGCCCTTTCTTGAATATCGCTGCCATACGACAATTCGGAGGCAGAGGATTACCCTCGCAGTGGTCGACGTGACTTCAATGAGGGAGTAAAGTCTGGGATCAACTGGCAAGACTGCCAGAGTGTCGGAGTGATGGCTGAAGAGAAAACGTACCAGGGCGCCAGGCAGTGCACGTGCGATAGGTAGCAAAGGGATAGGGGATGATAAAAGTGGAGTAGAGGTGCAGAGACAGAATAGAAGCTGTCAGACTGAAACGAAGAAGCGTAATAAATATATGAAAACAGCACATGGAAGTGAGGAATGTCTTCTCTTTTTAAGCTTCTCTTTTGAGGGAAGTGAATCCAATTTAGGGAATCATTCTTTGAGGGGCTAAAGCAGAAATTAGCATATCGTTCTCCTGCGATATTCTCTTGAAGCGTCCTTCAAGGGTAGGGGAGACTGGGGCAGGTTGTAACACGGGGTAAATTGTAACATAAGTAAAATCTTTTGAACGACAAATCTGGTAGCCTACAGCATGCGAGAGCTGCTTGACGATATTAGCACCGTTGGTTTTAGTGACACAAACGAGCGCTATGTATTCATTATGTGGTTATAACCCAGAATTTTAATATTTAGGTTAGGTAAGTAAATGTTGTCTCAGCACTTTTATTTCAATTAACTAGCATTAGAAACCGTTTGAATTTTTGCTTCTTTGTCGCAAACGAATCAGTACACATTGGTTTATAATAATGTATACGCATTTTAGTGATTTGATGTTTAGTTTCTCGTTTGCCGAGATAAAACGCGAAAATTCGACCTCGGGGTAAATTGTAACATGATACTATACTTACTCCACTCCAAATGGTGATAAAGCAAGCTATTTGCGGACACACCGGAAACGATGCTCTAGACGAACAACAGAACAATCGAGAATCCAAAAAGTAGAAAAAAAAACTATGAAGGATAATGTAAATAAAGCGAAGAAGAAGATTTTGATAGAATCAGATGAATAAGCAATGATTGTATATCAAATGTTTAATAATGATTTGTGTTGTCATTTATATTTTTTAGAAACGTTTATTTGTGTCCATATTTGTATTTAAATAAGTAACACAGATGTGTTACAATTTACCCCAGGACTGGGGCACATTGTAACAAAGGTTCAGATTTGTTTAAGATGAAGCCAGATGTCTAACTGTCCAAGATTTTGTCACATACTTTCACGCAATCAGTTCATCACATATGCAAGTAGTAAATCACGCAAATTATTTGCTAATTGAGGAAAACACTTTCGAGAAAAAACTGTGAAAAGTTTCTTTGATATAATCTGCCCCGGTCTCCCCTATTACCATAAATTAAAATTACTGAAATTGATTTCTAATGAGGTGTTAGGAAGCAACATAAATAGGGAGATATAAATATTAATTATTAAGGAGCGACCTATCAGTCGATATAGAAATTTAGAATAATTATCAGCCTCGGTGCCTCGTTAAAATAAGTTAAGACTGAGTCGACTTCATTAAACGTTCGTCCGTTAATTATAAGAGGAAAATTATTATAGTACCCAGCATCGTTTAAAATTCATGAGCAGGCGCAGCTAAGATCGCTTCGGCAGATGTTTTTATTAAGTGAAACTTTTAATGGAACGTTAAGTGTTTTTGATATTCTATTAAACATCACGCAATCTCCAAAGGTTTTTTTCAGATAATTGAAAATTCTGAAGCTCTCCTGCGTACTTGATAATTTTAAAAAATTCTATCACACTCTCCGGAGCTACGTTGCTTATAAACATTTCTCGGATTTCCATCTACGTGTTGCGCAACATTGAAATGTTTCGTAACTTCGTCCTCGTTACGATTTTCTGGTTCATTGGGTGAGGAAGGATTTTTGTTCCTTGCATTAAACTAGATAAGGAATACATTCTGCATTAATGGACTGAGGATCATTCGTATTTATCTTTCCTGATACGCCTAACTAAATGAGCTCGCCCAGAATTCTCCGCGTGGCATCTTCTTATACTATAAAGCAGAAACTTATCGTATGTTGTGTTTGTCTGCCCTGATGTCAGCCGATTATTAAAAAATGAAGATCAGAATCCATCATCAGCTTCCAGCGATTCACATGATTCGTCTGACGAAGGTGACATTTGACCATTTTTTCTTCATTAAAAATGAGAGTATGACTACAATATTATCCCTTCGTTGACTCTCTGGGTGTGAGCCACCCATAAGCCGATTTTGACTCTCTGAACCTTTTATATGCAAAATAAATACCTTTTTCTCAAAGTCGACTTACAAATTATTTTTTCTCCTAAAATACTATATCCGAACATCAACTCTGTAGATTTTTAGCTTTTAATATTGACATTTGTAAAAGTTACAATTTTTTTAAGATTTTCTTCGTTTTTTCTCGACATGTGGTAATGTAGAATTATTTTACAAAAACTGTGATGAAATTTCAATAAATAAATTATTGGAATACATTATAGAGACCTTGAAATTGATCCATGATTTTTTTCATAATAATTGGATTCTTTGGATGAAAATGGCACTCGTTCAAAAATTGCTCTGGGTGTGAGCCACCCAGGTGTGTCAAAGTTGATTGAAAAAGGAGGTGTGTCAACGAAGGGTTATACTTATAACATGCTCTGAAGACATTAAAAAGATATTAAAAAAACTTTAAGCAAATAACTTAAGCCAGTAAAAAGTTATTAATTTAGTAAAGCTAGATTGCCAAAATCGCCCACTGTGCGGCTAGGAAATCCCGCCTTAACGTAGCAGACGGTAACGCTGCGCGACTCATTCGTCACCTCTCGCTCCCTCTCGGGTAACTCGGGTTCTCTCACTTTCGACCGAATGATTCCAAAAAGTGGTGGGGATAGCGACGACCGCTTAACGCATACATTGTTGAGAATGTTGGAATGATCTCAGAGAGCGAAAGTTTATTGCAAACTAGCTTTACTACCCGGCGTCGCCTCGGTTCAACGAAATCAACTTGCTTGTTTTAGAAGCTTGCTGCTGCTGTTGCTGTTATCAAATGTACATGAAATTCTTATCTAAATTGGGTTATTGTGAAATTTACAAACAGTAAAATTTGAATGTTTGCTTAATTACGTTTTAGGTGCCGTAAGTACTGTAGTAAACTGTAACTTTAGAATCTATTGATAATTTCAAATCCTGTTGATTCCTACATTCCGCCATTTCCGTAGTTTTCATAGGTTTCGTAGATTTCGTAATTCATGCGATCGTGAAATTCGAATACAAAGATTAGGGAACCGTTATTAAGCAACCGTTTAAACAGTCTATCTACTTGAATGGGGAATAAATCTATTATTCTTTGTCAATTAATGCTTTTTATTCCACCAACGTTTATGACAGAAATGCCCCAAAAGAAGAGAGCAGTTTTTGATTCCGTATAAATAATTTGTGGATTACTGAATTAATCAAATTGATTTAGATATTTTGAAGTTTCTTTCTTGCAAGCGTCAACTTTTTTCAGCGAAATCCCCACTAAGCGATAGAATTCTGCTTCTTAATGAAAGTATCCAGAGCTGGCGTGACTCTTTGCGAGCCGGATTCCAAAATTGTGCGGGGCAAAAGAAACGCATTTGTATTGCACTTCTAGATTTTATGATAACAAATATCTATACACAGGACCCCGCCAAATTTACGATTAGCTTTTCGTGAGGCACTGAGCCATTTAAAAAAATTTAAAAATATTAAATATCTATGCATAGCGCCGCGCTAAAGAAGCTCTATCCTCTGACAGCGACAATTCCATGATTAAAAATGGCGGGAGGGTCGTGCTTTATGCTGGAGATACTCTTGCAACCTGTTCGGTAGCTTTCGAAACGGAGCAGAATAAAGGAAGGCGAGGTATCCTCGGAGTCGAATGAACGAACACGAAACCCTCCTCTCCCTTAACATTTATCTTGAGGCTTACTGCAGCTGAATTCACTTCGTCCCGACTTTGCATTGTTTTCATACACTCCGGCTCTCGGGGGAACCCTCGAAAATGGCCCCGCTCTCGCAAAACCGAGTCGTTAGCTTCTGCATCTGTGCGTGCAGAGCGATCGTTTATTTCGCGGTGGAACGCCAAGGAAAATTAGGGCTTTTTCTCACGGCAGTCGGTTGCTGGCGACTAGGTACTCTAAACGGTCGTAGCTCTCACGTCAGAACCACAGATTTCCCTTCTTAGCTCTCACTCCCGCCACATTTCACATTTGCATTCGTGTTAGGCAAGCTTATCAACGTGCCCGTCGTCATAGCCTACCTGACATCAATTGTTAACCCATCACCGCTGACACTCCATCCTCCACCGTTGCAATTCTCACTACCTCGCGCAAATTCCAAGCAATTAGACATAGAGACTGGCAAAAGCTTGGCACAAAGGTCCGTGGAAGTTGAAATTCACGCAGAGATTACTGAGAACAGAGTTATAATTTATAAACACGTGCACCACTGTGGACAAAGTATAATGCCATCAACCCTTCGCGCGGCGACAATCCATTGACTTTCATATTGTAAAAAGAGCTCCCTCGCTGCCACGATACATTCGTTGTCGGGCCCAAGTGCACGACGTTTAAAAGCCCGTTTAGTCGACGCGCTGGATGCAGTTGATGTGACAAGGGCTTTGCATAAAATCGCCATGAATCATTCGGCGCGTTAGGGGAGACAGGCCGAGAGTGTCACTGGTCGTGATTCGCGTCGGGATCAATGAAATTTCCGGGCACAAAGGGACAGGGAATGTAATTAGACGTCGCGGAAGTTGACGCGAAGTTCATCCAACTGCTGCGGCCGCTGGCTGCAGTGTAACTTCGGGTCGACGTTAATGCGATTGCCCGTGTGCAGAGGGCCCTTTGCATTCTCTGTGTCGCTGATCGAAGTTCGCCACTGCCTGCACGATTATTTCCATCGTTTTCGCCGGCGGTAATCTGCTGAACAGCGTGCCGAACAATAACGGGCACTTAGCAACAATGTCCCTGGGGAATAGTTTGCAAAATTGCTGGTGCTTCGCCGTGCTCAGGAGTTTAAACACTGTAGACCTAAGGGAAGATGCTTCTAATGAACGGGAAAGTGCTCCTTTATTGGGGCTGATTTTATAATTTATTTTAAAGAAAGAAATTGAAAATGGTAACAAAATGCTTTCGCCTGTGACTTTTTATTTTCTCATCGACAATAATAACTTAGATTTCCGGTCTAAAATAAAACGTCTATTATCTATTTTACCTAGAATCTTTAATCACAGAGGCTTAAAGTAACTTTCACAACAATTCACTTTTTTCATATTGAATTAATTGAAGAGTTCTTGTAGGAAACACTGTGAGTGCCAAAATTGAAAAATAAAAGATTTTCAGGATTTGATATAGAATGTATAGAATTTTAACGCAGTTTCCCTTTGTAAATAAGTTACCAACAGCGCTAAAGGGTGCTACCACTGTAGAAAACAATGTAAGAGCCAATTACGCGATAAGTAAACAGTATTGGCACTTGGGTTATTGTATACTTAAGTATATTTACATAACTATCAAAGCAGATCAAATTTTGTAAATAATTTAAAGGCAGGGAAGTTTCTTCTCACAGTGTTTTCCACAAGGGATCTTAAATTTTGAAATTGTCTCATCTGCTTTAAAGTAAAATAATTGACGGTATTCCACGAAAGGAGCCCTCACTACCCTATAAGGGGCGTAAAATCTTCAAATCCACCCCTATTAATAGTAAAATTATAGCTACCAATTTTATCGAAACATATATCCTCAGCGATGCACAATATTTGATAGTTCTACCGAGTACTTGGTGTAACAGTAGAAGTTTAGACAAATTTCGGAGCTTGAGGAAGGATAATATGGATCCAATTAATTTCCATCGTATCTCATTTAATTCTCCAAATAGAAAGTCATAGAGAGAAAGGAATAGATCCCGTGTAATTTCCATCCCGGCATCTCACCCCACACCGAATAATATGGGGCGATAATCCGGGAGCTCGGCCAAATTTCGGAATAATAGAGCGGATCGAGAAGCCGTTATCTCGCGGATCCGCTGACGGTATGAAAATCCTCGGCGAGGATATACCTACCCGCGATTGTACTCGTAAACTGATGAATAATGCATGGCCTCCAGACTCACGGCCGTTCTTCTAGTTATCGAAACTAGCGTGCATGCACGATCTGTATAGCCGGCGTAAGATGCTCGAGGAATTAAATTTGTGTAGCTTCTACGCCTGGCAATAATGAAGCTCCCTAAATTAAGCTTCGACTTTGTGGCGACGAAAGCCTACCGCGGCTCAAGCCGTTCCGTGATATGCTCGTTTCAGCTACTCTTATCGGTAGCTAGATAGTTGGAAGGTAAAAGGAAATTAATTTTGGTTCCAGTGGCAGCAGGGGATTAATGGAATTTACGAGGCTGGATACGCGATATCGCTGGTGGCGTTGCTGCTCTCGCTGGGCATCCTCACGTATTTCCGGTGAGTGGATTGCGAGGCGGAGCGGGGTTTCGGGAATTCTTGAAATTCCTAAATAGACAGGATCGCGGGAAATGGGACGAGCTTGATGAGGGAAGTGAACATTTACAACTTTGAACTTCAAGGGATAGGTTCCTAAAATTGAAGACCTTGCAGCAAGGGAGTGCAGCCGCATTTTCGACAGGTTTTGAGTTACGACATGTGATGTAGGTCAAAAATCTAAAATGATGCAGATTTGAAAAATTTGCCAGAAATAGGAATAAAAAGTTATCAATTGAATAACTACTACTTATTGCGTCAAAATATATATTTTCCAATTAGTCTTCTCTTTATAATTGTATAAACATTTTTTTCTAATTTACTCGAAGCTGCACCCCTCTTGCTGCAAAGTACTAAATTGCTAAAGAAAGCCTCAATTTCAATTCTAATATTCTAGAATTTAAGTTCGTTTCGATTCCTATCGACTGGTATTTCCCTAGAAGAGAGTGGAAGACCACTGGGAATTCTGGGGCCACGTTTTATCAGCATGTTTATTGTCCCTTTCTGAATACAGATCTCTGAGATGCGCAAGGATCACCCTCCACATGAACCTGTTCGCCTCGTTCGCTGTAAATAACGCTCTCTGGCTGGTCTGGTACAGATTCATCGTCGCGAACACGGATTTACTGTTAAACAATGGGGTACGCGCAAAGCCATCCTTCTCCCCTGACTCTTCGCTCAGCTCGGCTACAGCTGGCACAAAATCAAATGGCCTCTTGCAGCCACCATATTCCCACATGTTTGAAGAAAAAAAACTCAGTTTCTCTTCTCATTATATTAAAAGTGATGCTTCGTTAAATTCAATTCAACGCTGCTTAACCGCACAATGAATCAGATAAAGTTAAATTTAAGCATGTAGAAAGCCTAGATTTATTAGCTTTTAGTAAAAACTTCGATTAGCCAGTGAAATCGTCATTTATAAAAATTGAAGCTTCAAATGAAAGGAGGACAAGGATATAGCTGTTCTATGTTTAAGCAAGTGATATAGGTCAATGATAATTCCGGCTAGTTCTACGAATTCGTATACAGAGACTGTTGTCGCGATATAAGGAAACTGAGGTGATCTATGCTAATATATCTCAGCTTGTTCTTGCTAAATAGCCTGTAAAAGGAGAGCCCGCGATTTTCAGATGACGTGCCGCCTCTTGCACATCGTCCTCCACTACTTTCTGCTCACTAATTACGCCTGGATGTTGTGCGAGGGTTTCTACCTTCACACCCTGCTCGTTAGCGCCTTCACCAGCGAGCACAAGCTAGTGAAGTGGCTGATGGCGCTCGGATGGCCTGTGCCAGCAATCATCGTCACGATTTATGCTTGCTTGAGGGTGACGAGCGATGATCCCGAGGACACTGAACAGTAAGTGTACGAGAAATCATTCGAGTTTCAATGCATACAACCCCATTCTCCACTCCTCGATCATCGATCGCGAAACTGTTCCCTCGAAGAAAGAAGCTAAGAAGGAAGCATTAAAAATTCTGAAAATCAAATTCAACGAGGCTGAACGAAACAAATGAACGTTCGATTACTATTATCCGGTGAAATAGATTTTCTTATCGATCTCCTGTACAATACGGCACCTATACGTAGATTTTTATTTTCCCTTTCGAGCGAGCTTCGGCCGCAACACAGTTCGTATTACCTTTTATTTCGGGCAGTGAATGAAAGGAAGGTAGCTAAAATTTAATTACTCCCGAAATATTTAAAAATCATGCGGCGCATGCACGGTATTTGCATGGCGTTTAAACATTCAGCATCCGACTTCCGGCTAGAATCTGGATATCTGTTCGCCGGGAAACCCGGGCCGGCTTTGGAATAACATAAACCTCCCCCCGGCGTTAATTAAACAACCATACCGGCATGGCCCCCGTCCGTGTGGTATAGTTCGTCGCAGAAAATATCAATCCGCACGTATCATTCGCGACGAAGAAATTCCGCGCTGTTTTTTATAATCAAATTCCCGCGGGAAGCTATGCGCGCAGGATGCTTTGTCGGATATTCGATACGAGCAAATACTCTGAGCATCCGATACATTCTGAAGCGCGCCGCGGAAATATAGGGGCAGGCGGACTCTGAAAATGGAAGAGAAATCTGCTTTCGAGGGACTTGTATAAAAGTCATCGAATTTGGATAACAAAAAACAGACGGGGACCGTAGCTGGTGGTATGAAAGCGTGAAAAAAAGAAGAGTGCAGGTGGAAATATGTTTCCCGGGACCAGCACTCGACTGGTTAGATTAGAGCGACGCGAAACGTCACTGGATATAAACTGGCAACACAAAATGCCGGGCGAAACTATGCCTTTTGATACGATATTTCTCAGCGGTGCAATTGGATCGAGTTTCCGGAGTCACGAAGCCCACTCGCTGTCAGAGAAGCAGCCGGGCACCGTAAATCTAGTTGCGAACAAACTGCGAACTCGGGAAGAGGTTTAAACGGGGCAATCGCGTAAAATGGAAAAGGATCGACACTTTACTCCCGTCCTCGTGGAAAATATGTTGGGAATATTTTCCAAGGTTTCACTGAAGCAGCCGGGAGTCACGCTGCCCGACGTCGCCAATAGAATCGGCGGCGGAGTGCCCGACGAGGCTATTCCCTTTCGAACCATCATCGAGGGCCAAATAAATCACGGTCGGCAGGAAAGTGGCGTTGGGCGGGTTAATTAATAAGCGGCGCGCGGAATCGCAGGAAACCGCGAGACTGCGGCGACCAAGGGGCGGCGGAGTCGAGCTACCGCGTCGCGTTAATTTGCCGGTCGCGCAGGGTCCCGCAACGGATGCAGAGGAGCCGCGTGCAGACGTGACGGCGTTGCAGAGGCATACCGAATCACCGCGCACTGGATCAAAACCGAGGCAATTGAGTTACCGTCATTTGCCCCAGAGGACGGCTCTCTCGAAATCCATAATGAACAAAGAGATCCCGGCGGGGCAAATTAATGAGCGTCAGGACATGCCCACGGAAGCATCGCGGCTCTCCTCGTGGGTAAATGACCCCTGCGACGACCGCCGACGCCGAGCAATACGCTGCGGCTTTGGATTTTTAGAGGACGTCAAAGGGGACGCTGGGATATATCGACGAGCTCGAGGGTGAGATTGATGGGAGGAGAATTTTAAGATTGATTTGGAAATTGGCTAGGATTAAAGAGAGAATTGGAAACGGGGTTGGGAGAAATTTAGGAAAGGGATTTGATAGGTTTCGTAGGTCGGATGGTGTGCGTCGAGTTTGATTGAGAAGTGGCCAGTATTTTGGGGGATGTTTCACAGTTTCCCTGGGATTACTGGCGAAGGGAGGGATTATTTCCTTTTCTGGGTGAAATGTGGACAAGGGTGTGCTAGATTCATAGGTAATAGATGAGACGCGAAAGTTTCATTTATGCTTGGTTTACTCTACTTGATCGAGCAGCGCAGTTCGCGTGGGCGTGATATGAGTATGTTTTTACAGCGAAACTTAATCTTCGTGGGATGCTACGTATGGAGGGCTCAAAAGCCAATCAGTGTATAAGTCCATTAGCATTAAAACCGAGATTTATACTGTTTGTCATCTAAATAATTTTGCCTAGTGATTCAGTGGTCAATTACCGTCATTTATTCCTTAAGTGTGAAAGTGGTGACTTAATTAATTTGTTAACTGAAATTATTAACAATAAAGAGGGAACGTTGGACTTACACTGATTGGCTTCTGAGCCCTCCACATGCTAATCGACAATCTCCACTGTTTACGCGACTTTTAATAAAAATACAAGGTATTTGTTACACTTCTACATTGCATCGTTAATGAGCGTAGATGCTGGATCAGCGAGGGAAACTACATGAACGTGCTGGTATATCCCGTCTGCGTTTCCACCCTGCTGAACCTGATGTTTCTCTTCAACATCGTGCGAGTCTTGCTGATGAAACTGAGGGCTGGTCCCACGATCGGGACCCAACCTTCGAGGTCCATGCGCCAGGCATTTCGGTAACTAATAAATCACTGTTCTTCCGATACGTTTTTATTTTAATAGCAATGGGGCAAGAGTAGAAAAAGAAAATTCAAATCAATAAGATTCAATAGAAAAGTGAAACTTTTTGGAAAAGCTCTAATAGAGTAGGTAATACATCTTTGAATTTAGTATCAAACGTATAAATCGTTTTTAAATCAGCTATATAATTGTTATTATACTAGGGCAGTGGTTCCCAACCTGTGGGTCGCGAAGTGTTTTCTGGAGGTGACTAGTCTTTTTAATATTATTAAGTTAGAATCATTTCTGAAATACGTATCTTTTAACGTGTTTTCTTTACCTCATTAAATTTACCTTACCTTACAAGGGACAGAAGGGGTTGCAGATTATTTGAATATTATTAAAGGGGATCGGGACTCAAAAAGGGTTGGGAAACACTGTACTAGAGAAAGTTGCGCACCTATATTAAAAATCTTTATAAAAGGCTTTCGATATTCAACAAATACGTGCAAAAAATTCCAATCACTGTCAAAAATTATATTTCAAAAGAGGACCTAGATCAGGCGCCACCTCTAACGAGTACATTCTCAAACAGAGATGCAATGAAGAAACTGTTATCGCTTCCGAATATTACACGCACAGTTGCTACGCTCGAGTTAATGGTAATTGATTCCCCATTACCGCAGGGCAACGCTGCTGCTCGTACCTCTTCTGGGCCTACATTACCTGGTCATCCCATTCAGACCGCCAAAGGATCATGCCTGGGAACACTTTTACCAGATCCTCTCAGCCATAACGGCCTCGTTCCAGGTAAACTAACTCGATCCTTCCGCTGAGAACCTCGATCCCGCTTAAGCAAATTCTGCCCGCGCTAAAACCTGCCATTTCAACACCCGGGAAAGGAGAGCCTTCTCATCTTTGTGAATGAAATATAAAAGATAACGATATAGTCGTAATAGTGATACTACCTGAAATTCGTTTTAGCTCGTGCACCGGAAGCTTCTGCGCGCCATTGTATTTGAGCGTCGATTACCGCCGAATCGGGCGTTTAAAGAATTTACCTGTCGTTATTATCGTGTAACGGGGGAGGTATAAAATATATCAGCGGTACATATAGTCAGCGGCGTACTCAGGATTTAATCTTGAGGGGAGTCGAGTTGAGCGGAGAAAAATATTTTTAATACAAATTTATTTAAAGAATAAAATCCAGCTTTCTTTTCTTTTTACGAAGCCCCCTTTTTTAGGGCTGCCAGTAGTAATTTCTACGGTAATGATCGAGTGATTTTTCCTTTGCAGGGTCTGTGCGTCGCTACTTTGTTCTGTTTCTGTAACGGCGAGGTGAGTCACGTTCGTTGCTGCATTTCTAATTAGACGGAACCGGCGGGGAGCAGACGTCTTCATTAATAAACATTACTTTTCTTCAGGTAATAGCGCAATTCAAGAGGAAATGGGAGGGCACGGCTCTGCTGCGAAACCGCGCCAACTCTTGCACGGCCACCACCGTCTCGGTACGGCAAATTCAAAAGACACAGAGCCTTCGCACGGTTCCGTAGTAATGAAAACGTCTTAATGAAACACCATTCGCACGCTCATATCCCTCCATTTGTCCCGCGCCCCGCTTTTACCGCGATCTTCCCCCGCAGAGATGTTCGAATCACTGCCAGCAGTGGAAGGGATCAGGGGTGGCAAAATTAATTCGAATCCCCCTCGAATCGCGGGAGAGAGAATACCACTAAATAATTACCTGAAACTGTTCGAAAGCCTATGGCATTGAGGCACTGTGCACCATTCAATAAACCGTGCAAATTGCTTTGTTCGTGTCCATTACATTCTCGTTGCATCGAGCGCACGTCACAGGCGCCTCCTTCATACATTTCCAAAATCCATGAATTCGCGTGGGAAGAATGGGGCCCAAGGGGCGCACCGATCGTTACAAATGTCCATGTCTCTGTGACAATATATCTGTTCGGTGGGCGAGCCGCGCGATAATCATACAATTCTCTTCTTCGCGCAACAATAATTCTGATCAGACAGTAGTGAGAGGAATACCAACGTAGCCTCTTCGTTCAATGATCCCCGCTCTCGTCTTTAAGTCCCCCGCGGATCAAGAATCAGGGAATGAATGTCGTCAGAGACAACGAAACGAAGGCAAGACAGAGAACCTATTCTTTAATCAAACTCAACTTCCTTACGACCAGAGCAAAAGTCAATTGACCCATCAAAGCCTTCCACGAAGTGCCCCCGTCACACACTAGCTACCACCTTGGAGAAGAAAGGTCGGGTCCCTTTCAAACACAGACAGAAACTATACCCGCGGCGATTCGCAGTTAAATTTCGTGTCGATAATAGCCTGAAAGTGGTCTCGTTAATTCTACAAGTCCCTGGCAGCACCCACTCGTAGTCAATCATCCTGCACCAAAGCGTATTCAAGCATCAGCGCGGACAGCGCAGGGAACACGAGCCGCGATAGAAATAGGAATTGCACGGCTGGTCAATGGCGCGATGCGGACTTGGACAGGTCCGGTTAATTGATACTAACACGTCGGCCCTAAGCAGCGCGCCCTGAACGAAGGAATGATCTACTAACGTGGTAGCGAGTGGTAGAGAGCGAGAGAAAGGGCGAAAGGGAGAGAGAGAGAGAGAGATTGTCCGTGTCGTGCCAATGACAAACACGTGCCCGAGTCAAGTCCATTGTGGGACGTCGACTGTTTCAGTTTATCCGCTCGACCACAGGTCCGATGGCGGGAGAGGAGAAGGTGTGACTATCAGACGTCCGGGCAGCTGGACGAGAAGCCCTTAGGCAGCCGGCAAGCTGTGCAGCTGGCCGCCGGCCATCCTGTCGCCAATAATCTCAACAATCATACCCAAGTGCTGGTCAAGTCTCAGGACTCTGTGAACAATTACGAGCAGACGCAGTGTTGATGCTCCCCAGGTGAAGCTGGCATTCCAAGGAACGCGAAACGACAGAGGGCACGGGCTTCGAAATGGGCATCGTTGAAGATCAGACCATGGGCGTCCGGAAGATGGTGCAAAAGGGGCAGTTCCCCCTCCTGGCTTTTGAGAAAACATCGCTTTCAAACCTGATCTTTATTAAGTTTATACTAAAAGAGGGAATATTTTTAAATCTTTAACTAAATTGGCACTGTAAAATGGGTTAAAAAAGCAAGAGGAGTATATTTTTCTTTATCATCATATCAAAGGTGTCCGGACGCCATTGAATCAGACGTTACCATTTGGAAAGGAACGATGAATCGGATAGAAAGCGGTCGTGGGAGGCACATCACGGAAGATCGAACTGTGATTTTTTTTTTAAACGAATGACAAGTATGACAGGGGACTCCGTTGAGATGAATTAAATATTTGTAAAGGACAAAAATAGGGGAATAAGGGCACGGGTGAAGGAACACTGTAACTTGAAAGTGGAAAGTTTGTTAATTTGAGTTTAATTGTAACTCGAACGCTTAAAGAATTGAATCTTTTGTTTCCTTTAAGATTGCCATCAGCTGCGTCGACGAAGAGGGCAATGGTATTGAGTTTGTATATCGGTGAATAATAAATTACTAACTATGTATATGGTGTAGCGTTTATGGGAGAGTATGAAAGAAGAATGGGGCGAGGGTAGTGCGTCCAGGACTTCCTGGACATTTCAGTCGGAGGGCAGAATAAAACAGAACTGAATTTCTCCAGAGAATGGTCATGCTTTTTCTTTGGTAAGAGAAGAACAATTAATACGATTCTTACGAATCGCGTCACGTAATTTTTATATAAAATAGTGATTTTATAGAAGGTGTTCGCCGCGAATGCATTTACTGTCGATACACATCTAACTAAATGTGCAAGAAACTGTACGAGTCCTTCTAACATATAAAGATTTACAGTTCAGACTGGTAATAGAATTAATATATCGCCCCATCCCGTTCGCTTAGTTTTACCGTTAGGGGAAGAAGACGAAAGAGTTTCAAGAAAATACGGGGGACTAGTAAGTTCCATATATTTTACGGAATAATATTACAAATAAAATCAATAGATATTTTAACGATATGATTACAAAAAATATTTTAGTCTCGATGAATACATATCGTAATGTGGACGGTTGAGATGCCGATAAATATTGCATACCTTCGTTCGGTTACAATAATAGAGATACATCGTAGAGTTATAAATAATTTAAAATAACAGAGAAATTAATCTAAAATACATTAGATTCATCAAAGTGTTCTGTCCTTGTATATTTAGATAATTAAGATGTCTCCTGACTTTGGTCGCAATAAAATAATGACTAAAACTTAAAATTACAAACGCATATAAAAATATTTCCAAAAGTAAACACGTATTGTATTTACACGTTTATATATTATATATATATATATATATATCTGTGTTTAATTGAATAAATAAATACGTAGATTCAATTGAATATTTAGTTGATTAAATATTATAGCTTCTGCGAATTTAATTAAGTAAATATTTCACGAATGTATGCATTTATTTAAATATCTCATTAAACATTGATGTGTATAATTGAATGTATATATTTAAGGCCAGATTATGTTTGCTATCCTCGGCAACGTAAGAGCGATAATAACGCTCGATAAAAGATTCACACTGTGATTATCCAAAATTTGCCTACCGGAAATATGCTTTACACCTTTCCCGGGGCGTTCCACGACCACACCTTTCTCATTGATCCCTGCGTGAAAAGATCAGGCGATAAATCTTATTGCGTAACGCGAAATCCATGTTGGAGAAGACTGTAACATAATTTACCAGAATATTGTAAAGTAGCTCCTAGAACAGAGTCCAAAATACTTCCGACGAAACCTCCAATTCCTCCGACGATAATGATAGGCCACTGTGGCGCGGCTAATTGAAGCACAGCTGTGTCTACAGTGTACAGTACGGTTAGATAATAAAACAGACCCACTGTCAAACCGCCGAGAGCAGAAACGAAAAGACCTACCCAAGAGACACCACCGTTTGTTCCTACAACCACGAAAGAATAACATTAACATATTCTTAAGATGTAAATAATATTAACATATCTACCTCTTGGTACTCTCTTTCTCGATATAATCAGAAACGGATCTGTACTACCAACGACTGATCCAATCTCCGAAGCCCAAGTATCTCCGTTACAACAAGCGAAAGCCCCTGAATCATAATAAGCGCCAAACATTTATGTATCGCCTCTGAACGTTACCTCGCGAATTCCCGAAATAGAATACCGATAGTCGGTTACTGTAAATATACCTAGAATTCCTATCGACAGCCAAGAGCTCCTGTAATTCCTATCGAAATCAATGGGTCTCTCTCCGCATCCTATGTCTAGTAGGTAGAAAAGTGCCAACTGCGTCGCCATGCCACCATTGCACAGAACTTGAACCCAATTCCTTTGGCCACCCTCTTTAAATTCTGCTTCCAACTTTCTCTTTTTGTGAGAACGAAACTTTGTCACCTTAGAGGAGGTAACAAAGAATGAGAAGAGACAAGCCAGGTGAGTGAAACTTGTAAGTGTCAGAATAAAACCCATGAATAATCCTGTAATGTAACATTCAGTGGCTACATTAAAACATATATGAGCGAGCTAAGCAGAACCTGCATAGAATAAATGCTGCGTACCTCTTCTCGAAACCACGCAACATATCTCATTAAACACTAGTGTTTTACATTACATTTCTGACACGTCCATTGCCGAGTCAGACAACAAACGGAGCGTCTACGCAATCATTTTACCCGAGTCATACAGATACAACTAACAATGGTCCTAATCAACTTTACGCGACACATTCTTTCTTTTTTCTCTACAATATACAATGAGATTACATTCGACCTGATACTGTCTTGCATTTTAGAATCGATAGGGCATTTCATTACCAAGAATGGCGCCGCTGACGTCTACGCTTTTCTTTTTCCATCCCCAGAATGCCATGAAAATGGGAATCACGACTGAGGCCAGCCATCTCCATGGCGATACCACCAAATCCTCTGAAATAAAAAGAAAAGGCACCCACGGTGGAGTAATGGCAAAGTGACGAACAGGGCGAGCCGCGTTTAATCGTGTCTCACATACTGTCAAAGTGATCCTCGGGGTTGGGGTGGAAGGTGGAATAAATCACATTCACGATCCAGAAGAGCATGGAAATTGGAATTGCACAGGCAGTAAGGAGAACCGGCACTAGCACGTGCGATCGTTGATTCTCCTTGTCCTTCATCAAAATCATGCTTAAGGCCTTGATAAGCGATTGGTGAACGTAATTGTTACAACCCTGTCTGCTCGATCAAGTCGAGAATTGAATTATAGTACTTAGAAACGTTATTTGGCAATGGAGACAAAGGCACTGTGCATACGCGAGTGTATACCTTCATTTGCGATCCCCCATTTCGTGCGCGAGTCATTACTGTACGCAGAAATGCATACCGCTTTGCGTTAAGTATCAATCATCGTTTCTGCGTAAATAACTACGATTATAGAGTCACGTGTATCGTCTTTCAGATAAGATACAACCTGAAAGTCACAGGAAAGTTACCGAATTTCGGTATTACTTAATGTCCATAAATATCGAGCTTAACAAACACATATGGCGATTGGTTCACACACGAAGTACCGCGTTTCGATTGAACTTTAGGGGCAGATAATTGTTTAAACTTTTCACTTATATTCACTGGGGTATAGTTAGCATATGGATAATACAACAAACGAGCATTTGTAAGATTATTTTAATTTGAGAACTATTTACGTTACAGTAACCATCGGCAAATACTTTGTCTGCGCGTGTTTAGTTTATTGATCTGTCTATTCGGATTTCGGAACATTTCGTAATTATGGTGTTCTTTTAATTATTGCTTTTGTAGTAATTGCGTTTGTTCGTTGAAGAAATGCATTATTGCGTGCAATCTAAACCGGCGATCATTGCACTCTAAATAGACCAGGGTTCACAGCGATTAATCGCAGTGAATGGAGAGGGAAACACCTACAGGAGTGGTGGTAATGTGCGAGACTGACGCAGGCGCAGTTCATGCACACGTTACCACCGCTCCTGTAGGTGTTTCCCCCTCCCATCACTGCGATTAATCGCTGTGGACCCTGCTCTAGACAGCTTCAGACAGCTTAATACCGGCGATAACCCGTGGACAGATTCTGTTGGATTGAAATGATTGTTTGGTTAATTGCTTTAATGCTTTGGTTATTTGTAATGTGAGGATGTTGCCCCCTTGTACCGACTCTACAGACTATTATGTAATCATTTTTAACAACACAATTCTTTATTTATGACCCGATGAAGCCGTTTGAACATTTGCACAGTTCGTAGACCCACAAATGCTGGCGATGCGTAGCGGCGAACAATCGAACTAAAATATGATTATGAGTTCTTACCTTCGACTGGCGTTGAGGTGTTCTGACGCCCATTTTTTGGTATGCATGGCATGGTGTTTAATAATTGCCCGTAACTAATTAATTATATCTGGAATAGTCACGAAATTCAAAGAAAGAAATCAGAAGGGTCTATACTTTCCCACAGAATACATAAACCACGTAAATGAATTGTAGAAAAAGTACATTGTCGAATTAGGCGAAGAGAGTTCACTTAATTACCAAAGTCACCCTACAACTGGTCCGCGATAGAACTCTCTCGTTATCAATAATTGCGCTCACCTTGTCGATAAATCATTCTACAATTAAATATAATATCAATTGTTAATTAGCAGGCAATGACGGGTTGAATTTCATTCTGGAATTCAACACCTCCGACGTCTAATTGTATAATATTTTATTGCTATGGTACACTTAAAATAAATTACAATATAACATCAGCCACAACATCTAACGTGTTACTCGTATATTTAATCAGTAATCACCTTTCGACTTGCAAGACGCGCGTTTCTCAATCACACTGTCAACAATAACGAGTGCCCGAACGATCGACGATCGGGCGCGACAACATAACTTAAGGGTAACTTCTGCATTTTACTGTGTTCGTCCCGCATCTACATACATATATATTGTCTCGTAAGTTACACAGTAAAAACGAATGTTCAGGCTGCGCGTTTACGGACGTACATAATAACGGCCGTGTAAACGATCTACGTATATGAATATAAAAAAGTGAGGTGAGAAAAACACAGCGAACGGTTCCTCTAACTATGGTACGCATTCATCACAATTGTCCAAACACACCTCCCCCCCCCTCCTCCTCCTCTCCCCCTCCCCCCCTTCAACGGGATATTATGTTTCTCGATCGCATCGATCAATTTATTAACGGCATCGTATTTCAAATAATTCCGATGCAAGAGCTCATGCATCACTGCAAAAATGCGCTACCAAAGGAAAGAAAAGAAATGCCTCTTTGATTGCGACCGTGTACAGTAATTCCTGAGATATGAAAATATTATTATTGTACTGAAGAATTCTTAGCAATTACAGACTCTAGACTGCCGCGGGTCGCGCGGCATCGTTCTCATCTAGTGGCAGCGAATATTTAGGTGGGCACGCGTAGTAGCTTTAAAAATAACCGAGATATAGGAACCGTTTCCTATCTCCTTTGTATCGACGCTAAACGAGAGAGAAATAATATTAACGAGCTAATATATCTGATGCCGGTCAGTGATATATTCCTCTGTGTGTTGTAGTCACTGTGTGTACAAGCGTTTCGCTTTGCAGTAAAAGTTCCTACGAAGCGCTAGGTACTTGCGCAGCCGGGCGCACATAGGGCCAGTTATGCGGGCGAATTCGTGGAATCCGCGAATGGAAAGAAAAAAAAAATGCATATAGATACTTGACCGGTTTCGTCCGCCGTCTATGAACAGCGGCGTTTCGCGGTTCCCAATAGAAGATACTGCTGCACAGTATATACATGGTCACTTGATTACTGCAAGCTGTTTAACGAAATACTTAAGCCTAACATCTCATGTACGGGTAGCCGTACTCCCGCAAAGGGACGAACGTTTCTTTGATCGCCTGCGGCGATGCCCAGCGAAGGACATAGTGGGGGCCGCCGGCTTTGTCGTTTGTGCCGGACATCCGACTTCCGCCGAACGGCTGCTGGCCAACAACCGAACCCGTCGATTTGTCGTTAACGTAAAAATTGCCAGCCGTGTACTTGAATTCCTCCAGCGCTCTTCTCGCCCATTTCCTGCAAAAGGGGATAGTATACGATCAGACAGGCTCGGATGAGAGATTCCTGAGGTGAATAGGGACACATACTCGTCTTGTCCAAATATCGATCCGGTTAAAGCGTAAGGCGTCGAAGATTCTACTAGCTTCATCGTCTCGTCCAGCTTCGAATCTTTGTAAACGTAGATCGACAGCACGGGGCCAAATATCTCCTCCGTTATTATCTTATCCTTGGGATCTTTTGTTACTACTATTGTGGGATCAACGAAGTATCCACATCTGATGGAATGAACAAGTTAAGAGACGACGACGACACTTATCGAATCGTGTAAAATGAAACGTACGAGTCGTCGTATCCTCCACCACCAATTATTTCCAAGTTCGGCGATTTCTTGGCGTGCTCGATGTAGCCGGTGATCCTTTTGAACGCAGCCGCATCAATGACGGCTCCGGTGAACACAGTGAAGTCTCTAACATCGCCGATCTTAAGTTTGTCGCGAATCGATAAGAGACCTTCTTTCACCTAAAAACGACGAGATTCGGTAATGAAACGAGAGAGTTCTTAGAAACCGCTATCACGAATTTCAATTGTATCTTGGAGGAGGATACCATACGCACCTTAGGCCACAGTGATTCCGGAACGTACATTCTACTGCAGGCGGAGCACTTCTGGCCGTTGAATTCAAAGGAGCTCCTTATGGTCCCGTAAATAACTGACTCCACGTCGGCGCTCGAGTGGATAAAATGATAATTCTTGCCACCGCACTCGCCTATTAATTTCGGATAGTTCCTGTACTTATGCACATTTTGGCCGACTTGCTTCCACAAACGATTGAACGTCGGTACCGAGCCGGTGAAATTGATTCCCGACAAGTAAGGCGAAGCTGTCGTGGTGTCGCCAAAGACAGGACCGTCACATGGGACAAAATTCACTACGCCTGGTGGTACGCCAGCTTCTCTGCATACCTTGTAGATCCACCAGTTAGAAAGTATAGCAGTGTCGGATGGCTTCCACAGAACCGCATTGCCCTGCAAACAGTTAAAAAGTTGCAAAATCTCTGTCAGCTACTATTGGTGGGAACTGTACGCCAAACTTGAATCCACCAATGCTTAATCTATACGCCAGGAATGATAATGAAATGCGAACCATTAGAGCAGGTGTGTAGCTAAGATTACCACCGATGGCAGTGAAGTTGAACGGGGATACAGCTGCGACAAAACCATCCATTCCACGGTACCTCATACTGTTTAAAGTTTCTTTAGAATCCGGTGAAATCGGATCGTACTTTAAAGCCTCCTTAGCAAAGTATGCGTGCATTCTGAAGAAATCGACCAATTCTGCAGCACTATCGATTTCCGCTTGGATAACTGTCTTGCTCTGTCCGAGCATGGTGGCAGCGTTCAACTGTTGCCTGTACTTGTTTGCTATGAGGTCGGCAGCCCTTAACCAGATCTCCAAGCGCTCTTCGATTGGACATTTCTCCCATTCGCGCTGCGTCTTCACAGCCACGTCTATTGCCTTTTTGACTAGATCGGGGGTTGCCCAATAATACTTTGCGACTTTCGCTTTGTGATTATGCGGCTGCAAAATATTCCATTCTTATTGCCGACGCAAAGTCCCCTGCCGTACCATTATTAGTATCACATTTTATACCTTACCATGACTTGGTATCTACACAAATCTGATTTAATTTCCTCATCTCCGATGACCAATGGCACTTCTTCGCACTCACTGGACATTTTATCCAGCACCTTCTCCAACTCTGCCCTCTCCGGGCTGCCCTTCTTGTAACTGAGGACAGGTTCATTTTCCAGAGGGAATTCGGGAAGGTTCGGCACTGGTACTATCGTACCTAGACACCTTGCACTGATTCTATTCAAACAAAAAGTATGAAGTATATGTAAAGCTAGGTAGGACCCAGTCTTTAGATAATAAAGTTTATTACACACTTTCCCCCTCGATATTCGTGAACACATACACATGTTTATGTTTACTAATATGTAACAGATAAAGAGATCCTACATGAACAAATATTAGTCTCCGAGAGCCTGTGCTCGTGCTATCATCATTAAATATTTGTCTGTGTACTTTGTATTAAGAGATAAATCTATAATGTTATCTTCAACCTGAGATTTCAAGGTTTAAACCATTTGCTTCCTCCTAATCATATACATATATACATGAGAAATTCATACAAGTATGTCCATCTTTTATGATAAATGATAATAATGTAAGCAATTATGACTGTGTAGAAATATGTAAATAGTATAAGTGCTACCTCTACCCATTTTACATATTTTAAAACAAAACTAAATTAACATATTTGCCATTGTTAAGAAACTTGAAATAAGATACCTTTTTGCAAGAATCGCGAAAAAAAGGACGCGTGCGCGCGTTACATAAATGTGAAGGTCTACTTATTTCGAGGGGGAAGGACGTTATTTTAAACTTGCCACATGTGCCACTGTCAAACCAACACCATGGTCACAGGAGATTATGTAACAAAGATCTTACTGACCCATGTTATTGGAGTTATCGGTTTGTTATTAATTGCAGGTCATAAAAATCGATAACAACAAACGATGCTAATTGAATTAACCCGTCTAAGATCTAAGTATCAGATTCGTCGGGCCATGAAACCCCGCGAAATTAAAGTGTGGACGTAAAGGGAGTGGGCCCGTTTCGATTACAGAGCTGTCAATCAAATCTCAAGGCAAGGGACTTGTAGTCGCGCAATGGCACGATATATTTTCCCTTTCGCCAAGAACGAAGTTGATTTCCTCTCCGTTCATCGACAGAAATGTCCCGTCATCAATGAACCGAGCACAATTAAAATGGCTGCGAGGTAAAAAAAAGGGATTGCATATCGATCGGCAAATATTGGGGCAATCGTTTAAAATTCCACTGTGTAATTTACACATTACGAACAGGCGGCAAAATAACGTGTGCCGCAACACATGGTACTAGCTGGTGTATGTGCACCGCGCGTATGGGTGTACAGAAATATCTCGTTTCAAGGACGCACGTCTACACGCAAAGAATAAGGCTATTAAGTTGAGGCAGACCTGTGAATTCATAACGTGGTTCCATGAACCCTTAGAAGTGACTTTCCAAAAATTTCTTAACGATTAAGGTTGATGTACAGGCTGCCACGAAACTTTCCATCCATTCGGCGGAAATAAAACGAAGCCTGGCAAAATATTTATCTAGATAAGAATTATGAATGACGAGTGAAAAATGCCAAAATTCTCGTCCGCTTCTTACTCGACAGGTATATACTTGACGAAATACTCAAACCTATACTGATAAACTCGTTAGTTTCGCAATGCGACAGGCCGATTCGAAATTGGCAGAAACGGCGACGGCACGCGTGTAGGAACCAACAATTTCTGAATTCGTTTCAAAATTTCTCAGTTAGAATTTATAATTTACTATTGGATACTCTTAACCGTGTCACAGCCGCGTTCGTTCAGTGTCATCGGAATAGACCTTCAAGACACCCCGTATATGCGTGTGACATACAGGGCTGGATTAAAGGAGGGCTGCAGCCTCGGGCCACACTTTTCACGGGGGCCCCGTTTCAAGCGTTCAGTTCTAAAGCGATTAACTCACTCAAAGATACTAGATTTTGCAAAATTATAGTCAAGAAAAATACATTTCAATTAAAATTTCATTTCACTATATCTTTCCGTTGTTTGTCTTTTAATATTATTTTTCGTTATGATTGAATGTTGTTTAATGTTATGCACAACAAATTTCGATTTTTGTAAATTTATACATGTTATTGTATATCGAATTACAAATTTTGTTTATCCCTTTCCGTGCCCGCTTTTCAACCACGGGGGCCTTCGCAGGTTCGATAGCTCCGGGTCCTAAAAATATTAATTCGGGCCTGGTGACATAATAATGCTTTATAGCATAACCAATAAGCCAATGGCGGATTTAAGAAAAAAGGCCCGGGTGGCAAATGTTCTGAGGGGCTCATATTTTGGGGGAAAATGAGAAGGTAGTTTACTAAAAGGGGTAAGTGTACAGAAAAGTATTGAAAAAAAATATAGTTTTAATCATAATTTTTTTCACGTCGGTCGCCCTGTTAAATACGCCACTTCTATAATCCTGGCGATTACACAAAATTTATGACCAGTATTCAATTATGTATCACTTAAATGCAATTCTTAAAGTAGTTATCTCGTAAAATTTTCGTATTTTCAATTTATGTCCGCTCTATGCCATGCAATTATCTATAATAGCTGAATACTGAATAATACTGGATAATAGTGGCCAATGGACATTTATTTTTGTTTTCGGTTATCCCACTACCAACGCCAAACACCGATACGTTGCCGGCAAAATAAACAATGCAGAAGCTTCAGAATACAAAATGCTCGGTTGCCACCCGTACTTTAAAATAATGTATCTCGCGTTATTATACGTAAATGTACTCTATACTTTTGAATAACAATAAAGTATGCGAAAATACTTTATTTCACGAACTGATATTACCTTAAACGTAACGCGATATTATTGTACGTAATTCCCAAACGTACACAAACCATGATCATCTCAAATTAATTTCTTATCTTCCATCTGTTCCCGCAACCGCAGCATTCACTAAGAAAGTTTTCTTTGCCTTGAATGTGAATTGGCGGGATGAGAGAAACAAGGCCCGTCTTATTATAATAAAGAACGAATTATTTATATATTTAAAATACGAATATCAAGTGCAATAATGCAATTGAGTTATTTAAAAATGATAAAAAGTTGCTCTGTAATGATAAAAGCAATAAGAAATATAATTTGGAAGAAATAGGAACTAATAATAATAAAATGTACTTTCTGTTTTTTCGAGCGTACGTTTTTTTATACTCCGCGAAAGCAAATTTACGTTATCCTCCTGTAAAAAAGTTGGCAACCCTATTTGTGCACCTGACAATGCGATCGAAGTGGTATTAGAGACGGCGAGCGTCGCTGTATATACGCTTGGCAAAGCATAAATGAAAGATTCATGTGAAAGGTAAGATGTGCAGAACGAAGGATATACATGGGCACGATCCTTGGCTCGATGGTGGTCTAAACGTAGGCGGTAGCGTAATAGAGAGAGAATCGCGTTGCCAAAAAAGTTGGTCAACGAACTGTCAAACGGCACCTTTCACGTCCATGTGGCCTTACAGTGGAAAATTCCGAGCGGCCCGGGAAGGAGCCTAACCTTCTCCTATTTAGACGAGGAAGGAGCGATAGAAGGACAGGGGAAATTAGACAAAGATGACGAATCAGGACCAATAACACAACGATAAGCTGACGTCCTATATGCACGCGCGCCCCTTCGTTTACGGCGTTGCACGGTGCGTGTGTCAATGCGCGAAAAATAATCAATAGACTTCGCTAGGGCTAGATAAGCCAGCATGGAACAGGCGATTACGAAATTGAGGATTTATATTCTAATCCCCCTGTGTACGTTCCCGCCCGTGTCACCTTTTCAGTACTCACTTTTGACTGTTAGCTATTAACGCTTGACGGCAAAGGCTCAACATCGTTCTTCTGTTCTGCTCACTTTCTCTTCGTAACTTCTGGCATGTACGCCCTTTCACCTATGTCGAGTAGGCTTTACAGGGCTAGCAACGCGTCTCGTCCACGACAATCACCGCAAGGATCGACCGAGATGCCGAATTGTCGAAACTACGACGACCGCCACTACCATCGAACAAATACGTGAGCCAAACCTCCCCCCACATGGTCCCCACCCTCCTCCGATTCTACTATGAAACAGGGCCGTAATGAAACCACGAAAAATAAGGTGTGCTGTAATCAGACTTTCTTACAAAGTTTTACTTCGATGCTGGGTGATCTTGGTTTCAGGATAGATTAACGGGTCTTGAATTATTTTGCTTGGAAATATAATGTTACGGAGAAGAGTGCTTGAAGTATCTGCACAGAAATTTGTACATACGTTTCATTGGCTTTTCGTATTTATTCCAATTTCTTGGGTATTATTATTATTCCGCGATGAGAATGAACGCAATATTGTTGGGCCTGAAAAGAATTTTTCAAGGTTGACCAGTGAAGTCCTGAAAAGTGACGAATGATTAAACTTATTTTTAGAAAAAAATATATGTCGAAGGTGCAAGCTCCAGGTGTATGTACGCGCGTTATGTAAGAAAATCTATTTTGGCGGATTTCTAATTTCTTAGGTTTCGGGAGCACTTAGCTTTTAGTTTCTTTTTTTTTTTAAGGAACTTCGTTGATGGATTAATAAAATCGGGGGACACAGTGCAGTTTGTACAAAGTTTAATAATGTAATAATAATCTATTAAGTTACATAAAGTATTATTAGCGAACGAGGTCTCCTTAATTATCTTCCTGTTGCATCTGCAGCTCGCGTAATAATTGCGCTCTTTGTTGTTCTAATTCATCCTCGGAGAGTTCATGATGCTCGGCGTTTTCAGTGACAGACCCTTCGCTGTGGGCGGAAGCCCTCCTGTGCTTCTCCTCTTTTCGTTTCCTCTCTGGCGATTCTTCGGAAGATGGAAGCCTCGAGTGTGATCTCTGTACGAAAATAAGACGATTAGTTGTCGATGGATTTGTTGTGAAACAATAGAGTATCCATCGTATCTGGACTTACAGAGTGACTGCGGCCTCTTTTCTTTTTGCTCTTCTTCCTTTTCGCTTTTTTAGTATCGGACTCGGAACTATCCGATTTACTGGGAATGCTAGGTGAACGAGACTTGTGCCTCTTTTTCTTCAAACCTTTATCACTGCCCTCGGAATCCTGCGAGAAAGCAGAATACAATTAATTATCGGGAACTAGTCTTGTAAAATTGTGTAATGTACTTACACTATGTGATCGAGATCGTGATTTTCGTTTCACCTTTTTAGTCTTCTTCTTTTTACTTCTGATATGATGATGACTACAACTCTCCTCGAGTTCGTGCTGGTACTCCTTGAAAATTCTAACTCTTTCACTCTCTAACGTGATGGCTTTAAAGTCTGGCTCCTCCTCGATCTTACTCCGTACATCTTCCCACGTCATTTGATAATCGACATTGAGGGTCTTCAGTAAACTCTTAAAACCCGTCTCTAATTTCTTAAACTTCCTAGTCTCTTCCTTCACGCGCTCTTTCTCTCGCGCTTCAGCTTTTTCAAGCAGTAAATTGTACGTCAGCTTTACATTGCCCGCATCCAACGTCGCAGACTTCCTGTCCTCGCATACGACGGTTGCAAACTCTTCGAAAGTAGTGTTAACTTGAACTTCAAAGTTCTTGTCTTTTAGGATCTCTCTTATGATCTTCTTCTCGTCGTGGAACCTAGATTTCAGATCCTCTACGTAAAATTTAAAAAGATCCAATGGAGTCGATCCAGTTTGGCCTAGCATAGCTGAAAATCGTAGATCAGCGGATAGCATTGGATAAAGCTCTACCCAAAGTGACATCGATGTTAATTTTCCTTGCTCATGAAGCTCGTCGAGTAAACTCTGAAAGGCAATCCCATTATAGGAAACCATCTACATAAATTGGATATTAAAACATCGGGAGTATAGAGTTTATGAAACTCACTATAAAAGCGTCCCTGTTTTTTCTCTCCTGTCGTTTCCTACGCTTCTTTTCGTGTTCCTTCTCTTCCTCTTCGTCCTTTTCTAATTGACGAATGTGATTTTCAAACACAAGCAAGGCGTCTTCCTTGTCCATTTCTAATAAGTCTGCATCTTCCGCGAAAGCTGCATGTTGCAGGAGCAATGCTTGTGCCTCCTGCCAAGTGGTCCTGTACGTAACATCGGTCATAGTATCTAAAACTTGAGCTAGTCTCTTAGTATTCCGTTTCTTCAGCTGTTTCGAATCCTCTTTTTCACGTTTAGCCAAATTGAAAATAACGTCTTCGTAAATGTCTCGGCGGTCCGAGTCACCTACAGCTCTCCACACCTCCAAGTTACCATACATCTCTTCGCACTTGTAATATTTCGTCGTACTTGTCATTCTATCGTTCTCCAACAGAAATTGTTCCAAATCCTCCTTTGCTTTCTTCAACCTGTTTAACACAGCATATATTATTCCCTCCTCCTTTTACGCTCAAATCCTGCTCATCGTATAACAACATCACTTACCTCAATCGTTCTTGTTCGCGCTCCTCTTTAAGCTTTTGTGTTTTGTACGCATTGAACGCTTGCTTACGCTCGTTCAGCTTCTTCATTTGCGGATACCTCGGGTCGCTTTGAATTAATTTCACTGCCTGTTCCCAAGTGGCGTTCGACGGCACATCTCTTTCTCTTAGTAACTCTTTGAACGCTTCGATTGCCTCTTTCTTATCTTTGAATTGCATTTTTGGTTCAGGGGTACTAGTGCGACTGTCGTTCGCCGATCCCTTCGCAGAATTACTATCCTCGTCCGGCTTCGCAGGCGGAGTAGGAATGTTTATCGCCGCAAGCGTAGCAGCCATAGCTTGCTCAATCGCAGACTTTCCACCTGGCTCTGGTGTGCTAGTCTGGGACGCATTTGTCATTGCGATATTTGGGGATAAGTGTTGTTGCATGGCTACAGGAACTATACTGAAAGACCACAGGACATTGGTAATTACACTTCAATCCGACGCTTTGCCCTTTTGTATCGTCAGAGCATATAATCTGTAACATTTACTAACGTGTTTGTGGAACTCGCGACAACTGCTGCCGCGGTCGCTGCGGCTTCTTCGGCTGCGATTCGTGTTTTCAATTCTTCCAATTCGCTAGGGATAGTCCACCTGGATTCCTTAGTCGTTACGTTATGATAATATACTTTCCCATTCTCGGATTTATATTCTTTCCAAGGGCATTGCGATAGAAGCAGCTCGCTAGGCGTTTTTAGTTCGTCCGGTTTCTCCCACAACGATTGCTTTGTGATACCATTGTAATAATACGTTCTGCCGTCCGGAGCTTTGTGCTCTGTCCAATCGCTCTTCTTGTCTGACGCTGCAATAGGTTGAACACTAGATGCGGCTTCGCTCGCTATAGGTGCTGGGGGAGGAATACCTGGTGCTGTTATTTGAGGAGGTGCTGCTAAAATATAAGGAATATTTGAATAAAGTATACTTTTAATAGATTAACCGACATGTCGTAAGTAGAAGTATTGACCTATAACTCCGGCATCGGGTGGAGGAGCAGCATTTATTGGAAAACTAAAACCAGGAGGAGGGATGGAGAATTGTGGAGGCATTATGCCCGGTGGGCCGGGCGGCAGGCTAGGGGGAGGTATGAAGGGTGCGGTGGGCATAATAGGGGGTACAAAACTAGAAGCGATATTTGGAGTGGCTGGTGGAAACCCGGGTACCGCAGCAGGTGGTGGTATACCATCATTCGAAGCCTATAACACATTGTAAAATAAAAATGAAATGTAAGACTTTCAAATTATACATCGCACATAGTGGGAAAAATTATTTCACTTAGGAAACAGCGAGGAATACGAAATCGCTCCGTGATTATTAAATATTCCTCGCGTATCGCCAACGGCAACGAGGAAACGTTAGAAAAGCAACACAAAGTATAAAAATGGAGTTTTATTTCAAAATTATGTCCCTGAAAATTATTTTCAAATCGTAATAAACAGATTATCAATGAAACTCGGGAGCAAGGTTACTAGCTGTTAAACACTTATTCTATGTTAAATATTGGCATACCATTTTCTTAAGAACAAAGGTATCCACTTTTCGAGTCAAATCATTGAAAACAAAAAGTATCTCTTAAAAATCACCACGTTTAATTGTTTATAAATCAAACGATGCAGGCACACACTACCTCTTAACATAAACTATACTAAATTATATTCGATAGTACGCGATAGCACGAAACTATACTAAATCACGCGTAAACACAGGGTGACCGTAAAATCTTACACCTACTTACCTTCCCCGTCACCAAGTGTCCCGTATAATTACACTCGAATTAAATATGTATTGTAATATATACCTCGATTAAATCAACCCATATATTACATCCCGTGAAATATCACGGAAACACGATATATCTCCACTAAACTCTTCCCGATAAATTCAGATCTCAAAGTCACCCTATATAACACATCACTTCTCATAAGTCGTACTTATCGATAGAGTATATAATTTTCCATTGCTTAAAATTTAGCGTTTACATATTTTCCACTGAAACACACGGTGAAAAATAAATGATTGAAAGAATTATACGCAGCGGAAAATGAAAAGTGGGATGGATAAATGGATTGAAGACATTTCTATACGAACAAGCTTTTCTGACAGCTCTGCAAAATCATGTGTGACAACGATCTACTGACATCGACATCGATGGCAATAACTGTGTCTACTGGTGCCTACGTATGCGCACATACGTGGTTTGCGTACGAAAATCTTAACATCGCGTTAAGGCGTGTTATCTGTGAGGAATTGGAATATCACGTTTGATAACCGATCATTCGTACAATTTTCCGACAATGCCTTCTTAAACACCGTGAAATAATGCTTCAGGCCAGATCTGAATTCCGACTATTATCGCCCATTATCCCAACCTAATTCTAAGTAAACACGTTCATGAAAGGTCGTGTAATTTAATTTAAAAGAAAAAAGAGACAGCACGGAACTGTAACGTTTTGCAAAGATGTTCAAAAAGTTCAAGGATAAACTCGCGGAGGAGATGAAACAATCGCCTGCCAGGCTGCAGGCAAGCATGCAGCAGCTAGCACAGGTTTGACATTTCATGGAATACTGAAATATATAAAATCCGGGCTAACGTAGGATTAAGAATGATAAGGTGTTTCAGCCGGACAGACTCATTCCCCTCTTCTCTGCGTATCGTATATGTATTAATAAATGTTAATTTAATTTAGGCAGTCGTATCCCCTGCTCTATCCAATAGTTCGATACAAGATTTATCTACATCCAACGATAATTTTAGCCTCACAGAGGAAGGAGATGGTAAGTTTCCGGTTTCGCACGTGTTTCCTTGCGATAACGATAATTAGAACCGTTTCGTGTTATATACTTATTATTAAAATTACCTCTGGTGTATTTAAGAGTATAAATTTGAAGTGATCGTTATATACAGGCAGAATTTGTAGTAAATATCCATATTTATTTTGCATTGCAAATATTCTACTTTGGTAGTATTAAATGTATTATATTAATTTCTAGAAACTCCCAAGAATAGCCCAGCTAAGCACGGTTTCCAAAACGTCGACTTGATGTCACCCATGTCAAATTCGATGGGTATATCGAGAAAATCGTCGATTAGCAGCGTTGCCAGTGATAGCTCGTCTCTTTTCCCGATTTATGAAAGCCCCGCTAACTTGTATCACTTGCAGGTGAGAGTCGCTTTGGAAGTGTTGATCGCACGCTAACCGAATGTGAGTAACCATTGACTCTTGTTTCCTTTGTAGTCTGATATGGATCAATCGGCCAGCGAAATAGATGAGAATATAAGTTCACAGTTGGATAAAGTTACGAAAGATCAGATATATACAGCGTATCGAAAAGTACAAGCAAAGTATCATAAATATCGTGGAAGATACACGGATTTAGCAACTCATTATAGAGAGTTAGAGAGGGTGAAGGGCAAGCTGGAGTCTGTTTTAGTCGAAACTCAGGATAAAGTGTTGAGACGTATAGCAGATTTGAAGGAACAGTGTCAGTTGGAACAGCAAGCGAAAGCTCATTTAGAGGAAGCATTGAGAAATGATATCGAAGAAAAGGATCATATAATAAATGCATTAAATACAAAGGTAAGATTTGAAAGAATTGTCATTGTGTAATAAATTCTATCGGCACTTTTATTACAGATAAAACTCCTGCAAACAAACGGACCCAGCTTAGAAGGCGCGACGTCGGACGCTGATGATCGCAAAGAAACTGTAAAAGATAATCTCATCGATTTAAATGTTGAATCATCTAATAGTTCTAATGATAATTCATTGCTAACGGAGAATGCGCAGTTAAAGGACAAACTGAAGAAATTGGAAAGCGTTGTTTTGAAATATAAGGAGTCTTTGAAACGGAATAAAGAAAAGTTCACTGAAGTGCAGACTGAGAAAAACGCGTTGGAATCCGAACATGAAGTATTACAAAATTCTTATACGGAGAAAGAAAAGGAATTGAGTAATGCGTGTACAGAAGTAAAAATCTTAAGCGATCAAGTGAATGTTTTAAAGAAACGCGAGGAAGAGTCTGTTATATCTTTAGCAGAGAACAAGCTTTCAATACACAGGGAATTGGAAGACAAGGAAGAGCAGATCAAGCAACTCCGATTAGACTTGAAACATATGACAGAATCTAAGGACAGTCTAAGCGAAACTATCGATAAATATAAAGTGGAATTGGAGAAATTGCAATTAATACATAGTAGTCCACAGTTAGATGCAGACAAAAGGGAAGTGATACAAGATATCTCGAGGGGAAAGTCCGAAGCTCTGAAACTGATGCAGCAAGAAATGCAGCAGAAATTAATCAATTTGGAAGAGAAAATGGGATTGAAGTATCACGAAGAAGCCGATCGTAATAAGGAGCTATTGAAAAAATTGGAGAAATTTGAAAAGGAAGATACGCAGGGACAAACGTCAAAAGTTGAGGACAGTGACGTACTTCAAGAACTAAAATCCGAATTGCGTGAGAAGGAAATTGAATTACAAACATTAAAAAATAAGGTAGAAGAATTGGGAAAACTTATCGAGGAGTACCAAAGTGATAAGGACAAATTGTGCATGGAACTTTCAAATTCTAAACTGATGTGTACAGAGCTGAAAAAGGAGCAAGGTGCGCAGAATATCATTATAGAAGAAAGGAAGAAGGAAGCGCAGTCAACGATCGAGAAGCTACAGGCAACTATACAAAGTGTCGACAAAGAATTGGAGAATATGAGGGGTGCTTTAACCGATAGGGATAAAGTGTGCGAGAATTATAATATTAAAGTTCACGAATATGCAACGAAGCTAGAAAAGGCTAAGGAAAGATTATTCGCCCAAGAGGTGGAAATAAAGGCTCTTAAGGAGAAGACACAGGATACAACGGAATTAAACAGATTAAACGAAGACCTGGAAAACAAAAGCACTGAATTACTTGGAGTGTACAGCGAACTTAAGTCTTGTAAATCTCTAGTCTCTGACCTTAAAAATAAACTGCGCGCAGATAATTCTAACATTGATTTACTTCGTAACGAAAGAAACAATTTAATTAAAAATATATCGAACTATAAAAATTCTATCGACGTGTTGAAAGAAGACAAAATGTACATTAAAGGCAATGTGATGAAACATTGTGCGGAATTGAATAACGAAATTTCTATTTTGAAGAATGTGCTTGCTACGTGTTTAAAAGAAAACGGCACTGTCCAGAACGATGAAATACAACATTTGCAAATAAAGTTGAAAGAATTCGAAGAGCTGAAGCGGAAATACGATGAGCTAGAGGCAGAATTAAGGGACACTGTATGTCTTAAATCTGATTTGGAAAAGTGTAGGGTACAGTTGAAGGAGATGTCGGAGAAGCTTGAGCAACAGAATGAAGTTCATTTAAAAAATTCGAAATTGATAGCCGAAATTGATAATCTTAATTTCAAATTATACGATTTAAGAAACCTACCGGAGGAATTGAAATTATTAAAAGTGGAGTCTGAATCTTTAAAGGAAGAGCTTAACAATGTTAACATCTCGAATCGGACACTTTTCGATGAAGCGTCTAATTTGAAGACGCAACTCGAAAGAGCAAATCAGAATTCCATTGAATTAGAAGAATTGAAACATAGGTACTTGGAAGCCACAGAAATTATCACTTCGTTGAAATCCGAAAATTCCGATTGCAATAAATTAGAAGAGAAAACAAATGTGTTGCAAACAGAAATAATATCCTTAAAAGAAGATATATCTGAGAAAGATAAAGAAATATGTACTCTTAGCGAAGAATTAAGGGTCAAAGAAAACTATGTGATAAGATTGAAAAATGAAGATGATAACCGCGTAAAGTTGATCGAAGAGCACGAGAAGAAAATTAGCGAGCTTATGGATTCCAATAAAGCATTGCAGAAAACTGTGCAAACAAAATTAGGGCAACTGGATAAGTTAAAAGCTATTAAAGAACAACAGGATGTAACGATGCAGAAATTAAACGATGAATTTAACGAAGCGAGGAGGAGGAACGCTGAATTATTAGAGCAGTTAAAAATGTTAGAGATTGAGATGGATGCACTGAAATCTGAAAACAGCCAGCTAATAACATTAAAAAATAATAATTCAATTATAGCTTCGGAATTAGAGCAGTTGAAATTAACCCACAGTGAAATCAACTTGGAAAACAAGAGTCTGAAAGATAAACAAAATGAATTTCAAAAGTATAATCAAGAATTGCACGACTCTAACGAGCGGTTAAAGGAAAAAATTTCGGATTATGAGAAGCATAGTCAACAATTGTTGGACGACAGTACGCGATTCCAAGGGCTAATTGAAGCACACGAATGCAAGTTGCGCGAACAGAGTTATAAAATAGACAGCCTACAGAATGATAATGTAACGTTAAATACAGAATTGAAGAGCAGAAGTGAGGAATTAAACTCAGAAATCAAAGAACTGTTTTTGCGTGAGAAACAAACGGAAGAAATTAAAGAACTTCTTGCAAAGGAGAATCAGGCGTTGCATGCTGAGCTGTCGGATTTAAAGTTAGCCTTAAAGGATAGTAAAACTATGGAAGAGAATAATAAAGAGCTTGTAACGAATCTAGAGATACTTAAGCAGGAACTTGCGAAACTGCAATCTGTCGACGCAGACAACAATGCGTTAAAATCAGAATTGAATAGCTTGAAGGAAGAGAGGAGTAATTTAGAAAAAATACATTCACAGAACATTGAACTAACTAACGAGAAGTTATCTTTGCAGAATAGAATTGCTGAATTAGAAAGTGTGAGCTCTGTGAATACAAAGCTTCAGTCTTATGTAAATAATTTAGAATCTAAGATATCCAGTTTGCAGCAAATAGAATCGAAGAATGTCGAATTGAAAACCGAGCTTGATACATTGAGAGCTGCAAACACAGACGTACTATCTCAAATAAAGAATGTAAATGTAGATAAAGAGCAGTTAACGGTAGAATTAGACGAATTAAAGCTTATAGTAGATGAGAAAGTAGCAGAATTGAAATTGTTAGACAATAGAAATACAGAGTTGTTAAGAGAAATTGAGAGATTAAAATATTCAACGGGAGACGAAGCAGCAAGAGAAACAGAAGTGTCGAGAAATACTATTAAATGCTTAGAGGAAGAGATCGTCAAGCTACGGGCAGAATCAGAAATTCTTAAAGAATCAAATATTGTGCTGCAGAAAGAAATACAAAATGCTAATAGTAATAAGGACATAGGTGAATCTCTCAGAGAAGAGAGTGACAGGCTAGAAGAAGAAAATAAAAAGTTAGACGCGCAATTGGACGAGGCATTAATAACATTTCAGGCGAAAGAATCGCAGATGCAGATTGTTAACGATGAATTAAAGAATCAAGCGGACAAGCTGCGAGAAGAATTAAAAACCAACGAGGAAGAGCAGAGCATGAGATTGAAACAGTTGGTTAAAGAATTTCAGGCTCAATTGCAGGACAAAGAGGAGGAATTGCATGCTGCGCTGGAAAAACGGTTTGGTAAGTTAAAGATTTCTAGAATCTCCGAGTTATCTGAATATAAAAGTATTGCAACTAACGCGGTACACACCTTTCCTTAGATCGCCAGCAGAATTACGAATCGAATCTTATCCAACAATACAAAGAACAGCTAAAAGACTTCCAAGTGGAGTTGACTGCAAAATCTGAACAGATTGAAAATCTAATTTTGGAAAATAAGAATCTAATGGCGCAGAAAGCAAAGGACATAAATCAATTAATGGAGACGATTACGCAAATAAAGAAGGATCAGTCCGACGAAGTCAGGGAAACTGAGAAGAAATGGAAATCGATTATACAACAAAAAACTAACAAGCTAGAAGCGAAACACGAGGAGGAGATTAATGAATTAACGACAGAATGGCGAAACGAGAGGAGGGTAAGTTAAAACAATTTTAACCCACGTTAATCCCTTTGGTAAAATTGATTTTTATTTTCATTTCATTTCAACCACCCTTTGCTATTATTTCAATAATTTTATTTACGTATTAATTATATTTAAAATTTTTTCTAATTCCATTTCCATTTATGTTTCTTTCCAGCCTGATATACAATCTGATTTGCTTGCTAAGGTAAAACGCTTTGGTCATTTTGTTTCGTTGAATCTAACAAATTTTAGTTATACTTTGTTGCATTATTCCTTATTGCATATATAATATGTACAGATAATTAAATTCGCGAATAAATATATGTAGGTAAGGAATCGCGGAACTATAATTGGGTATAAAATTTTTTCAGGAACTAGAAAGCACTTCGCGAGTTGCTATGGCAGCAGTACAGTCCAATACCGGCTCCTTCCACACGCTTCAACAAACATTAACAGCTCAGAGACGAGAATTAGCCGAGCTTAGAAAATTGGTAAAGTTAAGACACGATACACTAGAAGATTCAACAGAAATCGAGTACCTTAGGAATATTTTATTTGAATATATGATGGGAAGAGAAACAATGGTGCTTGCTAGAGTGATCTCTGCGGTGGTGAAATTTGACCAAGAGCAGACAGCAAAAATACTTAAGAAAGAGGAGGATAAGATGACACTGGTAAATAAAATCAGCAAGTACATATTACAATCTTAAAATGACTTAATTCTACACCACCTTGGCGTTTCAGCTTGGTTCTCTGGGTCTCGCATAGTGCAGAATATTGTATATAATATAAAATTGTGTAAGTACTTTTATATATTAGGATGTAAGTATCTTGTACTTATATTTATAGGGCATAGATTTTTAAAAAGAACTGCTACGTTCTATCAAAATTATACATAACGTGTAGGGAATATATAATGTAAAAAAGTTTGCACATTTTACTGATAAGTATATGACGAGGTATGATTGTTTCGCTTTCTAGTATATCTCCTACCGTACAAGGATAAATATTAACTGTTCAGCTATAGATATGGTATGTTCATATTAACTTTTATAACTATTTATAAATTTATTAATAGAATAAACATCTACTGTTACAACAGTCGCCTGTAATTTATGCACATAGCTTTCCCTGAAACTCATAAAGGTACAAAGAATCGTGTATTATTTCGCAAGATAATTCTGTTCCATTACTTATGTAACTTTATTTCGAAAAAGGTAACAATCATTAAGACTAATGTATTTTTAACATGTACATAGATCATGTAATTAACATATAATTGATCAATAAAATTAAGTTAGAAATTGTATTACATTGCTAGTAGCTGCTACTTTGTAGTAGACTACACTACTCTCATGCACACTGTTTATATTACTTGGCTGAGTAATCATTAGCGTAACGCCTCGATGTTACACCAATTGCTGAACATCCTCCAGTTTCGAATCGAAGAAACTTTTTCTGTGAAAAATTGGTGCATTTTTTCGGAATATTATATAGTTCTCATTTCCATTTGCCGTGAACAATCTTTTGCCGTCTTCCCCTAGCAGAGTTCTCAAGGCGATGTTTCTGTTCAATAACTTTTCATAAAATTCTTTTCCACCTTGAGTGTAGTCAGAGCCCAGCTCGGATACTTTTCTATCGGAGATAACGTCGGTTTCATAATTTAGCGATGATATTGTTCCGACCCAAGTAAGAATTCCTCCGCCGATAAAAGCAGAGTTAATGAAATATCGAACCCCTTTTGGTTTTGTAGGAAGCTTCATTGTTGTTCTAATTACATTATACATTAGATATACCAATGCAATGTGTAGTACATTATGCATCAGCCTTATGATTGGATCGTCTTGTTGTATCTTTATAATCTCTCGAGCTATCGCAAACTTCTGAGCATTCTCGGAGAGCACCAAGGAGCCTAGGAAGATTTTAGCAGCTCGTTTGTTCCAATCGATGGGTTTATCGTAGATAAATACTTCATCTTTGTTTATATTCTCCACATTCTCGTAATCAAAGTGTATCGGTACTCCAACTACAGCGCCTTTCTTTGTAGAATACGATCCACCGTGATACATGTTATAACCATATGTATGAAAGAGTTTGATATTTTTGTCTTCTGGTATTCCCAGATCGCTTAGTACTTGTTTAAATCTTTGTTGAAGTGTCTCTTTAACAGGTTCTTCTGTTTGATCCCAGCTGTTTTTAACATTCAATGCAATAAACGAATGCTGCGTAGTATAAAAAAAATCGTCGACGTACCCAAATACTCACCGATACTTGGCGTTAAATTGTCTGAACTTTTCCAAGTAGATAGTTTGCGGTAATAAAGTCGCAGAAACTACAACAGCAGTTGTACCTATCATTGCCAAGTGTCTCCGGGACATTGTGGAAGAATTGACTTTTTACAAATTCTACAATGAATAAACTTGGTATGATGAAGTATTTAAAATAACGAAGAATAGAAATAACTCGGGCAGCAACGAATTATGTACAACAATGATACCATGGCAAACAAAGAAAATTAAATTACAATTCAAAGAAATTAGAAAGACAGTTTTTATTATGCGTTACCGATACATAAATATAACCTAGAAATAGCTTGATAAAAGGTATATCAATGATAACAATATATTCGTTTGAATTCGATGTTCGTTAGAAAATGTAGTATTTCAGAACCGAGATCCTAAAAGTATTCTATATAATGGAGAAAAGACTTGCCAATAGATATACACTATTCACGCTTTGTTACAGTTGTAACGACTATCAAAAATATTTCCAATATTCCGAACAAACTATTATCAAGAGAACAGTACAACAAATCTTTCAGATTCTTTCATACTTTTCGAATGTTATTTTATAAAATAAGTACCGAAACCGACGGCACGTGTATTGCGTGCTTACATCACGTATTATCTATATCTATCAAACACCTAAATAGATACTGATAGCATACAGTGGACATACAGAACTATAAATTTTCATTTTCAATCCATCGTACATCAAATTTCACGCCTGCAAACAAACGTTTACGTAACATTTGCGACGGTGTGCGCTATGTTATGTTCAATAAAATTCATCTTATTGGGTCGATTCAATATCCAACCCAGTACGTGGTACCAAATTTAAATTCCGAACCATCGGGCAATGTTAAAATGCAACTAATCAAGCCGGCAGAAATGAGTCTGAGGAGGTAGCCGCATAACGTGTAACGAAATTCAAAAAGGAATTCTCAATCTCATTACAACCTTGACTCTTCATTTCCCCTGTTGTTTTGTTTACCACATGCACAGCGAGAGCTGGTATATGTACTTACGTTTACCGTCAGCGATGTGTGAATTAGTAACAAGTACGGTCACTGATGATAGAAAAAAAATTCAAGCACAAATCCGAGTCGACAGTTTGTTGCCGGCATCCTTCAGTTAGTGCGGATCGCGGAGATGGATATAAGCACGTGTTCTCTCAACAGTCAAAACGTCCCTCAATCCGCGGC
Source organism: Andrena dorsata (assembly GCA_929108735.1). Classification (NCBI taxonomy): domain Eukaryota; kingdom Metazoa; phylum Arthropoda; class Insecta; order Hymenoptera; family Andrenidae; genus Andrena; species Andrena dorsata. The sequence continues at coordinate 37,089,442 of OV815489.1, read as the reverse complement.
GCAGGAAAAATTTTACCAGTGGGTGTTTTTATGGCTACACGGCCTGCACACGGAATCGAATAATGGAAACAAAATGAAGCCGGACGTACCGACGCTGGCTAGTTTTCTGCAAGCGATCGGTTTTAAACTCGTATCGTTCGAAAAGCACAATGACGCACACGTTAAAAATAATGACGAGAATGGTACCGAATCGGCGTCCAAGGCAGGGGTCCTGAAAATCGCGATCGACTGCGGCACATCGAATATGAGAGCGATTTTGGAGTTGGGAGACATTGCGTGCCGATGCCCTAATCCTGATCATGTCAAGGACGCGTCCTTTTGGAGCATCAGTGGCACCGGTCCTATTGGAAGTACTGTACGTAACAAGTAACCGTTTCTATTGTAATTCAAGCGGGATTCTTCTAAACTGATTACCGTAAATTAACAACTCTGCACAATTGTTTTCAATCGATTTTAATTCGCCCAAAGTGTATCGTGCGGGAAATCGGACGGTGCTTTCTTTTACCAGTAGCTTGCTCGATATTTATTTCAGGACAACATCGTGCAGAAAGTAGAGGAGACCGGAAGTAACTTGCTGCCCCGTCTGTCGAAGGATGTTACGAGAGTTTTGCACGATGTATCGTACAGACTGTTCGAGACGATAGTATGCGAGCCGGATGTGAATCGTAATATCAGTTTGAATGCCTCGCGCTCGAGTAGCACGTCTTGCGAGCTGAGAGCTAAGGAAGAATTCTTAAACAAGGAGGTTGGAGTCGTGAGAAGCCGCACGCAACCGGAAATGCGTTTCCGTCCGAACAGTTCGAATTCAAAAGCGAGTATATTATTCGTATAACCGCGATCTATGCCTCTGTGCAATCAGACTCGATCGGTGTCGTTATTAATAAACGTAGAGTCTCTTGAGAAACACCTGAATATTTTCTAAGGCAGTGCTTCTCCAAAAATCAGGAAAGAAGTGGCAGTGGTTCTCAAGCCACTCGAAGTGGGAATGGAACCCCGACGTGCCCGAGTAAGCCCGTTTTACAACGTCAGAAAACATGGGACATTGACATTGAAACCGGAGGTCAAGACGGAGAGCCACGACCAGCGCCACTGAAACTCGCCAGATCCCCTTCAATTGCCGCTGAATTGTCGATTTCCTTGGGACAGATTTCCTTACAGGACGAGATCGGAAATCCCAAGAATGCAGCTGAATATATCATGGGGGCGCAGCTGAATTTGGAGAAGGCTCTTAAAATGTTATCCCTCAAGAACCCAATTATTTTAAACGATCTGTCGCCTAATCAAGGTAATCACTTCCTAGATTAATACCATTTAAATATCGTATATTTATTATACGTTGATCTTTTAGCCCATTCTATGCCAGATATCGACGGAGCATCGGTGAAGTCTGCACCGGCTGTTGTCATATCCCCAGCTGTTGCCATTAGTCCGTATAAACCGACTCAATCGTGCACGACCGACAACAGCAGGCCGCTGTCGAAATTGAGTAACGCGACCCACGAGCAGCTATTGGCGAAATCGAATCCTGGGCGTTCAATGATAACGCCGAAAGCGCGTCGCAGTATAGGGCCGACGCTCTCTAAATCCGTCGCGCCAAAAAGCGTGAAAAACGAGTCGGAAAACGCGAAGTTCCGCCGTCGTAGTTTTCACGTCCCTTCGTCGGCTAATTCTACTTTCACGTTGCCATCGAAACCATCAGACGCGGGCCAAAGATTGATGGGAAACGGGAAGCCCATCGCGACGAAGACCAATAATACGTCTATACCTATGAAAATAAAACCGATACAAGCGTCGAAGATCGGCACACGGATCGCCAAATCGAAGGAATGAGCGATCCTTTTATTTATATTAGATTTAGCCAGTAAGCATTTTAACATTGTATTTAAAACATTTTAAACGAAGAATCATTCAGATATTTTATTATTATTATATTTAAATGCTGTATAACGCCTGATAATATATTACGTGCACACGCATTAATACGAATTCGTTATCTCGATGGGAATCGCTCTTTTGTTACATACGCGACCTGTGCGCCCTGTTCTGTAATTCGAAAATGGCGGGCTTTTAGCTCTTGCCATCTTGGAACGTTTTAGATCAGTTAGAACATCAGAACGATATCTGCTGCTCGGGCACAGAAGTCTGTGATTTGGTGTTTGAAGCGTGTGTATATATACTTCGCGTGCCCGTACTTAAGATGGCTGTGGTCTAATAAAGTGTACAATTAACGTTTAATAAGACTGCGGAATCTTCGAGGAAGCCGTATAGCCCGTGGGATCTGGCGGGCCTCTTGCCGTAGCGTTGCTTTTCACGACTTTCGTGCGCCGTGCTCATTCACGATACTTATTTGGTACATTTCTATGTCAGCGCTGTACGTTGGACAACTCGTGATTTGGAGCATGCGCCGATATTCGTTTCCTTAGCCATTCTGTTTCTTGGGGTCGGCGGTAATCATTGCTCGTGATTAGTTACACTACTATTGTGCTAGGTTGTAGAGGCACGGTCTTTGAAGGATTTACGGGGGACACGTATCATGTGCGCGTATTAACTATCGCATTCGGAATGCGCGGGACAACGGGACGGACTCTACGTGTAACATTTGCTCGCTTCACCGATTGATCGATCGAGAAACATTGTAAGCACCGTGCGGTTTTTTAGCTGCCTCACAAAAGAGGATTACGAAGTTGCATTCGCGTGTATATATATGTGTGGCTATATGTACGTACACACATATACGGTGTCGCGTTTCATCGGTCCACGGTATACGGAGCACAGGATACAAACAGTCTTCAATGGAATGAGAGGCGTGTCACAAGATCAGGTATGCGGACCAGCGGAGAGTAACGTTTGGTAACGTTACACATCGGGACATAACGATGACTATAATAATTTATATTAGAAGAGCGAACATCTGGACGGTTGTATGGAACATGGATATATTTTCCACGTAGATTGCAACGGATCTGGCAAATAATCCATGTACGCGAGCGGCGTTAATGATGCACGCAGCGGGACGAATAGAGATTTCAATGTTATGCCGCGAAATTCTCTTTCATGGCAGACATGTCGACATAATGGCGTCAATGTTCCCTTCGACTATAGATAACTGGATCCTACATTCCCTCTACCCATTCCTTGCATGTCGCAATAAAACATTAAACGGGCCACGTGACCCGCTTCAATCACGTGGTACGTTCTAAAAGCCGGGTCCCCGAACCTGCGCTCTGAAATATTGTTTTATTCCAGTTTATGACAAATGGCAACGACGCGTGTGACGGCGAAATAATTTTTCCGAATCACACAAGCGTGCATCGCACAGTTTCGCCTCGCAGATGATGTGATAGCAGCTTTAATAATAGTAACTTCGCGTTTACCGCACTCCGAAATTTCGGTTTCTTACGGTATAAATTGTAGAATATCAAACGCGATATAGGTATCACTTTGTAATATATTGTCGTAGTCGAGCGTTCGACGCCCGATAGTTAAACGTTTCGTTGCAAGAGAAATCGATAGGATTGTACTTCGACGTGAATATGTTTATGCCGAAATAGCATTATTATTTACATGGGTGATTTATTATTCTTGCAGACAAATGTGCGCTAGCACTAACAACATATCCTCAACACACCGGTCGCAGTTAAACAGCTAAGGAAGAAGACGAACCTCGCGAAATTCACTTAAGGCCTGTGGCGCGGTTTTAATAACATCTCGCTAAGCAAAATGGCAGAAGAGTGCAGTGACGTTAAGTCAGCGGGCCCGTCTTCGCCGCGAAGTCCACAGAACAGCAGCGCGGGCGGGAAACCTAGCAGTCCGCACTCGCCCAGGCAGCCGAGGCGGGTGAAGTTATCGCAGCAACAATTGGACAGCATGACAAAGGACGAGCTAGCAGCCAAGTGGCATGAACAGGACTTGTATGTGGAGTGTCTAGAGGCCCAGGCGGCAGCCCAGGAAGGTACTGAGATCACATGAGTGAGACCATCTCACTCGCCACATTTCTTAAGCGAATTTACGAATGCCAGAACACAACGGTCTCTTGTATACGAGACAAGACTCTTATAGGGACGCTAAGATTAGGGACCAAGCGTTTTACTCGCAAAGTGCTTAGGATAATAATGACACTAAGTTTTTATATTTTAAGATTGATAAAAGTCCTCGAGTAAGTAAGTAGCATACTCTAACGTAGGTGAAATCATTAAGAACGTCTCTTACCACATGGATATGCGAAATTTCGATTGTAGACAAATTTATGTATCCGTTTAAGTATTGGATTGATCGGTTTGGTAATATATTTCTTAGCTACAGGATAGTGTGATATTACTAATATTGTATTAACTTTCAAAAACTACATTTGTGATGTGTAGTGCGGGCAATTAAATTAACGCCAGTATGTACAGTGCTTGAAATTTTATCGGTGAGCAGAAGTGGTGTGGCGGTTACGTATACCGCCTATACGAGAGAGTCTTATTACAATATTATATAGAAATGACGCACGTTCCTATGATCCGGCGTTAAGTTGCGCCAGCATTGATACTAAATGATTCCTTAATACGGAAATTAAAGTGCTCTATTGGAAAAAGAAAACAGTGATATTGTGTGACAAGAAGAGATGATGAGGTTTCTTTGAACGTGTTTGCTATGAATCACTCCTTTCGCCGCCAATAAACGCGCACAGCTTACTTTTAATATGATCTCGTAAGTGACTGTGCAGTGCGCGCTTATCTTTCTACAGTGTAGTAAAGTCACACTGGCAAAAAAAGAAAGCAAGACAGTGCGTGTGTGTATGTGTGTACATTGGATATCGAGTTTCCACTTTGCGGGGATTAAATGAAATACAACATCCTTGCTGGCTCTGAATAAACAGCTTGGCAGAGTAAAAACAGAGGCCCTATGTCATCCTTTGGCCAACAAAACACTGTGCCAGGAGTGCGTGAACCTAAGTCTTGGTGAAGTACGAAAACCTTTAATTGATGCAGTTACCATCTGAAATTCCAGTTGCTTTCTCCGATCCTAATATCTTTAACGATGTCTTATATTTTACGTATATCTCATGAAACCGAATTCCTTTAATTATGTTCCTAGACACCCGTCCCTGTCTATTCCCATTACGAACGCAATTCATGCATGCATTTGTACCTGCACCATAACTTCCTGATGTCCGAATACCGAACTGAAAAAATACAAAACCTGATCGAATAAGGCCAGGGAGGTCATCTTGTGACAACATCTGTGTCCGCAACAAGTAGTCTGTCTATTCTCATGGAAGAAAATTAACGTCCACTCTTGGTCTCGGTGGAAGCACAGAGAATCTCACAAATGGCACGATGCAACGACTCCAAACTCAAAGTATGCGCTAATTAAAAATGTCAGTTGTCGGGCAGTCAATGTCACATACCTATAAAAACATATTTTGTTTATGCGCACTTAGGGCAAAACAGTATGTAGTAGATTTTCACCACTATGCTTTATTTCACCAAAAAAAACATACAATTACGAAGTATACAGATAAAGTGTACAGAGTATTCTGTGCCATTAATATCATATATGTACATATACTATAAGGTTTCAAGCTCTCTATGTGTCTCATAAATTAGTACGCTGTGAGAAATAGTTAAAAAAGAAGAAAAGTAAAAAGTTTTAATTTCAAGTACAAGAGTTATTTAAATAAAAAAATGAGTAATCCTTACATCTTTAAACATTAATCCATGAACTTAATAAAAATAAGCTTAAAATAAATAGTGTTATTATAATGCAAAATTAAAAAGTTCAAGTTATAACTAAATGTAGGTTTACGTTGTATTGAATATAAAATGTTTGTTTGCAAGTAAAGAAAGCAAAATCCTCTACTGATAAATTGCACTTGGATGTCTCGCACATTTAAATACAATTCCATTTCGCAAGGATAGTGATACTAATAAGCGTACATCGAATTGACGAAGCACATAGACAGCTTTAAACAGTGAAAGTTGAATTGGCAGAAGAAATGATGTAATATTCTTTTATAGGTGAACTAACTTCGTTGAGAGAGTCTGAAAGCAAATACAGGCAGCAACATGCAGAAGCATCTCATAGAGAGAAAATCTTAGTCAGAAGACTTGCTTCTAAAGAACACGAATTACAAGAATATATTGTATGTAGACATCGTACCTTTCAATATACCGAATGTAAAAGTTTTCAAAAAGACACTTAACACAAGCATTTCACTCGGATTTATTTTAGAATCAAATTGCTGAAATGAAAGCCGCTAATGCTCCGTCCGCTGCCGCATTAAGATCCGCCCTATTAGATCCGGCTGTTAATATTTTAATTCAAAAATTAAGGCAAGAACTTGTCACGACCAAAGCTAAATTAGAAGACACCCAAAACGAGCTTAGCGCGTGGAAATTTACACCGGACAGGTAAAGAGGCTTGTTTTATCATTCCCTTACTATATTTCCTTCCTGGAATTTAAAGATAAGTAAACATATCCACTTGCCATTTCCATTTCTAGTAATACTGGGAAAAGGTTAATGGCGAAATGCAGATTACTGTATCAGGAGAATGAAGAATTGGGTCGTATGATTGCCAGCGGTAGAATCGCCAAGCTCGAGGGAGATCTTGCGCTTCAGAGAAACTTCAGCGAGGAAATGAAGAAGTCACAGTCAGGTATCTCATGTCTTTTCTCTCATTTATTAGCGCCAAGTATGTCCCGAGACAATTTAACAAATACTCTGCCTTCTCGCGTATCCTCTGCTGTAGAATTGGACGAATTTCTGCAAGACTTGGACGAGGACGTAGAAGGGATGCAGAGCACGATTTATTTCCTGCAACAGGAGCTGCGTAAAGCGCGCGAATCTGTAACATTGCTGCAGCAGGAAAATGCAGCGCTGAAGACGAACTCCAGTGAGAATAACTTAACGAACGGCTTGTCTCCGCATACGCCGCCGATTAAAAAGGAGGAATCAGACGAGCACTCGGTGTCGGACGCGAAGGCTCTGAAATCGATGGAGGATAGTGATGTGTGCAAAGGTGCTAGGACTCCGCCGTTATCATCCGGACGGTCGCCGCAGTGTGAGTTCTCGAGTACTGAAAGAACAGAACGGGTCGAACGAAAGCCTAATCAAGCGGAGCATATTGACGAGAGCTCCAGTGATTCGGCCGCTCTGATTATTAAAGTTGAGAACGAGGAATTGAGTGATAGGGAGGAGGAGCACGAGGAAAGTCGAAGTAACAAAAGGATATTAAGGAGCAAAAGTCATAATAGAAGTAACAGTAAAACTAATGGGGAAGAGGCGGTGACTAGGACGACAAGGGGTAGGGATAGGACCAAAAGGGACAAAAGTGCACCAGGTAGTGACGATGAAAGGACACACAAGAAAAAGAGAAGAGAGAGCATACTTTCTCTCGATTATAACGAAGCGGACGACGATGCATTAGTTCTAACTAACGGTGAGACACTTCAAAGCGATCCAGAATGAACCAATTTTCTAGGGTGATTTTATACATATAACATTTGTTACATACGAACAAGGGGGCTTGGCGTGACTTGGTGGTATAACAGTACAAGCTAAATTTAATATTCCATGTTTCTTTGGTTGTTCGAAAATTATGGAAGCTCTCGTTAGAGTGTGTCGCATCATGAAAAAATTTCTTTTTATTATATTTTTTCGCGAGATGTGTCTGTAAATAGCGTCCCTTATTTGAATATTTATGAGTCACGTTAACGCCAGGAGAACTACACACGATTACATGCAATTATATGTACACGAAGTAACGTGGGCGTTGGAATAAAGGTGTAGGTAGTTGAAACTATTTTTTCTTTTGCAATTGAATCGCATTGAAATTTCTAATAAGCAATCATTATTACGTAAACAGGTCCATCGACGTTTTTAAAGTGGCTCTTTGTGGATTCGTTGAAGCATTGATAGTAAAACTCATCTGGTTAGACTTTTTCATAGAATCACAAAGGATACGAATAACGATAAAAACAATAATTAAGGCTATGCCTTTCCCATTATGTAAATACACAAATGTTAATATCTGATATACGACGACGCACATGCGTAGATTTATACACGATTTGTGCGCAATAATTTGTATGTATGTAATGTTTTTTCCATTGTGAGATACGCGTGTAGGCATGCGTTACTCATGCATAAAATGTGCTTTTAATTGTGTATAATAAAATTGAGGTCTATTTGTTAGATTTATTGAATACCTGTAAATTATGCGCAATACAAGATAAACATTAAATTCAGTAAAGCATGCGGACTGACCTCGCACGTAACGAAACATCACATTTATATCTTTAGTTTCCTCTTTCCAAGGACAAATGTATGTATTATTTACATTACTATTTTGTATTACCGATACACAAGAAACACACGTGTTTTTCTTCTTCTCTTCTTTTTCATGTCGTTTCTCTTATAAAAGTTTAATTTCTTTCCTACTCTTTTATAATTTTGGTACATACTATTCAGTACGGTATGTAAATATATTCCGTGCTGGCCATATAATTTTTTAAATGTAATGAACAATACGATTAATACGCAATTCAAATTGGAATATATCTTTCATATAAACTGATTGCTACTGTTGTACAGTGTGACTTATTAATTAAAAATCTCGTTATGGAATACAGATTCAATTATTTAAGATAATGATAGAATACCGAACGAAATTCCATTCCCTTGTTTAGTTTAAGTAAAATCCTGGGGAATTATGTATAGTTAAAATATACCATACACGCAGCAATACCATTATTTGAAATACCAGTAAAAAAAGACACGTCTTTGTTAAAAAGATTATACAGGGTATTCTTCAATTATTAGTGAAAACTTTTATTATAAATATAAAGTTTATTAAAATATTAATGCTATTTGAAAGAATTTAAAGATTTTTTGGACATAAATCGTTTAGCGAATTACATAAAATATAAATGATCTTTTCGAAACAATTCTTCACGATGAAAATATTGCGTGTGAAATGAAGTACTCGATATACTACGTATAAATAGAACGAAATTATTTTAAGACGTGATTATTTCCCGCCAATGGAACAAAGTTGTGGCCGTAATCAAATGATGCTCGCGCAACGTGTCCTCGCTCAGCTAGAGCCATTTTCCGGCACTCACGCACGTTCACGCGCATTCAGGTATCCGCAGCAGTTCGCAGCGGATCGCAAAAGCTCGCCGATTGACGTTTGTACGCGTACGTGTAATATTTCGAAGAAAACCGATTAACACTCTAAAGTTTCAACAATGTTTGCAGCAAGACGTGCTTTGCTGTCCAGTGCAATGTAAGTCTACTTATCTTTCATTAAAGATCACTGTAAAGTTGATATTATATAATTTCTAACCTAACATCTGATCCTGTTCCTTGTCATTATGAAACTCTTGACTTAAATACACCGCGATTATATTCTGTTTCACTACATTCGCAATAATACAGAGAATTATATCTCTGTTTTCATATACGATTATACGAAATGTCTTAAAAATTGAGGTCAATAGTAGTTCGATGCACCATTGATTTCTATCATTAATTTAATATATAATTTGATTCGTGCAAACGTTTCTATAAGTCGATCGTCCTTCAATGCAATATTTAATTTGGATTAGTTGAAACTATAGTGGAAATGTGTCGGTGACAAAAATTATTATATGTTTATAAATGGAGTGTAGTTGCACTTTTAATATCCCATATTTTTAGTTATGCGTATTAAACAAATATTAATAAGTACAATTCTTATTAAAAGTATGCGGCCATTTACTGGGCTTCTCATTTAATAATTCGGTCATTCACTGGTTGGTTTACTCTAATTGTCAAAAACAATGTACCTGCATTTTTTAATCATTTAAATTACGAATATGGAAATGGTAGCAAATATTATTTGACCTCTGACATGTAGATACATGATACCTAAGCCCTCTGTCTATCCGATATTTGAATATCAATGTTATTCAGACTGAAATTCTGAAAATAAAACAAATTATAATCGCACTCAGGATTCGCATATCAAGAAAATAAAAATATTTTTCGCTGTAAATACGATAGTAGGTGTTATCCACAAAAGTTGAAGAGAATATTCTTTTAATTATATAAATCAGTACGAATTACAAGCTTATATCTTCGCGCAATTTGTTTTATTACATTTTATCGCGTGCAATATCATTATCACGAAGCAACAAGAAGAAGTTCAAAATTATCAGCATGTTTTCAAAATGTTGATTAGTCAATACGAAGAAAGATAGTAGGGTTGAATTATTATTATCAAATCATGTCGTGATAACTTTTAAAAATTTATATTGAGAATGAACACAGTTCCAACATCCTCTTCTTTTTCTCCGCAGGAAAGATGGATTTACAAGAGCGAAGCACACACTTCCCGACTTGCCCTACGATTACAAGGCCCTGGAGCCAATCATATGCGCTGAGATTATGCAGCTGCATCATTCCAAGCATCATGCTACCTACGTGAACAATTTGAACGTCGCCGAGGAAAAGATGAAAGAGGCTGTTGCGAAAGGTGACGTTAACACGCAAATCGCGTTGGGTCCGGCGATCAAATTCAATGGTGGCGGCCATCTGAACCATTCGATCTTCTGGAATAATCTCTCTCCATGCGGTGATAAGCCAGATGGTAAATATGTTGCATGAAAGCAAACCGCTAGAAAATACTACTTTGATTCCGAACATTAATTATGGAGTTTTTCTTGCAGCTGCTCTCCTTAAACAGATCGAGCAGGATTTTTGTAGCCTGGATGAGATGAAGAAACGGTTATCCGAGAGTACCGTTGCCATTCAGGGCTCCGGCTGGGGTTGGCTAGGGTATGATCAGAAATCAAAGTCACTGAGATTGGCGACATGCGCTAATCAGGACCCGCTGCAAGCTACAACAGGGCTGATACCTCTGCTTGGCATCGATGTCTGGGAGCACGCTTACTATTTGCAATATAAGAACGTCCGACCTGATTATGTTAAAGCGATCTTCGATATTATTAACTGGAAAGATGTTAACGCTCGTTTCAAGAAAGCCTCTGGATGTTAGAGTGAATGGTCCACGCATATGATAGCGAATGATAGCAACGTAAGCGGTAATTGCAGTACGAATCTTCTTCTATTCAATTCGCTGTAAAGAAGGCGTTCTCGATTTTGTACAGCCACGTTTCATACATATTGTAAACGTTATATGTAATAAGGAACAAATGCACAGTAAAATCTGTCCAAGAGAGTGTTATCGCTGTTCCTTTAAGGTACGAACGAAGGAATCGTGCAGTTTTATATTTGCTTTTTACATTTTTATGATACTATCTTTTACGCTTCTCACGCGAGTCCACCTTTACAATCTCCTTTCTAATATTAACACAACGAATTCACGGAACGTGGAAACACGTGTGCAAAGGTCTGCTGAAACAGCAATACAAATTTCCCTGTAGACGAATTTGAATATTCCCGCGCTTGAATCGAAACGCGCAATTCGAATTATCATACACCGATAACCATTGAGCATCGGTTTTATATTTGCCACAATATAGGGAGGGCGCGATCAAATATTGCGCGGAGCGCCCCGCAAGAACGGAACAGACGTCAGCGCCATACGCTGGTTAGTGAGCTACACGAGCGAGCGCCGAGAAAGAAGGAAAAGACGCTTAACCCGCGGCTTTGATAATCGATCGGTTAGAGTCGTCGAGTCACCTCGCGTCGCGACGCATACACGCCGTGTCTCGGGGGAACGTCGCGGAACTAGAACCAGTATGGCCGAAGGACCTCAGCTGTTTTCACGTCACTGCCTACGTATCTGGTGAGTCAAAAGTATTCTTGTCGCATTAACCGTTCACGCTAAACAGCACGTTCGTTATTATCGCGTGAACATGCAAGTATCTCCGTGGCGGTTGTAGCTTCGCTGGTATATAATACGTCACGTATCGCGATAGCCACCGGGCGTCAAGTCTGCGTCACAAATTACTTACTCCCCTTTGTTTAGTTATCTCCGATGCATATACAGTTTCACATATTTTTTTCTCTATATCTGAGCGTTCTGGTCTTCTTTTTCGATCATCGCTCGGTATTTCGTTGGTGCCGTGGCTCTACTGTGAGCAGTTCGAGAACGTACCGAGCAGAAACATCGTAACGATTTTACGAAACAATTGGGGCATGATTAAGTGTTCTTTCGAACAAAGGGGGTGCCTTAATACTTGTTCAGGTTTCAATGGCTCGTTTCACGAATTCTGTCCAATAATATTCATGGACATTTATGTGTATTCTATCGTGGGAATTAGCATGCATATTTCTATGTTTGTTAAAAAGTGTGAGTGGGAAGGTTCTCGTGTATATACGTTTCATATCGCTTTGCGAGCATTTGTATGTGTAGTGAGTAGCGTAGAGTCGATAGATGCCAGTTTATGTAAGAAATCGCAAGATTAGACGAGCGGGTGGCATGTCTGCGGCATACAATTTCGAATGATTCAGAACGTCTGCTATTACCAGAAGTGTTAATTACGATCGAAGGTGGCGCTTTCGCCCTAGTCAACACGCGTTGCAATCGACTCGTTTCTGCAGCAAGACTTTTTTTTCTCTCGGTAAAAGGCGAAGCTACCTCGTGGTATACTTTTCCACGAACACGTATAGGTCGTGGATCGTTAGAGGGGGTGAAAACTGTAACACACTTCCCCGGGGAAGGTTTTTTCAAATTAGAGTATACAGGTGCAACGTCGCGGAAGGTTGATGCTGAAAAGATCACGGGGTACGAATTAAACCTACCTCTACCGAGCTATGTTAGATAGGGATGTGTTAATGAAGATAGACCGGGGTGAATCTAAATGAGGACGTAATGTAATGAACCAGGTATTAGAAAATTTAGGTTCCTTCCCCTCGAAAGCAGGGAAACACTAAGCATCTCCTAATCCAAGAAAAATACAAAATTCCATCAATCTAGAAGCGTGAAATCCAAGAAATATATATTTGGGGTTTACAAAAGTACTTTTTTACTGGTTCGAAAATTGTTGATGTTTTTTAATTAGACCGTAGGAGGCAAGACGTTGCATGACGATTAGAAAATTGTTGTTTGTTCTTCTATTCGTCCAAATGCGATTTATTCTCGCGAACCAATACGGGGATTATGGCACTGTGGCAGGGTCAGTGCTGAGTATTCGTGCTGATTGGTTCAGTGTCACATCGCCACTTTGAATCGAGTGCGAGTATTTTTTCGCAATTGTCCGTTCCCTCCGTTGAATCTTAAGTTAAAAATGTATGATTATGTATAAGGGGCATTACTATCTCCGCAGGACGTTAATAAACTTATATTAAAAAAGTTTGCCTACACTCGCGATAATTAAATTTCGTAGGTATACATGCACGTTGCATGTACTAATATATTTTAACCATATCCAATTAAAACGTTCAACGAAATTCGTCGTTGAAAGTCGTTTATAGGAAAGCTATTTCCATTCAAAATTGGACTTTGACGCAATATTATGTAAAAGCACAATAATTTCAACTCTTAATAGCAACTTTGATGATATTACGTTTAACCATGCATCTCTTCGAATAAAAATTTAAAACTCGACCGAATGGAGGTGCACAAAAGAAATCGGATTATCATTTTAAGTGTGAAAAAAAAAATGACAGAGCCTGGTACAGGAAATTACTATTCCTTTATGACGAGGGAGCCGATGTCCCAGCCACGTTCCCGAAATGGGAGCTCATAAAATATGGGCGCACGTCATCGGGCAAGTATAACTTGCAGTGGGAAATTACAGAGCAGTAACTCCATATAACGATCTCGAAACCACAGTAGAATGTTGCACCGAATTCGTGAAAAATTCTCGGCGATAATATCGACGCGTTTCGGCCAGCCGGTGAAATGGTTACAGCGTTCCATCCCGATTACCGATCATCGAAAGGGGTAGTGTCCCGTCTCGATTCCCGATCGAGTAATAAAGGACGGAATAAAGATCTGTATACGTAGGTGCTCTATCGCCGACATCGTGGATATCTTTACTTATTGATTGCTCCGTAGAAATTGGCCGGCGCCGCCCGCGTCGCATCGGTCGATCGTGTCGGTCGGGTTGCAGGTTGACGTCACCCGCGGCTCCTACGCCTATTGATTTTCTCCCCTAGCCGTGGCGCGATTGGTCCATAAAACGGAGAAAGCGGGCATGCACGACCCTGGACCACGATGTCGATCGGCGCGCGCACTCGACACTACCTGCCACCATATTGCTTTCGAGTCATCTACCCACTGTGCGCTACCGGTTTCGATTCTCTGCCTCCGCTTTCGGGGGTGAACTCCTGCCGTGCAGGCAGCTCCGATCGATCATTAGGCCTTTTTCAGGATATGCTCGATAATTCGGATAATTCCATTGCGTTTCACATGGCCGAGGTCGTTTCGCGTGAACGTACGCTGATTGTAAAATAATGCTAGGAATAAGGGGAGGCAATGTCCCTCGGGAGACTTTTTGCTGTCACTTCTCGCTTCACGGTGGTAGTAAGCCTCATCCACTGCTTCCTCTTTCATACTGTATAATTAATTTTTGCGAAAGAGAGAGAGAGAGAGAGAGAGATGGGCAAAGTGGAAAGGGAATCAGATATTCAGTTAGATTGATCGTTCCCTATATAGGCTATCGATTGGCATTGATTGCTGCTTGTGCTTTTCTTTGAAAAACATTCTTTGCTATTAATCACCGCTGCTTTCGATTGGATATTGTTATATCGATAAGTTATTCCTTCAATTAGCCCCATTTGTCATCTTCTCTTCGCTTGTCATTCTTGTTATAAGCGCTCGTTTATTTTCTGTGGAATTGAGATAGATGTCCCGGTAGTTTCTTGTCAATTAGTTGTTCCATTTCTGGTGATCCGCAAAATGTTTAAAGATGCATGAATTGGAAGAAGTGTTGCAACATACAGCGTGCTTCCCGTTTCGTTCCTGAAGGGGTCGCGTCTGAATTTGTACTTCGGGTCAAAGATATTCACGTTTCGTTAAATTCTCGTTTCGCGGAATTTCCTATCGATCGATTCCCGTCGTATTTTCATTTAATTGAGGTTTAACGGAATAATTTATATAACGTTCTCCAATAAATAGATAATTTCAACGAGACTTATAATATTCATTAAAGAGATATATTTTAGGTCGAATTTTTCAACCAATCGTTTTCAAAAATCGTACTTTTTCAACCAGAAGCAAATCTCGATCGTTATATTACATTTCTGTTTCATTGAGAGACCGTGGTAAACTGTTGTCACGTTGGAGCATACATGCTTTATCTGGATCACTTAAAAGTGAAAGAAACGCGTCACGCTACGGCAGTGATTCCTGAAAGCAAACCCTCGCCAGTGATAATCAGGCCTGGTGTGTTTACGATCAATTTGTCATAATTACACCGGCGCTGCCCCCCTCCCCGCGCAGGGGGCAAGGGATTATAGGACAGGAAATTAGGGCAATTGCAGTGGAAAAAAATGCTACGCTGCGGACATACTTTTTGTCTCTCGATATGGATATACATCAACGATTGCTATCTCGCAATCTAGGCCGATGTTTATGGAACGGAGTAATTAATTCGAACGGGCGTGAGGTTCTCGCTGAGAAACGAGCCGTGGGAAATAATCGTGGGCGAAAAAGAAAGCAATTTAAGACGGAATTTTCGCGCAAGTCTGAGATCGCAGTCAACAGCGTCGCGGGGATTCGATTTCTCGGATATTTCGTGTTATAATTCATTCAAGTGCCTAGTATTTCCATATCTTGATCGATCGAACTTGCCGTAGCGATACAAATTTGGGTCATGCTTCCTCTTTTTAAATAAGAGCTCCACTTTTCTTTTTCAATATCCCTCTGGCTCTCGATTCAAGTACCCACCGTCTCGCAGTGTCATTAAAGTCGATTGAAAGAATAGAGAATATGAGATAGTATCAATCAAATATCACGAACGGAACAAACATCGCGATCTTTCGTAGTATCGAATACCGCGGAGTGCAATGTTGAACGATATCGTTTCCACGTTAACTAGAACGAGTGCCATTGATAAACGAGTAATAAAATGGAAAACAGGGAGAAGAGCAAATAACGCGAGAGCCAGTTGTCAAAAGAACGTATCTGGCTCGTTAATCGAATACAATCTTCGGCGAATACGAAATCCAATTTATTATCAGCAGAAACGCCTCTTATCGGTCATCTTGCGTCAAAACAGAGGCGCCTCCGCGCCCACACCCACAAACTACGCCGCCAGATACTGTTTTTCTAGAGATTGTTCTCAAGGTTGAAACATACGTACAATACGGATCCACGCATTATTGAAGCACCCTTCCATACGTCAGACCTGCGTTCTATGAAAGCGTGGGTTTAGGGTGTTAACGACACTTACGCATTCTGACGTCATCGGTGCGCGTCACCCTCTACTCGGAACTTTCCCATGTTGTATGTACATATACACACACACACGCATATAGGGTGTGAAGTGAATTGTAGAAAATTGACTAGTATTAAATTAGATCCACTAGCCGCTATAAGATTTCTTTATAAATCCTGCTAAATGAATAAAGAGGGATTTCGTTGAAATTCTGTAATTGGAAGTAACGGATTCTGTTTGGTACCGCTTCGACAATCTGTTGTATAAACAGATATTAGATAGGTTTACCAACAGGGGTGGGTGGGCGATCTTCGTTCTTCTCGCCAACCCTTCTATCTCCTTCCTTTTTAGGGATTGCTTTTTATGTAACAAACGATGGGATAGAAATCTGCCAACAACTCGAACGGAATGGTCTGATAAATACGTATCGAACGGGTATTGCGTTTAATCGTAATTCATCTCTTTGGGAAGTATGTATGTTGATGGGATAGTGGCAGCCAATTCGTGGGAATAAATTTCTGTATCGAAATTTCATTCCTATACTCTGTAATACGATCGATGCGATTCGATATATTTTGGGTTCAGAATGAATGGACGTCGTGGGACCACCAAATCCCAATTGCCTGATCGATAATTTAATATGTGAAGGGTAAGGGAAAGAAACAAGGAATGTCACAAAACAGCTTTATCGAGAAAATTAAATTTTAATACCTACTTTAGTCCATCAGTCAAGCAACAACGTTCAATTTCTTATATAGTTTGCTTCTTAAATAATTTCTTGTTTTACCTTGATGCTAGAAGCTTTTAAGCTTCAGCTTATACTTAAGCAAAGAGTGGGGATATTTCGTATTTTGTTCCAGTGCAGATTGAACATTTCCTGTTTTTAACCAGTACTTATACCAAATATTTAACGTTATCTTACGGGGGTATTTGAACTTTACAACCTTTTGTGACTCGACAGTTCTGTGAACTCAGTTGCTATGAATTGCAAAATTACGAAAAATGGACATTCCCCGTTTTTCCTTCTTACCATTCACATATTAATCCCAAAGATCAGTGTTTTTAGTTAGACTCTACTGTATTTTCATTCTTCTATTTTCCCCAACCACAAGCATTCCATCTAGGCGCGTGAACGAAAGAAAAAGATTACACTTAAATACGTGTTTCGAATATGCACGCGAATTATTTCTAGAGCACGTGCAGTCGCGACGACAAAAATTCGATTCGCGTTTCCCTGCGACGTTTTACGCTCGGGGTACGATTATCTGGATACTTTTTACGGCCAGACCACTCGATAAACCGGAGGAATAAAAAATTCCCGCTAGGACGTCGAGGACGTTCTCGGGAAAATGGCCTGCGGCGTTTACCCGACGTCGCTCGGTGGCCATCGCTGTAAAGATCTGCCTTTTACAGTTTGATTGAATTCACCGATAATATCAGCGGCTTTATCCCAAAAAGCTTACGAGACACGTAGGTGGCAGTCCTCGGAGGTCACGAAAATGTCGAGTAATCGATGGTTGCTCGGGAAAAACAGCTTGCGACTCTGTGTTCGGCTTGAATCAAGTAGCGCTGGTCAACGATTTACCCGACGATTAAGTCCCGCTCCAGGTTTATTTGATCAGCCCGTCACAACGGCCTCGCAGTTGACTCGCGTTTAACGACGAAAGGAAGTCAGAGAAGCCTGGTTTAATGATTCCCATAAAACGATTACGGCTGCTCAATCGGATGTTACGCGAAATCGATTGAATGGCCCTCTTACTACAATGTTAGCTAATTCGAACACGAGCCGGCGACGAATTCGTTAATTCGCGATTGATACGGCTGTGGTGTCAACGGAGCGCGATTCTCATTTTATAAATCGTTTCGTGGCGCCAGGGTGTCGTTTTACGTAATTGCGTCTCGGATTGCACCGGGTTGCACGCCTACGAAAAGGGCGAAACCCCGAGTGCTTCGCGGCGGGGCGAAACCAGGATATGCACGGAGAAATCGAAGGGATCTCGATCAATACGTAGCGTTACTTGTGTAAAATGCTGGAAGGGAACTCTTTATAAAATGGTCAAGTACACCACAAATGTGACTCAAAATAGATTTCTAATCGATAGCTATAATTGGGATTATTACGTAGCTGCCTTTTCTTGTTATACTTGACTACAGCTTCTAATAAACAGTTGCAGGATATGAAAGAAGGGGACGAAGTATTAATAGGTACCTATATATCCTCATGACAATAGACAAGACATTTACCTAATATGGATTCAGAAAGAAACTTTAAATTCGGTCAGGGACGAAACTAGGTTGTAAGTGCCCCGGAGCAAGGATTCTGTTTGGCGCCCCCCCCCCCCCCAACATTTTACCACATTGTATTGCCCACCTTAGGAGGTTGAGTCCACACTTTACATATAAAAGGCATAATAAACGTGTTTGTTAACTGGTTTCAAACATATTGCAGCCACCCTAATTTGTTTGTTGTTTGATAACAGATAAATCAATTTTAATTACTTTTCCATATAATGTGTATCTTCGTTATTCCTAATGAAATAACATAATATATAAATTTGAATAAAGCCATTAAGTAGCTCTTCCAAAACCATGTATTTTCTCTAATGATTTCTCATTTGGCGCCCCCCGCAAATCGGCGCCCGGGGCAGAAACACCCGCTGCCCCCCCCCCTAGTTACGCCCCTGTAATTCGTTACACGTGCAATCCTTCATAAAAGCACACAGAAACTGTAATTTGCTAACTCGAACTTACCGATTTAAAAGATTCGCAGCAGGCAAAATGCCTGCGAATAAATTGATCGAAAGTATTAATCTAATTACGCCTTAAATTTAAGATCTTTCAATTTTAAAATCAAATCTATTTAATTCCTATAATTTCAAATTAAATGTTTATTTAAACTGTTCGAAATATATACCAAAAAAATTGGAATCCTCTCGGAAACGCGAGTAGCAAAATCATCCGCGGGGATGAATTCGAATTAGAGGGGTCGAGTTCGAGGAACATCCGGTCTGGGGGATGTGTGTGCATGGTAGTAATTACCAGGTGACCGCCAGATGGCGCTTGCGCGTTAACTCGGCCATCGGCTAATGGACGGCGCAACGGGGGTATGCGCGCAGGCGCCTCGGCTCTCCTAGTCGCTTGCAGTCACTCGACGACCGACCGCCGCACGGACGTGTCGCAGTGAGCCGCGTCTTCTCCTCTCCGGGCAGGGTGGTTCGCGCCTATCGTGTGCATGTGTGTGTGAGAGAGTGCGCGCGCGCGTACACGCTCGGCCGTGAGCGATACGTGGGAACACGGATGCACTATAATGCCCGCGTACGTGTCCCTTAAAAGATTCGGGAATCGTCTAGGAGTCGCAAGTGCGGCGACATAGCGGCACCCGCCGAGTGGTTTTTTTTTATCATCGCCCGGTCTCACCCGTCACTGCAACGTTGACGCGCCAAGTGTCGCGTCCGCCATCGACCACTGTCAACCGTTCTTCCCGTCACCCGTGCCACTCGTAAAACCCGAGACCAGCTCGAGCCCGAGCCGAAGGTAAGGCTGCAACAATGCTTTTCCCCGTTTCACCGTCGCGGATCGATAGCGGGACGCAATATACAGTTACGGTTATCTGCTTCTTTCTTACGTTCGCCACCGACTGCTCGTTACACGTACACCCCGAGCCCCCCTCGTCGGTATCGATTACGCGGTGTCAGCGGTGTTTTCGCTTCTACGACGGGGATACGTTCGTTGAATGCACAGGCTAGTCGCTCGTTGTTGACTCGCTTCGAGACATTTTAAGGGGCGACATTTTGTGCGCCACGCGCGTTCAGAGACGGCGATGCGGTAGTTTCCTGGGGATTCTCTGTCGCGGGAATATGACTGGGCATGCATCTGGATTGAAAGGTATGGATCGAGGGGACAGGCTGGTCGAGCACGCCGATGCCTAGTTGAGTCATCGGTTCCTTTCGAGATGTTTCCGTCGAGGGGGAGCAGAGGAGCGTGTTCACACATGAATCGGGACGTCGAAGGGCGGGGAATGACGTTAATCCAATTGGAACACGCCGCTACGTCGATCCAGCTCCGATCGATCACAGATGATCGAGTTAGAGGTGATCCGAGCGTCGACTAAACGGTGTATGGAATTTCGTTGACCGGAGTCGCCGTGAAAAGTCGTACTCCCCCGTTATCGATTGCACGGCGGCGATGTTTTCACGTTCATCCCCGTACACGCGCAGCGGTGAATGTTTTTGTAAAATTGCAACGTTCCGTTGCCCCTGCGCTACTTGGAAATCGTATGCACAGCATCGGTCGGGAGAAAGGTCTCGAGTCGTGAACGATAACAAAAATCGGGCAGTTCCGTTGGAAGGCATCATATGTTTGAATTTATATCGCATAAATTTGAGGCTCGTCACAGGATAGGCTACTGATACGAACGTAATATTTGAAGCCCTTCGAGTTAATTATCCAGGCGTTACTAAATGTGAGCTTTGGATTCTCTTCTGATTACCACTGTACATATTTACATACATTACTGGCAAGCTCAGCCCCTATGAGGCAATTGGTTCTTCTCGTAACTTCTCGTAGCATCTTCATGGAACTACGAGAGGAGACTTTCTATCTTTGATAATGCACCGAGGATTAATTCGTGGATCGATTTCACTGATTCTGGTAATTATGCGAGGCACATGGGGGCATAGTAGCACGATTGTACATCTCTGAATTGTACTGAAGAGAAATGTTCAGAGCGATGCAGGTCCCTGCATCGTGTATTCTCGATGCGCCCGCCCTATATACAGCAGATAACGATTTTCGTTTTTAAAGTGGGCGTTGAAAGATTTAAGAAATCACAAGCTCGGGCAGTGACGGATTTGAGAAAAAGAAATTATGATTTTATCCAGCATTATTTTCTCTACACTTTTCTGTACACTTACGCTCTTTTAGTAAACTACCTCTTCATTTTCCCGAAAAAAAATGGGCCCTCAGAATGTTTGCCGCCTGGGCCTTTTTTCTTAAATCCATCACTGAGCTCAGTTAAATATTGCGTGAGAAGATATCGTCGTTAATTTAAACTTGTGTGCGTAGTTCGTGTTGTGTGATTTGGAAATATTTAGCAGTAGCCTTTTTTAAAGAAGAAAGAGGAGGAACTTAATGAGCTTCAGTTAGGTCATTCTCTGCGGAATGAGCGGTACGAAAATGTGAATAGGTGGTATGAATAGGTGGCCCTTAAAAATTCAGGACTCTAAATTTAAGTTAAAAGTATATTTAAATTACTACGTTCGGGTAGTAACGACGTTCTACGAAATACAGGCGCAGTCGATAAGAACAACGCGATCACGTAATTGTCCGGTAATTACGGCGATTTCAATCGTGGCTCGTTAATGTAAGTAGATTAGCTGCGTACTCGTGCGGACTCTCCAAGTGATTCCTGTCAGTGCGTAGTCAGACGGCATGCTAGTTGCGGTCCGCGACTCTTATTGTTAGCTGAGACTATCGATTGCACCGATAGCAATACTATCGTCATTCCCGTGCCAAGGATACACGCATCGACTATCAACTACTATTTCTTCCCGCTAAATTACCGTATTTACGCTTGATAAACAGTTTTCGTAACCCCCTATCTGCGCCGACAAACATTCTCTTGCTCTACTTTCTGGAGAGAATCTAAGCTCGAGAGTACATATAGCTCTTCTCTCGTTAGTCAGAGGAACGTGTGTTAGAATGAATTTAGAATTTTCAATTTAATATTCTGGCGGTCGTGAGCGATTGTTCACATCAAGATGAAATCTTGTTTTTTTCTGTTATTCTTTGGAGTTGTAATTAATATTTGTTTGTACCCAACAGATCGGAGCTCTTTTCGAATCACCCTCCCTTCTCGTTTCACAGAAGCAGCACAGATTAGCGAAATTTATATTACATAAGATCGTTACAAGGGCATTATAAATAAAAACTACCATACCCCAATCCAGGAGCCAAAATGTACTAATACCTAAATCAGGGATGCATTATCCAGGGGTGAAATTGGAGCTAAACAGAGTTCGTGTTTATTTTTAAAAATCATTGAAAACTACGTCTATTTTCTTTGCCTCAACCTGTAGCCCGTGTTTAATTAGTTTCTGGGATTGCCAGGTCCTGAAACGATATTTCAAAGACCACAATTTTCATAGTGGCGAGCAGAAGTTGATGGGGAGTTTAGGGGGCCACGTTACTAAAGACTGTCTTCATTATGCGCGTTTGAAAGAGCTCCAGTTGAATCGAGGTAATCACGAGGTACTAGTGTTTTAAAAGTTGATGAAGGCAGCACAAATATGTCTTTTGATACGATGCTTGCCTCCCTTTGATATTCAAATGGTGAAAATAAGGTCGAGGGGTAATAATTACTATCGGTGGTGCCGTGTTGTATCAAGTCCTCGAAGGAATATTCAATTACAGATGAGACAATATTGTTAGAATCAGCTTCCATAGCTTCCTTCCTCTGAATGGAACTTATCGATCCTTCGAGACAGTGATTCAACGACTTGCTCCGCCTGCGACAGTGCTTCTCAGGAAGGTTTACCCGCATCAGTACTCTTAGATGAATGTAAGAATTCGATATCCTTGCAATCTTGCAAAATTATTTCCTATTTATGTTCGAACTTCGTTGCCGCGCAATAAGGAGCGTACTCGGTAATCGCGTACGTTTTCAAGGATAAACGTTACACAACCCTTTCGCGGAAAGTCAAACGGGCGAAGGGATTTCACAGTCACGTAGGTTGTAACGATCTCGAGGGCTAATTTTACAGCCGATATGTGCTGTTCCGTGTGGCTGAATGTATAGAGAGGAGCGCGAGAGGACGCCGATGGGCTTGCAGTGGAACGAGTCAGCCATTGATCAGACAGTCTATAGGACGAATACTTGATGCGTACGATATCTAAAAATATTTCTTCGCCTGGCGATCGAATTCCTTCGGACGTATTTCCACTATTATCTGACTCGATCACCGCAATTATTTATGGAATTTATTTATTAAATGACGAAAGCTAGTTCACCATATAGCGCCACAGTAATGAACTAGAGTTGAAGATAAGTGTTGAAACGGTGCAGCTGTTGGCAAAAATTTGGTCACTAGGATATTCATTTGTATTTTCATTTAATCACGGAAATGTATATACAACGTTGTACTGTCTCAATGATTTCTCTCTGTTGGTGAAGTGTATTATTAACATGCTTAAACTATTTTCACGAAACGTAGAAATCCATCTTCTGTCTATTATTAACTAGATTTACTACTCGGCTTCGAAATTTAGATTCTGATTTTATAAAAAAAAATTTATTTATATATTTTTATTTGTAAAAATAGTCACATTCATCTGGATTAGCTAGGTATAACGAGCTAGGACACATTCCGTGACACCAAAGTTTACTGTTCGAAAGTTTTTAGGCGACAGACAAACATACAAACACTTTCTGCTTTATATATTAAGGTTAATCTTCACGTTATTGGAAGTGTGATGAATTTTTCAACAGAAAGGAGTAGTGCCTGGAATTAACGCGACACATCTCCAGTAGTAGAGATCAATATGCAACTTGCATCGCGATTTTACAAGGGAAAATATCGCATACGACGATTTTGACGAGACTCTGCAGATTTGTAGAATTGTGAGAAATATTTGACACGTATTTTTTCTTATCGGCAATCGACCATGTTGAAGGGGCGAGAACAGCCCCCAAAGTCGGGGGTTGAAAACATTTTCGGGAATATCTCGAGAACAGTTAGGCGTAGGACAAATTTTCTTTTTGAAGTGTCTGCAAATTTTCGATGGAACCGTGTCTCGTGAACGAGTGTGTTCGTCGTGACTCATCCCAATTCGAGGAGTCGCAAAAGTTAATCGTATTCACGAGGACACGGCGATCCGTATGCTCCTTTTGTTCGCGCATCGATTCGACGGGTGTTTATTGCCCGCCCATCGATTGTTCCGCGAGTGGACGGATAATTATTCTCACCCCGATCGACGAACCTTTTGTCGGCGTGCATATCGATCTTCTACGCCGGTTCCATGCACCAGTTACTCCCATTGGCCGAGTAATTGACGGCGCCACGAAACTTACCGAGATTCGATCAGCCTCCGACGAAATACACCGTGAAATTCTATGGAACCTCGTCGACGCGAGCATTCTTCGCCTGTTACGGGAACTTTATTAATCTCCAGGATGTTAGGCCAATATCTCGGGGATGATAAACGAAGGGTTGTTCTGATTTTTGGTTCTCAGTCAGTAAAACTACTTCCACCTTACACAGTGTCCACTGTTCTTCGTTAAAAAGCAGGTTTCACATTTCTTTCTGTAGGACTAGCTTTACTACTCGGCTTTGCCCGGAATTTAACATAAAATTATTTAATTTTTAAACCTCCAATTAAATCCAATTATAACTTATATCAAAATATTTACCTAATCTTTAATTTTCAATTAAATTTAACATACGATTATTTGATTTTCTTTTTTATTGTTTGGGGGTGAATATAATCACATGCATCTGAAATAGCCAAGCATAATATGCTGAGGCACATTTCGTGACCCCAGAGTTTACCTTTCGGATGGTTTTAAGCGCCAGAGAAACACACAAACATATAAACTTTGTGCTTTACCTATATATTAAGATGTCCCCATTGTGCATAGTCGAAGAATGACCCTACACCCCAAGGAATGTCTCCGAGTACATAATTGGTGCATCGTTAGTCGTTTTGTTGAGGAATTGTGACGAAGATGCTCCACGATTCTTCCTCGCGAGACACATAACGGTGCAACGGCTTCGCCGAATGAAATTGTTGCGGGATTATACGATTGTTGGAATTAATCCCGAGGGATGTGCGAGTGAATGGGGGGAGGAGACGGGGATCGTGTCGCTCTGTGTTGCTCGCTACCGTTAACGATGCCCTTTCCCTCTGATTGCTTGCAGAGAAACGAGGTAAAAGTCTATCGCCAGCACCGCCGCCGTCGTGACCTGACGTTGAATTAAAAACAGAGGGAAGATGTCGTCGGTAAAGGTGGCGGTGAGGGTACGGCCCTTCAACAATCGGGAGATCTCCCGCGAGGCGCAATGCATTATCGAAATGACCGGCAACACCACTTGTAAGTATAATTAATTCTGCCCGTTGTCACCCTTTCATGAATGTTCACTTGAGCATCTCCTCCTTTTCTCCTTTCATTTTTTTTATTCACCCCTCGTGGCCTGTGCCCGACTCGTGTTTTAATTAAAACCTGACTACCCCCGAACGAGAAATAAATTCCACCCTCCCCTTCGACCCGCGAGATGGTTTAAGTTCCTAGAATTTTGGAATCAATTTTAAACGAGGAACCTGGGGGTTTGTGATTCGAATTACTATCAAGGAACAACTTCCTGATCAGTTTAGTATATAAATACCATATAACAAGTTTAAAAAAATTACTATATACTTATTAACTATCTTGAAATTTATACGTAAAATTTGATAGCTCACAGTGAAACGGGTTTTGATAAAAAAGAATATCGAAGTGGGTACCTGGAAATAAATTAGTCTAAGAGGGTGGTACCATTCTCGATATCTCACATTACTGATTCCTGTGTTTGCGTGTTGCAGCGATAATGAACCCGAAAGCACCACCGGGCACCAAAGACGCAGTGAAGAGCTTCAACTACGATTATTCCTATTTTTCCATGGACGTGAGTAGCAACGGTTAAATCGATTTCTTTCGTACGCCGGGGTAATTAAAAGAAGTTGAATCGCGCGTGTGTGCCGTTTGAAGAAGGAGTACAGAATGAGTGTATATAGATCTGTATCAAGTTAGTTAAGGTCAGGGATCGATGAGAGTTGCCATTAAGCCGCGCTTAACGTGCTGCTTTACGGCCTGTTGGTCCTTGAGTTCTTTGTTCCCCATGAATTACTTTCGAACGTGTAACCGAATCTGTGGGGCCATTAATCGATTTCACCTACCGCGCGCAGGAACCTATAATCATAATACTCTAGCCTCAGTTATTCATCTGAATCGATTATATCAGTAAATTTAGAATCGAACGAACTGGCAGCAAGAGTTGCACATTAACGGTCCCCGGCAACCCATTGCTGTATAATGGAGATAACCGATGGTCTCTGTATTTTCCGCAGCCGAACGACTTAAATTACTCGACGCAATTGATGGTCTACAAGGATATCGGCGAAGAGATGTTGCAGCACGCTTTCGAAGGTGAGCAGACGAGAAGAAGGGAAAAGGAATGGAAGGTCCACCACCGTTTCGCAAAGAAAACCTTGCGCGATCGATCTCCTTGTCGAATACTATGGACGGTGGGGCCGAGATTCTTGCGAACCGCGGAATTTACCTACATTTGGGACTCGACACACATGTTCGCATACCGTTCAGACAGGAATCGGGTGTTCGAATTCTCATGCTATTCTTGGCACGTATTCGTGACATGTGGCTGGGGGTCGTGGACAGAGTTAGGGGAGAATATTAAACATTTCTGGGGGAAAGTGGGTTACATAAAAGTTGCTTGCTTTCCAAAGGGGCGTAGGATGGGTGGGGCAAAATCTTCGCAGGCGCCGCCATATTGAATGTTCAAAGATCGCCCTGGGAGGACTCGGGCGAATTTTGGAAATTTTAAATGAATTTAGTGAACGATGTGACGTCGAGCGCTGTTTATCGCAACGTCCTTGATTTCCTTTGCACGCAGGATACAACGTGTGCATATTCGCATACGGGCAGACTGGCGCTGGTAAATCGTACACCATGATGGGCAAGCAGGAAGACGGTCAAGAGGGGATCATACCCCAAATTTGCAAGGACCTCTTCAGGAAAATCAGCCGCAATTCAAGCGAGTGCCTGAAGTACTCGGTGGAAGTCAGTTACATGGAAATCTACTGCGAGAGGGTGCGGGATCTCTTAAATCCCAAGAACAAAGGGAACCTCCGTGTGCGGGAACATCCTCTTCTTGGGCCATACGTGGAGGATCTGTCGAAATTAGCGGTGATGTCTTACGAGGATATCCACGATCTCATAGACGAGGGCAACAAGGCGAGGTGTGCAAAAATTCGGGACAATTCTCATTTTAAAACGAAAGGCATGAATTAACATGATTCGTAAATAAGCTGTACCTAATTAAATCATTACGTTCGTGTCTCCCGTTTTAGAACCGTGGCAGCCACAAACATGAACGAGACGTCGAGCAGATCCCACGCCGTATTCACAATTTTCTTCACACAGCAGAAACAAGACTCGGCGACTGGTCTGGTGACAGAAAAGGTCAGCAAAATCTCGCTGGTCGATTTGGCGGGCTCGGAGAGGGCCGATTCTACTGGGGCGAAGGGCACGAGGTTAAAAGAGGGTGCCAATATCAATAAAAGCTTGACGACCCTCGGAAAGGTTATCAGTGCCCTAGCAGAAATTGTAAGTAAATCTCTTTCTTTAAAAGAATGTACATTTTGCTGGTTCAACTAACTCTACACGGTTCTGAACGTTTCCCTATTAATCCTATGGCGCGCGTCAAAGGCCGGATTCCGACTGAAATCGGACAATCTGTTCTGTACGACATCCTCGCGTGCTCTCTGATCGTTCGTGCTCGCGTTAGATAATACACCGTTCCGCTGTACAAAAGTTACGCAACGTTTAGCGTTCCAAATCTGCCCAGATATTGCCTAAAGTTTACATTAACGTAATCCGTGTCTTCTGTCTATTTTGCTGCCCGATTTCACCGTGGCTTATTAGGCGGTAAGTTCATAAATCTTTATCTCCTTTGTTCAGTCTAAAGCGTTCTGCTTATCTACATGAGAGATGTAACTTGTAAATGTTTTAGTAAAGCTGCTTTAACGTAAACTTTTAATATCGTTCTTGTGTATTCGTCTCTCCCAGAAATCCTAATGGCGCTAATAACTCTAGTCTGCTTATTGTGATTCACTTAGGCGACGAAGAAGAAGAAGAAGGCTGATTTCATCCCCTACAGGGATTCGGTTCTGACGTGGCTGTTGCGAGAGAACCTGGGCGGGAACTCGAAAACAGCGATGATCGCGGCAGTGAGTCCTGCGGACATCAATTACGACGAGACCCTATCCACTTTACGGTACATTTATCCGTTGCCTCTGTAACTGTACTCGTTCGTCTTTGTGCTCATTAATTGGCTCCCTTAAAGCATGCAGGTTTCGCAGAAACTTACACGATGACCTGAATAAGTCAGGCGTAGTCGTCGTTCGTTTATATAGTTCATAAACTTCCAAGAATCTCTGGCGTTAAAGCTTCCTTGAATTAGAAACTTTCCCTGAATACACGTCACTGCGATATTTGTTCCGAGAAAGTCTCTATTTCCGCCAGTGGATCTGATAAATAAAGGGTACAGATACGCTTCAACTCCGAGTCGCGCTAAACAAATCCTTTTGCTGCTCTTGGTTACAGATACGCGGACAGAGCGAAGCAAATAGTCTGCAAGGCTGTGGTTAACGAGGACGCCAACGCGAAGCTCATCAGAGAGCTGAAGGAAGAAATTCAGAAGTTGCGGGAACTCCTCAAACAAGAGGGTATAGACGTGCAAGAAGGTGAGCCAGCTTCCCCCTCGTGCAGTTCGGTTGAATTTCAGAGTTTTGCTCTTCCTTTCCATGCGCGTATAGTGCGCCTCATTTCAACTCGAAGCGATGCATTAGAAATCTGATGGGATTGTTAAATCAAAGATATGGCGTGGTTCTATATTCGATTAGGAAAGAGAGTGTAGTTAAGATTGTTCACTGTACTTATTTCTCCCCTAGCCAGTAAGAACTTCCTATCAAATCATTCCCCTTTTATTGAAAGAAAAAGAAACATGATTCGTTGCGATATGTACATGGGAAAGGGAGAAATGGAAGCACTATTATTGTACAATGCTATTCCACGGTTTAAGGGTAAAGAACGATAAGAAAAAAAAAAGAAATTTAAAGCGAAACGTAAGAGAAGTAGCGCGCGGTAGGCAAGCCACCATTTACATAGTACATTATTTTTCTTTGTTTCCCTTATGCTTGACGTAGGGCCAGATGGCAAAGTCACATATGAAAAGAAAGAATCTAGTAAGTAAAATCACGACAATCCACACACAGCGATAAATTCTGTTCAAAGCCAGGCAATCGATCATTCTTTTGTGCCTGTGTTCTCTCTTTTTAAACGTCCGCTTATATCTCACGGCCAAGTGCATTAATGCCTATCATCTGTGTTTTTGTCGATTCCCCGACAATTCTTTACATTTGCTTCGCGCAAATCGCATTCTGTTTTTATACTTTCGATACACACAAGCGTATCAGCTGCGATAGCCAACGCCTAATGAATATTGTTCCCTTCCTGTTGTAGGCGGCATAATTAGCAGCTTTTATATGGGTGTCTCCTATTTGAAAGGAGACGAAAGTGAAACGACGCGACAAGTAGCATCTCTGCTGTAGTGATATTTCTGTTATATGTCCTATCAAGACTGACAAATTGTGACAGAGTTCCTGATGGGTCATGCCTCTTATCTTTTACGAAACAGTCACTTGCGGAACGAATGATTAAAACCACGGTCCTTACTAATTGTTCCAATCGACAAAAACGAATCATCGGTCTGAACTAGATAGAACTCGATCTTGATCAACAACTCACAGAGAAGTAAGATGATCGTCTTTGAAGTGAAATATCTAGGGAGGGGCACATTTAATTTCAAACTACTAAGACTGTGTAAGTTTGGAGGAAAGAACAGCAGCGTGTATCTCAAAATAATTAAATACCTATAAGTGCATTTTGGAGCCGGTTAGATAATACGAAGTACTTTGCAAGTCCATGAAACGGAAACTTTCATACTTTGTAGAATATTGCGATTCCATAATCAGTGGATTAATCTGATCAAGATCGAGATCACCATCTAGTAAGTTCTGTTAGCGTATCGGAAAATTTTCCAACAGATGTAGACATAATTCATTTCACATCAAGTGCTGTCAAATGAATTCAGGCTTTATAGCTTCTCTGTTTTGTCGAAAATCCTCTCCAGTAAACACATGTTGTTTGCCTCGCTTATTATCCACTTAGACCCATCACTTTGTCCCCTTAAACTGGCCTAAAACCTAAAACTATTGCATGGCACTCGATGGCGGACAATCCAAACGCATTTCGGATGCTATGATGCGAGCACCATTGATTAGAATTACATAGAAGGAATTTTTACCAACATCTGATTCCAGTAATAACATTTGACTGAGCCGCTAAGCTTAATTTGTATAAATATAGAAATCGTAGGACATCACTGGCTTACCGAAAGTTATGTGTTTGTGAAACTTGGACATATATGTATGTTAACTGCGGTATCTCGAGCTCTACTGTTGAAGCATTCATTTGTCACCACTGTGAAACGTATTACGGAATTTGTTAAGTGTTCGCGAAGCGTGACTGCTTTTCACTTGAAAGAACTTAGCGTATGGTAATCGGAACACGTACAAAAAGTAGACAGTGTTTAAATTCGTTCACTGCATCCATTCTTGTAGAAGAGAAATGAATTAGTAAATTTAGAGGATTTAATTGAAATGCTTTCCAAGTAAGTCTCTTCGACGGCTGTATAAACGCAGTGCAAAGCATAGCTCTTACTTTCCAAATTACTCTCTGAATTCATTCAAACAATTTCATTCTCCCTCTTCGACGAAAGACATGTACTCTTTATAACACGGATAGCGGGAAAAATTCTCTCCTTCACTTACGCCACCGCTTTAGTTATGGCTTTTGATGTTTCTGAGACGCGTGTTATATCCCTGGCTGACTCGCCACATCGAATTCTAATTACCCGATTTCCGTTTTCTCTATCGAATCTCTTCTGCCTTGTAGGAGACGAGATCATCAGAGCAACAAAACGGGAGGACGACGTGAAGGAAAGTCGATCACGAATTCCATCTCACGCGACTTCGACCATCGCGGAGGAGGCAGTGGATCAACTGCACGCTTCTGAGAAATTGATCGCTGGTAAATATAGGCCAAGATCGCATTGTGCTTTCAATGATCAATTTTAGTGAGCTCGAACTGTGACAGATCCACGAACAAGTCAGTTCTTATTCTCACTGCAGTTAAAATAATTCAAGAATCTTTATATTTCTGAGCGTTTGCTGCTCCGAAGACAACGCGAAAGCATCCTACTTTGAGGGATTGAATTTAAAGCATCTGAGGTACACAGAGAAAGAAGTAGAAGCATTTAAGTTGTCCACTTTCAGAATTGAACGAAACATGGGAGGAGAAGCTGAAGCGGACAGAGATAATTCGTCTTCAACGCGAGGCGGTGTTCGCCGAGATGGGAGTTGCTGTGAAAGAGGATGGTGTGACTGTCGGCGTGTTCTCGCCAAAGAAGACCCCTCACTTGGTGAATTTGAACGAGGACCCTCTCATGTCCGAATGCCTGATCTACTACATAAAGGACGGGTTTACTCGTATCGGTAGCGCCGAGGCTAATATACCCCAGGACATACAGCTCTGCGGTCCGCACATATTAAGCGAGCATTGCGTCTTCGAGAACCACGAGAGTATCATTACTCTGATCCCGAAGAAGGCCGCTCTGATTTACGTGAATGGACGCGAGGTCACTGAACCAATTGTCCTGAAGACTGGATCACGTGTGATTTTAGGGAAGAATCACGTATTCAGATTCAATCACCCCGATCAAGGTATGTAACCACCTATCGTGACATCAGTTAATAATCGACAGTGGTAGTGTTTAACAACAGAGGTAAGATAAATGTCTGCGCAGTTCGCGAACGGAGGGAGAAGAGTTCTCCCGCGGAGACACCTGGGAATGGGGAAACGGTCGACTGGAACTTCGCACAGGTGGAGTTATTGGAGAACCAAGGGATCGATCTGAAGGCTGAAATGAAGAAGAGATTGCTGGTGCTTGAAGAGCAATTCCGCAAAGATAAAGAAGAAACTGTTCAACGTTTCGAGAAACAAAGAAAGGTTAATAGAAATTGAATCCTTGTGTCTCGTAAAGCTGCTGATATAAATTAATCAGGCGTTACATATGAATATTGCTATTGCTCACAGAGTTACGAGGCCCAGATAGACGCGCTGCAGAGGCAAGTGGAGGAGCAGAGCATGACGATGTCTATGTACAGCAGTTACACACCGGAGGACTTCAACAACATAGAGGAGGATATCTTCGGTGAGTACCACTTATCGAATGGTCCTTGGAGTTCACAATTTCTTTAGCTATATACAATGAATTTGCATCTTTCTAATTTTATATGATTATTAAAGTTCACATGGGCAGAGCTGCACAAAAATAATACTGATACTATACATCCGATGCATTGTAAATCGTTCGAGTTCATTGCATTTACGAGATCAAGTAAAATGTTTATTACGCTTGATTAATTTTCGATTCTTGATTTTCGTATCAAACTTTTTACACAGCTCTGCATGCAAGTGAGCTACGATCGGGTGTAGATTGTACTACGCCTTCGTTAAAGGTGCTGGAACTTGTAACGGGCGAGTGCTCCGAGGGAAAAAGATATGAGAACCGAAGTAAGAAGAAAAGATAACGTCCCATTGCAAGTTCCAGAGGCGTACTGATCTGTGCAAGACACAATCAGATGGTGGTGCATAGAGAAATGTTAACAAACATCTTCCGAGTGTACGTTCATTGTTCGACTTTATCATACCTGTGACTGCGATGCACGCATGTGGTTATGTGGTATAATGTCACATCATTCCCTTCATCTCGTTACTATTGCCAGTCCACGTTGAAACATGCAAGTGCCATTTTTTATTGCGAGATCGAGCCCTCGGGATCGCATTCGTTAACGTGAATAGTGCATCATCTGATCGTGGACAGAAACTCAGTGGCTTCTTTTAACGAAGGAACCGGTATCCACGAAATGCTTGGCTTTTCTGACTGTTTCGCCTGGTAATGGCTTGCATTTCAGTCAACCCCTTGTTTGACGCAGAGAGCAACTGGACGGAGAGAGAGTTCCAACTGGCCGCTTGGGCCTTCCGCAAGTGGAAGTACCATCAGTTCACAAGTCTTCGGGATGATCTCTGGGGCAACGCTATATTCCTCAAAGAGGCTAATGCCATTTCTGTTGAACTCAAAAAGAAGGTACATCCGTGGTTTATTTCTGAGAATCAGTTCTCGATGCAACTCTTGTCTGCTGACGATCCATTAACATTTATAATCACAAGTCTCGGCATTTACCCCTTCGCGAGCAGTTCAATCGTAATCACTTATTTTATCAGCTTCTCAGAAATCACGAAATATACCTATCGCACATTAGACGAGCAAATGATTTCTGCTTAAATTGCTTTATCATATACATGGTACTTCGTGAAAACAATATGTCGAGCTAACTTTCGCGTTATCTGGCCTACATCCACATACACCATAAAATAGGTACCCCCTTTTTGATGTTCTATAAATCTAATACATATATACAGTTCTGATATTACTGTAAGCACACAGTAATCCTACTTTTTCATATTTCTTTGCCTGATGTAAAATGTTCAATTTATCATTGACCGTTTCGTTAATCGATTACTTCTTTTGAAGTTCTCGTTTCATTGATCGTTCCATATTCATTTATGTACTTCTAATAAGTTATTCTTCTGCACATTCGTTTCCGTAGGGATTTAATAAATTTTGGTCGTTCGTAATAGGTGCAGTTCCAGTTCACTTTGCTCACGGATACACTTTATTCACCGCTTCCTCCCGATCTTCTGCCTGCTGTGGACGAAGAGGAGGAGGAAGAAAGACCGTTCCCGCGTACGATAGTGGCCGTCGAAGTTCAAGACACGAAGAATGGTGCTACGCATTACTGGACGCTGGATAAACTTAGGTTTGTTACCAATACCGTGCCTGGCACAAGTCAAGCTTTACATTATTTACTCCTCGTGTATAATGAGGTATCAAAATCAGATCTCAGAAGTACTGTTTCTTTGTTCTGTGATAGTTTCTCAAAGAGCACGTTAATTGTAACTATTAAAACTTTGATGGGTGTTCATCTTGAATTTCTCAAACGAAAGTGCACATTTCCCTCCTGTACTCGCGTATGGGCATGCAGATGCTACTAAGTGTTACAAGCTGGGTACTTCGCACCTACTAAAAATACTGCCAGTATCTTAGGCTTTGCGCAAGTGCTTTGTGTTACACAATATTGTAAATTGTTGGATACAATTGGGCGATCTGATACAGATACAGTTTGTAGCACTCTGTGTAGATGATTCTGTATATTTTCTTGTCAACTTGATGGCATTGATTCTAATCCTGGAATATCACGAAGAAATGTTAAGAGAAAGTATTGGATCCCTTGCTCGTTCCTTGTACATTCTTTATATCTGCAATGTATGATCACAGCGCAGGCATTCGAAGAGCTTTAACTTATTGTACAATTTAATGATCACAAGAAGAGCGCAGAGAACAATGGGTAGTCTGACCACTTGTCGCTTTAATCAGATCGTGCTTGGATAAAAATTGCACAGGGACACTCACGCAAGTAATACGTGTTAACTTATAGACAGCGCTTGGAGCTGATGCGACACGTGTACAACGAGGACTCGAGCCCCAGCACCCCGGAGGCCAAAGAGGATATATTCCAATGCCTCACGGTCTACTCTAATCCGAAGTTCTCGCTCGCAAATCTTTTGCCTTCGAGGTTGGTGCTCGAACGCGCGAGGCTCTCTCCTCCTTTTATCGCCACCACGCTTCACGCCCACCCTTTCAACCTTTAATTTCAACGTACCATGTCTCCACTGTTTCGATACACACTGCCTCGATCCGAGCAACTTCCCCTTCAGAGACTTTGCTTTGTAACTGTGCTGGATTCAACGAGATATCGATGGGGAAAGATTTTGCATGGCCAAGTGTTTTTCAAATATTTCACGTTGTTAATCGAAGTAGAACGAACAATTCTGTTTTATAATAGGGAAGATCCATCTTCAGTATTCTGGTCTCGTTAATTATTATAGAAGTAACATGGAATTGGAAAAATGAAAATGGTAGCGGTAGAGGGGTCCTTGAAGGGTTTTAAGTCCTTTATATGTTACGCAGTTGTGTCTCGCTGAACACGTGCGCTCCTTGCGGCTGAAGTTTTGTCACATTCTTGCTTCGTGACTTCATTGTGCACGTACCGCTACACCGCCAACGAATTACACGAATTACAGTATTACCAAGTACCAGAAACACGTAGAGTTTGTACTTCGGCAGCTTAGACGCTGTACACTACCGTACTGTATTTTTTTTAACAGCCTTCTTTTGTATGAAAATACGGGGGCAGTAAGAATCCCGAGAGATGTTGCCCCTGAGATTTTGAACGTTAGCTTTGTCAGTATTGATTCAACGAGACTTGTAACTAGCACAATGTTGTACCTTCACGGCCAGCATTGAAAGAAGCTTTCACGAGTGCCACGTATCGTCCCTTTATTTCTGTCTACACGTTTACACGAATCTCCTCGTACGATTTTCTAAATACACATCATGCACACTTTAAAGATAAAGTGAATGTTGTGTGACGAGCGTCCTTCACTGTGCTTCTCGACAATGTTCGACCATGTCTTTATCAATCGTTAACGAACCGAGCGAATCAATCTACAGAACGGTCGTCTTCATTTCTGCGCAGACAAAGACTCGAGCTGATGCGAGAAATGTATCACAACGAGGCCGAACTCTCGCCAACATCGCCAGATTTTAATATCGAATCCATCACCGGCGGAGATCCATTCTACGACCGTTTCCCGTGGTTCCGAATGGTTGGAAGGTAAAGATCGAAGTGTTACCGTATCACTTTCTCTTATCAGGTCCACCGGACTCGCCATTTTAATATTTCACAAGCCAACTGACAAATCAATCTTGCGTTTCGTTGCAGGTCCTTTATATACTTGAGCAATCTCATGTACCCCGTGCCGTTGATCCACAAAGTAGCGATAGTCAACGAAAAGGGAGACGTGAAAGGCTACCTGCGTGTGGCTGTGCAAGCAGTCGTTGGTACGTAATCAGTGTCTGTATATATCTGTTTCTACGGAATACATTTAATCCTCGACTGATAGAGCGTCTGTTATATAATTGGTAGGGCGAAATCAATAGAAGATTATTTATTTATTTATTTATTTATTTATTTATTAACATCAGCGGGAGAACCCTTGGTATTATGTCGTACAGTTTATATTTCTCGTTCGTTCCCGACCGGTACAATATTCTTGAATTCCTCGACAAATACTCCGCCGTAGGATTCTCGTAACGAACCCTTTTTCCAGAAGAGGAAAACAGTGAGTACTCAAGCGGCGTTAGACAGTCTGCTAGAATCTCCTTCGAGGACGATCTGTTCGGCGGGCACAAGCAGAACAAGCGCAACACCCTGTTGACTCAGACGCTCGAGAAGAATCGGCAGATCCTCATGCACGAGGAACGCGTCGTGGAGGGTCACACCGAGCAGAAAGACGTGAAGGATGAGGACGATATTGGCGACGCCGACAGTGGCAGAGGAGACAGCTCGGTTTCCAGCGACATGAAGGAAGAGGATCTACCGGATCACTTGCAACCTAATTCCGAGTTCACATTCAGGGTGACCGTGCTGCAAGCTATAGGCATTTCCACGGAATACGCCGATATCTTTTGCCAATTCAAGTATGTTCAGATTTATGACGCGCGTATAGAAACCTCGAGTACCATACACGATTTATTAATCCATACGATTGTCACTTTCCGCACAGTTTCTTGCACCGAGACGATGAGGCCTTCTCAACGGAGCCAGTAAAGAATACAGGAAAAGGAAATCCACCTGGATTCTATCACGTACAAAATGTGAGTTAACGGTTTACGTCTTTAAGATGTAAATTAGTCAATTGCAATGACTTTTAATTCTGTTCATTTAGATTACCGTTAACGTAACAAAGTCATTCCTGGAGTACCTCAAAACTCAGCCCATCGTCTTCGAGGTGTTCGGACATTACCAGCAGCATCCTCTGCACAAAGATGCCAAAATGGAATAGTGAGCGTTGAATTGTTTTCGTGCCTCCTGTCTAAGAACATTTTTTATTTCATTATTTTCTTAAATGTAATTGTAGGAATTCCACTTTAATCACCTTGTATTCATCACCATCTACATGTCCCAATGTTCTTATTGTTGCATTCACCCAAGCAGCGTGAGACAACCACCGAAGAGGATGCTGCCGCCGTCTATACCGATCAGCCAGCCCGTGCGCTCGCCGAAATTCGGGAGCGTCCTACCGTCGCCGAGTACGTCGCACGTGCACGCCAAGTACGACGTGTTGGTTTGGTTCGAGATCTGCGAATTAGCGCCGAACGGCGAGTACGTGCCGTCCGTGGTTGACCACAGTGACGATCTACCGTGTCGCGGGCTTTTCCTACTCCACCAGGGAATCCAGCGTCGCATACGCATTACCATTGTCCACGAGCCGGCGTCCGAGCTGAGATGGAAGGACGTGAGGGAGCTGGTGGTTGGGCGTATCAGAAACACGCCGGAGCCGGAGGAAGAGGACAACGATTCGTCGGTGCTATCATTGGGTCTGTTCCCTGGCGAATACCTCGAAGTGCCTGGTGACGACAGAACCATGTTCCGATTCGAGGCAGCGTGGGACAGCTCCCTTCACAATTCGACCTTGCTCAACAGAGTGACAGCGTACGGGGAACAGATCTTCATGACTATATCAGCGTACCTCGAGGTGTGCTCATGTTCTATTTGTAATATTATTCTTCCACGCTTGACCGTCTTTTACGAATATTCCATTTGTAAATCTACTCCCTTCGTTTGCAGTTGAAGAATTGTGGGAGACCAGCAATTATTACCAAAGATCTGAGCATGATCATCTACGGAAGAGATGCCAGAGTAGGAACGCGTTCTCTGAAGCATTTGTTTAGCGGAAGCTACCGCAATCAGGAAGCCAATCGACTCAGTGGGGTTTACGAGGTGGTGTTGCGTCGTTCTTCGGAAGCAGGTAGCCCAGGTTTGTCTTGTCTACCCTTAGCGTAGCCCCCTCACCCCCCCCCCCCCCCCCGATCCTTTCCCTTCTGACTGATATAATAGTCGTTCGTATATTTTGCTTGTAGAGTGCGTACGTATTCGTGCGCTATCTGGCAATCGCTTTAAAGTAACATGTATAATATTCAAGGTGGCTGTTATATCATGGTACCGACTAATTGGCAGTTTTATTATGTTTTGCCCTCCCTATTGAGTTGCTGAACATAATTATATTCGTGAGAAATTGTCGAATTCTTCCGACACAATATAATTTCGTAGTCTCTGTCGTCTCATTCTCTCTTCATCGAATACCCACCCCACTTTTGTAATCACCTTTCAGGCGTTCAGAGGCGACAGCGTCGCGTGCTGGACACGAGCTCCACGTACGTCCGAGGCGAAGAGAACCTTCACGGATGGAGGCCCCGAGGAGATAGTTTAATATTCGATCACCAATGGGAACTCGAGAAACTAACAAGACTGGAAGAGGTAGAAAGAGTAAGACACACGTTACTGTTACGGGAGAAGCTCGGCATCGACAAAGTTCCGTTCTGCAATAAGATATCGCACGACTTCACGAAGAGCGAGAAGGTAAAGTCATGGACATTCTCAAAATCCATGGAATCCTCCCGTCTTTATGTGTCACGATTAGGCGCATAGCTCCTTCGCAATCGTTCACCATTTTAAATTTCATCGCCACCGTAACCACGTGGAATTTCAAACACTTGCTTACCCGATTTATTCGCGCAGGAGGTTTGCAATATGATGGCGAAAGCAACGAATGAACCGCACGCCAGCCCAGTGAAACTCAAACGTTCGACTAGTAAAGAGGCTTACGAGCATTGCGAAATGACCGAGAGGGAGAACGAATTAGTGATGAAGTATATAAAACTGATACAGGGTCGAATCCCAAGCAAAGAGCCTATTCTGCTCTCGGACGTTTCACCCGGAGAAGACACCATGACCGACATGTCGGCGTCGATGATGTCCTCGGTGATATCGTCCTCGTCCCAAGAGTCAGTATACGCGAGAGCTAGCGATTACTTAGAGCAGGTAACCCTCCCCGCATGCCTGAGTGCTCCTGCTAGTAGCGGTTGTCCACGCTTCGTCGCATCGTATTACTTTGATGGCAAAGATAGATTTATTGCTCTCGGGATTCAAAGGGAAACGATACTCCCTTCCTTCGCTCGTATCACTCGGGTTCGTGAAAAATTAGCTAAACGTCAACGGGAAGGCAGTAATACAAGCATTCGACTAATAGCAAAAACACGAGCGAAGGAAGTGAGGATTCGAATTCATCTTGAATACCGAGGAACCTCAGTGTCTCGAATCGGAGTCGAAGTCGGCTCACCTCGTCCATATAGCTTGCAAGAATATCGATCTGGTCTACGATAAATGGAAAGACACATTCTAAGTCACTTTCGCTTGTTGAAATTGGTGAAAATTTTGTCTGGCGACTTTAAATAGCTACGCTGAGCGACAGGCGCGCTTCTAACGCAGTCAAGCTTCCCAGAACTGCTTTCTTTTGTCTACTTGAAAATTGGTAGACGATGGCTCGAGATGAATTGAGTCAGAGACAACCGCCCCCAGCACTATTGGACACGGTCAGGGTGATGCTGGAGTGTTACTTGCAGGCCGCTGGTATAATAGTATGGAGCAGGTCTAAGTCGTGCATCCTTAGGTTGAGTTCACCGGAGAGGACTAGACTGCAAGAACTGCAGGACAGCATATTGGCAAGCGAGCCGAATAACCAAACATGCACCGTCGCGCCAGCTCCCTTAGGCTCCTCCTCCCCATCCAAAGAGATTTTGGTGCTCTATGTGCCGGAAGTGGAGGAAATACGTATTAGCCCGGTGATCGCTAGAAAGGGATATCTAAATGTTCTCGAACACAAAACTAATGGTTGGAAGAAGCGCTGGGTGGTACGTAGCATATTTAATAGATTGTAAAAATTCCCTACTTTCTGGTAACGTTTTTATTGTTTCGCAGGCGGTACGACGACCGTACGTTCTGATCTTTCGGGAAGAGAAGGATCCAGTAGAGAGGGCTCTTATTAATTTAGCTACCGCTCAAGTTGAATATTCCGAAGATCAATTAGCTATGGTGAAAGTACCGAATACTTTTAGGTAAGCCGTTGAATATAAACTGTGGTTGAAAAGGAGGCAAATTTACTCGACGGTATCTTGTTTGTTCAGCGTGGTTACAAAACATCGAGGATACTTGCTGCAGACCTTGGGTGATAAGGAGGTCTACGACTGGTTATACGCTATTAATCCTCTTCTCGCTGGTCAAATTAGGTACGTGTATCATTGCGGATTAAATTAGAATGTTCCTGAGTCAGATGCCTTTAATACAAATCCGCAAGCTCTGAAACCCTTTCAGGAGAACGTAAATGGATCCCAAAGAAAGCTAAATTCTGAACATAAAGTGTCTCGCTCGTAAGAGTGCTCATACAAGGTAGGGCAGTAAATAATTGGCTTCGAATTGTTTTAGGTCGAAACTAGCGCGCAAAGGGCCGACAGCCGCGAATCTGAGCAACGCTTCGCCCGTTGGTCTTGTTCCGCCGATAGATCAACAGTCGAACCAAAACAAGTGAGTGGCCGACACGTTGGCCGAGGTAACGGGCGTCATTGCGAAAGCCTCCGAGAAGATGCTGACCTGGTCGCACTCGGCCTTCGAGTCCCATGATCTCTGTAGCTTTCGATTTCCGGTAGTCTTCGATTATTAAGCGGCTGGGTGAAGCGTTATCGATCGGCTACCAAGCTTCGATGGCCGCCGATTAATATCCTCGCGCGTCTAATTTCTATCGATCGTCAATTCACCGGCTGACGATTCAGAATGGAGAAAGAGAGAGAGAGATAGAGAGAAAAAAGAAAATACAGGAATCACCGAACGACGACGGATTCGTTTTTCGATGAAAAGTGTTACCCGCTGTTCGAGTTGCATTAAAAAGTTATAATCTGTATCGCGAGCCTCCACCGTCAGACACCTCTCCGTTCGTTTCGACGTGCACAATTTTGAAACGCTTTCAACGTGACGAGGCGGGCAAAACGCGAGCTCGCGACACCCCCTTACGTCGTATTTAAATTTCTCGATATTAGTCGGCCGTGCGAAGCGATTCTCTTTAAGCGCGGAACCGCATAGGGCGAGGAGGAACGTATTTATGCCTAAATAAAACATTCCTAAGACGATCATAGAGAGAGAGAGAGAGAGAGAGAGAGAGAGAGAGAGAGAGAGAGAGAGAGAGAGAGAGAGAGAGAGAGAGAGAGAGAACGAGAACGAAAGATACAAGGCAAGAGATACACACACGCGTACACTGTAGGTATGTATACTCATGAGAGAGAATATGTGCGCGAGAGGAAGTAAGAAAGTGAGGGAGAGAAAGAGAGCGAGTCGGAGGAGCGTATTAGAGAGATTACGAATTTCTGCGTGTTCATGTCTCCGAGGTTTATTGCGCCCGAGGATCGGCGCGAATTATTTCACGCGGATCGACACGGTGATCGTTGAGTAATTAATAGTGATGATTTTATTTAACGTAATTAATTAGTTTGCTACTGCAACCGTCATCGAAGTATAATCCTTTTCCTGCCTTGTTTCGCGTCGTGGCGACGTCTTGCGCCTCGGATAACGAACGACCAAATTTCTGCGATTCGAGCTTCTTCTCTGTACATCAGTTTTCAAACGAAGCAAGCGATCGCGGAAAGTTTCTATTCTGTTTCGAGGAATTCACGGCTCGCTCTTATTAAGAGCGAGCAATTTGCAGTATTATTTAAGTACATGGCATCGTCGATTTCAATCAAACTTGTTCCTGGCGAATCTGGAGTGAATGTGAGCAGACACGCGTTCGCGCGCTTGTGCAAGTACGCGTTATTCACAAACGTTGTTTAATGTATGGCTTTGGTTGCCCGATTACCGTGTCCTGTTTCGGGCAATCGAACATGTAACATTAAATATATTCGCGAATAACACGTGTTTGCGTAAATGCTTAGACAAGTGTCTGCTTATTTTTAAGGTAGATATGCTAGAAACGGTTTGGTGGGAATGGTCGGTGGCTACTACTGTGATGTCCACTTAGTGCTTAATTTCATGTACAGCTTATTTATCATTTAACGAACGAAATGCCGTTCCCAAAATATCGAGGATCTTATGATTCTTGCGCTGCATATTCAAAAGTTCAGAAAAGCAATTACCAAGATGTTATTCCGCTAATGCGCCCCATGCAAATCCCGAGGCGAATTATTTTCTCGGTCGTTTGTATATGCGGCGGCTTACGCGAAAGCGTGCCACGCTCCTGTTACCGTTTTTCCTTGCTGACTGTTGTAGAGTCTGATAGTTTTATTTTGTTAACGATGACACGCGTATCGACGAAAAACGAGAGACAGCGATCGTGTGGATAAATAAGTTGTGTGCATTCAACGTTTAACCCTTTGAAGCAAGAATCTAGGCAATTAAGGATCTAGTCATTTCGTTTTTAGCGCGTAAACTTTGCTTTTTTTAATAATCATGTTGCGTTACATTTCTCGTAACAGTGTAGATGCATTTGAAATTGAAGTCTCCATTTCGAACCACGATCGTCGCATTATAACGATCCTAATTGTAAATTGAAATTGTGATTGTATTTACGTAGCATCGCCAATTGTATATGTATCTAGTTACAAATGAGTGCGAGCGTACTTATTATACGACACAGAGTGTAACTATGTATTATTTGGCACTGTAGTGCAATGGGGATGTTCGCTCGAATTCAGTCAAACGTTTGATTACATTTCTCGAGGTGACAAGGGTACTGAAATCAATCTAGCTTTCTCAATTAAATTGATTACTTGTATATTTAATTATTTGCTGGCAGAGACTCCAACTAGAAGAAATACGTTTAGGTGGTGGACAATACTACCGTAATGAGATTAAATGATCGTTTTGTTGAGATTTGTTATAT
Organism: Andrena dorsata; assembly: GCA_929108735.1. Taxonomy (NCBI): domain Eukaryota; kingdom Metazoa; phylum Arthropoda; class Insecta; order Hymenoptera; family Andrenidae; genus Andrena; species Andrena dorsata. The sequence goes on along the minus strand of OV815489.1, from coordinate 37,046,279 downwards.
AAAGGAACCGCGGGGAGGGGGAGATAATTATACTCTAATTTATGAATTTTAATGACGTTTCGTGCTTCTAACTAAAGAAGGAGAGAGAACAGTGCAATATTATTTGCTCCGGCTTAATATTCGTCTATCAAGGAATAACTTGATATTTCTTGTTGTTAGATCGTTGCTCATATTTAAATGTACCAAAGAAGTTCCATACCCTGTTGAGAATGGGAGTGGAAGAAGCCCATGTAAGATAAATATAAGCGAAGTAGTCATGGAGGGCACGAGAAGGGTTTTTCACGGTAATGTTTATAACTTCTCTCGCAGACACAGAAACCTGAACCTAAGGATGTAAGAGGCTTACTCTGTGTACTCCTATTTTCAAAAAATGTTTGTTGTACATCTACGAGCTACAACAGATTTAGGATTAAAGCGAATAACTTATTACATGCTTTTTTACACAATGTAAAACAAAAGTAATCTACATTCGTAATTAAGCTGCTCCTTCTCGTTTTCTCGAGCAACGGGAACTCTACAAACTGTACAATGGTATAAGTATTTCCGAACGCGTGATACATTTATTACTATTACTTACTTATATAGTATTTATACTTTAATCCTATTATTTATGTATAATTTATTTATTGTAAACTGTAAGGTGAAAATGACGAGAATTAAATTAACCTGGTTATGCACCGTGACCAGATTGCTTCAGGGGGTTAAGGTCTTAATTTAATAATAGAAAAGGAGAAGAGACGAGATCGGCAAGTAAGTGTGAAAGGGGAGAAAAGATGGAAGACAATGAAACTTGGGTGAAAGATAAAAGAAAGGCGATACGAATATTGCAGGTAAAAATGCAAATCGCCGTTGGTAAGGTTAATAATCATATTGTTGTTATTAGGAGTCAGAAATATGGATTTAGAGAGAAATGAGGACGGAAGAACGAAAGGGAGGACGTGAAATGGAGAGAATGAATAAGCGCGTGTGGGCGCGCGCGAAAGAGAGCGAGAGAGGAAGAAAGAATGTGTGAAAGAATATGTTTGCTTATATATATAAATATACCTTATACAGATAAAGTATATTATATAAATATATATAAATAAATTTAATATTAACGTAAGCATTTTGTCAAATGTCAAAGATCATCCGGAGGCGTATGAAGAGACGTGGTTAAACGATGATTTGATCTGTACCAAGATATGTAAGTTCATGTACTTATTTGTAAGGTAACTAAAGAATCTATTACAAAAACGTTTTCGTTTTTGGTCGTTTGCTATGAAAAAACATGCATCGATGCTGTAACTTGTATTTATTATTATTATTATTATTAAATTTTCGCTAGGCTCACTGTAAGTGGTAACGTGTAATAAATCGGTCAATAAAAAGCTTACAAGCTTAGAGAGTTCTCTTCACGCCGCACCTGCTTCTTCAATATTGCGCCACTTGTGATGGAATGATTATACCTAAATAACTAATTACATATGTATCCCGTAGTGTCCTGGAAGTGCCCCCTTAATTATTTATTGCTTGATTCGTCGAGCTGAACTGAGTTAACTGAGCGGGCAATTAATACTTTATTTAACGCTTACACTTAGTTGTTAACGAATTAATTTAAATGAGTTTACTACATTCCAAAAATAAGTACCTAGTTCAAACAATCCAAATCGATTCAGATTTGAGTTTTTCGTAGCAATTCTCCTCATATTTAGTTTCCGTTCCAACCGCTAGTGGGATTGCGTTCGAATTCCACTCTGAATTGCTAACTATTGATAACGTTGCGTGCGACACGGAAATGGTAAGCAGGCTCGCGTGCCACCCGTGCGCGACAAGCAAAAATTACATTCGATGATAAGTTTATCGTCTATCTTACATGAATTTCGCCTGTGGTGGAAGCATCGAAATGAATACATATCAGCGAATTGTTATCATGTAACTCTCCAAGGAAATGAGAAAGAGCCCGCGAAACTCGTTTGAAAATAAAAGGCCACACTACCTTTCACTAAACTACTGTACTAGATATTTGAACGGCAATTGCATCTAAGCAGGCGATACACTTTCACGTTGTAACTGAGGGCAAAGCTGCAATATCGCGAATTCAAATTACAATTCACAAGAAGTAGAATATTAGTAAAAGCTTGAAAATTTCATGGCAAGTCTGTAGGACATTTATTAATTCCTGTATAACCGCGACACATTTCTAATTACATCCCGAATATAATGTTTTCCTGGAAAAAAGTTTTAGCAGCTGCTTCCCAGTGGCCTTTCAGACAACTGCATACTTCAAAAGTTATGTGAGTAATTTACATTGAGTACTTGAAATATTTAACTATATCGAAGAAACATGGAACAGTAATAATATTTTTATAATTAACGCTATCCATGCAAGCAAACAGAAACGCTTAAAAAAGCCGTGGAATATCTTTACTAAATTTCCTTGAAAATTTTTTATACTTTTGAAGATGCAAGTCTTGTGGTCCTTTCAGGCAAGAGGCAGTGATAATAAACGGGAAGCAAGTAGCCAAAGAAATTCAGGATGAATTGAAGGCTGTGATCACCACTTGGATGAATCACAGTAGGAAAAGACCAAAACTAGTGGCTATATTACTCGGCAATAACCCAGCCAGTAAAGTATATGTTCAAAGAAAAATGAAAGCTGCAAAATCAATTGGTAATATATTACTGGGACTTGGAGATTTCGTGATTCTGGAAATTTCATATAAATAAGAATAATAAAATAGTAACGCGCTTTCTTTGTTAAATGTTTTAGGAATCGACAGTTATACCATACATTTAGATGAAAGTATAACGCAACAAGAGCTTATTAAAGAAATTAATCAATTAAATGCGGACGAAACTGTGGATGGTATACTAGTGCAATTGCCATTAGTAAAACATATGAATGAACACGAAGTATGCCAGACAATAGCGCCCAATAAAGATGTGGATGGTTTTCACTTAGAAAACCTAGGTAGCTTAACATTAAATAGCAGCGGTATTGTTCCTGCGACTGCTTTAGCTGTAAAAGAATTAATAATTAGAAGTAACATTGAGACTTTTGGAAGGAACGCAGTGGTTGTGGGGAGATCGAAACACGTTGGCCTACCAATCGCATTACTCTTACATGCCGATGGTAAAGGTACAGAGTTTTAAGAATATTACAATTTTACACATATATGTATAAGATTCCAGATAGAAAGTTCTAATGGTAAATCATCTCGTAGATAAAACAGGTGCGTTAGACATGACTACGACTATATGTCATCGTCATACTCCTCACACTGAATTAGAGAAACATACGAAACTAGCAGACTTGGTGGTAGTAGCCGCTGGTATTCCTGGCTTGATCACTAAAGACATGATAAAACCAGGGGCATGTGTAATCGATGTTGGCATAACGAGGGTAAAAGCAGGGGATGGATATAAATTAGTAGGAGACGTAGACTTTGAAAATGTGAAGGAAGTTGCTGGGCACATAACTCCTGTACCAGGAGGTGTAGGTCCTATGACTGTAGCAATGCTAATGAAAAATACGATTTCAGTCGCTATGAAGAATTACCAGAGCGTAAAATAGCGGGGCTTTAATGAGATTGAAGCTTCTATTCGTTGATGATGTAAGAACCGATAATGTTAACTCTTTCAGTGCCAATCGTAAATTGTTTAATCGTGTTCACTGACTGTACACCTATTTAAAGGGACTCGTTGCACTTACAGTGGCAGATGAAAAATAGTTTACAATTTTTAAAATCATATAACTTTTATAAAATGAATCCAAACGAGTTAAGTTTTTTTAAAAAGCTACAGGTATTAGTTTGCTAAGTGACGTATTTCGTCGTTTCGAAAAAATTGTAATTAGTCGGACCAGCCAAAAAAAATAGTAAAGGTCGTTTTTTAAACTTTTTTTGTGAGCGTGTAATGAAAATTAAAAAACTCTTTTATAGATTAAAGTAAGTTGTATACATGTCTAAAATTTCTTAAAGATCGATTAACGTTGCTCTGAGCTATAAACGCTTAAAGATCGCAGACTAAGGTCGAAAATTGCCAAATTCACGGAAATCAGATTTTCGAAAAACTCAACTCGTTTGGATTAATTTTATAAAAGTTATGCGATTTTAAAAGTTTTAAACTTTCTTTCGTCCGTCACTGTATGTACTTAATTGATTGACTAAAAGAGTTAATAAATACACTATAGGTGATCAATGAAATACCATTGTTAGCACGCACCCATGTATTTCGACTTTAATATGATAACCTTTTGCACCGAAAAGTATTCAGATGATAATAAAGTAAGGTTACACCTCCGATGCCAGCTCGTAACTGGCAAAACTTGTAAATAAAAGACGTTAAGCAACCTTTAACGTTTCTGTTAAAAACAATGTTCCTACCCAACTTTGCTCGGTATTGTAAACAAGCGCAAAAGTCATCACTCTCAATCGTTCACAAACTTCCATCGTACAACGACCTCGAGTGTTTTACACGCGATTCAACGAAAATGAATCGACCGAAAGTTTTAATTACCCGGCCAGATATTCCGGCTGCGGGATTAAATTTACTCAAGGAAGAGTAAGTGTTCTTATATTACTTTGAAAATGCTCGATATTCTTTACTTCTTTATGAGAAAGAACGTGGTATTGTAAATCATATGGTCTATATACATTTTCAATTGTTCCTCTGTTTATCATAGATGTGATATTATTTTATGGGAGAAGCCTGAACCAATTCCAAGATCTGTATTGCTATCAAAAATACAGAATGTAGATGCAGTTTATTGCTTACTAACGGACAAAATAGACGATGAAGTTTTAAGTAAAGCGGGACAAGAATTAAAAGTCGTTGCCACCATGTCAGTGGGCGTTGACCACTTGGATCTGAAAGCTTTAAAAGACAGGAACATCAGAGTCGGTTACACCCCTGGGATTCTAACACATACGACGGCTGAATTAGCCATGGCTTTACTATTAGCTACGTCTAGACGGCTCATAGAAGCCAACAGAGCTATTTACAAGTATGGAACAAAGTACGAACGTGTTGAGTATCAAGTAACTTGAGTTTGCCCTTAACGTAAAATATAATTCATAGGAATGAATGGAAAGCATGGGCACCTACTTGGATGTGTGGCCCAGGTTTATCTGGATCTACAGTTGGGATAGTGGGATTAGGTCGTATCGGCGCACAAGTGGCAAAATGCCTGAAAGGCTTCAACGTTTCTAAAGTATTATACACAAGTAGAAGCGTTAAGCGAGAAGCATCTGAATTTGGAGGAGAACACGTAGAATTTGATGTATTACTGCGAAGCAGTGACTTTGTAATTGTTACAATAGCATTAACACCGGAAACAAAGCAAATGTTCAACCAAAGCGCATTCGAGAAAATGAAGAAGTCTGCTATATTCATTAATGTTAGCAGAGGAGAGATTGTCGACCAACCAGCGTTAGTGGATGCTTTGAGAAGCGGAGTAATCAGAGCAGCTGGATTAGACGTTATGACTCCTGAGCCTATTCCATTAGATAGCGAACTGTTGAAATTGGACAATTGTGGTAAGTGGAAATGGTAACGCGTTTGTGTGTCCATGACGAATTATACAAAATTATACTTTTTATTCTAGTGGTGCTGCCCCATATCGGAAGCGCTACTACAGAAACGCGAGAAGAGATGTCGAGGATTACCGCCAAGAATATTTTGGCAGTTTTAAAGGGAACGCCGGCTGAAATGCCTTCTCCGCTTCAATTATAAGTACAAATTGTGTAAGATACTAGAATTAGTTACAAACACGATTTATGATCCGAGATCATTTATTAATCATATATATAATAATATCTATATATTTACAAAATGTGCATTTACCAATATAAATTTATTTGAGTGGCACCGGTTCAGGAATACACATAACAAGATCTATTATTGGCTAGCATTGCGAATACTTTTATTTCTCCGAATTATAGGATCTCATTGCCATTATCATGACTAAACTCTGCTCGTAGACAGTGAAATGTAAGGCTGTTGTTACAGCAGCCTTCAACTGACTCGGTACTAAACCTTTAAACAGCCCTCTCAGACCTTCTACTTCTAGCGTCAACTTTAAACAGTCCACAAGTCCTGTGCAATGGAAGAAGGTGCCGAAACCTTTTCTGCCATGCTTGAATCCTTGTATTTGTAATCTCTTTCTGCTAAGATCGAGCGGATAGATCGCAGTTTTAGCTAACAAGCCAGCCGCGCTGCCAGACAGCGTGGAATTGAGAAAACTTATGTCAGTTTCGTTGCAATACGTTTTATACATGTCACTGAAAAATCCGTAAAATGCAAATTGCAGACCGCTGTGTGGCACGATTTGTAATAAAGTTGGTAATAATCCCTTGAAAAAGGTCTTTGGGGATTCGTGTTGAAGGATACATCTGAAATTACATTTTATAAGATAATACAATGCCAAGTAGAGTCTTCGGTTTTCCAAAAACTTGCCTGCAAGAATGTACTAGTCCATTATACACTTGATGGTTATTTGATTGCGCCACTAATCTGGTTCTCATAGTGTCAAAAGGGAACGATACGGTCGTAGCTATGAAACCAGCGCTCGACCCTGCCACAAATTTCATTGAATATTTCCATTCACTTAACAACGAGAAATTATCAGATGCTTTCATAAACATATGATACGAATAGAACTGTAAAATATTAACAATTATATATTCCTGTATACTTTCTCATGAGGCAAAGAATTTAAAATCCCTTTTTCCATCTGAGTATCGTGGAGCGTGTTTTAATTCACCACGGTACATATTCACCTGACCCATACCATACACGATTGAAAGTAACTGAGCAGGAACGTGCCCTTTCCAAAATGCAAAAATACCCTCTTCCTTCAGTATCAAGAACAACGCTTGCATCAGAGACCGATATTTACTAACATGATGATCACCGATAGGTTCTACTTGTAACTATAATAGCAAAGGCTAATTTTAAATATAACGCGCACAATATTGTTGACGTTGTATTATCACTTTGAAGTTTATTTGCTTTATACCTGAAATCTAATTTTTACAACGTCTAAGGGCTGACAGGCGAATCTTGTTACGAAGCCGCTAATAGCACCTGCCACAGCATGATCTGAACTATGACTGTCTGCTTTTCGTGAAGTACCCATTGTTTTTCTACTTCATGCATCTCATATTTGAAGTACTGTATGTACGAACAAGAAATCACGAGGTCAACATTAAGTTAGAAATAGTTTGAAACGGAAAAACAACTGCAAACGATTTACTATTCTACCGCCAAAAGCTACAAGAATTTATTTAGCTTATTAAGGATCGAACTAAAACGTAATTCAAACTATAGACGAGTGTAAACAAACAATATTACACGTGGGATGACGCAGTTGTCAAAACATTCTTTTATTGCGTTATAATCGTAGAGGTTTTAGGTTAGAATGGGATTGGGATGGTACTCATCGGTAAAGGAAACGAATAAACATATGTACAAATATTAAAAAAAACACAAGATGAAAAATTTATAGACATGATACAATTCTATCGTATTTTCGGAAACACGCGCAAGATTAAAGGCTTCCCTATTGAATAGTCTGTCCCTATCAATTCCTATGTCCATGCTACGAACACTGCATTCGTGAAGCCTGTTGCCATTTTACAAGTTCGCTAGAATAGTTGCAGCCGTGTCGTGCCTCGCTTTCAAACCACAATTAGTAGATTTCGTGACAATACTACTCTCGGAACAAGGATTCTATTGCTATTTCCACTTGTAGACAAATAATATCAAAATGTGAGTATTTAAACAACATTTTTATTCACTTTAATTCATTTGTATAGTTTACAACCGAAGTCTAACCCCAATCTGTTGCTTCTATTTTTGTACGAATTATACTCGTAGACTGTGAAATTGTTTTTAAGAATCTCGTTTATATTTTCTTACTGAATAAATGTTATTGCAGGTCTTCTTTAACTAAACCAAAATCTGAGATGACTCCCGAGGAGCTAGCGAAAAGAGAAGAAGAAGAATTTAATACTGGGCCGCTTTCAGTATTAACTCAGTCTGTTAAAAATAACACTCAAGTTTTAATTAACTGCAGAAATAACAAGAAATTATTGGGAAGAGTAAAAGCATTTGATAGACATTGTAACATGGTATTAGAAAATGTGAAAGAAATGTGGACTGAACTTCCGCGTACAGGCAAGGGGAAGAAAAAGGTGAAATACTTAAGGCTATGCAAATAAATTTTGTATTCAGTAACGTGAAAATTTTATGTTTCTTTCAGGCAAAACCTGTGAACAAAGACAGATTTATCTCTAAAATGTTCTTAAGAGGTGATTCTGTAATTCTAGTTCTAAGGAATCCATTGGCAACAGCAACAGGAAAATAATTTTTCGATAAGTTTACTACTTTCTATTTACGATAAGGATAATATACTGGAAATAAACTTTTTAGTATAAGCTGAAAGCGTGTACAATTTATTTCCATGTTAACAGTAATGTATAATAATGCAATGAACTGCCAATTCTTAAACTTTTAAGTATTGAAATAAGAAAATGTTTTAAGCACGATATTATATTTATTCGTATCGAATTATACATAAAGTTCTCAATCTTTCTCAGAAATCGCAGTAAGATGTTTATCAACCTCTTGTTCCGTCAAAGTCCTGAAATAGAAAAATATTTATAATATTTATTCAGAGACTCTTTATGCGATTCTTTATGAGTAATGGTTAACGTAATCTCAATGTAATTACCGAAATTTAGGATTGTCTTTCGATACCACACCGACTTCTATTTCTGTTGGCTTGAAGTCGACGGATAAAACAGTAGATAAACAGGTGATAGCTAACTGCACTGTCTCATCGAAATCGTAATTTTGCTTCTTCTTTAATTTCTTCTCAAGGTAAGAGTTAGCCTCATTTTGTTTAGCACCAACAGAGATTGCCTTATAACCACAAAAATATCCAGCAGGATCGGCTTTATAAATACACGGGCCCTTCTCTTTATCATACGAAATAAGCATCATAGAGCATCCAAGTGGCCGCATCTCTGCATTTTGGGTATAGACTTGACTGATGTCGGCGATACGACGACACAGCGCATCCACAGGGATTTCATAATCGTACTTGTACTTGAAATGAGCTGCTTCGTATCGCGCACGCTGCACCTGTGACCTGCTATCAGCTGCGACAGAAAATTATTTCGTTCATAAAGAAAACCATATCCATCTATAATAGTAACCACTTCTCCGTTAACCTCTTTTGGTAGTTTTACTCACCTACCATCCCTGTCATGAGACAACCAACATGTTCAGTGAGTTGGAAAATGTGAGTAACACTGGTAGAGTCGAGTAGCTTATCCTACGAACAAAGGTCCATAGTTTCAACTAGGTTTATATATAATATTTACGAGAATCTCGTTTCAAAATGTTAATGTATTACAGAATAAATAACTATGGAGGAAATCCGAAGGAAAGTGTTAAGAATAAATGAAACTATGATAGGTTACGCAGAGGTTAACTTACAGGCACTTTCTTCTGGGTCGCGAAAACGGCTGCGTCGACTCCTTTAATAGCGACGGATGTTAAGCCGCCCTGGTTTATCGCTTTAAACGCATACTCTGCAAGATATTTGTAAGTTATTTCTTTAATAAGTTCAAAAGTGCAGATCACGCCATGTCATGATTCCCGGTTGGAAAACCAACGCAGGATTTAACAACACGGAAAACACCGATAACAACTTCGCAGCTATTAATACTGTAATATAAAATGTATCTGCTACTCTTACCCACTTGGTAAAGCCGCCCTTCTGGCGAAAATATCGTAATATGCCTATCAAAGCCAGCACTGCTACCTCGCGCCATGTTCACAAATATGCATTAAGTTTAATGGTCGCGTTCAAAACTTACTGGCGACGACTCGAAACGTCAAATCATGTAGAAGCTATATTAAGGCGATTTATATGAGACGACCGGCACGCTGCCAGGAAAATTTCTCCGATTTAATAATTATATTCAATCGAGGCTGAAATCAGAATTCACTTTTTTCCATTGCAGTTTCTCTTTTGGAAGCTATTATAATTATTTTAAGGCAGTTAAAAAATGGTTGGTTTGGTTTGGTTTATTTTTTCCCTGGAATAGTTACATCTTACAATTCATCAGTTCAAAAATGAATCCGATTCAATGCGGATATCCAGATCGATGGACGAAACAGGATTTTTCAGGTCCAAAATTTACAGGTTCTATCAGGAATTGCCATTTATATAAATCTGGAAGGTTCGTATTTGAAATTACGGATAAAAAATCTTACGGATTCAATCTGGAAATGCTACAAGCTCTTTCGAGTCTGTCATAGGTATTCTCAACTGTAAACTAAAACGCCGAGATTGTTCGGATCAGGAAATACGCTTGAGTTAACAGAAACACAGAAAGAAGAGGAGATCGTTCAATTATTGGGCCACCAACTTTGATTGTGAACGCTTGATACTTTTTGCTTCGGGATCAGGAGCACAGAATGCAAGGAGTTAAACGGATGAAAAATGTTGTGGAAAATGACGAAATTTGCGAAACAAGCGGGGAGTTTCAATTCTACGTACAACTTCCCTCCTTTTTTTATTTACAATAGTTAACATTCTTCTTTACTTTGTTACAGGGGTAGACACGAGTAATGCCGCGCGCTGTATACCGACACAATCAGGCCCGAAACATGGGTTTGGGGGAATAAAAGGCGTTAAAAGCGATCACTTGCTGCATTTCGGATCTACCTGAATTATGAAATACATACCACATGCATCTACTATATTACGAACGCATTTGTAAGATTGATTGTATCGCATTTCAGTTATTTCAATAAAAAAAAGTTAAGTGATAAAAGACTATTATTATTTAACGAGCCTTCCTTCCACTACTTCCTCCTTCCGATTCCAAGTCATATATAAAACACATGATAAAAAGAACACCTAAAATGAACCTCCCACACTGAGCTGTTTTTAAAAATCTTTACATTAACGCACTGTTTTAAACATACTATTCCCTACTTTCAAACTTTATTGACTTCAACACATCACGTCACACTACTTCTACATTGCTCTAGTCTAAAGAACCAATCGCCTTATGATCACGCAAAACATGGTAAGTATTCAGGTAAGCTATTGAGCGCCCCGCGAAAACGCAACAAAGTTGCAAGGGTCAAAATTTTTGCAACAATGTTGGAAATGAAAATGGCCTGTTCGCAAGAGAAAACCTCGGTTTGCAACTTTGTTGAGATTTCGCGGGGAGTCAGATTCCGGTTAGCAACTTTGTTGAACGTTAAAATCTGCCAATATCATCTTCAGACTATTCCGATTTCACCGGATTTGGACGCCCCGTGAAAATGCAACAAAGTTGCAAGGGTCAAAATTTTTGCAACAATGTTGGAAATGAAAATGGCCTGTTCGCAGGAAAAAATTCGGTTTGCAACTTTGTTGAGATTTCGTGGGGAGTAAGATTCCGGTTAGAAACTTTGTTGAACGCCAAAATCTTCCAATATTATCTTCAGACTATTCCGATTTCACCGGATTTGAACGCCCCGCGAAAATGTAACAAAGTTGCAAGGGTCAAAATTTTTGCAACAATGTTGGAAATGAAAATGGCCTGTTCGCAGGAAAAAATTCGGTTTGCAACTTTGTTGAGATTTCGTGGGGAGTCAGATTCCGGTTAGAAACTTTGTTGAACGCGAAAATCTTCCAATATTATCTTCAGACTATTCCGATTTCACCGGATTTGAACGCCCCGCGAAAATGTAACAAAGTTGCAAGGGTCAAAATTTTTGCAACAATATTGGAAATGAAAATGGCCTGTTCGCAAGAGAAAACCTCGGTTTGCAACTTTGTTGAGATTTCGTGGGGAGTCAGATTCCGGTTAGCAACTTTGTTGAACGCCAAAATATTCCAATATCATCTTCAGACTATTCCGATCTCACCGGATTTGGACGCCCCGTGAAAATGCAACAAAGTTGCAAGGGTCAAAATATTTGCAACAATGTTGGAAATGAAAATGGCCTGTTCGCAAAAGAAAAACTCGGTTTGCAACTTTGTTGAGATTTCGCGGGGAGTCAGATTCCGGTTAGCAACTTTGTTGAACGCTAAAATCTGCCAATATCATCTTCAGACTATTCCAATTTCACCGGATTTGAACGCCCCGCGAAAATGTAACAAAGTTGCAAACCGGGTTTTTTTCTCGTGAACAGGCGATTTTCATTTCCAACATTGTTGCAAAAATTTTGTCCTTTGCAACTTTGTTGCATTTTCGCGGGGAGTCAGATTCCGGTTAGCAACTTTGTTGAACGCCAAAATCTTCGAATATCATCTTCAGACTATTCCGATCTCAACGGATTTGGACGTCCCGCGAAAATGTAACAAAGTTGCAAACCGGGTTTTTTTCTTGTGAACAGGCGATTTTCATTTCCAACATTGTTGCAAAAATTTAGACCCTTGCAACTTTGTTGCATTTTCGCGGGGAGTCAGATTCCGGTTAGCAACTTTGTTGAACGCCAAAATCTTCGAATATCATCTTCAGACTATTCCGATCTCAACGGATTTGGACGTCCCGCGAAAATGTAACAAAGTTGCAAACCGGGTTTTTTTCTCGTGAACAGGCGATTTTCATTTCCAACATTGTTGCAAAAATTTAGACCCTTGCAACTTTGTTACATTTTCGCGGGGAGTCAGATTCCGGTTAGCAACTTTGTTGAACGCCAAAATATTCCAATATCATCTTCAGACTATTCCGATCTCACCGGATTTGGACGTCCCGCGAAAATGTAACAAAGTTGCAAACCGGGTTTTTTTCTCGTGAACAGGCGATTTTCATTTCCAACATTGTTGCAAAAATTTTGACCCTTGCAACTTTGTTGCATTTTCGCGGGGAGTCAGATTCCGGTTAGCAACTTTGTTGAACGCCAAAATATTCCAATATCATCTTCAGACTATTCCGATCTCACCGGATTTGGACGACCCGCGAAAATGTAACAAAGTTGCAAACCGGGTTTTTTTCTCGTGAACAGGCGATTTTCATTTCCAACATTGTTGCAAAAATTTTGTCCTTTGCAACTTTGTTGCATTTTCGCGGGGAGTCAAATTTCGGTTTGCAACTTTGTGCATTCTCGTTAGAAGTCAAGTTTTGCGACTTAGTGCATTTTTCGCAGGAAGTAGGTTTTTTCAATGATAACACAGTTTTGTATAGTATTTTTCTCTTTATTTTCTTTAAAGCATGTTCAAAATATTACAAAAAGTGATACAATCATGTACAAATGATTATTTATGTAAGTATATAAATAATAAATATATTTTCACTCTTAGTCTATATAATCACTTCACTGTATATATAAAATCACTGTCTTCATATGTTCATTGTTGAGGTTAACTGCTTTCCATCATTTGTCCCACTGCAAGTTCCTGTCCACGGAGAAATATTCCCAAGTTTTATCTATAACATAAAGAAAAAAAATTTTAATGACCTGACTTGTGTATTATAGAAAATACGATAGGTGTTACAACATAATTTCATGTAAAACGAATAAAGAATTAAATTATCTTTCCAATTTAACCTTTACTTCATATACTTAGAATCGAAAAAAATTAAAAAGTTTACATGCAAAGATTGTGAAATCAACTTTGCGTGTGGAAAAGATGTAGGAATATAGACCACTTCGTCGATGATAGGAATAATTTGTGGGAATAGGGTAGGAATAATGTTGAGAAACGGTTTGGAATTGAGGTAGCAACCATGTTGAAATTGCGTTAGGATGTGTAGGAACTGTGATTGAATAGTAGACTAACCTAGTAAACTACATAGTAGAGGATGCAGCATTTTGTTCTGAATGTCTTCTCATGTTCATTGTTGAGGTTAACAGCTTTCCATCATTTGTCCCACTGCAAGTTCCTGCCCACGGAGAAATATTCCCAAGTTTTATCTATAACATAAAGAAAAATATTTTTAATAACCTGACTTGTTTACAACATAATTTCTTGTAAAACGAATAAAGAATTAAATTATCTTTCCAATTTAACCTTTACTTCATGTATTTAGAATTAAAAGAAATTAAAAAAGTTTACATGCAAAGATTGTGAAATCAACTTTGTGCGTGGAAAAGATGTAGAAACATAGCCTCTTCATCGATGATAGGAATAATGTTGAAAAACGGTTTGGAATTGAGGTAGCAACCATGTTGAAATTGCGTTAGGTGTGTGGGAACTGTGATAGAAGTATTAAAGTAGTAGACTAACTTTGTAGACTAGTAGAGGATGCAGCATTTTGTTCTGAATGTCTTCTTATGTTCGTTGTTGAGGTTAACAGCTTTCCATCATTTGTCCCACTGCAAGTTCCAATCCACAGAGAAATATTCTCAAGTTTTATCTATAACATAAAGAAAAATATTTTTAATAACTTGACTCGTGTATTATAGAAAATACGATAGGTGTTACAACATAATTTCATGTAAAACGAATATAGAATTAAATTATCTTTCCAATTTAACCTTTACTTCATGTATTTAGAATCGAAAGAAATTAAAAAAGTTTACATGCAAAGATTGTGAAATCTACTTTGCGGGTGGAAAAAATGTAGGAACATAGACCACTTCGTCGATGATAGGAATAATTTGTGGGAATAGGGTAGGATAATGTTGAAAAACGGTTTGGAATTGAGGTAGCAACTATGTTGATCAATGTTGATGGTAATTGCGTTAGGATATGTGGGAACTGTGATAGAATAGTAGACTAACCTCGTAGACTACATAAGTACGTCGAGACGAAAGTCTTTGGCGAAAACGACTTTCTGGGTAACATTATTTTTGGGGAAAAGCTCTTGTGCCGAAGAATTAGTAAAAGGCGATTTCACAACTTTTGCACGTGAACTTTTTTGTAACTTGTTAATTTTTGTTATGATAATAATTTTTTTGAGGGTGTTAGGGGAGGGTCGAAATATAAGATTTCTAGAAAGGATGTGGGAAAGACGGTTTCCATGAGCAAAGGAATTAGCTTCTTTCATACATGTAATAATTAATACTTATGAAGAAAATCCGTAGATCAACGGATTTTTCAAAGGGGGATCTATGGAATTCTTCGGAAAGTTGATCTCTTCTCTACGGATTTTCAACAATCTGAGTTGGCAACACTGCTTAACCATAGGATCCAATAGCGCGAAGAAACACGCGCGATAACTACCACCTAGCATAAAACTGGCGATTGACTGACCGGGACTTTAGTCGGAAGTGAAGAAATCGGCCGTTAAGCAACAACAATGAATATCGCCCTAGGTGCTGCTTTATTGGAGACAGTCTTAACACGAATATTTCTATTTTATTATTATCTACTTATTACTATTATTAAAACTATTAGTGCAATAAATGCTGAAAGCATTTTAAAAGTCTTTATTGTTAAAAAAAACAAAAGAAATTCATGGTCATGACCATGCATAATGCATATACTATTGTCTTCTCTTGTTAACAATAGGGGAGCGTTCTGTTTGCGTTTTAATATATATAGATAATGTTTACGATCTGCTGTATTAGTTTCAATATCTTCTATCGATCAAGATCGAATTTAATCTGTTCATATACATGTATATAACACATAATATGTAACAGGTATCGGGATGTTCGTATACATGCATGTAGCATTATTACGTTTCGTAAGCGATGTAGGCGTTATCATAAATTACTCTGCTCAGTTACGCGATCTATTGTAAAAATGATGATACGTAGTACGACTTCTTAAATTGCTGCCGGTACATACTAGAAAAATTTCCAGTACGGTACCGAAAGCTGTACTAGCAATTGTTCCTTTTCGCCGAGGTACAGATGTCTGCGTCAACAGGTAAATATATTTCGATGGACGAAGGCTTAATAAATATAAATCGTACCTATAATAAAATAAATTGTCTTTCGGTTACAAATAACGTTGTCATTCGTCTCCTATATATACTATTATCGATCGAATGGCGTTTTTCGAATAAGTATTATAGATTCTTAAGAAACATAAGTGGCGGTCATATGACCACTCGCAAATTTCATATTTCGTTTCTCGTACTGTAAATTTATTATTGTCACGTCGGAATATCAATCATTCTAAGGATTATCGCGCAGATTATGTATAATAAAAGTTAAGGCGACATCCACGCAAACATTTTATAAATCTTATTCACGAGAAAATAAAATGGAATTCACGTGATTTCTAACATTTACTTTGCGGTTTATAACGTTCTGAGGTCGTAAGTAACGTTCGCGTAAGCACTTATCGTACAGGACACTTTATTTAACATTTTTTCATCGAATATCTTTTTACATGTTACACAATCACGTATTTTAATCTAATTAAAATAGTGTGTACTTGTTTACTTACAGTGTTAATTAGTTTAATGTATATAAATTAAATGACCCTTTCCGTTTTCTTGTATATCTACATATTTAATGTTATTTTACAGGTGATAAGAAGAAAGTCAGCCTGAAAAATGGCACAGAGGCATCGAAGGAAGAGTTCAATCCTACTGGTTAGAATTTTCATTCTTGCGAGGAAGCCGTTTTAAATTAGCGTTCTATGTTTCAACTTTTAGATCAATATTTTATAGAGCACCAGCATATTCGATATAATCCGTTAAAGGGGGAATGGGTATTAGTATCGCCGCATCGGCTGAAGCGACCATGGGGAGGACAAATCGAACCAAGTTCAGAGGAAGACCTCCCAGACTATGACCCTGATAATCCACTTTGCCCAGGCAATCTTAGAGCTAGCGGCGAGGTGATGTCCTCCCATATTTATTTCCAAACTTTATTACTTTTTGACATAATTAATAGATACGATCAGAATTTTCCAGTGTTTGCCATATTTCTTTTACGTTTCAGGTAACTCCGATGTATGAAAATACATATTCATTCATAAATGATTTCCCCACATTATTAGAATCGGTTCCTAGTCCATCAAAGTCGGAGGACGAACTATTTCAGATGGACTCTGCAAGAGGCGCTTGTAAAGTGATGTGCTTTCATCCGAAATCGAATGTAACCATAGCGCTCATGAGAATTTCAGAGATCAAGGAAGTAGTTAAACGGTATGCCTGTTAATGATATCCATCCGTGACTCGGCACCATGGTGAACGAGTCTTACCTTGTGTCAGGTGGATCTTTGAAATGCTTGAATTGGGAGAAACATGGACCTGGGTGCAGATTTTTGAGAATCGTGGCTCTTTGATGGGATGTAGTAATGCACACCCTCATTGTCAAATTTGGGCCAGTTCTTTCTTACCAAACGAAGCCAAAATAAAAGACAGATACCTTGGTGATTATTATAATCGCAATAAGAAACCATTACTCATCGATTATGTCCAGAAAGAGCTTCTTAAAAAGGCGAGACATGTTAATGATAATAAAATACCGAATATTCGAATACGCTAAAGTACAAAAGGTCCAAAGTTTTCGTTCACTTACGTTGCAGGAGCGCATTGTATTGGAAAATCGAGATTGGGTGGTGTTAGTGCCATTCTGGGCGGTATGGCCGTACGAAACTATGTTGCTACCTAAAAAGCAAATATCCAGAATGGAAGATTTAACAGAGAGCCAACAAGAATCACTGGCTGTTGCCATGAAAAGATTATGTACAAAATACGATAATTTATTCAGTTGCTCTTTCCCGTACTCTATGGGCTGGCACGGTATAACATAAGATCGTTCATTCTATCGATTAATTAAAAGATTGTTCTATAATCGGAAGTACGACTTAATCCATCGTACGGCTTTTACTTTAAAGGAGCGCCGACTGGTCCATATGCGAAGGAGGATTATCCTTATTGGACTTTCCACGGGATTTACCTACCTCCTCTATTACGTTCCGGAAGTGTAAAGAAGCATATGGTCGGCTACGAACTTCTTGCACAAGCACAGAGAGACTTAACGCCGGAACAAGCGGCAGAGAAACTGAGGAACTTGTCGGATTCTCATTACAAGTATCCAGAAACGAGTCTAACAACTTGTGAAATAGAAAAGTATTCTCAGTGAATTAGTTTACACATAACAATATATTTTTGTAGATGTATATGTCGCTCGCATATGCATTATTTGCGAAAATTCATATCGGATACTGCTGAATTATGCACTCCTGAATTTTATGAATAAAAGGTTTAATAAGCATAAACAAGACACATAGATACATATAAGATCTCACATAATTAATACACAGGGAATGTATGATCGATTCTCTTACTCCAAGTGTGAATTCCTCCAATAATATCTTTTATATCTATATTACTATCGTTGAATATCTTTTGAAGATGTTGCACAGCCTTTTGCGAGTCGTTTCCTCTTCTGCATATAACGTATACTGAAAGGATGCATATTTATAAGTGCATTTAGTTACTCGTCGAAATTTACGATTAATTATTATATACTTACAACTAATCACATCGCGCTCTTCTTTCACTTCTTGAATCTTTGTTTTCAATGCCATTACCCTTTCGTTGTTATTAATATCGTTCAGTGGTAGATTCACAGAATTCTTTAAATGACAAATTTGATATTCTTCGGGCGAACGCACATCGATTAGCACATGAGGCTTCGTGCCTAATTTCAGCGCAGTGTTATATTCTTCCACGGTTATCCTCTCTTCTTTCTTCAACAGGTTTAGTTTCGGTTCCTTATCATTTGCTTTCGCGCCACAGAACTGTTCATAATCGATCAGCTGGTGTATAGTTGGATGCTCGCTGCACACAGCACAATTCAAGTTTTTGCTACGCAAATTGATATTGCGAAATTTCGTTTCTAGTCCGTCAAATAATAGAAGTTGACCAGACAATACGCAAGGCATATTAAGTACAACTTTTACAGCTTCCAACGCTTGTAAAACACCAATAGTGCCCACGGCTATGGTAGAACAAAGGTATTAATCATTGTTGCTTGAAAAGGCATAAAAGGTATAGAAGATTGTGAATACCTGGTCCAAAAACACCTCCATCTCCGCAATTTGTTACTGTTTCAGGGGGAGGAGGCTTAGGGAATAAACATCTGTAGCAAGGTCCGTTGTAATTGAATACAGATAAATGCCCCTCGAATCTTAGCGCTGATCCCGAAACTAGGGGCTTCTTACTTAGGACGCACGCATCGTTCAACAGATAACGGGTAGCTACATTGTCAGTCGCATCTATCACTACATCATAACGCTTTATTATTTCCAGAGCATTACTACTATCCAGCTGGATTTTGTACGGAGTAATTTTAACGTTACTGTTTAGGCTGAAATTCATTACATGTATTTACCATAGACAGATTAGATAGAATGTCAACTCATAAATACCAATTAAGGTTTTCCGCAGCAGCTTTTACTTTTGGTGTCCCAACGTTTGCTTCTGTATATAGCAATTGCCTATGGAGATTATTCATTTCCACGTTATCATAATCAATTATACCAATGTGTCCGACACCAGTGGAGGCCAAATACAATGCAGCTGGACATCCCAGGCCACCAGCTCCCACAATAAGTACTGCACTGTTTTTTAATTTTAATTGACCTATAGATCACGCAATATGCAGAAAGATTACAAAACCAGATTAAAGTATTTTACAATCGATGTATAAAATAATGTTAATGAATTAACATATTTCAACATTTTAAAACATTTAACGCACCTTTCACACCAATTTCCGGCAAAAAGATTTGCCTGCTATACCTCGATATTTCGTCGTTACTCAAACCGTAGTCCTGCAAGATTTGTTTTTCGCGCCTGACGGCGGCCAATTGGGCCTCTTTCGCGCGTAACAGCTCACGCAACTCCGTAATTTCATCAATCAATTTCTGCTCATTCATCTTTATCGAATGGGTTTTCGAAGATTAGCCGTTGCTTCGCTTCAAAACTCTAAATGTAGTATCATGTAGAACAGCTCAAATGAAAATAAACCGTCGGTTAGGTTATAAAGATACCAATTTGAAAAGTGGATGACTAATAATTGGCTAAAATACTGCAACCGATACAGCTGGCGACACGCCCAATAAAATTTCGACGAGAAACTGAATAGAATTATTTGAGAACCTACGGGCTTCTGCCTTCTACTGTTAATCTCTGGTATTGTATGTCAGCACTCAGCAATGATTCGAACGGCCAGTAAGCTGCGTATCGGGACGCGCGTGTACTTATGTGCGTGCATACGCTGCAAGTGATTTTACGCGTGAAACGTAAACGGCACTCCTCTCGCGTGTCGGTGTGTGCGTAAAACTGATTAATTGAATCATGTAAGTAACCTTTAATCGTCCGACGTAGCGTAGTAGATACGCCACGAGGGTTCGTGTCGACTGTCGTTTGCGCGCAATAGAGAAAGACGCAACGATGTTCTTTGGAGTATAGTAAAGCATGTGCTTCCGAAGTGATCCAAGCCAGATTTATTATTTAGATCGTGAAAAGTAAATCATTCGGTTCTCCAGTGTCCGAAAAACCACCAAACATTTGCAACTGAAGTTATAAGAAAATTTACGAGTCATCGACGATTAACGCATGAAATGTACCTATATAGTATATATTAGCTCAGGTAAATAGACCGTCTGAAAGAAAATTTAGGGGAGACGAGAGTGGACGAAAGCGGGGAAAGCAGAAACGATTGAGCGGCGGCCAGCTCACTGGAAATCACGATGCACATGATCACGATGATCCTCCCGAGATCTGCGTGTTTATTCGCACAGTGTCGTGCGCAATAAGCGCAGTACAGTCTCGTGCAAAGGTAGGAAGCTGATGATTAATGTCACGGTCAGCAGGAATTATTCTCACTTTTGACAAGTGTGTATACAGGGAAATGATGATTTTTTAAGTGACAACGCGAGCGTTGCTTGTGAAGAGCTTCTAATCGTAACGGACGTCAAGATGGTGGAGCCAATTTTCGATTATCAGTTCCGTCTGATACTCATCGGTGACAGTACAGTCGGGAAAAGCTCGCTGCTCAAATATTTCACCGACGGGAAGTTCGCGGAGGTATGCAGCGACTTCTAACCCGTTTCGTCAACAATGTTGAGCCACCGTGCAAATCGATTTTAAATAAACAGGGAGCGATGTCGCGCCTCGCTCTCGCATTTCTCCTGCCGCCAATAAACTGCTCCGCAATTTCAGCTACATTCTCGCATGGTCCCAAGATCCTTATTTCGATAATCTAATGACACAAATGTAGCACCACCAATTCCTCCGTTTAATAATACATGAGCGATAGATTGTAATTCTATTAAGAAAAGAAAGATCTTAAAGTATAGACTAATGGTGCAACACGATACCTACTACCCAAATACACTTCTCTTTAGCATAATACATTTCATATTATATTTCTAGCTTTCGGACCCAACAGTTGGCGTAGACTTCTTTGCCCGGTTAATCGAAGTTAAAGATGGGACGAGAATAAAATTACAATTGTGGGATACGGCTGGCCAAGAAAGATTTAGGTGCGTTATGTTTGTCTTACGTGTTCTTCGACGATTAATCCCAGAACTACTCTTAGTTAATAGAAGGATCCATAGGAACACTGTTGTACTCTGTTTATCTTAGGTCAATTACCAAGTCCTACTACAGAAATTCTGTTGGAGCACTGCTCGTGTATGATGTGTGTAATAGAGCCAGTTTCGAACATATTCCTCAATGGATGATGGAAGCTCGTAGGCATATTGAACCACACCGACCCGTATTTGCGTTGATAGGTTGTAAATTAGACTTAGTCACTAACGGGGGTGGACGAGAGGTCTCGAAGGAAGAGGCGAGAGCTTTCGCTGACCAGCACGGAGTGCACCACATTGAAACCAGTGCAAAGAACGGAGTTAATGTGGAGGAGGCATTTCGAACAGTTACGCAGGAAGTTTATAATAGAATACAAACTGGAGAATACAAGGTCGAGGATGGTTGGGATGGTATCAAAACTGGATTCGCGAGGCCTGGTGGTTTAGATTTTAATCTAGTCGAGGCGGAACCTGAAAGCACATCGTGTTGTTAAGTCAATTTATTGAAAGGAGCAGCGGTTCTTTCTGGAATGCAGTGGTAATATTATATGTATGTATCTTCTACAATTTCTTCTACAATATGTATATCAATTAAATTCTTTGTATATGAAGATATTATAATATTGATTTCAGTAGACGAGCTGAATAAGAATTCTCTTTATACATAGAAGACATTCCACTGCATTCTTATTTTAAGAAGAAGACTAACAATGGGTATAAACTGTGTATAAGTCTGGAGTAGACATTTTTGTACATAGTTTGTATAAACAGATCAAGAATACGTCATCGAAACACGTAGGCATTGAACTAGGAGTGTTTTCTATCTCATTTAAAGGACAACATACATATGCGTGATGGTTTTTCCCGTATGTATTTTGTCGTACCAAACAATTATTCTGTTCTATGAAACAAATAACGGCTGTGCTTCTTCGCCAGAATCATTTCTTAACAGTGTAACAGCGGTTTATCTGAAAATTTCACAAAGGGAGATGCAAAACTCCCGATTTGTAATGCAAGATATTTAGATATTTACATTAGAAGAAACTTAGAAAGTTCTATACGAAAATTCAAGGTTTGCAGATTGTATATTGTACCTACATAAATTATTAATGAAATGCTTATACCGGATACGTTGATTTATTATTTCTTAAGTTTTGTTAGGTATTCTTTTTTGCTTTCAATGCCACAGTTTGTGACCATATTATACATAATATGCGAGACGCCAAATTTACATATACTTTGCTATTGTTCATACTTGATTAAAGCCAAACAGCATAATGAATCGTAATTTGTTATAACGATTTAACTTACGAGCATAATATACAGCGTGCTGATTTTAAAAAATTTAATAGACATTTAGTTTGTACATACTACAGCACGTACTTTGTGTAGGAATATCTTGTTCGAAACTCTTTCATGAGATATCGCATTAGCTAGTACGATTTAATTTACGTTAGCTAGTTACAAACTAATTAACAATTGCTTTGTTATACTTTTATCGTAAGATGTATTATAAATATGCCAGATTGACTGCGAGGTGAAGAAAAGATTTTATATAAATTAGTATAATATTTTTAATATAACCATTTTTTACCAGGTGGTATGTTTTACACTTTTTCATATCTCACTTTGAAGGCAAAACCTGCCGGACTTTTCTGACTTTCAATATATAATTTAAGAATGTCAGTAGTCGCATATGTATTTAAGACAAGAGCAAATTAGCAAAGACACATTGAAGTGAACATGATTTATACGACTTGCACAGTTTTTGCAAGTATAATCCACTAGGAAAGTATTGATTTACATGCAGTAGCATTATACGGCGATGTATAATACTTTCGGATCAGGAGACGCAGCGAGCTCCACGTTTGTATAAATAGCGACCATAAATGCAGCAATGGATAGATTTCATTTTTGAAGTTTTATACTCATTAACTGTGGCATAGAACGAAAATTCATAGATACATTTAAAACAGGATATAAAGTAATGGTACACAAACTTGTCATCAAACTTGTATAGTTCCCTGTATGTACATTACATTTATCTTTTAGTCAATAGATGCTAATAGGGTACGTGTGCAGTGCTACAAAATACTGATTAACAAAATGAGTTTTATATCTGTAAGGAGTGTAAATTTCTTGTATTAATACTGTCCAAAGTTGTAATAAGTTCCTCTATGTTTTTAAATATTTTCTTGTAAATAAGAAATTGTTGATTTCACATCGGAGTTGGAAATCGTTAAAAATCTCTGTGTTAAATTGTTCTTGACGTATGTACGCAGCAATCAGCATACAGAAGAAAGTAAATGTATATCTGTACATGTACTTGCTGTAACGTACATGCTCTGTAAGAAGTGTTTCCTTATGAATTGTATAATTTCAAGGATTGAGAGTTGCATAATATATTTTTGTGCACTACACATTTATATATACTCATGTTGGAAAATAAATATTATATTATAGAATTTCCATGTTACTTTCTGCATAAATAATCAGATGTATTGGATTAACAATAAAATGAACAATTCTTTGAAACATTCTTTCATGCAGATAACAAATTATGTTGGCCAATATAATTGCGCGATGAACTGCAATGACTCTGTAAAAGGACTAGGATATTTCGATGCAAGAAAATAAATTAATGAAAAAAAATGGAATATTTCTTATTACTGCCTTTAGTAGTCAGTAGATATCACTACTACATTATTTGTATTTCATTTCCCATAATACTCCATACCACTTCTACACGATTCCCACAATGCTTCTAAAACACTTCCATACTCATCCCACGCAATTCTATGATTGTGACTCTATTCCCAAATCATACATCACACGCCACGCATCATGACATGTAGTTTATAAGTTTTCATACTAGTTTAAGCTTCCCGCGGAACCGTAAGAAAGTTGCAAAGGGCGAATTTTTCAACAATTTTGCAAATAAAATTTGCGTGCCCGTGAACCAAAACCTCCGGTTTGCAACGTTGTTATCAGATCTTGGGCATCGGTAGAATTAACATGAAATTCAATTAATGTCTTTAGTAAATACTCACTTTATTCAACAAATTATAGATGTTCTAAAAATAATTTATACACCTCCACTGTCGAGTCTTAACATATAGACCCCAGACTATTTTCTTACATATTCGCAATTATATAATTTATGAAATAGTTTTCCATATTACCTTTTTCAGTGAATTGAACAATCGCGTAAAATGATATCTTCAGTTAATAATAAAATAACGAATTTTCAATTTTATACTTATACTTTCTTCGTACATGGGAAAAATAAATTGATACCAAATCATATTGTGACAATGCATGTTTGTATGTAAATCCCTCTAGGGAATCATTGTTTAAAAGACTGAATTGTCAATTGTTGAGAGATGAAGGAAATGTATACTTAATATTAAAGACATATATAATATGTATAAATTATACTACAAATACTTATATTGTTTCATAATTTAAACTTGTTAATTTATATACACGTTTACATTAGAGATGTCGAACGGTTCACATGCACCTAGCAACGGTATCATATTATAAATAAACCTTTCTTTATTACAATAATGTAATAATTTGTATGGATTCTCGTTAATAAAAATGTAACTTACAATATGACATTTACAGTATAAATATCTGCTTATTTGTACACTATTACAATAAATCTTTATCTAAAGTAGTATTATGGTATATTTTAATTCTTTAAATACTACATACATATCGAATAATAATTCATGTAATCAATAAAATATCTTCACTGTACATATTATAAGTAATAATCGTAAATTCCGTACGAATTTCAATCGAAAATGGAAAAAAAATTATATTCACGATGATTTTACGTTATAAAGATGAATACTTAGTTGTGTTCCTATCTTTAAAAGTATTAAGCTCACTATTTTGGAAGAGAAATCTAAGTAATTACTTATGTTTAAAGTGACTAGAAATGTTACTACTTCTTTCTCTTCATATTATTATTCTACTTCTCATTTTGGCAAGAACGATGAGATGTAAATGTAAGAAACCGTAGACACTTTCTTAGAAATACCATATCCAGAATATATAGGTATATCTGATCTCCGAATAGTATCGTCTAAAGCTACTTATCTGTACAGCGTAATTCGACCGATTTAGACTTTTTACATTTATAAAACAATTTGCTACTTGAACTATGTGCACAAAGATAATTCCAATAATAATAACAAAAAAAAAAAGAAACGGGAGAATTAGGTTTACAGAGTCGTGGCAAATGATTAGGAACGGTGATGATTCGTCATGAATATGAGATTACAGGGGAGAATAATCTTAACAGAGCGAGACACAAAGTGAATATGTAATAATACAATAAAAGTGGAGGATACTGGTTACCATCGAAGTCAGTTTTACCCCAATTCAATGTCTGACCTCATTTAGCAGGCACATTTTATACATGCCCCTATGAATAGACTTGTAAAACTTGGGGTGGACGGAGTCTAAATTTTTCGTCTGGATGATGATTTTGTAGAAGTATAAAATGTGAATCAGGGATTTCAAAGATATAGAGTCTAAGAAGAAGAAATGGTTGACGAATGCAGTAATAACAGACGTATCTACTTGAGTATTCATTGGATGCATACTGGAGGACTTCTACAACCTCCTACATGCCCGGTTGCATAACGTGGAATCCAGAAGTGTCTACAATATAAGTTAGCATTTAAATAATATAGCACAGTTTAGTAATGAAAATACGGAGAGATCTTTTATATAATAAAAATACCAACCAACATTTAATTTTATTCAAGTGCTTCACCTTGAAATGTTTCCTCAATCGTGCGTGGCTGCAGTTTGTGGCTAATTTAAAGGTTATTCAAAAAGAATTGCTCCGGGATGGTGAGCGTTACAGTCGTAATTGCACGTACCGAGGGTGCAATTGCATGAGTGATGCATTAATATTGTGAGAGAGCATTTATAGTTTTACTGCTCCAACGACTCGCACCCGAACAAAACGTATTCTTCTCTCGACAGCCAGAATGGATTGCCTTCTATATATTCGGGTGGAGTTTTATCTGAAACAATGATCACACAACGAATTTAGACGGATGAACTACGAACATATTTATGGAATGAAGATTATTGTATATCCTTACCAGGATGCATAGCTAAAGGCACATACGTTGAACCCATAGCGACATTCCAACTATGTGTACCAGGACAACTTCTCACTTCCAAAATGTTACTATGCTCAGGCAATAATTCTCGCAGATCTTTAGCTAATCTTAACTCGAAACCTGAAAGGTCTGTATTGCCTCCTGTAAGTAATATATTGGAAAGGCAATTGTGCAATATTTCTTCTGATAGACCAGACGTTATATCCTTTATCACTTGGGGCAAGCCAAGATTAATATACATAATTTCAGGAGCAATATATAATTCCGAACCCAAGGATACTCTCTGAAAACAGAATTTTTATGTTCGCATTACTTTTACACTTGGATTTTATCAAAATTTTCTGATTTCCACAAGTGTAATCATAGAACTCGCTTACCCAGAAGTGTCTATAGTCAGCATAACTATCAGCTCTAAGAATAATATGTTCCCTAGATTTTTGCCCTACTTGCTTCTCTTCATTTTTAATATTGTAACTTAATCTACACCTCTCTTTAACCTCCAACGTGTCCAAACATGATATAGGAATTTGATTATATCTTTTCGGTTGCCAGTACATGGCTTGTTTTAAATGATAAGCTACATGCCAACCACCTACAGGTAACAATCTCCAGCGCTGCGGTATAACACGTCCACCAATCACAACGGCTACTGTCGTACTGAGAGCTCCGCTATCGACAACCACACAAGTTTCTACATCTAGCATTGCACATGCCGCCAACGGCTTTGGGACCAAGCATACTCTAAAAATTAAGAACAATGTTGTGTATCATCTTTTAAGAATACATTTTATAATGCGATTCTTATATCCTACCTTGCTACTTTAACCTCTTGGAACAAGTAATGTAGCAATTGTTTCCTCAGTGTCGGATGCATAGCTAACGGTTCGCAGAACATCAGCACCGAATTGGGTTTTCTCAGGGTGGCGGTTAGACACATCTTATGAAATAAGTGATCGACGAATGTTTTAACAATAGGGAATGTTCCATCGCTTAATAAAGCTTCTGCCGGACTAACGACATCGACATTTGAAATTCCAAACACTTCAACAGTATCTGTGCAATAACCGTTTATAAGTTTCTCATAAATCGGATTTGTCCTTGTGTAACATGACGGATCATTCTGATGTGTAATTAATCTCTTCTTCTCCCTGTACAATTTAACGGGGTTACAAAACACACAGAATGGGCCACTGGGCCTAGGAAATTTAGTTTCTGTCTCAGGTAATTTCAGTAACTTCAATGTTTTAGCTAGCGACGTAACGTCATATTTGGAGCGTGTGCTACTACTTGGAATGTTTTGTGTTTGCATCTGTTCTAGATACATTTCGCTGTTGTATTTCGGTATAGCGAACATGGAGAAATGTCTCCTCAAGCCAAAGTACGGCTTAATAATCCACGTGTATTTATTTCCAATTTCAATTACTACTTTTGCGCTGGAACTTTCAATGCAATTCCTTTGACACGTGTAACCGCTGCAGTGACAGCATTTCTGGAAAGGGATATTCTCCCCCAACGTAATTACCATATGCAGTCTATAACACATTGCTTTAAAACTGACACTAAGTAATTGTAAACACTTGATGTCTGGAAATCTGAACTGCACTTTTGAAATTAATTCTAGCCACTTCATTTTCCTAAAACAAGAATAAACAACAGATAGTAATCAGTTCTCAAGGTGTATATACGCAACGCAAACACTAATTGTAATTTTTTAAAATTAACGAAGGAAATATTATTATTAGTATTGCAGAATTTTAAAGGTTCTTGTATAAATCTCATCGATTTACCAAAGATTTCACGTGAACACGGACATTATTGAACCTCGATGTAATTTTAAATATAAACTTAACCTCAAACTTACCACAGGTAGTCCGTATCCGACGTTTTTCTTAAATATTTGCATGTGCTACCGAAAGCAATAATATCAGGCACATCGCAATACACTAAAATTTTTATCCAAATTTCTTCGGGGAAGATCGCGGGATCCATAATTGTTAATAAAAACGATACAAAAGGTACAATTAACAGCCACTAATGCAAGATTGCAGACACTCCCCAGAAACACCGAATACTCTAGTCAAGTTCAAGGTTACAATGGTGAAAATAGTGAATCAATATGTTATCAGCGGGCGGTACCCCCGCGAGAATTACTATTTATAACGACTATTATGTAACCGACGATACATATTACTTGGAGAAAGTAAACGTTACGGATCCACCGGGTGAACCGTATAACCCGATCGTTTTCATTATTTCCGGTATGAGGAAAACCGATTCGAATTTCTTTATCATGGATGATTTAGTTCAGAGGGGCCTACAATTCGACGAGGCTTTTTGAATTCACCTGTGCATCTGTTGAAAGATAAACGAAAGAACTTATAATATTTCACTGGAGAAATTGAACGTAACTTTAAAAAAACTTGGACAAATGATTAATAAAAAAGATCGCTGTAACTTACAGACCCCTCTAAACCTGTAAAACAGAATCTAAATCTAAATTGATACAAGTTACGTGGAAAAATACGGTAATAAAAAACTGACACAGATTTATAGAGAAATTAACGATTTACTAAAAATGTTTATAATATGACTGTAATAGTAATGTAGTAGTAAACATAAAAGTAATGTTTGTATAAATAATACTGATCGTTATTTTAATTACGTAACTTCTGCTTTCATTCACGAAGCAGCAAGAAGCGCTTCTATATAAGGATTTTTATGAGACAGAACTTCTTTCTTGAACTCTGAAATTTTATCCTTTAAATCTGCATTTGGCAAAGATTTATCTAACGTTTTGTATTTAATAATAAATTCTTCAATGAGTCCATCAGCCTCCTGTAATATTGTTAGTAAAGAAGATACCTGTACAATATCCACTAACGATATTCACTTCTTTTTATTGGCCAATATAATTAGTTTATTCGTATTAAAAAGTTGTTAAAAAGGCTGATATTATTACCTTGATAATTTGCTGTTTCTTCCGCGGGTTATCGGATCCTTCAAACACTGAGCTTTGGTAATCTTCGAGTTCCGCTTGCTTGCGCTTGGCAAACTAAAAGTAACATTTACGGTTAAACTTTATCAGGGACAAATGTTAGATAATCCATTCAAAGATTTATGGAATAAATGTTTACCTTTATTACATCTTCCGGAAAATTTGCCATTTTAGCAACGTGTATGCCAAAGCTTTGATCGCATATACCTGATTTCACCTTATACAATAAAGTCAATTTATTATCATTGACAAGAGCTGTAACATGTTGGTTCGTAACAGCAGGTACTTCTTCTTCTAATTTAGTAATCTCATGAAAGTGTGTCGCAAAAAGGCAATAGCATCCAACGTCCCTCGCTAAATACCTACAACGACATCGCAAG
The DNA here is from genome assembly GCA_929108735.1 of Andrena dorsata. Taxonomy (NCBI): domain Eukaryota; kingdom Metazoa; phylum Arthropoda; class Insecta; order Hymenoptera; family Andrenidae; genus Andrena; species Andrena dorsata. The sequence goes on along the minus strand of OV815489.1, from coordinate 37,016,309 downwards.
CTGATACATCCCCGAATCAGAAAATAATGGAGCTAAATACTTTTACCGGAGCAATGTTTAGAGCTTACTCTGCAATTGACCATGCAATACCACAACCTTCATAAGTAGATGTTCCCCTTCCCAATTCGTCAATCAATACAAGGGAGTTACATGTTGCTGTCTACAAAAAGATATTTTATATACTTGAGACTTTATACCGTGAACTATAATTATTCAAATTTACCTTCAATATGGCAGCAGTTTCTATCATTTCCATCATGAACGTAGAAAGTCCTTTTAACTGGGAGTCATCGGCACCTACACGGGCTAAGATACAATCCAGTATTGATATCGTTGCTTTATCGCAAGGAACGAAACTTCCGATATGCGCCATTAACGCAGCAACACCCGCGGACCTTATATAAGTACTTTTGCCCCCCATATTTGGGCCAGTTATAATTGAAAAATGACATTTCCCTAAAATTTGGATTGTTATGAAGAAGGACTTGCGAGCAACATATAAATATTATATTCTGGAATTCCTCAATCTAATTACCTCTTTTGAAATTGATGTCATTAGCTATATAATCTACTCCCTCCTGAATCTCTAGGCATGGATGTCGAACTTGGACAAGATTCAATTCTCCCGATTCGCTGGGTAGCATTTCAGGACGAACGTAAGGTATATTGGCATTTACAGCGGCAGAAGCAAAGGCAGTAAGTACGTCAAGACATGCCAACGTATTTCCAATAGCTTTCAGTGAATTGCTGTAACCAGCTATACGGGTGGCAAATATAAGTTAGTAATGAAAATCGGAGAAAGGCCATTTTTTTAAAAAAAATACTAACAATTTGTACAAACCTGCAATTTCAATTATTTCCGCTACAACCTTCTTCTGTTCCCCTGTATATTTATCCCTAATAGCAATGTAGTCGTTATTCAACTCGTTCAATTTATTGTTTCGAAATCGTACGCCGTTTTTATTAGAATCCAAAATAGTGTACTGTTTCTTATTTCTTAATATCTTTTCGTCCTTCAATGTGACACGGAAATAATATCCAAACTGTTGATTAGATTCTAATTTTAATGTTTTACCAGATTCGATAGACAGGTCGCTTGCAACTTTTCTGGACTGTGCTTGTATCTTCTCTTCCGTTTCATTCATAGTACTTTTTAGCTCTAATATTATGGAATGAATGAATCAAATATAAACTTGAATAATTGAATCCTAGTTTATAAATAGTTACAATTATAAGTCATAATGAGTACCTTCTAATTCAGTAGCAAACTCAGGTCGCACCAAGAAGTCTCCCTTCTCAGCAGCTTCCAAATCAACTGTTTGTTCAACCATCTGTTGAAATTTATCCATGTCTTCAATAAGTTCAGTTAATGGATCGGTAACCATTGCTTTTAAGGCCGCCACGTTTGCATTAGACAGTTGTTCTATTATGTTTGGCAAATGCGACATACACATGTAGATCCTGGAACGAAAAGGATATAAGTGAATTTCAAACTGTAGTGTAAATAATTGATAAATATGTACGAATAAAATTCAGGATATACAAAGTGTACAAAGTTTACTTGTAACAATCCTGCAATGTCGCCTTCTTCCTGGCCAATTTTTTTGCAAGGACTTGTAGATCTGGTACACGTCTCAAGTGATCTTCGCTAAGGTTACATCGTAATTCATTATCATTCACCAATGATTCAACAATGTCGTGCCTCTCTTTTATGAGAAACAAATCTTTAAGGGGCTGTCTAACCCATTGTGCAAGAAGTCTATGGCCCTGAGGTGTTCTACATTTATCTAGAAGGCTTAAAATACTTGTCGGTGCATTTCCATTCAAAGCGGAGGTATCAACGCGTGGCTCGATGTTAAGCGCTTTGATAGCAGCCGCATCCAATTTCAAATAACGCGACTGTTCTATTTGATTTATGTTAAACTGATTCAAGTTCCCTTCGTCCGATGTTAGCTACTTGGAAGATATTACATTAAATCATAATATAAAAAGTGTTATTCTTCTATCGGCAGATTCGCGTTACACTTACATCTAAATATTTGATAAGAGCGGAAGTAGCTGACATAGCAAGATTCAGATTGATTTCCGGCAAAGACTGCACAGTTTGCTGTTGACCTTTCTTGAATTTTATTAAAGTATTCAAGTCCTGTACGATCGAATCACTGGAAAATTCGATTTTCTTTCTTAACGTGACCATTATATTATTTCGTTCCATTAGCTAAAATAATGCTCGATTAGAATTATTGTCATATTCCCTGACAAGTTTTCATTAAACAAACAGTTACATTTATTTAAAGGGAATATCTTATCTGTTTACCTGTTTCAGAGTTTGGAATTCGTGACTCCCTTCACCCTGGATTAGTAGACATTCTTTAGGTGCAAGGGTAACGATAAGCGACTCCAAATTAGAAAATGACTCGTTGTCTTGAAATTCACAGACGGAAAATAAGGTTGCAGTTGTATCTGCGCAGCTTAAGCCTACAACCTGCAAAATGTTACAGAATGTAATACATATTATATATGAATACTTTCTCCTACAGAAAATTCCAAACAAGATTGCTCATAGTGACTCACTTTGGATTTCCCCTCCATTCCCAGCTTTACCGCGATTACGCGTACACTAACTGCAATATCATTATTACCAAATAGTACATCCTCAAAGGGTGTTAAATTACCAGGAGACCCTTTATGCTCCAATACCCAATTCTGATTTTTCGCACTTCCTTCATTGATATAGACTTCTATTCTATACTGCTTCACTAACAATAAATCACGTATGAAAGCCTCAAAATGGTTCTTATTCAGAATAACACCCTCAGTTTTGTACGGATCTATATCGGACATAAAATTTTCTATTATGCAAGCAATTTTTAAGCATTGAAAACACAATGAACCGTTATAATTAAAGTCAACATTTTACCTGCTCCTATCATTTTGCAAGCTGATGTGGTTTTGAAAACTTCTTCAGCAGCAAACAAGGCATCGCTACCATGTAACGTGTAATAATCTAATCTATTGAAAAATCGTATAGTGGTGTTGAGTTTCTGAAATCAATGATTGTTTAATTGTAAATGCATTTTGTAAAATTGAAGATTTCGTTCCCGTGATTATTATATGTTATCTGCTACTATACTACTGTAGTAAGAATTACATCCCTGGCGCTTGTTTTTCAATATAGCCTTGACCTATTTATATAAGCTGCATGTGTCCAGAAATAATAAATATGCTTCTTCGGCAAGAGAAGAGCGTGAGCGCAGACTGTGCATTCAAGTACCATATTGATACTATATTTTCTCTTACATACCCATGATAATATAATACGTATTTTAAATTTTACATTATACAAAACATGATATTTAATCGGTTAACTGTCAATGTATCATATATGATCAAAAGAAATCTGGCCAATTCTGCTTATGTATCATATATGATCAAAATAAAATCTGGCCAAATCTGTCAATTCTGTATCATATATGATCAAATGGAATAACTTTGTGATTCACTTAATTTTTCGATGTTGCCAGTTTGGGCACGAATAATAAAAAAAAGCCGTGCCAGTTAACTAGTTAAAATTCACAAAGTTTAAATGCTATTATTAATTGCTTGTACTAGTAACAGACTTTAGTACTCTTTGGTTTTTATATGCTATTAAAACAGACCCATGATTTTGGAAGAAAAGTTGAAATATATCATTATTTTACACATGCACGTTTTACAAAGTGTTTGAATTACGAATAGTGAAGTTTAAAGTATTAGTATTGTGGACCAGAAAATTGTGATAAGTAATAGTAAATCGTAATTACGTTTCACATTTCCAAGAAATGAATCTTCGTGTATATCTGTAGGTCAACGTCTATCTGGGGGTCACAGCATCATGAACTGATATTGAATGTAATGTGTAAGATTCCAATGAAATCTGACATTTCGTAGAACGTATGTATCAATTTTTCAGTATGCAATTTTTAAGTAGCTTTATCCTACCTTAAAACATTAGAATGAAAACTGAGAGTAATATTCTGTACGCTGTTAATTGTTTAGTGAATCTATGATTTTGGAACTATTATTATTTGCTCGTTTCAGTGCTGTGTAAAAACATATCAATGTGAAATGCAGTCGACGAAAGATTAATTAGGAGAAAAATTCTTGCAGTTTCAATATCACAAATTTTCAGAACACTATCTTTAAAGTATTCTTTCCCCTCATAACGATAAAAGATCACAGTTCATGTTCCACGAAGGTCAGTAATATGTTTTAAGTAGACCATGACGAAAACATGAACCACTTTACTTTTCTCAACTGTACAATTGTGTAAATGATATTTTGTTAAATGCAATGTGTAAACCTACAATAGGATACTTAGACGAAAATACCTGTAGTGCTGTTTCTTGTACAATAAGTTTTGTCTAGTAATAATGTCTTCTGTAATATTATTTACCCATGTTAGAGCGATTTTCTTGCATCTATTAATCCCGAGCAATACAATAATAATAAAAGAAAACAGTATGTGAAATACTTTGGTATATAAAAGAGAAATATTAATACTTTATTTAGTTCTATTACACCTCTGTGATAAATCACCTTGGAATTATTCATATTATGAAATGAGAATTAATTAAATCGTCACAACAAGGATGTTACACATTCAGAATGACTTCACTGATGACACACCAAACCAAATATGGAAAACCGCTTATAGCTATTACTTGGAAGTCGCAGGATTATGTCTATACATTTTGATGATTAATGAAAATGTAGTTTGTTCGGTATGCCGTGTTACTTTTACATAGATGATATAGACAATTGTGGTATATAGTTAAATAATATACGTATTTATTGATATCCCCTTTCACAGAAATGAATATAATGTTACTGTGAATAATAAGTAGTGATAAGAATGGAGACTAGCAGGAATAAATGTACTGGAAACATTATCATCGTGCAAGAATGAAAGAGAATGTTTTCAAAGATGTGGTGAAAAGAAGGGGAAGCCAACATAAATGGAATTGCTGCAACGTACGTGTAGTACATATCAACGTATACTGCCATTGAGAACATCCCGACTATCACTTGTCTCAGTTGAAGCGAAGCAGTGGATTTTGGTCTACTGTTACAAGGTAATTAAATTTCTAGCTTTAATTCACAATAAGCACACAGTTAGTACTGTACTATAAATAATAAGAGCGTGATACTTCTTCTTTTAACAAATACAGTATTTAACATTGTTGTATGGGGAGAAATATACTATTGCTATAAAAATATATATATAGTTTTATAGATTTGGTTTATAATAGATAATACCTAATATATCTTGTATTTTAGAGACCAAGCCCTTAATATGGTGATACCAGGAATTGTTATTTTCCCATTATTACTAACACAAGTATTATCTGCACCAAGTGGATGCACAGAATCCTGCGGTTCTTATGTTAAACAATATGAAACTCAATCATCTGGCAGCTTTCAAAATCAGGGTGCTTTAGCACAGGATGTAACACGTTTGCAAGGTCTCGACTATTCCAGACCTGGCACATGGTCCGAACATAACGATTATGATATAAACAATGGCCATGGGAAAGTACACGAAGAAAAGGGTCAGGTTGTCGAGGGCCCTAAAACAGTAAGGTACTATAAGAAAAATTATACATCTTCTTACAGTACAGGATACTCGAATGGCGAAGGACTGTCCGAGATTGAAAATCAAAATAGTAATTATGGACGCGGCGCGCACGTACCTAGTACACAAGGCGCTTTCAATTCTCAAAGGACATATAATCAAGTAGGTAATTCTGAGTCAATTGCACAACAACATAAATATAATAGAATACAGAACCAACAACAGACACAGTCAACGATTCGAAGAACTAATGCTCAAAGCGAGAGACTTGAAGATTTGGGAGAATATAGTGGAAATTCACAAGTTGTACAAGGTGCATCTGATTTGAACACTCAAACGTCGCAAGAACCACATCATACTAATGGACAATCTGGAAACTGGAGTAAAGTAGATTCGTACAACACTGACGGGGGACGCGGACGTGTGTTCGAAGAAGAGGGTCAATATCTATCAGGCCCTAAAAAGGTTCGATATTACAAACGGAATTACACTTCCACTTATAGCTCATCCGGTGGAGTTCCCATACCGGAAATCCATAGGACTGGACAGTCTGACATACACAATCAAATTGAGAACCTCCATAGAGAAATAGGGAAAGAATTTAACCAAATATCTACTACAGGAAACGTGGCATCTACTAACATTGCGCAAACAAATATTAATAGATATGGTTTGGCTAGTGATAATACTCACAATATAAACAGCAATACTTATAGGAGCCGAGTCAACCATGAAAGCAGTTTATCGTCATCGCAACATGACACAGAACAACACTTTGCAGATACTCCAACTGAACGTTTAGCTTACAGGAATCCTTCTTCGAACAGTTATGGTACAAATAATTTCAGAACATACGCAAGACAGGAGGGACAAATAATAAACCATCAACCGACTGAACAACTTATAAATCCTAATCCGGGATACATTAATGTACTCAGTAGTGGAAGAAGTGGTTACAGTAGTAATATGTATAACACAGGGACCCTTCAGGAGCAGTCAGAGCATTTAGATCGACTTCGATCAAGCCTTGTTCAAAACCAAATGAGTGATGACAACTTGGGGAGAACTAGGTATAATCAAAACAGTGCCATATATTCAAACACACCAGGGCGAGTCGCGCATTATAATGAACACTGGAGTTCTAGTCAAACAAGAGAATCATCCGTACCTGTGTATTCTCGAGATATTTCACAACTTAATGAGCAGAGTGCACAATACAATAATCAACAATATGGGTACCAACACAATTCCCACCAAGCTCTACAAGATCAAGACAGACACATCTACCAATCGAGAGGACACTCTGCACAACAGACAAATTTAGGTACATTGATAACTGGAGCACACAATTTAGGTCAAGGGGAAGATACTGTTGATTGCGCTCATGAAACCACTGAACACGTGCACAGCAGATCTCAATATCAAAGAAAATATAAACGCAGCATAAAGCATGCAGAATTAAGTGAAATGCAACATCCAACTGACATTCATAGTCTTCCACAACAAACATCTGAGAAGCTTGAATTAGGACAGGACACACAGCAATCTCATCAACCTTGGATGCCAGATACAGACAACCAGCATTCAGAAGATCTAACACAGCAAACTGGGGAATTGGATGACTTTACTCAACAAACATCAGGGAACCTTGAGTTTGGGCAGCAATCACAACATTCTAATCAACCTCGGAGACCTGGTACAGGAAACCAGCAAGCTCAAGATCTGACACAGCAAACTGATGAATTTGATGACCTTACTCAACAAACATCAGGGAACCTTGAGTTTGGGCAGCAATCACAGCATTCTAATCAACCTCGAAGACCTGGTACAGGAAACCAGCATCCTCAAGATCTGACACAGCAAACTGGGGAATTTGATGACCTTACCCAACAAACATCAGGGAACTTTGAGTTTGGGCAGCAATCACAGCATTCTAATCAACGTCGGAGACCTGGTACAGGAAACCAGCACGCTCAAGATCTGACACAGCAAACTGGGGAATTTGATGATCTTACTCAACAAACATCAGGGAGGAACCTTGAGTTTGGGCAGCAATCACAGCATTTTAATCAACGTCGAAGACCTGGTACAGGAAACCAGCACGCTCAAGATCTGACACAGCAAACTGGGGAATTTGATGATCTTACTCAACAAACATCAGGGAACCTTGAGTTTGGGCAGCAATCACAGCATTTTAATCAACGTCGAAGACCTGGTACAGGAAACCAGCATGCTCAAGATCTGACACAGCAAACTGGAGAATTTGATGACATTACTCAACAAACATCAGGGAACCTTGAGTTTGGGCAGCAATTGCAGCATTCTAATCAACCTCACAGACCTGGTACCAGAAACCAGCATGCTCAAGATCTGACACAGCAAACGGGGGGATTTGATGACCTTACCACAATAGACCTTACTCAACAAACATCAGGGGACCTTCAGTTTGGGCAGCAATCACAGCATCCTTTTCAAGGTTGGAGCCTTCATACAGGAAACCAGCACTCCGATGATCTGACTCAGCAAACAGATGAGTTTGATCACCTTACTCAACAAACATCTGAAAAGCTTGAGTTTGGACAGGAGTCACAACAATCTCATCAACCTTGGATGCCAGAAACAGGCAATCAGCATTCAGAAGATCTAACACAGCAAACTGGGAAATTGGATGACTTTACTCAACAAACATCAGGGAATTTTGAGTTTGGGCAGCAATCACAGCATTCTAATCAACCTCGGAGACCTGGTACAGGAAACCAGCATCCTCAAGATCTGACACAGCAAACTGGGGAATTTGATGACCTTACTCAACAAACATCAGGGGACCTTCAGTTTGGGCAACTATCACAGCATTCTAATCAACCTCGCAGACCTGGTACAGGAAATCAGCAAGCTCAAGATCTGACACAGCAAACTGGGGAATTTGATGACCTTACTCAACAAACATCAGGGAACCTTGAGTTTGGGCAGCAATCACAGCATTCTAATCAACCTCGCAGACCTGGTACAGGAAACCAGCATCCTCAAGATCTGACACAGCAAACGCGGGAATTTGATGACCTTACTCAACAAACATCAGGGAACCTTGGGTTTGGGCAGCAATCACAGCATTCTAATCAACCTCACAGACCTGGTACAGGAAATCAGCAAGCTCAAGATCTGACACAGCAAACTGGGGAATTTGATGACCTTACTCAACAAACATCAGGGAACCTTGAGTTTGGGCAGCAATCACAGCATTCTAATCAACCTTGGAGACCTGGTACAGGAAACCAGCATGCTCAAGATCTGACACAGCAAACGGGGGAATTTGATGACCTTACTCAACAAACATCAGGGGACCTTCAGTTTGGACAGCAATCACAGCATTCTTTTCAACCTTGGAATCTTCATACAGAAAACCAGCACTCCGATGATTTGACCCAGCAAACAGGTGTGTTTGATGACCTTAGTCAACAAACAGCAAGGAAACTTGAGTTTGGGCAGTTCACTCAACAAGACAATAAAGATTTATCCATCGAACCACATGGGTCTACCATGCATTTACCTAAGCCTGCGGGGAAACCAAAACCAAAGTCTAGGTATTCAAGGATTGGATCAATGAAGAGTGTACAGACAGAAAATCAGAATACGCACAATACTATCAGTCAGCAACCATTGTATCCTAACAGTAGAGACATAACTGTACAGGATATCCATGAGATACCTCCAATAAATGTACCAGCATCTAATACAGACAATATTAGGAGTCAAAATATCAGAGGAGATCAAGGTACAGGTAATCCTGAGGATAATAGTCCTCCCAAAAATGGAAATCAACCATCTGAGGGTAATGGGTTTGACATTGTTGGAGGAAACAAGGACGAAGTAAACTTGTTACATAAGTCAAACGATGCAACAGTAGGCGTTCAATGGCATTACACGTATCACCCCAGTGATGAAAGACCATTTGTACAGCAACCAGATCAAGACGATGAAGAGGATATGCAACAACAATCAAGTCACTCAAACCTCTCTGATTTAGAACAAAATTTCGATCAGCAAGAAACACAAGATAAATATCAACAGTGGTCTAATCAGGACACTGAAGAATCAAGATTAGATCAGCTGTCTCAAAAGTACGGATCTGAATGGGAATCTAGACAGCAAATACGTGATCAAGTTGATGATCAGCAAAAAGCTGTTCAAAGCAGTGAAACCAAACAGGTGTTGAAACCAAGAATTTTGGAAGCCTATGGAGGTGGACCATATGATGCGCATCATGATAGTGACATATATAACGGAGTGCCAATAAATCCCAGTGCTACATTGCCTCCAATTAACAATGTCGATGCATGGGACGTTCGAGAGAAAGCTCGAGAAATGACAGCAACCGATGAGGTAACACTTCCGCCAATGCCTGTGGAACCTTTGGCAAATGACACTGACGAGGTAACACCCCCTCCATCGTTCTGGTCAAGAATTGGTAGTAAAATAACAACGACTTTCGATAAAGCTAAAGAAAAGGCTAAACATATCTTTGGGAAAAAGTAATTTTCAACAGCATTAATTATTACGTATTTATAAGTGATTCGCTCTAAATGCTTGTCATTGTATACAATTTATTTATCAGTGTCTGGTAACGTACTGTTGTCGTTTACGTGATGAATCTAATGATTTCAAGAATGTGTGATGTAGTATTATAGAATGTCATTATTTTAAAATTGCCATATGTTTTGTAAATAAACGAATATGTTTTTAATTACTAATTCTTTGTCCCACCATTAGCAATAAAGAGAAAATTTCTAATAGTATATCTATCAATTCATTTTGCAATTCACTACCAGAAAATGGTTATCGAAACGATGCAAAAGCACAATGCAATACAGTTACTTACATCTGGTAGGTTTTTAAAGAATCTAACAAAAGATTGCTGACCCGGTGGATCTGAAATATATTATCATAAAATCATTTATAAACAATGTCGAGTTGAAAATTAAATTACTAATGTTAAACCATATTTTACTAACCCATATTAAGCTGTTGATTCGGTTGCACAGCCATGGCTTTTGTACAAAGGTAAGTAACAATACGAACTTGACCAATAAATATGATACAAAATTTGTACAGTAATACGTAGTCCTAAGAACGTTTAGCAAGACTATTCTATATTATTCACAAATTCGCAATAAACACATTCAATGCATTCCCGCAAAAATTTATTACACCATAAATACAATGAATACTAGATTCTGCACTGAATTTATCAAGCGTTCGTGAATTTGATTGGTCAATAGAAACAGCTAATCATTACAGTTCTATATCCGCGTTTCCTTTCTCAAAGTTATGTAACTAATGAAATGAGTCAGTGCATAAACAATCCGTTTCGTTTAAAAGTTGTTGATTCAATGTTAATTCAATTTTCGTTCTTACTGTATCGCGAAACAAACAATCAATCTACAGCTACTAAAAAGTCGTGAAGAGATGCGATGTGGCTCGAGTAAAATGCTTCTCAAAAAGTGTTTGCAATAATGCAATATTACCGCAGAATATTATTAAGCAGGTATTCATGCAGTAAAGAAATCGATAAAATTGAAGTACGAGCAAAGTCATTGCGAAATGAAGTGCCGAAGAGCGAACCCCTCTCACACATTTGACCGCTGTCACGGTTGCGATCGACTGATTGACTTCGCGATTTTCCAGTAGGTAGTTTAAATATTTGCCTATAGAGTCTATAGACTTCCACAGAATTCTACGTGCAAATGTTGATTCCTATTTTTATACCATAAACGAATAAAAAGAGCTCTCGCAAGTATGATATAAATACTGCGACGCAAATGAAACAGAAAGTGATTTACGTCTTAGCACAGTAGAATTTAAGTCTTCAAAATATATATTATACATGCTTTAGCCAGGGGCATCCGAAGACTTTTTTCTATGGGGGGGGGGGGGGGGGCAACTTTGGGATAATGGTAAAGAAATATATACCCCTCTTGCTTTTTTAACCCATTTTATAATGCCAATTTAATTAAAAATTTAAAACCGAAATTTAAAAATATTCCCTTTTTTAGTATAAACTTAATAAAGATCAGTTTTGAAAAATAAGTGATTTTTCTCAAAATCCAGGGGTGGCAACTGACCATTTTGCCCCCCCCCCCCCCCCCGCCTTCCTGCGGACGCCCCTGGCTGTAGCGTTCTTGCACGCTTACAGTTCCTCTGACTCGCTCTTATTACCTCTTGTCCTTGCCTTCGAATATAGAATACGCAGCATCAGTAATTTATACTTCCATGTTCTATTTTGGAACCTACATTTATGTCTATGAAAATTAAAAGGATTAATTTATAATGTTTATAATATATATAATTGTCGTAATTGTAACGTCAATAGTACAAACAGGACGTATCCACCTTCTGTTTAACATTTCGTTGATACTTTATGACTTACGTAGATAGAAGTTGAGATACGAGTACAAAAGTCAATAATTAATCAAGCTATGTACAGTTCAACGAACTATCGCAAAACTGAATCTTGAAAGTCTGTATCGTTCTTATCGTCGTGATAAGAGGCTGATTAGTCTCGCGTGGTGTCTGTGTATGTAATATTGTGCATAAAAGACACTGTAAGACATTGTGCTCGGTGACGAGCAACAATAAATATCAATCAGCGAGCATTTGCGCCCTATCGCTGGACTAATTGACTGTCAACTACATTTACTGCGTACTGGCGATCGTACAGTTTGCTTCCTGAACCGTTTTGGTACGCGTCGCCAGCCTCGGTATCTCTCGATCAAACGCGATCGAGCGAAGAAAATCGTGTGTGTTTTTTCAAGTTTAACTGATTAACGAACAACGCCCGTTCGTTAAACTCTCCGCGTTCCTTCCTGTGAGCTTGATGGAATGTTTCTATTCTCGGCGCGAAGCGCTCGACCAGGTAATGTTAAATATGTCCTTCCGAGGCTGAGGAGATTCTAATTTTATATGGAAACCGAGAATCATTTACTGTAATCTTAACGATCTAATTATAATAATCTCATAATCGTAGTCGATGAATCTTTCTAACGGCAGGATTCGAATTTGGTTTATAGATTACTGTTATAATAAAAGAAAGCCACGGATAAACATTTAAAGCGCGTAGTCTTCAGTAGTGTCGTCAGATCGATAGTATTTGTTTAAAAAAAATTGTACTTTAAAATACTTGCACAGATAAACCAAAGAATGGAGGGTGAGGATGGCGTGTTGACGCCAGGCCAGCGAATACGACCGCCAGGTAGCAAACAAATAGCCTCCGATCTCCTCAAGAAACTGTACGGGTTGAAGACAATAAGCGTTACTGAATTGAACGCGTACGACGATAAAAACTACCGCGTCATTTGCCAAGAACTACAGGGGAATCCCGCGGCAGCCGCCGGTGAGCACGATTACGTGCTGAAGATCATTAACTCCCTGGACTCCCGAAAAGGCCGCGTGATCGACGCGCAGAACGAGATGTTGATGTTCCTGAACCAACGAGACATCAAGTGTCCCTTACCCGTAAGAAATCTGAACGGAACGTACTACTCCCTGGAGAAATTAGGCGGGGATGGTGCTACGGAGAGCTACGCCGTGAGGCTGCTCATTTATCGTCCAGGCGAGCTGTTGCACCGCGTGCCGATCACCGGCGGATTGCTCCGAAACGTGGGCCGTTTCACCGCTAAGTTCAGCAAAGTTCTCGCGGGTTTCTCCCACCCGGCTTACGACGACCACAGGACCTTGTGGATGCTGACCTCGGTGCCCAAGCTGCGCCAGTTCACCTACGCGTTGAAGAACGCCCTCGAGAGGGATCTGGCGCACCAGGTGATACTGGCCTTCGAGAAGGGCGTTCTTCAGGTCACCTCGCAGCTGGAGCAGGGCATCATACACGGTGACCTGAACGAGCAGAACATTGTGATGTGCCCGAACGGCACCGAGATATCCGCGGTGATCGATTTCGGGGACTCCCATAAGGCCTGCTTGATCTTCGAGCTGGCCATCGTTCTGTGCTACATGATTCTGCAGGCCGGCGACCTGGAAATGGGTAAACACGTTATCGAGGGCTATCAGGAAGTCAGGAAGCTGTCAGAGTTGGAGAAGAGGGTCTTGAAGGTCACCGTCTGCGCGAGGATTTGCCAAAGCCTCGTCATGGGCGCTTATTCCCATCTCCACGACCCGCAGAACGAATACTTGCTCGTCACGCAGAAATCGGGCTGGACTTTGCTGAAGCAGCTTTGGCCCTTCAGCGAGGAGGAGGTACTTCGGAAGTGGGCCTTGATGGATTGAAGGAATGCTTTCCTATGGGACTAGGACACAGTTTTACGATACGAATGCGTAGCTATAGTATGTTGTAGATCTATATTAATCTCTTTTATACCGTTTACGTTGGTGTAGTCTATTTCCTTTGTCAAATATTTTATACTGTTAATTATCGGTGCCGTCGTCAATTCGCTTCAGGGGGTAGGTCACCCTCGATAGCCCTAAAACAGGCCTTTTTTCAAATGCAAATTGTAAAGTGATAAATCACAATAGAGATAACGTTTTTTTTAGTTTTGGTCGCTATTCTATGAGCTTTAACACAAAAGAACAGAAATCTAAATATTTCTATGTATATAAAAGTTGTGTGTCGAAAACCGCTCCAACGATTTGGATGAAAATTTAATGAATAATACACCATCAAACGGTGCACCGCGTACGCGCCGTTACGTTTTTACTCACAACTTTTATGTACATAGAGATATTTAGACGTTTCATTTTTTGTGTTAAAGCTCATAGAATGACTAAAACTAGAAGAAAACGTTGTCTCTATTGTTATTTATCACTTTACAATTTGCGTTTGAAAAAAGGTCTGTTTTAGGGCTATCGACGGTGACCGACCCCCTTAACAATAAATATAGAAGATATCCAATGTAACTTGCTCATTTTAAGTATTGTTACGGAGGTAAGTATTACAGGTAGGTTCGGGGAGGTAAATATTTATTTGTCTCCTCGAAATAAACCCGTGGATTCCTTTATTTCCTTATATTAACGCGGTGTCGATTGGTAATATTTGCTAACAGCACATGAAAGTTTTTAGGTGGCCCACTTAAGGGGGGACTCTACCTTGTTGGGCCGAAAAATTGCATTTTTTTTGCTTTTTCTAAAAGAAAATGTGTCTTGTGTATACACTCTGCAAAGCTTATAGCCAAATTCGTAAAATTGGTGAGGTTGTAGCGTTTTGAAGCGAGCGGTACGCAGGTAGAAGTATACATAATATGAACTTTTAAACCCGATTTTCTCGAAACTACATTTTTCGACCTGGCGTTGAAGAAATTTCGACAACCAATGAAGCAAACAACTTGAAATTTTACATGCATGTTGAGCAAGCGTCTGTCTATCTATGGTAGTAGATTTATTGCCGTATTGTAACCGTTCCTAATTTTACTTAATGAAGTTTTGCCGATGTTTGAGAAAAATTCGATTCCTCATATTCAGAAGCCTGCCATTTTAACATTTCTTTATTTATCTTAATTAATCTACTACCATCGATAGCCACATTCATACAGATTAAGAATCTCTTTTGTTTTTGTGTTTCCGATTATCCTTCGAGTATATTTCGTTAACGCCAGGACCACCCGATTTTTTTTCAACGCCTCAAGTCAGCGCTCTGTATCAGCCACATCTTTTTTTTTATCGTCACATAAAAATTTATAATAAGAGCTGAAGATACAATAAAACAGCCTGTCAAACCGCGAATTAATTTGTCAAACCGTTTTTGTACAAAAAATTCGCCAAATTCATCGATTCTTCGGCCCAACAAGGTAGAGTCCCCCCTTAAGAGGAGGACTTCCTTTCATTAAATTTGATGTTTGCAGGCAAAACGCTGTTAATACATATTGTATATAGGGGAAAGTGGGGTAATTGCGAACATCTAAGCAAAAAAGCAAACAGAACGAAAACTATGTGAGACATGAATTTGTTTTTTATTTACAAACATACGAATTTTGGAAAAATTTTAATAAAAATTAACTTTATAATGGAAAAACAAAACCCTTGGTGTTCGTAACTATCGGACTGCCGTGAGGTAATTGCGAACACTGCATGGGGTAATCACGAACAGAGGTATATATCGCAGAAGTCGTACAGAAAGCCTCTAAATGTGCTTTCGCTGCATCTTTCGTGTGTCCATAAGTTACATTTGTAACACATTATCCAGTCTTCAGTAGGTGGGTGTGTATACATTTCATCACAATAAATACAGATATATATAATTTCGTTATCAACATTTTTTTTTCCTTTTTTCCTTCTTCTTTGGTTCTTCATCTGCTTTCACCACCAGGTTTTCCTCATCAAAAGTTTTCAAATTCCTAACACATTTCTTATTCACTTTATCATTCTTTTTCTTCTCATTCTTTGGCACTTCTGTGTCCTCCTTCTTATCTTTCTTCTCTTTTTTTTTGCCCATAAAACTTCTTTCATTAGGGTAATGGTTATAATAATTGAGTGCTTATCCCTAGGATTCTGTTTCGTACTGTTCTGTGGCAAAGTAGATAGAGGGACAATATCTGACAGTAGTACTGATTGATTATTGATTGTAGCTTCAGGTTCATCCAGTGATGTCTGCATATTAAATAAAGCTTCTGGTTGCGCAACCTCGGTTATCTTAGTTGTGAAAAAAATCATCAAATTTGTTGGGATCCAATGGGAAAATCCCTGCTGCACGGAATCCATTCGATGCCTTTTCTAAATTACTAATGTCATTAAATGCCTTCGTAAACAGTTCAACCACTTCATACTGTGTAATTCTGCGTCCTATATTCTTGGCCGTATATAAATTACATTCTCTGTTATATGCAGTCTTCAGTGGACCAAAATATGTTAAGTTTAATGGTTGCATACAATACGAGGTATTGGGAGGAAGGGACAACAAATGGATTCCATGCTGGCGACATAATTCGTAACAATCAAGACTGACGTGGCTTTCGTGGTTATCCAGGACTAATAATATGGGACTTTTTTTGGAAGGCTTAGAAAATGAAATGAAGTGCTGTAACCAGTCCACGAATAAATTTTCATTGATCCAGCCCGAATCACTGACTGCAGCAATCATGTTCTTTGCACCTCCTTGTAATAGTTGGCTGTTCAGACGCTTTCTTTTAAAAATAAAAAATGGAGGGACATAATTTCCCGAAGCATTGAATGCGCACACAACTGTTGTTGTGGTGCCTCTTTGACCACTCGTTGCCATTCCTACTTGCTTCTGGCCTTTAGGGGCTAAGATTCTCGAATTTCTCTGGATGTTTGTGATGCCTGTCTCATCGACATTGTAAATATGATCACCGTCAAAGTTGTGAGTTCGTTGTAGGATTTCCAAATTATTGAAAAATGTTTTCACATCTGTTTTGTTGAACGCAGTGATTTTATTTAAAGAGGTAGTGTCAGGTTTTCTTAATGAAATATTGGGATGTCTTTTTATGAATCCGTAGTACCAATCTTTACCTGCCATTTGGGATGTTTTATCAAAATTGTGTTTTAGTTTATTTTTCTCTGCAAAACTAAAAGCAATTTTTCGCACTTTTTCAATGGTCAATCCATAAAAAACCTCGCTACAATCTATAATGTATTTTTCAAATTCCTCTTCTTGTGCGTTAGAAAATATAGACTTTCTTCCATATTTTGGTTGAATTATAACTATATTTTTCAGCTGGTCAAATATAGTTGTTTTAGGTACAGAATAAACAGTAGCTGCTTTTCCCAATGATAATTTTTTACTCTTCACATCTTCTACGGCTCTTTGTAATGTATCTATGTTATAAGTTGATTTCGTTTTTCGTTGGTAATTTCGCGGCATCTAAAACGATTAATTCAATATTAAAATTAAGCAACAAAAGAAAAAGGTATTGGTATTGACGAGGGGTAATTTCGAAAGTTCGATTTGTTCGTTATTACCCCACGACATCAAAAGATAAAAAAATAATTGATTTCAGAGGTTAGAATCATGAATCAGGCACCGCCTTGGTCACAAAATGTTGCTTAAAAGGTGCTTTATTTCAACTTAAAAAAAATCACAATTGTATCATTAATTCAACAGTAATTACATGCAATTGAAAATGGATAAAATATTACTTGAAACAGGATGAAAATAATAAATTATGTTTACCGTGAATAGCGTGAGCGCCCTATATTTATTACTTGCTGTCCGGCGTTGGACTTGGATACGACCTAAACTATTAGCTAGTGGAAAGGGAACATTGGTTTTCATTTATTAAAACACCGTAACCATCGCGTTCGCGATTACCCCGCGTTCGTGTTTAAACCCACTCTCCCCGACACTTTCTGTAGGTATTCCACAACAAATTAAATGGCGTGCATTAATTAATTCTTCGCCTTCTATGAAATTCTGATTGTTTGATGTCAAATTTGTAACATTTGCCCAGACTATTTAACAACAGAAACATTATTGCACTTTTTCAAAACTTGTATGAAATATCCTAACCCCGGGTCTCCACCAAGGCGAACACGAACAAAAACAGTGTTCGCGACCGTTTTTGACTGTTCTAGTCTTGTCCACTCCGCCGCAAACATGAAAAAAACTCAACGTATGAGTCGTATGTGAATGTTTTGTTCTGTTTGCGGCGGTGTGGATACGACAAGAACAGGGGAAAACGTTCGCGAACTATGTTTTTGTTCGTGTTCGCCTTGGTGGAGACCCGGGGTAATCCAATTACAGAGCATTCCACTACAAACAGAATAACTTCGTAGTTCACTGATACATTAATAGCGAATTCGGGAGAGCTGCACTGGGCGCACTGAGTGCGGGTCTCCCGAATTCGCTATTAGTGTTTCACATATTCTTCAACGTTGATTGAAAGTTTAATCAAATTTTCAAATTAAATTATCAAAACACGAATAATCAAATTTAATAGCGAATTCGAACGGTCGCATTGGTGCGGACTGAGTGCGACTTTTAGCCAATTGGAAGCGAGAAAACTCGCACTCAGTGCGCATTAGTGCCGGTCAGTGCAGGTTGTCGAATCTGCTATAAAATGTTTTGCTAGAAGAAATTTTCTACGGTGTGGCACAGATGGCACCACCAGCCGGTGGTGCACCGATGGTGCAAAAAGCAGTTGGAAGGGGTCGATTCCCCTTCCGTCTTTCGCTTCAACCCCCGCGTCCATAAGTCTAGCTTATGCACTGTCCTTTAGGTCCATGGTAGTGACGTCACATTCGTTTCGCGTTGTCGCCACTTGCCTGGCTTCGCGCTGGGGTATAAATTGAAAAAAATTATTGGTCTATTTCACGTAATTACCAGAGAAGCTATACGCGGCGCCGTTCTGCATCTAATAAAAAAACATATTTCAGATACTGTTCTAGTTCTTTTGTATTTATTATAATTTCACTGATATAAACTTTTTTTACTTGTTATAATGTTAAATAAAGTACCCTTAACGCTCCGAAAGGATTAGCGCATTGGTATCTTCGCAAAAAATTCCTATAAGCCGTTTATACGGGCTTCTCTCCTTAAATCGATGCTTTCTGCGTGGTAAGAGACGTTGGCGAATAAATTTTGGCTGAATGTAATCGAACTGTAAGTATTGTGCAGTGATATATCCTCTGGTTTTATTCGTATTTAGGCAGTTACATATTTACATAGATATAATGAACAATAATGCTCTTCCGTATAATAGTTTGGTGAAGTCACTTTACATAACTAGATCGTGATATATACAAAAATGCAGGTATCGGAAATCAATTCTTGGAGAGAGAGAGATAAGGGCAGAGAGAGAGCGTGAGAGAGAGAGAGAGAGAGAGAGAGAGAGAGAGAGAGAGAGAGAGAGAGAGAGAGAGAGAGAGAGAGAGAGGGGGGGAGATCGTGCGGTTAAAGGGTGGGCAGACGACATCGAAAGAAACGCGTAATAGCTTGTGATTAAATTGGATCGAGTAACGATTACCGTCGTGGACTTAAGTACTAACTAAATACACGTTCGTCGAGACAATGTACAGAATGTTGGTATCGTAAATACATACCGCGGCGACAAATATATTTGGAGACCTGCATAATACGCTCATACCTGCACTTAAGGTGTAGAAGTCATTTTCTTTTTCTCTCGTATCCGCGTGCGTTTTCATCTTATGTTACGTAGCTTGTCATATATATATATATATATATATATTCTTTTCTCATAATCTCGATTTCAATAATATACTAATTTATTTATATCTCGTTTTCATTTTACGTCAGCTCGTTTTGGCAAACTGTCTAGCTGTGTTGAGGCAAATTCGTTGATAGCGAAAATCTGTTCACAATATCGTGCAACCAAGTTTAAACTGAACCTAGAACGTTACGTTAAAAAAGAGTTGCCGATAAATTCCTGTTGAACGCCCAGAATTTTTTTAAATTTTCCTCGCGAATCCGATGATAAAGGAATGTCGTAAAGAATCAAGTGGCCGTAGTTGGCTGAAAATAAGGGGCGACCGGTTGACGAGATCGCGCGTGATCAGAGGCACACAAGTAAATTGTTTCCTTCCCTCGAGTTGTCTCGACTAACAATGGAACGTCATGTTAACGAATTTTCGCCAGAGGTTATTAACAAAATAGTATATTACAGTACCTATATATTTTATTGCTTAGAATCTATCGGCTTACGTTCGCCCGACGAGGCGCTTGTAGGCGCGTATAATAATTTCATTTATAACTTATGTCGTTAGTAACTTTATACTTCTCATTATCTTTCTCTCTTCCGCGTCGTTCGCATACCTCAACGTCTCGCCGTTAACAGTTTCGTCGACCTCGCGTCGTGCCGAAAGCAACGGTAACGTGGCAATAAATAGAAACTATACTCCGAGGAGAAAACGTAACGAAACGCGTACAACAAACCTCCTCGAACGGAAACTGCTTGGAATGTGGATGAAGACTCTTTGGGACGTGACGGAGACTGGTTCCTCTCGATTCTCGCGAATGCCCGATGGGGAACGTTCGAGCGCAAAGGTTCGCGGAAGAAGTGCGCGGCGTTTTCAGTCTTCGAATAAAAGGATTTCGCGCTTGTCGTTTTTTCCGAGATCAAGCCGAGCCTAGCGTCGAGATCGGCCTGGTTGCTTCGTCCAAGGAACTGCGTAAAAAAATAAAGCCTCGAAGAATGGGGATTTTTGTGCAGCCCATTGCGGGATCGCAGTCGAGATACCACTGCTCTACTTAGTTCGTCGCCTCGCGATAGGGGTGGCTGATCTAATATTCGAGAATGGCATTGAAGCTCGCCCATAGAAAACACCAACGTTCACGACAGCTCCATTCAGGATATAAATACAGTTCTCCCCTATTCTCTCATTGAACTTCAACAATATAATTTCTTAACTCGTTTTTCTTTCCATCTGGTGGATGAACGCCAGGATCCCCTCGTTCTCCCCTGGGGCAGTGTGAGCGTGCGCTATTAGGAGCGGTGCCAAGTTAACGACGCGTTACACACGTTCAAAGATTACAGCTTTAATTAGCACACAATTAGGAATCAGATTCTTATTGGAGGATGGGGTAAAGGGACCGGGAAGAATCGGATGCTCCAACGAGCATACGTTTGTTCGCGAGCACGGTGAAAGGATCAGGGGAACAGTTACCAACGGAAGTAATTTGGTCGATACTGGCTCTCGAATATCTCTTACGCATCGTGGTGACGTTTAACGACCGCGTTCCAATCTTTGAACGTTCTTCCCACCCCCCGTTTCGACAAACGTCGAGAAGGGCTACCTCCGAACTCGGTTGCCTCAAGTAATATTCCTCTGCGCCCGTTCCTCTTCATCAATTTCGACCTAATTTCATTCTTACGGGCAACAATTACCAGCGAAGGGCCTAGTGACACGACTGACAGCACTGTTTCTGATAAAGGGGCACCCTGCAAATGTTCATCGTCTTCACCCTGCTACACAGCTGCGAGTGATCCTTGCAGTCGTCTGAAGAAAAAAAACACGGAAAGGGATTCCCCTGGAATATTTTGAAGCTTTCGTTCGTCGTTTCGCGTGGGGTCTCTTACCAGGCGTTCGAGGACATGGTGGGCCTTTGCACGGCTTCATCACGGCGGGTCTTGTGATGTCCCTGCACGCGTTCCCGGCTGGCTTCTTCGTACCGTACCAGACGCACTGCAGGATTCTATATTTAATGCCATCCTCCTCGCACGACACTGTACACTGTAAATATTAAAATACAGCAGCTTTCGAGGATCCTCAACTAAACTTTGAAATCTCGCAACCGTTTCAGTGACCGAACCGTCAGTTTTGCATACATGTATTTTATAAAAGAATTTAGAATGGAAAGAGTTACGAGGACATACCTCGGACCACTCGCCAACCCTCCATACACCTTTGCACGCGTCGTTGTAACATTCCTGCTTCTGTACAGGCTTACTGGTATCGTCGCACTTATTAGGATCCAGCAACGTGGCGTTCTGCTGATCGTTCTCCCCGTCCTCGGCCCAGCGGCAGGTGACATCGCGTCTCTGCATCGCGGTTTTCCAATTGAAACACCTGGACACGTCGCAGGGGGTCCATTCTGTCGTGTGCCATTGAGGACACTTGCCGAACCCACAAGGTCTGACTTTCTGGGGCACGGGGTGTCCCGCGTCCTCGCACAACGTCGCTCCTATCACTGTCCTCGGTACCGCGCGAGTCGAATTTCCGGCTGGCTTCGACGAACGGACAGTACACTGAGCTCCTCTCATCTTGACAGAGGGGAAAGGGTGTTACCAGTTAATTAGAATCTAGATTTCTGGCATCCCGATCGCCGTAGGTTAGCGCGACAGATTTGCGTAAAGAATAAAGATTTTGGTACCTGGAATCCGCTTCCTCCGCAGGTCTGGGTGCACACCGACCAATCCGTCGTCACCCACTCGAATATCAGGTCGTCCGTGGTGTCTGCACATTTGTAAGTTGATTAGTAAATCGTAGAACTACGATTACAGGCGCACGAACGATACAGCGATAAAACGAGCTCGTTTCTGTGTTCGTACCTACGATAGTGAGCGAAGATGTTGGATCGACGGTGGGATTCGGTGCAACCGTCGTGGTAGTCGCAAGCTCCGACGACTTGTTCGCTTCCTGCGTCTGCTCCTTCGTCGAGCGTTCTCGAAACTCGACCGCCTCGCCGGACGAGACGTTTCTATCTTCCTGGTTCCGAGACGCGTTCTTAACATCCTGAATCTGTTCTATCGCGGTGGATCCGCGTTCCTCCGTCAACGCCAATTGGCTGAGATCGTCTTCTAGGTCTTTGGCGTCGTCGACGGTGTCGTTCTCCACGTAGACCCTCCGCTTCTTCATTTCATCCTGGAGAACCTCCCTGTAATCATCTGTCGTATTCGAAATCTCTGTTTTCTCGTCCTTGGTACCTCCTTTCTTCGAATCCTCATCTACGCGTTTAAACGATATCGTGGAAAACACATGTTCAGTTCCTGAGCCACCGTGGTTCCTTCGGTCGGCCTCCCTACTGCGAGACTCCACGGAGCTGTCGCGCTTGGTACTCGAGTCTGGGACGTAGTACACCTCCAAACCAATGTTCCCCGAGGTGGTCACTGCGTTTACAGCCTCCTTATGATCCATGGGGGTAGAATTCCTGCGACCTTTACCCTCCGCTGCGGTCAGCCATTGCCTCTTGACGCTCTTCAGGGATTCCTCCACGTCGTTGACAGCCCGGGCGATCGTGGGCGTTATCGGGCTGCCTTTACTCGCGACAGGAGTAATCTTCACTGGGTCGCTGTGCTGAAGCCCGAACATGGAGTCATCCAGATCGTAGGGATCGACGTCGATGAATATTCTCTCCTCGTCTGGCCCGAATGTCTCGTCTGGAATCGCGGTGTTGCGGTACAGGGAGTCCAGGTTCTCATCTAGGTTCCCCTCCACGTTCTGGTATCTGAGACCGGGCGCTCTGTCGGGCATGGTGCGTTTCGTCGCGACAGCTTCTTTTCGCGCGTCGTCTATGAAAGCTACTGGCGCTGTTCTGTGCGACCTCCCAAAGCTTTCACTCTGGAATGGCCAGTATTCCTGTTCGAGAGATTAATAATTGGGCTACTTGTTCTACCTTCTTCTTTAAATACGATGGCACCAGTGCTTGTGATTATATTAGTAATTAGGAGAAGCTTGTGGTCGCGTGCTCGAGTTCAATTGTGATGGTTTTGTTTATGCCCGAGCAAGCAAGGGGAACAGCGAAGGCAAAGTGTGAAAGATCGAGTTGGTGCGAGATGAAAGTAGCTGGAGGAAGCTTAGTATGCGACTAGTAATCCCGCTGTTATAGTGACCATATGCTCTCACCTTCAAGGTCGATATAAAATAAGTTAAGTGCGGTACGAGCGTAGAGGCACTTGACGATTGACCAGGCGACTCCACGGATTCGTGGTGTCCCGGCTGATCACGTTTATATCCCGAATATCCGTCGACCCACAATGATAGTTCACGAATAGGAAGCAGTAAAGTAAAGAATCATCGACACAGAATTAGTTCATCATGCATTTACCGGGAGTCCTTAAAACCACTATAGATACAGGGGAGGGGATTAAATCGAGGGGAGCACACGAATCAGGTGTCCCTACCTGATTCAAAGAGGTTTCCGTATGCTCCTTGTGCAACATCGTGGAATCTGGTGGCGCGGGGCTGGTTTTTTGCTTCCTCTGGTGAGGCTTCGTCGTCGGCTTGCTGGGGAATGCTCGCTCGTGGCTCATGTCCTCGCTGTTGATGGGAATGAAATGGTTCCCATAGGCAGCTGTGGAAGATCCATTAAAAATCTCAAACTACCAATCCCCGAACTCACCGTCTCGTCACTATCGCTCGTACACTTCCAATATCGACCAATCCCAACAGAGTAAAATTCTTAGTCTCATGCCTAGTATGCAATGGCTACCGAATAGATCGTAGATTACAAAGACTGCAGGATTAATATTCACCTGCACGATCGGTGTACAGACTCTCACCCGAATTCGCTGGGGCAGAGTCCAAGTTGGCGTTTCGCTGAAGATGGACGGAATTGCTCAGACGTAGATACTCCTCGCTGCTTATCTGCTCCTTGGAACGGAACTTCACGATCAGCTGGGTCTCCGCGTGCGAGTTCCCCGCTGCAACGGAAATTCTCATTGCTGCCTGTTGCGATCGATCTTATTCCAGGAGGCTGTGCTGCCCGAGCTTTACCTAAGCAGGCGTAAACGCCGGTGTCCGCGGAATTTATGACGTTTATCTTCAACGCCCCCTTCCTGCTGATCTTGTACTTCCTCGATTTTCTTAACTCCTTGTTGTCCTTGGTCCATATGATCTGCGCTCTGAAGGCGGCCCATTTTGAAACGGCGGTGTGGAGAAGCTCTCCGAGATTTAGGGAAAGATACTCACTTGTCGAACTTCCTAACGGGGCAGCGGATCTTGATGGAAGGCGTGCCTTGGAACACCATCGCGAGGCCGCCGATCTTCAGGTCCACCTTCGCGTTCAAGTCCGTCTGATTGTAAGTCGCGTTCTGGCTGGAGATGATGGGCAAGGGGCCGGCGTCCATTTTGTGGCAAGCCCTGGTGTTGCAGGGCTTCTCCAAGGCAGGCTTCTGCGACGTGCACTCGCGGTCCTCTCTGATCTGCTTCCGTCCCTGTGCCATTATCTGCTCGCAAGTCACTTTGCGTTTCTTCACGCCCCCGCCGCAAGTTTTCGAGCACTGAGAAACGAGACTCGACATCAACACAGCATAATGAAAGACACGGGCAAAGTCTCGCGATAGGTGAAACTAAAGCGGACCGCAATAATTTGCGTGTATATGGATTGAGCTGGCCGAACCGTTTAATTCGGTGAGCACAGAGAGGAAGTACCTTGCCCCATTCGCCGATACTCCATTTAATAGGGCAGTCCCATACGTTGCAGTATCGTCTGTCGGTTGGTGGTGGTTGCGGGCACATTTGGTTTGGCACTGGAACCGCCTTACCTGTGGATCCACGCGTCACCTCGTGTATGCACGTGACATCGCGTGTCTGTATACCGATCCCGCATGGGCTCATGCACGGTGAGAATTCGCTGTAATTCCATCTGCGGACCAGAGCGAATGACACTAATCAAACCGCGTCTACAAAGTGATCACTAATGCCAAAAGTGAGCCAGTGTGCCGCCACAGGTGAATCGTAGACAATTACGACTCTGAAATCCAGCCACTGAATGCAGGTACAGCATTTCCTGATCGGTCTCATTCTGTTACCTGGGTGGGCAAGGATGATCGTTGCACACTCTTATCCTGGCTTCCGGCTTGGTCTCCGCGGTGCACAGCAACGGGGTCACGGTTTTGCGCGTGTCGTCCCGCACGCAAGTTATTATCAGATCCTGTACACCTGAAAGATCAAAGGCACGTCGGTACGGCGAGTGTCGGATCGATGGTTCGGGAATGGGACGTCTATGTCTCCACGTAGACCCGTATCGCCCGACTTCAATCTATCGGCCCGATGCAATTCAATCCGCTGACTCGCCGTCCGAGCACTGTTAATTGTACAATCGCGCCGAATTATCCCGGATAATTAAGCGGCCCGCGCGGGGACCGGCGCTGGATCTCGTTCCGTTAATCCTTCGCGATCTGATTGCCGATAATTCTCTGACTTACGTTCGCGGCTGATTATCGTCCATCGAATATAGTACCTACTACCCGCGGGGCGGGGAACGTCTGATTCATAGTCGGGCTATGATCGAATAATAGGTACCGTTACAGGATTTCCCTCACTGCACCAACCACCGGTCCTTCATACCTTCAGCCACGGTAATGAAAGAAGCGCGTCGCTCTCCTCTAGCCCTATCACTTTAACAGTCCCTTCTTCCCTCCCCTAGTCGGAATTTCCATTCGATCTGAATGCAGCCCAGTGGCGGATTCACTGGGTCCCATCTTCCGATTTAAAATTACGATTTCATTAGAACAGTACATATCTTCTTGTTCCTCATAATTTGTTCGTAATTCTGCTAATTAAGCCACCCGAGTTTTCCTTTAAATCCGCCACTGATGCAGCCTCTATGAAATTTCAGCTGGTCCTAGTTTCCGCTTGGACGAATCGCGCGATTCGCCCGCAACTTTTTATCCGCGTGTGCGGAGTACGCCGCGCGTTCTATCGTCGCGAAAGAAGGATTAGAAAGGATCAGAGGAGAGCATCCCTTACCGCCCAGGCAAGTGGCGCTGCAAGGGGTGTAGCCTGCCTCCTTCCAGGAGTATGTAGTTTGCACGTCTCTTCCCGGGACCACTTTGATACCACCGTCGTAGCCGCTTCCGCTGGAGCTTCCACCCGGGGTTCTGAAGGTGTCTGTCAAGCTGGGCTCCACGTATCCGCTGTCGCCGACGGTGTCGATGCCGTAGGACAGGCTGTTCTCGATCATGCTGCACGGCTCCATCACGCACTTCTCCGTCTCAACGGGCTTCGGGCCTAAGCATTGTCGATCGGGGAGGTCGGCGATCGTTCGACTGAACTCCAGGAATATCTTGCAGTGGACGTCGCGATGCTTGATCCCCTCGCCGCAGGTCACGCTGCACGGCGACCATTCCTCCGCGATGAACCTGGAGGGTCGTTCGTTTGATGATTCGCGCGCGAAATGCCAGCCGAAACGGTGCCTGGTTATCGGTGTCCCTTCGAAGCTCTTTCCGTGGCTCGCGGTTTCGCCACGGTTATCGACTTGGGATTTCGACCGACGCGACCCTCTGACACGGATCGACAGCGTGCCTCGAGACTTACACGAACATACGCGAATAGAACCAGAGTTGGGCATTAACTAAACAGAATATTATTTAAATAACCAATCGAATGAAAGTTACTTTAACTTTAGATTATTTGACGAATAAAGTTGCAGTTGAAGTTGAAAAATTTATTCGACGCTCAAGTTTAAACGCGCGACGAATAAAAATATTAACTCTATTCGACACGCGAGGAATAATATTCTTGAACTTTTATTTGTTATTCGATATTTTTGTTTAAATAAAGTTTTTGCCCATCTCCGATTAGAGCTACGAGTCGAGAATAGGTGAGCTCGCGTGAACGCGCGCGTACGACAGCGTGAATGTTTCGATCTACGTGACGAATTATTCTTTCGTCGATGTTCCTACAAAAGAGGGGTAGTGAACAGATTTATCTGAAAGAGAAACGATTCTCGTGTCTCAAGGAGAGTCCGAGTTAAATTTGCATAAAATTCGTAGGACGATCAGAAAGAGGGGGCAGCGCTACTCTAGAAACTCTGCATGCCGAAGCCTACCGGGGTGTGGTTACCGCGGGATAATATGTACAAGCCAGAAAACGGGGAAAACATTCGGGGCGGTGAGGGGCGTGGTAAAGAGGGGCAAGGGTAACAGGCCGACGTAACACGTAATCGTCGTAAGTCTATGCTAATGCTTGTTCTACGGCATTCGCGTTATGCGCTAATTAAATCACGGTAAACCTCGTAATCTCGTAAATGCATTAGGGGAGCAAGAGCCAGGGGAAAGCTAAAGGGGGGAAGGAGGGGGGGGGGAAAAAAAGCACAGAGGGAGATTAAGCCCTCGGAATTTAAGCGGAGAGGAGATTCTAACTTGGAAAACTGTTGCGCGTCAGCAGAAAACGGAGCCCCCTGTCGCGACTGGGTAAAACTATTTTCCCCGGCTAACGGAGGAGATCCCATTTACCTCGAAACTGGCTGGCAAGAAGAAACGATATTACCGCTAAAAAATTATGCCGCTAATTCTCTGCGAGCATGCAGCTGACGTTTGAAAGCACGATGGGAGATGAAACCAAAGGAACGACAAATAGGATTCCTCCATCCACGGGCCCGGCAACGGGAGGGGCGGGCGTGAACGAAGGGAAAATGTGGCGAAGCAAAGCGTTCCGTGGTAAATCATTCGAGGGGCTGGTCGGAAGAGGGCAGGGAGGGGGCGCCTATAAAACTCGCTTAGTCCTGATCTCGTTCCGAAACGAGAGACGACGTGGAGCTTGGCGGCCCTGCGCGGCGAGTTACAAAAGCGTGCGGGGAATCTACGAAAGTGCACGGGGAGGGACGGGCGAGCGACGGGTCGGCGTGCCTCTGTAAGAAAGAAAAACAGAGAAAATCTCGCCGCGGGAAGGAAAGGGAATAGTAAGCGCGTGCTTCGCGCTGGCTCGGGGCAAGTGAGGCGCTGGGATGCCGTGGGACGGAGGACGAGGGAAAGGGCAAGCGGGACTTAAGAGGCGGAGAGACAGGTAGAGAGTGTGGGCGGGTGCCAGTAACAGAGGAGAAGAACAAGTAGAAGAAGAGAAAAAGAAAGAAGGTTAAAGAGAAGAAAGAGTTAAAGTGATAGAAGAAAGAGACACCAGTAATGGGATACCTCAGATACAACCAGCCACAGGCAAAGTAGATCGTATATCTGTCAGGACAGACCAATTGACGTCAAGAAATGAGCGCTTTTAAGACGGCAAGATTTTTCTATCTACGCTTCTACGATGTCTCGTAATGTACAGAGGGCGGGGGGGGGGGGTGCGGGTGGGCAAGCGAAGCTCCTCTAACACGTCTACGCGGAAAGATGGAATGCTCGCGCGTGTTTGTGGGTGTCAGTGAATTTTTTTCTGGCGATACTCACGTGGATTCCGAGGGTATCGGCTGGTCGATCAGCTTTTCCGAAACGGGCGGCGGCGGGTGCGGCTGCATCAATGGCTGCGTCATCTCGTCGGCATCTGAACGAAAGGAGTTTTCCCGGTAGTCGCGTAATCTTGCGTGTAACTTATAAAAACTTACATATCGGGCAGGGGATGCCTGTTTTGCACTCCTGATCGGCGTTGGGCCGTTCCAGGGGGTCGCAGTCGTCCGAAATGGCACCGATGGCGTCCCTGCACTCGATTTTCCTCGTCCTCACTCCTGCTCCACAGCTCACGGAACACTGCCCGGCACACCAGGTAAACGTTCATTTTTTTTTTATTGACCACGAATCGTTTCGGAATGGGATTCCTCTGTCGGCTAATTGAGTCTCATTTTACGTCCGCGTATAAAACTGGGGAGAATGGAGGACTGGGATCGAGGAAAAGAGTGCGGATCAAGATAATACTCCTCCGTCGCGGGATAAAGTCCGCGGAAACAGGGAGAACGTGAAAACGCAAGGGAAAGGCAGAGCGAAAGAACAATAAACTCTCGCGACCGTTGCTGCGGAATCTAATTTCGTGCACTAAGTGGTGTTTGCCAGGTTCGGTTCTGCCATCCAAAGGATTTAAAAGATCCTTCCCGGGGCACTTGAAACTTCGAAGATCATTATCGAAGCTAGGTGCGCTGAAGGAAGCTGAAGAGGGACGAGGACAAATGCGAGAGAAAGTGGCGACGTTTTGGGAGCACGAGCTTCGGGGCACCTGCAGTTATTCGAGCACGCGGATTTTATCATGTAATCCGTAATTGTATCGCGATAGATCTATTTTCGATCAGAGCGGGCTTCCTTTTCCACTGGGACGAAGCCGCCGCGGTGAAACTGTCTGGCGGGTGGAGCGAAGTATAAATGTTCGTATCGTGGCGGGTTCTTTAAGTTCAGCGATTTTCGCGGTTGATTATCCGTGGAGCGTGTGGGTCTCACGTACAAGGGACGTGACATGCAGAAATATCGAGCGAATTTCCTCCCGGGCGCGTTGCAAATCCGGAAACAAAGCTCGGCGCCTGACCTCTTTGCTTCCTGTCACGGAAGACACGAAGTAATTGCTTCCGTTGATCGCTTCTGGCGTAGAAACGCTTCTTTTCAACCTTTCCGTCACGGTCCCGCGAGCCCCGCGGAACGCTCGGCGAGACGGAGACGATGGAACGGGGAGAGCCGTTGATTAAACTTCCTTACGTTACGGAATTACAAATCAAACGGGTAACTCCGGTCCGGGAAGTGTGCCCGGGAAAGTCCCGTTGCAGTCGAATTGATTAGCATCGAGAGGGAAAGCCGATCGATATCCTCCCCCGGCGACTGCTCGATCATTGCGAGCTGTTTTATCCGGCGCGCCGGTCAGATTCGCTTTTACGAATCTCAAAGTGGCAGCTGCGATTCTCGGCTGCGCTGCTAAGTACAGCGGCCTCAAACTTCTCTCAGCCAGAATAAAGTCTGGCCCGCTCGGGGAAACCGAAGAGGGACGGCGGAGGAGCGAGAAGGACGATGAACAAAAAGCCCGGATGCCGGAGCTATCGTTCAAGACGTCGAAGGTGGAAAGGTGACACGAACGGAGAAGCGGAAACCAGCTCGACTTAGGCACTCTGCCCTCTCTTCTATCCCCTCTATCGGTGTTTGCGTCTATCCCCCCGTTACGCCTCGATTATTCTCACCTCGATTCCCTCTTTACCGTCCTCTCCATTCTTTTTGTCGCAGCCTTCTTTTTTGTCCTTGAACCCTTTAACCTCTCCACGCATTGGCCCGCTTTCCTTTCGCCACTTTATTTCTACTTCTACCGTGGCACACCTCCTGGTATCGTCAAACAACTCCCCCTATTCTTGCCCTCATATTTTACCTCCGTTTTCTTCCACTTTGCTTTCCCTCCGTCCAGTTGAAACACCCACCTCCCCCATTTTCCCTCCAATTTCCCCTGTTTCCCAACTTCCACCCAATGTATCCACTTCCCCCGTCGTCTTCGTCTTTTCTTCCCCCTCGACGTCTTTCTTAGGAACGTTCCATACCTTATTCCCAGAAGGTGGGGGGGGGGGGGGAGGGGCCGATATCGGTGGGAGTGCTTTAAGGAACCCTGTGCTTTCAGTTCAATATTTGCATGGCTCTTGAGCTCACAAAAGAGAGAAATCTATCAATTCCTGTCTTCCGGGGAGGGGTGTGGAGGAGGGGTGTGTGGCGGCTCCCTTCTCATCTGGCTCTCTCCCTCTCTCTTTCTCTCCTTTCCAGCCTCGGATGAAATCATTACCGTGCTGACGGGTATAAGAGGCTGCCTTTATGTATCGCTGGCAAAAGGATACCGACGTCATCTCCTCGCTCCTGACAGCCTGCGCCGGTTTCCTTCATCGAGAACCGTGGAGGAGCAGAGAGGGGCAGGGGCCATTGTGTATCGATCAAGCATGAGATGAGCCGTAAATCACACCGCGCACACCTCTGCTTACACGTGACTACGGATATTTCCCGTGACGCCCTCGATAGCACGTTGTTTACCGCCTTTGTTATCGCGCTTGATAAGAACCAGCCGGGGTGTATCGTTCAAGAGGCTCGGTGGCCAACGCCGTCTTCCGCGGCACTCGCATATTTTGCGATCGGATACCCCATCAGCCGCAGGGCTCGGCCATAATCATCCTCGCAAATTGATCCTCACGAATACACGGAAATATCGAGGAATTAAATGATTCCTTCTCCCTCTCCAAGCCGTCGCTTTCGAATAAACAGCTCGCCGTACCGGCACGAGCGTCGGCGGTGGTAACAGATTGCAGAAACTGCACGGTGGACCGGTTGATCTCCCGGGCGAGTAAAGGAAAGCAGAACCGAGGCTTCACTCTGCAAGCGGAATGATTGCCCGTGTTTGACGCGCCTTCGGATCTTAAAATATGCCGCAGTTACGCGGCCGCATTATGAGTCCGCACGATCCGCGAAACATCGCCGTGCTTTTTACGTTACGTATCGGCCGGCGCGGCGTCGGGAATAAATACGCGTTCCGTGGATGCGCGAGTGCATTTAGCGGCCTCATGAATAAAGCATAACGCGCTGGGTTCCGCGGGGAACCCCCCCCCCCCCCCCCGCGTTGATTTTTCCCACTTGGCGCATACTAGCCGGGAAACTTCTCCCTACGTTCCTTCGAAGTACGGTCGTAGCTGCGAGGCGACCATCTTGTGTACAACTTGTCTCTTATTGTTGCGTCTCTTTGCACCTCTCACTGCGGCCGGAGTCTCGGCCGTGTCGCGCTGGGTCGCGCCATGCGGCCGGGGAACTCCGGGAACGGAGCGCGGTGTCGCTCTCCTCCGTTGCTCGTTGCATTCGAAACGGCCCTTCCTCTTGTTTCGCGCCGCTGAAATACGAGGTTGTAAAATTTTATCGCGCTGAGAAACTTTCTCGGCGTTTCCCAGTTTGTCTCTGAATATAAACGAAACGGTGTCGCGCGGAGTTACAGCACAAGTTGCCTTAATTTCCTACACCGGAATGGCCATCTCGTTCTCGGGCTCCTCTCCTCCCTCGATGACGCTTCTACCAGCGCGCCGCGGGATCCCGCGGAATACGGAGAGGAATAAAGGAGAGGCGAGACAAAGAGGAAGGCGGAGGGTGGCTCGAGCGAACTTAAATTTCCATAAACGCATGAAAATCGAACGTCCCCGAAGCCCGAGCGTCTGGAATGCTTCCAGCAGATATCGCGCTTTTTAGGCCGACCCGGCGGGGGAACCGGGGCGGAAGGGTGGACGGGGGTGGGTCGCTCGTCGAGCGTCGTGCCAAAACGAGCCTCGAAACGCCCGTGGGCGCCGCGGAATCGTTCGAGCCTCCTTAGCGTGTGTCCTTCTGTATCTGAATCACGTTTGTCACGCGGTGGACCAATGGTCCCACGTGGAGGCGTCAGGGTATAGGCGACTTAGGCCGCAACCTCTCGGTGTCGCGTATCGAATCGATTTGCACTTTCCTTTGTGTGTGCGCTCGTTGACATTCGAGTACGCTCGTCCAACGGCGCGTAGGGGAGACCGGGGCAGATTGTAACAAAAAAAGTTTACACAGTTATTTCTCGACAGTGTTTTACTCAATCAGGAAATAATTTGCGTGATTTACTACTTGCATATGTGGTGAACTGATTGCGTGAAAGTACGTGACAAAATATTGGACTGTTAACATCTGACATCATCTTAAACAAATCTGAATCTTTGTTACAATGTGCCCCAGTCCTGGGGTAAATTGTAACACATCTGTTTTACTTATTTAAATACAAATATGAACACAAATAAACGTTTCTAAAAAATATATATGAAAACACCGATCATTATTAAACATTTGATATACACGAGTTAAACAATCATTGCTTATTCATCTGATTCTATCAAAATCTTCTTCTTCGCTTTCTTTACTTTATCCTTTATACATTTTTTTCTACTTTTTGGATTCTCGATTGTTCTGTTGTTCGTCTAGAGCATCTTTTTCCGGTGTGTCAGCAAATAGCTTGCTTTATCACCATTTGGAGTGGAGTAAGTATAGTAACATGTTACAATTTACCCCGAGGTCGAATTTTTGCGTTTTATCTCAGCAAACGAGAAACTAAACATCAAATCACTAAAATGCGTATACATTATTATAAACCAATGTGTACTGATTCGTTTGCGACAAAGAAGCAAAAATTCAAACGGTTTCTAATGCCGGTTAATTGAAATAAAAGTGCTGAGACAACATTTACTTACGTAACCTAAAAACTAAAATTCTGGGCTATAACCACAAAATGAATACATAACGCTCGTTTGTGTCACTAAAACCGACGGTGCTAATATTGTCAAGCAGCTCTCGAATGCTGTAGGTTACCAGATTTGTCGTTCAAAAGATTTTACTTATGTTACAATTTACCCCGTGTTACAACCTGCCCCGGTCTCCCCTACGCGCGTCCAGTAGCACGAGTGCGATCGGCAACGATGAATCGATGGAGCATCGACAGGCATTTGTGCGCGAGAACGCACTCTCCCGCCGTCTTCCTTCCTTCGAGCATCTCTCGCGCGTTCTTCCGCCTCTCGAGCCTCCTCTTATCGCTCCTGTAGTTTCTTCCCCTCTTACGCCCGTTTGTCTTCTACTCACAGGCCTCGCGAGATGCCTCCGAACTTCGAGAACCTGCCTCTTTCAAGTCCTGCGGCTCCTTCCGCGTGTACTCCTCCAGGCTGGCATTAAAATTCTTCGAAGGCTAAGCGGGGTGGCGAGATTCAATAACCTTAGGCTGCTCCTCACGCTAAATGTCAATGATACATCTCGCCGGCGTTTCTTCTACCGGTTTTCATCCCCTTGTTGTTATTCATGCTCTTCTCCCCTTCGCTTCTACACCCAACCTGGAAACGACGCTCGAGGACTACGCATATTTTCGCCCTTTCGACGCGAATGAATGTAGAGGAGGCTGCACGAAGACGTGCCCATCGTTTTTGCCGCGGAACAGCGTCGAGGGGCAGAGGGTTATTTGACGACTAAATAGTCCTGTTTGATGTCGGTGGCTGTTGCGGCCTGGAAAACTCCTCGAGTAGCACCAGCGAATATTCAGAGGCCGAAAGATACCTAAACGAGGAAAGGGGGAATTCCACGTAGACGCTCCGAGAGGGACGGGGGGCAGAGGGGAGCGTAACCACCCTTCGCGTTTATCGCTGCGAGCTTGACGCCTCTTCGAACGGGGGTGTCGCGAAGGTGAAAATCCATCTGCTCTCGCCTGCCTGCCACTTTTACGCGTCCAAACGCATCGCCTTTTCCGCGGCTTATGCCGGAGTGGCAGTTATGCTTGGTCGAATTCCACAGTCTCGAGGAAATCCGATTTCAACGAATTTCTGGTAGCTGGGGTGAAATCCTTTGGGCTTGCTCGTTCCCAGCGACGCTTTGGAGAGGCGCTAATGTCGTTAGAGTGGAGCAAAAATGTTTGAGGAAATTAAGAGCTTTCCGACCACCGAACCCGAGGGGAGGATATGAAATTTTCTTGCACAGAGGGAACCGCCTGCCGTCTAATTTCGCTATTCGTTTATGGAGAGAACCGAACTTTCAGAGGATTTTCAAGGAGGCTCTCCTCGTCTCCTCTTTCCTTAGAGAACCGCGTGTCAATTTTGATTACAGTGCCTGGAACGGTAGTGTATTAAAGTAGCAAAAGGTTTCTTCCTTTCGACCGTCCATAGCTCCACAGTTATTCGTCTTCGCGAGAGCAGAAGTTGCTGGAATTACTCGATTCTTAAAGTTCCCTTCGTCCCAAGTGGCGAAGTTCTTTACAGGTACAGGTGTCCGGCTCGTTGTCGACTTTGCGAACACGTCGATTCAAATTTCCCTCAACGCCGATACTTCTTGTTCTGGCAGAAGACAAAACGACAGAATAACTTGAAACTGTTAAACCTTTCGACGCCGCCTCTTCATTTCGCGTGATCCTCCTATCTTCCTTTGAAAAAATGGTCGCATCAAAGCGGCAGCTTCCGCTCGAGCCGCGCGTCGGTGCTCGTGATCCTCGAGCGGCCCAAAGAAGAAGAGCGGCGAATGCGCGTTCGCGACGGTTGCCTGGACCCGGCGTTGGCCCTGCTTGAATCGGGGTAACAAAACTTCCGGGTTCGCACAAAGCACGTCGCGTAACGAGTTTCGTTTCCCTTTGCAACAATCAGCTCGACCTGTTTACTGTTCCCGCAGGAAATCGGATCTCCTGGTACGAACAGACAGATATAAACGGATGGAGGAAACGCTACACGTTCGTCTGCCTCGTCCTCGGTGCACCTGTTAGCGGCCTTTTAACAGTCAAAAGGCCCGTCTAACTCGCGTAACGATGTTAACCCCGCGGAGTTCAAATTCTTCCCTCCGTGTTTACCTGGCGCTTATCGCGTCACCTGGAGCTCGCCAGCGCGCAAGAATGATCGATATTTGAAACACTTGAGACACGATCGCCCACGATGCGTGGGTGTGATCTTCGAGGGCAACAGCGATTTAAGGATGCGAGAAGAAGCGACAGATTCACGGCGAATGCTTTACAAACGCTGTCAAAGTAGAAGTGGACGATTCGCACGCGGTTACGAGGCTGAGAAACGAGTTGATTCCCCCGATTCAGGGGTCGTCCCGTTCGGGGGGGGGGGGGGGGGGGGCTCATCTAAAACGATAGTAAATATCGCTGGCCCAACCCCCGTCGAGAAGCCGTCACCCTAGGTGGCGATAAATACTCGCACCCCCTCCCCCCGCGGTGGCGTCTCGTAAAGCCCTAAATTCCTGCGTCAAGGGAATGACTCTCGTCTGTCTCGTCGAGTAACTCCCAGTCCCCGTTTTGCATGTTCATGGGGCCCGCGCGAGGA
The DNA here is from genome assembly GCA_929108735.1 of Andrena dorsata. Classification (NCBI taxonomy): domain Eukaryota; kingdom Metazoa; phylum Arthropoda; class Insecta; order Hymenoptera; family Andrenidae; genus Andrena; species Andrena dorsata. The sequence goes on along the minus strand of OV815489.1, from coordinate 36,979,848 downwards.
TCGTAGTTCCGGTGCCTGAGATTGCCCTGTACTCACCTCGCTCCATTTATTGGTCTCCCACATGGGGCAGGAGATGGTGCTGCATGTTTCCTGGCTACGTGGCTTGTGCGTGCCGCTGCACTTGTGGTCGGGCAGCTGAAATGAGCAGGATATTAGCTTCTTACAGGATTCGCAACTGTTGGCCCGCTGTTACAATATATTCATCGAGCGATATACCATTCCTCTCGCCGTCTGCATTAATCAACAGCGATTGCCGTTATTGATTCGCGGAAGAATGCTTTACAAAACCCGGCCGGAACATCGGGGACGCATTTAGCAGAGTAGATTACCTTCACGTACCGGTAATGCCTTTAGCTACCTACATACATCCCCGGGTATAATCTATACATAACTACCGGCCCTCCATTCCCCGTTACATGCACCGAATATAATTCTCCCCGGCGTTTATGCACCTGAACGTTCAATTTAAAATCCCCCAAAGTCAATATCTTTCCACGGGCTATACTTCCTCGCATTCCCTGATACCCCGCGCAATCTGCGAGACATTATTACACGTATTACATCCCCGGTTACCGGCCCAAGGGCCACCTAACCGTTACCTAGGGACCGCCGCGCGCCGCGGAGCACCTAGAGAGGATGGAAATCCTCGTGATGCACGGTACACCTCCGACCATACATATTTCCAGCTCCCCTGCGAGCGTACGTGTGTGTGTGTGTGTGCTCTAGGCGCTCGCCGAGTCTCGGATGAGAGGATTTTACGGTGGTTGACAGAGAACCGCGAGCAGCCCTTCCAGTTTAAACGAACCGAACTGGGTTAGGGTTGGTGGGCTTTCGCGAGGCTGTCGTAGCCGCCGAATGGTTGGCTGGATGGATGGATGGATGGACGTGTATCTGTGCGACGTTTCCAGAGCCACGGCGACGAGAGCTCCGTCGTGAAGCTCCAGAAGATGAAGGGAATTATTAACCTATTTACGCTCGCGAGTAACCAGCTGGATTCGCGCGGATCTGTATTAGGGAACCTCTGGATTATGGATTTGAAAAGTTCGACGCTGCGACGGCATCGAAATATCTCCCAGCGATAAAAACGCCGTGGACGGGGCGAGTTTCCATTACATTGTCGTTATCGTGGATCGGGATCGCGTTTCTACTGTGCCCGTGACAGTAAATCCTACATGCGTGACGAGTAAAAGCCCGCGCGCGTTCCTTTGAGAAACTGAATTGAACCGAATCCTCCCTCCGCGAAATAATAAAATGGAAACGCACGTAATTCGCGCGGAGGATCTCCTTTTTTCCCGGCGGCCGCCGGCGGGGATACGCTGCCGCGTGTGTAGCGTGTTTTTCACGGAAGGGAACCGGGTCGGGATTCGAGTCGAAATCCCAGAATTTAATATAAAGGGATTTCGCGTATTTAAATTATCTCCGCCGTCCCCCAGCTTTTATTTACCTTTGTAGTCTCATTGCCGTTCTCCTCTGTGCAGAAAATAGCCCTGGTCCTGGATCCGCCCCCGCAGCTAGCGCTGCACATACTCCATTCCCCGGCTGCCCATCTGGAAAGGCAAAAAGAATCGATTCGAAACGTGCCGCGGCAAAAGTGTTTCCGCCTCGCGGCAGACAGCCATGGTCTTACGTAATATCACCGCGTACAGGGGGTGTTTGTTAAACGAGAACGGCTCGAGCCCTCCTGGGTTTCTGCAGAATCTATGCGACTTTCGTCGCGCGGCGTACGAGATTCGGTGGGGAATGAAATTTCGGCAAGTGATTCGACACCTATGGTATAGCGTGCGGTCGCCGCAGATTCTTCGCCGATAGAGTCCCGCGGTCCGATAAAAAGTGATTAACTTAGCGTCCCTGTGGGAAGGCGTAGCACCGAAGCCCCGGTCGGCGGGGCCGTTTAAAATTCATGTATGCCCTTGGTAATCCTAATATTTGCATGCCTTTTTATGGAGAAATGAATATTTCCATCGAGCAGGATAAAAGGGTGGGAACCGTCTCGTCGGGACCGTCGGGGGCGGTTGCCGATTTTTAATATTCCCGGGGCCGTTCGCCTTGGAAATCCGAAGTACGCGATTACCATGGGATTTCGGAAATCCTTTCGGGGCCGGGAATTAAAACCGTGAAACGATTTCCATTCGACCAGAGGCTCGTGCCGCCGCGGATCACCTTTGATGCCGCGATTGGATCCAGGAAATTCATCGCCGTTGAAAAAGCGCGGGCACAAATTCGACATGAAAGCGCGCCGATCAAAGGTCCGATTTTTACAACGCGGAGCTAATTGCTGGCGGCTCTTATGTTCGACAAAGAGCCCCTTTCCCTCGCTGGGGGTTCAGTTGCGCGTGTGTAATTTCTGGGAATAAAGCTGGCTGATCGAAAGTGGGATTCTAAGAGAGTAGATTATCCCACGCCAGTGATCAGGCCGATAGGTATCGGTATTCCTGGCTACGAGCAAACCGTGGACCATTCAGCTCTTGGAATCTTCGGATCGGCTCCTATCAATTAGTTCTCGCCGTTTAAGATTAGCCACGATTTACTCCGGCGAGGGAACGGTCCCCGGGAGAAGATGGAAAAAAGTCTTGCGGGCAATCGAAGTGACATTAATCGGCGTGGAGTTTTTCAATTTCCAGCGCATCGCGTGCTCGCCAGGTGAAAGTGTCCCGAGAGTCGACAGATGAGTCCATCGATCCTGTCGTCAGTGGTGGCACGAAACTTTTGCGTTGTTCTACCACGTAGGACACGTGTACGGGTGTGACGGTACGTGCAGCTAGCCCGACGATTATTCTCCGTAGACGTTGTCCATGGCATAAAGGCCGTCGTAATGCCAGGGAAACAGATGCCCAATGAATGCTGCCCTATTCCATGGAGCCATGTTTTGTTCCCCTTTCGTTCTTTGCCTGCAATGTTTCCCCTTTCGACGCTCATTTGTCCCGGCACGATAATTGGAATAGATCGCTGCTCCTCGAAAAAGGAGCAACATTCGTGGCAAGGCAGGCCAGCGAAAGAATCGAGGACCTTGTTGCGACAGAGGTGCAACACCATTTTTGACAGTTTTCGAGTTAGGACGTGTTAAATATGTATAAAAATTCTAGATTTATTGCAAATTTTCAACTTGCGCCCATTACTATTTTGTGCAATATTTTTGTTTTGAGCAGCTCCGAATTTGAAAAATTCCCCAAGAATAGAAATAAAAATTTATCAACTCAATAACCACTACTTATTCTGCGAAAATATATATTTTTCAATTACTGTTCTCTTTTTAACGTTAAAGCAATAATTTTATAAACAGCTTTTTCTAATTTACTCGAAGTTGGTAAAGATTGAGTTGCACCCCTTTTGCTGCTAGAGACACTATAATAAGAGTCTGGCCATGAGTCGATATCCGACACGTTTATAGCGATATTTTATTTCGTGTAAGTAGTACATACATGTGGCAATATGTTATATGTTATGAAAATGTTTATACATACATTACTTTTTACTACCCAAATCCACGGTTCCAGATAAATAGATATTAAAAGCAATTCGAATAGTATGACAAAAGACGTTTTTGTCAACTTTCAAACATATATTTTTTAAAAAATGTGTTACCATTAAGATTAGTACAATTGACAGCTTTAAAAATCAGCGGGAATATACGAAAAATGGCGGACCAATCAAAAGTGGCCTTCTCGTGGCCAGACTCTTATTGTAGTGTCTATTTGCTGCAAGGTCCTCAATTGGAACTCATTGGTCAACCAATGAAATGACTCGAATGAAACTGTATCGAACAAGAGTTTCGCGTCACTGTCAAACGCTTTTATAGGCCTGACATTATCGTAATAGGCGTCTCGATCATGTTCCATGGCGATTTTCCCGTATCGTCAATTACAGGAATAACAGGATTACGGTCTACGTGTTACACTCGCTCATTATATAGCGCAATCAACTATCACGCGTGTAATCGCTCTTTTTCACGCAACCCACGCGGTTTTCACAGACCGATCCCGCGAGTGGGATCGCAAGATTGACCGTCAAATCCGCCCGGGGGGCGCATAATTGGATTTAATTGGTGGGTGTGTCGTATCCATGGCGCGACATGGAATAATAGCCAGTGAAGTATTTAGCGGGTTAATACACAGTTGCGGGTAGGCCGGCGGTTTAGGAACCTCGTTCCTCTTGGGGGACGGCTGAAACGTCGACCACTTGCCTGGGCTGCCCTCAACCAAATTAAACTAAATCCTCGACCGTGGCAATTAGCGCCAATTTGCCGTTGACGAGGCCCACTCCATCGGTGATTTATTAACGGCCGCGCCCGTTAACGTTGCAATCACCTACCGCGACGTCTACATTTTTACGCGACCAAGGCTCATCGATTTTTACGGCCCTTCCGCGCTGCAACCCAAACAGTCGCAATTAACGAAGCATTCCGCGGTGGTAAATTATTCATGGTCCAATTACGACAATTGCGGTCGATTAATCTTGTTCTACAATAGAATTGAAATCACGCTTATTCACAGTTTGCTTTGATTACGGACGGGTACCTCGAGGATCCTGGCCTAAACGCAGAGGAAATGTCTAAAGGATTCTGCTTGCAGAGATAGTCGACCTGTGAAGACACTTTCGAAGAAGCTAACACAGTCATGTCAGAAATTAATTATACACGAAAGCACAGGAAGTCACAACGCTCGGGATTGATCGCTAGCAAGCACGAGCCACTTTCAAATCGATGCTTCACCCCGTGCATTCTGCACCGACCCATGGTTCTCTCAACCAATTAATTACACGAGCCAATATTTGCTAGTATTTCGGCGGAAGCCCCGTTTACGGCGTGCATCTTCACGAAGTCTAGCAAGTCGTGGAGGAAAACGCACCGCGAATCAGTCGCGTGACGCCCCTACTCGCTGCAAGTTGAGAGGTTCGAGTAAACCGAGCCACTCGAAACTCTGGTTACCGTTAACCCTGCGAGTTCCTGGCTACGTGCGTCATCGAAGTCGCCTAGTACTTATAATAACGCTAAAGAGCGGCCTCCGGAGAACACTGGACGCGTATTTCACTAAATTATCACCAACTACCCCTGCGAACGTTTTCCTTGCCAGGTGTATCGCTCGAGATAAAACGAAACACACCTTAGTGGGCATTCAGAGCTGCGGCAAATAAATTGTGGAGTTAGTAGGGATGCCCATTGTTGGTTGAATAACATTTCTCTTGTTAAATTTTTGTGATAACGGTTGGATTATCAGTTGGGTACATTCTATTCAATTTTATCATTTCGGAACACATCTTCCTGAACCACTATCTACTAAATCTCTGAAACAGTTATCCTCCGGAGTGTTTCTTGCTGCCGGCTACTTAACTTTACATTCATTCAGCGCAGTACCTATAGATCTGCCAAGAGAATCGTCCAGTTGCAAAGACACTTAGAACGGGAGAAGTAAATCGGTGACGATAAACGAAAAGAAACGCGTCGGGGGGGACACGAGCCTTTCGTGGACATCGAACCATAATTTCGATCAGAAAGGGGCATCGCCCGTGTACAGACACGGCTCAGCACGTTTCAACGACGTGCCACGTTTCCATCAGGTCGTATATCCGGTAAGAATGGTCCGCGCCGAGCTTTTTGCCCGAGCTTCGTCGCCGACGTAGCGTCTGCACGTCCAGCGAACGATTCTCACCGGGAGGCAAGCTTTAAACCGTCGCTTTTTATCCCCCGACCCCTCGCCACTCCTTTCCTTTGCCCGCACAAAGAACAGGCTGTATCGTTCCGAGATCTAAGATTGTTTCTTCGAAAAAATATCCTCGGGACGTTCGCGTTCCCTCTTTTGTTACTGGCTACGATCGTCGCGCCTTACCGGGGGCAGTTACCCCTGCTTCTTCGCGTTACGAATCCAGCAGACGCGTTTTTCTTCGGGCATCGCGGGAACTGTGACTGCTAAACGAATTGGCAATTAATGCGAAACGGTCGTCGATCGTGAGGGCTCGGTGGATCTGCGAGACCACTCGATCTCAATTCCACTGTAAAACTGGAAACTTCTTGCGGGACTTCATCGCTATGAATTGAAGTAGAAGAGAATGCGGTATCAGGTATCGAGTGGATGTTCGCAGAGTTTCACAGCTTTTTGAGTCTCTAGAGTCGCGATTCTTCTCCCGTCAGCCATAAATTGCCCTCGAATGCTCCATCACGCGAGCAGCGAGCCAGAGACAAAAGCACATTACGTGGACGCTGGGAATAAACCGGCTTGTCTTGTACGAGTCGTAATCTCGAGCAGTACGATACAAGTATCGTCGCGTGGAGCAGCTGCACGGCCGTGAATTCGCCTTCCAGCAAACGTAAAAGTCGAGAAATTCCGTTAAATAACTTTTTCAACGAGCGCAAGGAGGTCCTAGCGGTGTTTTAGCCGGCCGATCTTTCTCCGGGGCCGGTACTTTATGGCCAGCACATCGTTTCGCGGGCTTTTCTTACGGCGATTTTGATCGCAGGGAAGAGGAGCAGCACGGAGAAGAACGAAGCTTCGCATCGCCTGTAATCCATCGCCTCCGGAAAAAAAAGACAGTCATATCGCTGGACGAATTGTTTGTCTGGAAGTCAGCTAGCGCTCCTCGCGCTCTCGTTCTTCTTTCGACGGCACGCGATTCGACGTGGCGATAAAAAATGAAAAATGCGCCACATAAAGCGAGGGACACGGCTGTAAGGCGGAGGAAAGAAGGCGTCGTACTCTGCTGCACGTTTTTCCGGCTGCTGTCCATGGGATTTGTAGGATTTGTTACAGTAACAATAGAACTAGCACATGAACGAAAAATTGCAATATAACTTAAGACCGTATCGTTCGATCGCTAAGTAATCTATATCTTCAATTCGAATACGTTAGTAGGGGAGAGTTGCCAATATCGTACCACTTAAGACATTTTACGTTATATTTCATATTTGGTACTCATATGAACGCAAATGACTATTGGATATAGTAGCTTGATCTTTTAGGCACCTACTATTATATGTTTAGCCTTTTGTTCAGAACAAATTAATTTGTTATTAATCTTTTTATCACATACTGTCAAAGGTACGATTCGGACAACCGGTCTCCTAAATCGTACCTCTCGGTTTCCAAAATCGTACCTCCACTAAAAAAATAGTATAAATAACAAATAGAGATGAAAATATTCAACATAAAGTAATGATTATTATATAGTTACATATACAAATGTATATGGATCACACCCAGACCGCAATAACCTATGTAAATGATATATGTACATAACCTATAAACATACGAGTTGTCAAATCCTACTAGTAGGATTGTAGTGGTACGATTTAGGAAACATGATCAATTTATTTATAAATATCAATTTAAACTTTATAATGAATGTAATATGCACTTAAAATGAATGTCAAATATTCTACATTAAACCTGCTTTTAGAAAAATACAAAAATACGGGACAAAATTGTATTGTTTGATTAGTATCAGCTACGATAAACTGGTAAAAAGTTACATCAAACATACCTGATTCTTTTAAATGTTTATAGCACGCACAAAATAGGGTGTAAGCTCAAAATGTTTTGTTTCTATTTCTTATTTCGCATTTACTTGATATTTTTATTATCAAATGTCGTTTACATTCATTAATTACTTAGAAATTGATGAGGTACGATTTAGGTGACCAGTACGATATTGGCAACTCTCCCCTACTATTACTCCATTGAAGTATTTATTTCAAGCCCCGCCGCGCGACACGCAATCACGAGTAAACTGGATGGACTCGCGAAACACCCGGCGAAAAGTGCATTCAGTTTCCCGATTAGAAAACGCTCAAACGATCGTTCTAGGGTCCTCAGTGATTTCCGAGTAAAGAGACTGTGCGTGGTCAGGGCACGGCCCGCTTCAATATTCCGCGAGCGATCCACGGCGCTTGCGATCGGTGCTTTCCACAGGAGGGCCTGTGTCTCTGTGTGGAAAGGACCGGTGGCTTGTTTTTCCAGGTCTCTTTCAGAAAGAGACCCGCCGGGCTTTTGCTCTTTCCCTCCCTGCGCCGTTCTACCCCGCGCCGTTCTACCCCGCGCTAATGGCCGTTCGGTCCGCTTGAAAGCCCATCGTTCCACGAGCCCGTGCATCGCGTTCAACTCTACACCAACGGCCGTCGTTATCCGTTTCTACGCCGTCCCACGCACGCACACGCGCGCAACTACGGCGTATAAGCTGCACCTTGCCTAACAATAATCAAGGGGACACGCTGCTTTGTTCGCGGTGGCCGCGCACGCGCGCGAGTGAGAAAGAGGAAATTGGCGGAAAGGAAGATTGGCCGGCGTTAATCCCGAAAGTGGGAATTCCGATCCCCGCGATGGGAAAACATCCAGGGAAAATACACTTCGGTTTTATCGCGAAGCGAATTTGTAGTATCCGGCCACTTCTGACAGACTAATTCGTATCTGTGTCTACTCGAGAGATCTACTTCCTAGAATAGCCACTGAAGTTCGGCCAGACCGCTGCTACCATCAACAGTGATACTTCAATTGCTTCTCCAACTAGTTTAGAGAATCGATTAGAGGGGAGGATCGATCTGATCTTCCATGGGGTTCAGCTTTTCAAGCGGATGAAAGGGGCAAATTTCTTTTTGCAAGAAGCCGCGAATAATCCGCCGTAGGGCACACCCCCTGTACGCGTACGTTTATTTCAGTATCGTATGCTTGTTCTTTGGAGTTGAACGTGGAAATCCGCGGCGCGAGCGTGGATAGTGTAACGCCCTTTGACGCGAGTGGTATGCACGCCGCAGACCCTGCGAAGTTTCGTTTTATCAGAAGGTACTCACTTTGCAGTGCAGGGGTGCGTGTTGCACGGCATCCGGGTCTTCTCGGGCCTGCTGTCCAGGTCGCAGTAGCTGTCCTCCACTACGTTCTCGTCCGGGCCGATGGACTTGCACACCGCCATCGCCAGCTTGAAGCCTGGTGGTAAAAGGGGAATGCTCCCTTCGTGACAAGAATCGAGGAGCCTTTCAGGATTTATCGGGGATTCTGCGGGCTTTGTACTTGATGTTTGGTTCACTTTCAGTGGTACGTATCAATACTTTCTGTCCTCCATCCAATCTCCCCCTCGGCTGCATTATGCTAACGATAATACGGATCTTTGCCGAGGCTTGGACAATCAAAGCACGAACGTGTCCGGATTTTGCAAAGGAAATGGAGAGCCGTGGTATTGGATAGTGTCGATAGTGCTATTATGAGTTTCATTACAGTTCGCACCCTACAATTCCGAAACAGCCCACGTAGAAGTTTAATCAGCCTCTCAGTCTTTCCGCCTTTACTTTCGGCTATTTCCCCCCGTAAAACAATGAAAGCCAGAAAGGGAAGTTTCACGGGAACGGCGGGGAGGGCGAAGCAATCTCAGTTCAAAGCGCAACACCCCCGATAGGTGGGGGGGCCGACTAAGTAGTCGTTATTAATTTGGGCAAAGGGTCCTGGGAGCGTTTAACGATTCGCAGGGCTCAAAGTTCATTAGAATTCATTGCTCCCAGTGCCAATGTAAATGGACCGAACGCGCTCGCTCACTCGCACGGCTATCTGCCGAGAACTAAGGGAGCCTCAAGTAAATGAACTTGGTAACCACTACTAACCTCCGCCGCATGATTTCGAGCAGGCTGATATCGATTCCAAACTCCACGAGTACCGCGATTGGCAGCTCGATCCGTTTCCACCGCACACGCCACACGCATCTGTGTTCTTGTTGCTACCGACACGTAAGTCGCAGCCCACCTTCTGAAACAGAAATTCCGCCAGACCTCGATTAATAAAACCTTCCCCCGGCCATACCTAACCCTCCCCCCCCCCCCCGGCCTTACAAACGACTCTCTCGGCGTACGCCGGCTATTACTCACGCCTCGCAGAATTAGCAAAGAAAAATTGACCTATAGAATTGCCCCCAGTTTCCCTGGGCTCCTTATTGTCCCCGTCGAATTCCTCAGCGTCGCTCGCCGAAGTGTTACCCCGCCAAGGACAAGCAAGCTTTGGAGAAAGTAGGACTGGAAAATTCACTCTCTTTTCGGAATCTTTGATTTGCCAGGGTCTGAGTGGTGCTTAAACTGTAACGGTAACAGCAGCAGCAGTGTGGAAGTTGGAGCAGGGAAGGGTGAAAGGGTTAAAGATTAATCGATGAGACGGAGGAGGGAGAAGAAGGGGCGCAGTGGTCCCGCGATTGGCGCAGAGTCTGGATGCGGGGTGCTAGGTACAGCTCGACGCGGTTCTGTACAAATTCAGGAGCATCTTCCGCGCTGCGAAGGAAAAAGGCGAAGCGGAGGACTGACGTCGATTCGTGACCTGGCTCGGACGGCAAACTGATTTGTCATTCAGGCTGCATGGAGGTTTGCTCCGAGGTCGGGGAGTACATTATTCATCCCTTATCCGGGCGAGAAGAGTGAACCAAACTGGTGGCAAAGGTGCCAGCCGGATGGGGTGGGCGAGGCAAGGAAGGACACGGATGGGACGAGAAGCAGGGGGTTAAAAAGGGAGAGACACGAGCCTAACGAGATCCCTGGAACGATCGACTGTCGTACCAGGATAATCCAAGATTTCGCCTGGCGACGTCGAATTTGAATAAATCTTTACCATCCGCCGTCGCTCGTGAAATCATTTTGTAAAATGCCACGGGATTAATACGAACGAATTCTTCCTTCATCTTCTTATATTAAACGTTGCCAATTAAGGAGCCGCCAGTTGACGTCAGCTTCTATGCCCCTCTAAATTTCACCTCGCTGCTGAAATGGCAATTCTTACGGATCTCCCTCACGTTCTTCAACCTTCACATCGATAAAACGACATACCTACTCAGCGAATCTTTATTTTATACATATATTAATATTCAATCTCCATCCTCGACCGGAGAATTTTTCGAAATATTCTGCCAATCCCCTGTCTCCCTTAGGTAAAAAAACACCGCCCCTTTACATCGCGAACACGTTCACCTCCTTGCCGGCATTTAGAAACTACGTTTACACATCGTGGAGAATTCTTCGACAGTTGGAAACGCGGCGTTCGCGGAATTTACGCGCGGCAAAGTAACTTCAGTGAATCATGCCCCTCGACGGGGAAAAAGGAGGAGGCAAAAAAAACGCGGGGGAAGCGAAAAGGATGGGGGGGGGGAGGGAAAGCGGTGAAAGGGGTTTAAAGTCAGAGTTTACTCACCTGTGCAAGGTACGATTTAACGGTGTCATTGAACGGCAGAATAATTTCCGCGGTGAAAGAGAAAAGCTGCGAGAGAAGAGTCGCGTGATCGAATGAGGAGCGTGATACCGAGCGGACGGATTCCGATTTAATTTTACACGAAGTCGGATCCGCGACCTTTCATATTCCCCTCTCTCTCTCTCTCTCTCTCTCTCTCTCTCTCTCTCTCTCTCTTTCTCTCTCTAGCCATGCACTGCTGCTCACGTGCGCCAATTGTACGCGTATAGGCGACAGCGTTTCGAGTGCAGCGCTGGGAGCTCGAATGGAGTTTAAATCTGAAATACACGAATTTAGCAACGCGTTGAAACAACCCATCCTGCGCCTCTTCCCTTTTTTTTCACAGCTTGACTCTTTAACCTCGTTTTCCGGGGGGGGGGGGGGGGGAAACAAATCCCCCTGATTCGTTGTTTCGAGGCAATTCGGAGGACGGATTCGAAAGTACGATAGTTAAAACACGCTCTGACAATTTTGCAGTAATTCGCGGTTGAACGAATATAGGTGGAAACTGAAGGGACTTTGGAGTCGTGAGTCTAATTTTAAATCTGCGGATATGATTTTAAATAATATCGTGTTTCGGAGCCGCTCGAGAAGTTGGCAAATCTGGGTATCGCTTCCTGTCTCCGGAGAATCCATTTTGGTACACTTACAGAATTCATAGAGATTCGCCGGTTGGAGAATCCGCTCGAGGACCGCTCGATTTTTAGATCCTGACAAATCTGAGAGGAACGGGCCGCGCGCACACGTGTGCCCTGTGTCCACAGCGCACAAGAGACTGTGCGCGCGCGCGCCCGCAAACAGAGACGGAAGAGACACACAATACGGGCGCTCAGGATTAGGTTTACTTTGCCCCGAGAAGTGGAAACCTGCAGCGAAGCGGGTCGTAATTGAAGGATAGGACCATCAAAGCAACCGGTTATTTCTCTAGGTAAACAAGCGAAGAGAAACGGCCAGAACCAGTTCGGTCGGGCGTGCAAAATGAAATATCGCGCAACTTAACGGCGACGATCTACCGTACTCGCGATTCCTCTCGCTGTCCCCGCTCCGTTCGTACAAATAATACCATTTACATGCAGTAAATACCGCCCTAAGACGAATGGACCGCTTAGAAACGAATGAAGAGGCACGGGCGCATGTTTCGGGAGCGGATCGGTTAACGAGGAACGAGATGCCAGTGAGGATTTCGTTAGAGGATTCGATACAGAGTGATTTAAGAAGAGAAACGAAGAATTTCCATATTAGCTATATAGTACTCACGAAATTTGTTAAGACTTCGGTGTACCGAATGCGGATTTTAAAAACGCCAGCAGATAAGTTAGGTAAGTAGTAACGCTCGGTATATGGTCAGGCGCGTATCTCTAGTCGATACTATGGTCACGTTTAAGGAGCTTCGATACCGGAACAGAAATGGTAGGAAATCTTTGAAAAGTGTTTTAATATAATGTCCAAAGTGTAGTTTGCATTGTACCAAAATTTTATGTCGATTGACTACACGGTCGTTGAAAAAATTAAAATCAAAGTTGCGCTCTTATACACAGGCTCTTATGGGAAAAACGATAACATTTCTAGGGTAAACCATTCAGTAATTGACCGCATACCAGTGAATGACCATTAGGCAAAGAAATGTCAATTATAAATTTAAAAATTATTATATGTTTATCAATGGAGTGTTGTTGCACTTTTAATGTCCGATATTTTTAGTTACGCGTATTAAACAAACATTAATAAGTACAATTCTTATTAAAAGTATGCGGTCATTTACTGGGCTCCTCATTTAACATTTCAGTCATTCACTGGTTGGTTTATGCTATAAAATGTTACACAAACTCCTTCAAAATGATAAGAAAGTTCTAAAGACTGTTGCAATGAAAAGCTTAAATACTTCTGTGAAACTCTTAAACAGAAAGTCGGACATGAACCGTAACTATCGGTTTATTAGATAATTGAATAATCTCGTATTTTTGGAACTGCCTGAAGTTGCCTGCGATATTGTTCGAAACGTGGCAACGCTGTACGCCGGGTAGTGATGTATACAATGTATACTTGTACAAAGCATAGGTACAGTAAAAATTGGTAAAAACATTACCAAACTGTAAACATGTATTTAGTAATTTGTTACGAACCAGTACGAACGCGCAATACAATAGGACGCCACAAGTGAGAAATGGAAAGAAATAATAAAAATTGACGCAATGCGACGTGCCGCATTTGACTCACATATTTTACGCTACTTTTAATGAAAATATTGTGTTTCTAGCTGCATTAAACATACTTTTAGAATACATAATTATTTTTTTTTATCTAAGGTTGGTATTACTGCAGAACTCTCGTGTATACCGAAAGTAAATGGGCTATTTGAATACTGACTTTGATGTTAGCACATTTTCATACTCAGAATCTCTAAATAGGTTCTCACTTCTTGTTTCGAATTAAACGAAAAAGTGAAGATGAATTTGTAAGTATCAATGACCCTTTTGTTAAACCCTCTGCCGTTAGATAACAAAATCTCAGTCGGAAGCAAATCGTGGATTTCCGCGACTTTCGGTCTCCCTGCTATTTCGTTACGTAAATTTGACTGGTGTTCAATTATTCAAGCTGGCTTTCAGGGCTCCATTCGGCAGGTCCGTACACCTCCCGCAGCCCTTACCACCCGGCCGGAGTTGGCCCATTACATTCAATACACCCGTTGCCCGCCCTTTTCGCCTCTCGAGCCCCACCCAGGGTTTCTTTTCTCTACACTCGTTTCTGCCTTTTAACATAGCTCACCGGCAGGATGGGATTTACCGGACTGCGAAAGGGGATTGCTCTGCGATCACTTTGTCCGCCTTATTCTGGCAGTTTTCACTGGAACTCGATGGAATTTATCGTGCAGCCGTCGAACCTCGTACATCTCTAATTTTCCTGCGTACTTTTTGTCCGTATCGAGCTCTCCTTCAGAGAGAACGTAGACGGATATTACGAGCTTTGTATTACTCTCGAAAGGTGACTGAAAGGGGGCTGTGAGGACGAGCAGGTACTCTCCCCGATTTTTCGCTGGATACTCTTGGCCAAGAGAGATTTATAGAATGATCATGGACCACGTGCAGACACTGTAATTTCAGACGTTTCTCGAACGGATTTGAATAAATATATCGTGCGCGAGACGGCCATCCAGCTTATGGTGCCGTAGGTAATCAAAGGTTTCCTCTCTGCATGGCGAATTTTATGTTTCGCATACGTGAACAAAGCAGAATGCAATTCGTGTTACAAGCCATCCGCGGAAACGGGCGCCGACGATGCAAAATGAAACAATTGAAGGAATCTCATACTAGGGGAGGAGGGAGGCAGACCCTAACGAGTCGTGATAGCACAAAAGCCTCGTGCACTTATCGAGCGTGTCCAACGTGAAAGGAGGAACTCGCCGTCGCTTTAATAATGCAAAACCAGTTTGCATTTGCTGGAGCTCGGTTAGTGCTTAATTACGGGAACTCGTCCCGCTGATTAGATATTGTCCTTCCAACTTCCCTGCCACTGTCCTCTCTACGAAATCCCGTTAATTATTTCTTCACGCACCTCTCGGACTCTGCGAATCGCCCGGGCTTGTCCACCCTCTCTCGCTATTCCTCTTCAATATTTCTCCCTACCGACATTCGTCTCTTCCCTTTCAGGACCGTCCCCCGTTACCAAAAAACAATCAGGTTCGCACGTGAATCAGTGGCAAGTAGAATAATTCTCGGGTCGGTACAGCAGATCGCGCTTTGTACACATATAGGGGTGGATTTGGGTATAGGCGAAGCAGGCTGGAGCCTAGGCGACAAATTTTGGGTGTGGCGAATTTTGGAGAGCGGCAAATTTTAAGCGAAAGAAATTGGAAAAGGTTTAAACAGAGAGGCTTCAGACAGCTTTAAAAACAATTCACATTTTTTCATGTAGGGAATTAGTAACGACTCATATGTGAGTTGTCATATTGAATTAATTTTGAAGTTGTCTCGACTCTTTTAAATCAAAATATTCGATGATATTTCACGGAAAGGGCAGCAGACCCATGTTAGCCTATGGTGCGCCAAATCTTCGAATCCGCTTCTGTACACATAGCAGATAGTAATCCAAGTGAAGTGGTAGAAAAGAGGAACAGAAGAATATCATATCTGTTGCTTACGAATCTGTGGATGAGTCTAGAGCGAGCCACGCTTACGGCAGGTGCATAACAATCTCCTGATCCCTCCCTGGGGGTTAACTTGCACACGCGTCCCTGGGTGCAGATACATTTTCAATTTAGAACGTCAACTCGCCCCGGGTAGCGACTCCTTGACGGGGCTAATCGACGGAGTAGCCCTTCCTTCGTCAAGTTCCCCCGCTTCTCGGTACACAAAGTCGGTAACCGCGGTGTAAAGTAAGATCGAATTAACTTAATGGATGAGAAGTGCGGGCGTCTCGACGCACCCAACGGTAAATATTGGCGGAGGACGAGCGTTGCGACGCCTCGTTAGCTCGCATTCTCCCCTTTGGCAGAGGAAAAACGCGGTCGCGCACAATCGTCGCGGAAACCAAAAGTTATAAATAAGTTTGGACGAGCCAGACAAGAGGGACAGGAGAGGGCCGGAGAGGAGGACCACTGTGTGCTCGACCCTCGCAAATCCTCGGGCCTCGAGTTCCCGATGGAACTTTCTTCCCCCGCAAGTTTCGCCAACGGGTGCAGCAATTGCGACTTCATTCTTAATCCACTATTTCAGCCGTGATCCTCGTAGGCGAGTTAAGGCCGCATATATCGAAGTCTCATCTCCTCTTTAAATTCACTGCTTCGTGATCGACCAGTCCTTAAAATTCCTCGCGGCAGATATATGTAGGTAGGATACTCGTGGGTTGGTCGGGCAAATAAACGAAGAGATGGATGGGAACATGATGCTTCTTTTGGTGGATCGAAAGTTCGTAATTGGAAACGTATATCTAACGAGAAATGCAATTTGCTGGTGGAAAATTTTTACTGAATTAAACGTGAAAAAATGTGGGCCGGATTATATGTAGGTAGTTTTACATTACGACGGTAATTTGTACGCTGTACTCATTTCATAAATATATTCCAATCTTCTGTTCTTTTTACTGCTATGTTACCAGAAAGAGCTTTGAAAAATGTACGATTTCACACTGTATAACATTTTACTGACACAAGTGATTCGCGAGAAAATGAACTCCAGTATATTAACGCGGCGATAAAACTTGCAAATGAAAAATTTAAAATTTGACTGAGTGCTCGTGCAGCGAGACGACGAAAATATTTCTCCCTGGCCAACATTTCGAGGGGAGAGCCAGCGTTTGTTTTACGGGCCCTGTCGCGGTTCCGTGGTATATTTAAAAAATTAACGCGTCGAAATTGGTCCACTAGGTAGTTGGCGCAGTTGTTTCAAAAGCACGCATGACTGACACGCCAACGATCGCTTTACGCGTCTGATCTGTGAGCAGCCTGTATCACTGGTGAGAGCAGCCGCGGGCTCCGCAGCAAATATATTCAATAGGGGAGAGTTGCCAATATCGTACTGGTCACCTAAATCGTACCTCATCAATTTCTAAGTAATTAATGAATGTAAACGACATTTGATAATAAAAATATCAAGTAAATGCGAAATAAGAAATAGAAACAAAACATTTTGAGCTTACACCCTATTTTGTGCGTGCTATAAACATTTAAAAGAATCAGGTATGTTTGATGTAACTTTTTACCAGTTTATCGTAGCTGATACTAATCAAACAATACAATTTTGTCCCGTATTTTTGTATTTTTCTAAAAGCAGGTTTAATGTAGAATATTCGACATTCATTTTAAGTGCATATTACATTCATTATAAAGTTTAAATTGATATTTATAAATAAATTGATCATGTTTCCTAAATCGTACCACTACAATCCTACCAGCAGGATTTGGCAACTCGTATGTTTATAGGTTATGTACATATATCATTTACATAGGTTATTGCGGTCTGGGTGTGATCCATATACATTTGTATATGTAACTATATAATAATCAATACTTTATGTTGAATACTTTCTTCTCTATTTGTTATTTATACTATTTTTTAGTGGAGGTACGATTTTGGAAACCGAGAGGTACGATTTAGAAGACCGGTTGTCCGAATCGTACCTTTGACAGTATGTGCCAAAAAGATTAATAACAAATTAATTTGTTCTGAACAAAAGGCTAAGCATATAATAGTAGGCGCCTAAAAGATCAAGCTACTATATCCAATAGTCTACTATATCCAAATATGAAATATAACGTAAAATGTAATACCTAAATGTCGTACTTAAGTGGTACGATATTGGCAACTCTCCCCTACATACCTACAATCGTTGTTATTTTCCTTCGCATTACATTAATCGTTCAAACAAGGCGTTACTATTTCATCCGAGACGTTGGAATATTCGGTAAGCTAAGCGACAGTTCATTAAAATGTACATTATACAAAAGCTTCGTCGAATGAAGGTTGATTGGTCGATTGGCTAATATATCCAACCGTTTCAATGTTATATATAGTTTTTATTGATCCATTTATTTGCACGAGATCTTTTCATTAAAAACAGCAGTCGTATTATTCAACATTTACAATAAACATTTGCGAGTAAACAGCCGCTGTTCCAATGTAGGCGCAACAATTTTACATTTATCTTTACAGGGCATTAATAAAGCGCTGGCTAATTCTCCGATACCATAAACAATATCGAAAGTCTGAACCAACGTTCTCGCCGTAAAACCTGCCGTGAAAAATATTTTCAAACCCGTCCCCGATATCGATCGCTCTACGCCCGAAACGGACAGGGGGAGGGGGGGGGGGGATTTCCGCATGACGAACGCGCGGGGCTTAAAAAGTCGTCGATGTCATTGTTTGTGCAATTCCCGTACGGAACAAATGGTGTCATTTTCGTTTATTCCCGCGTGTATCCTCTCTCGTTACGAAATTATGCCGCGCACCGGGCGGGTAATTCGCTGGTAACAAAATTTAATCAAGTATAATAAGCGCGCCCATCGAGGTTGTCCATTATTGTTTATCAATCTGAAGATTACAGCGCGCTTCAATTAATGCGCAACGAAGTTTCATTCGGTCAAAGTAAATTGCGCCGTGCTTTAATAGGGAAACGAATGAGAGAGAGGAAAGGGATCGATATGAAAATTCAGCGTACGGTGAGGTTATCGGGAACGCGCCGATGTTTCGAGGCGCCTTTGATGCTGCAGCGATTTTAAACTCGAGGTATTTCAAATTGCGCGTGTCCTTTTTTTCCCCCAACGAGAACCGAACGAAAGCTTTTTCTGCGTGTCCCTCGATTAACTTCGGTAATTGAATTTCCGCCGGCAGTTTAACGTCGCGCTGCACTATGCCCGATTAAACGGCGACCGGAAATCGCGCCCCGGCCCCGTGCCGGCGTAAAACACAAGATTGGATGGGGCGGGGGGTTCGGCAGGCCGAAACTCGCCAACTTCCGCGCGGAGAGCAAAATATGGCGCGTCGGAAGCGATACTGATGCGGCGCAAAAATTACGCTCTCTCCGGGGGATGAACGTTTCCGGGCCCGTTGGCGCCAACTTCCTTCGAATCGAGTGACGTACGGTTCACTCAACGAATTGGATTTTTAACCGTGCCGAATCCTTAACCGCCGATTTCTCGGGGCGAACAAACAAGTCAGATGTCGTCTCTTACTTTCGTACGTCCATTGGGACATTGAATTTTGAAGGAAGCATATAATAATCCTAAGAGGTGTTTTCAACCCAGGGGAAACTTGAACGAAGGTTCTTATGCACGCAATCAAGAAATATCACAAATAAGATTAGGTTGTAAAATACGTTGTTATATACTCACCATACATTCCCCGCCGACGCAGACCTCGGTGCCATCAGTGTAGCACTTGGTGCCGTCCTCGACATGGTCCGCAAGCTGGACGACGATTGTCTCGTCGCTGTCGAGCTGCAAGGCCTCGGTGGCGTCCTGTGGGAGAGTCCTCTCCGCGGAGCTTTCCTCTCGGAGCCTGTTCCCGGTGTCCTCCAGTGATTGCTCGCCGCGGCAGATTAAAGCGCAAGGTCTGGTTATATCGTAATGAGGATACCACTTCAGTAGTTGACCGCTGTAAGGTACGTCGTCGAATGCCGCGCACTGCTCGGCCCGGAAGTCGCTTGGCTTCTCGCAAGGCTGCAATCAGAGTGTGGAGTTTATGAATGAGGTACAGAGACCGCTCGCTGTTTGAGTCCCCCCCGTTATCCGTTACGGTTCGACTGTGCCTCGCACCGTATCAGTGGTAATGATTTATCGTCGACTAGCGAGCTTCGATCAATTTTCACGGGCATCCCTTTTCTACGAACTGACGAGTGAAAAAGTTCAACCCTTTCATACGTGGTGAATAATACCTACCACTTGCAAATGTTTGTGACCGGGAAAATCGTTCTAATAATTATCTAATTAATCCATTTGTATATGTAACTCCGTCTTTTAAACGCTGAGAGTATTTTACCATCCCCCAAGCGTATCGTTTTACATCGTTTACCTCGATCCCCTCATTTGCCCCGCCCCCCCCCCCCCTCTCCTCCCGCGAAGTTGCAAACGTTATTGTTTGCAAAGGGACATTCTGCTGCATTTTCCCATTATGATAATGAAATATCGTTTTAATGACTGCTCGATTATTTCGTTGGACGTGCGTCGTTGTAATCTGCGCTGCTATTTCGCCATTATTCCCACCGCGGTTTACCCGCGGGGTGTTAAACGAAGCGTGACCGGAGGGCTCCGGGATTCGCTGGGATTTTCACGGGGATGATAGCAAAGGCGCAGATTCGGACCTACAGCGGATCATTAACCAATTAGGTCGGGCCGTTATCGACATTTTAAGATGTGCATTTTTCGGGGGGACAAGAGCCAGGGGCGCGTTTACTAACGCACCTATCAGCCGAGTCAATAAAACGGCAAAGTATTCGCTGGCGGCGGTCGGCGTGAGCTTTGGTCGCCATGGTAATTCATGGATCGCCTGTAATTATGCCGCGGGTTGTTTAATTGGAACGATACGGGCTTCCGCGAAGTTGCCGCGAGCGTTTTACCGCGGTTCTGTTGAGTTTCAATGGTATTATACCATTCTGCGCCGTTTAATCGTTTCGCGCCCGATGGTCCCGTTATTTACCAGCCAGAAGAAATTAATGTGGGACATAATACGAGGGGGTGGATTAATTTATAACGTTACACGCGGCACTGATTGGAAGAATATGGAGATTTATAGAGGAGGCAGATTAAATCGATCGATGTCTCGTTCGCGCACCAGCGTGCCGGATCATTCATGGTTCGCGGGGACGAAGTAGCCCGACAAACCGTGCGCGAATCCCAATGCCCGCTAATTATCGATGTAATTAACGGCTCCGTAATCAGATCAGATATGACTCCGGGGCATATCGATGGCAGGTTTTCGCCGGGCTCCTGAGTTCTACCTCGTTTTTCATCCAATCACCGTCCTACAATGTAAATCGAGCGAAGTCGAGGGGATCCATTATCATCGACAGTCCCGTTCATTGATACCTTCATTTTTTCCAGCCGTTCAGACGCCAAGGGAACTATTCAAGTCGAAGGTAATCTAACGGTCTTGGGTTAATTACGCGAGTTTGGAAATGCATTTGGTTTTAATGCAGATTTACGGGTCAGTTCTATTCAAGCTACGATAATATTTTAACTAAATCTTGGTATCTACCTGATATTGCGGCAACTATTCCACCGGCGAAAACCGGCAACTACGCCGGTTGCTTTCAACAGTGAGTAGCATTGTGCTTCGAATCGGTGTTATGTCGAAGCCGTTTTTAACCCAGTTACAGACTATCGAATTCTCTCAAGATGCAATCAAATTATTCAGCAGCAGATCCCGACGTGGCGACAAGTTTCGGGCCCGAAGCAGCGCTAGAACTATATATATATATATATGTATATATATAGGTATATATTGCATTTCCTGTCCGTCAGGCTTCGATCCAGAAACGAAGTTAAAACTTCCTTGGCCCATGTAAATATCCACTCGCGCGTAACGTCTACCGATGATTCACGTGTCCAATAACATCCACAATGTTCATCGACATTCATTATGTCTGGAGAGACTTTAGGTGTTCGCCTTTCGCAAATAAATGATCGTGGGAAGCTTTGTAGAATCGTGAAATCGCTCGTCTATTTTAAACACGCAGCTATTTTAAACATGGGGGATGATATTTAATGGAAAGCTATTTTCAGGGGGCGGGGGAGACGATACGTGACAACTTCTGTGTGCAGCAATTATGAGATTCGATGAAAAATATAATGGCAAGGAAAGCGGAGTGTCCAGAACTATTTAGTGATTCTGCGTCTGCCTCGATGCTGACGAAACCGGTCGATTTCCAACAACGGAAACATTAAAGTCTCGTATCACTTTCCGTGTTCTAACGAAGCTGATTAGCAACAGTGTCAATGGTAATTAATTAACGGGGTGCAGCGGCTGCAGTTCAGTTAGACTCCGCGCCACCGCTGTTGCCGTTGCAATTACACAACGGTTCGGCTTCTTTCCTCGTGGCGGCGAGTCCACAGCCAGCTGTAAATTAATGATAGGTTCCGTGGGCGATTATTAATCGAATGATAATTGAACAGCGGCAGCGTTGACATCGGGACTCGTGAACTCGTTCACGAAGAATTGTCGCGTTTATAACACGAGGCTATCAATAATTAAACGACGCGACGGGGGGCAACGTTTTTATGAAATCAATGGCTCGTAACGAGAATTCGCTCGCGGTTATATATTTTGTTATTCCACCATGTCGCCCACATGTAGTCGCGCCGATAACTAATAAAATCTAATCCAACTTTAAAAATTTCAAACAATTCTCTAATCGATTTACCTTCACCAATAAATATTAATTCTTGACGAAACTTTGGGTCAATTCTAGGAGTCTACCTTACAATTCAAATTATTTCTGGTATTTTTCTATCTTTACACTATTGTCCTAATATTAATATAGCCTTTGAAAGAATTATTCATAGTCGCGCCGGAACGGCGAAAATATTTTCCGTTGCCAACGGGCCGTCTAATTTGCACATGCGTCCGTTCCCGTGCGAATTAAAACAGCACTTTTTCTGGCCCCCAACGCGATAATACCTACTGTTACCAATTAAACGGCGAAAGTATAACAAAACAGCCGCGTCGATACCGATGCGATACACGGAACGGGCACGAAAATTTTCCGCGAACAAAGCAGAACCCTGCCCGGCGCTGGAAGGAGCGTAGGTAAAAGTTGTTCAGTCATTACAAGGGCTGAAATTTCGCGATGAAATTGACTCCGTCAACGGGGCAGGCTTTTTCCCCTGTGTTCACAGCGGAATACATAACCCACGGGTAGGTACCTCGCCGACTGGCTTTTGCAATTTTTTGCCAGTTCGTTTTTCCACGGAAATCTCTCTCGTTTTATTCCCTTCTACATCCGTTCCACGCGCCCTCTTCCCCTCCGAGGGCTGCATGTCGCTTTCCTATACCCTCTTTCCGCGGGACACTGGCGTCGAATTACCCGGCGATCCATCATTTCCCGCGGCTGGAATGCAAAACGCTACTTACGGGACACCTGTTACTGTCTACCGGGGGATAAAAAATTCGATGCACCGTCGAGAAGCTATTAATGCCGCCCTGCACGGGGCGCGATCGATAACCGTGGTACCGAGGGGGGTGCAAACAGGTTGATTCTTGGGCAAAATTGGGTCTAAACTGCAGAATAATTTGGGGATGGAAATGGACGTTAAACATACAGTGTTAAAATATAGTGGTGAGATTCGCTTACTAACAAACTCCAATAGCTACCCGCGGATTAAACGTGGTAGATACAGGAGGGGTGCCAGAGCGGAATTTCGTAGAAATTCCCGTGCTCGCTATCTTTCAAGCGTTATTTCAAAGAATTTCCGCCCCGACGGCGTTGTTATTTAGCCAGCGACGGTGAAAGTAATTTCCACCGGCTGAAAGAGGGTGACAGCCTCCTGCTTCCGGTCGTTCACTTTTCCTACGTTTACGCAGACACACTCTATTCCGCCCCGGCTGAGACCCGAGAGCTTTAAATTCTTAATCCCCCCCCTGGGATTACATCGCAATTATGACAATGTGATTCAGCCGCTATTATTCCCTGTTAACGTGCTGTTATCATTGCCGCTGTAATCGTTGCCAAATACTCGTACACGCTATTCTGCGAAATGAAGCTTTAGATTAACCCTAACTCGAGGGAAAAGTATCTTAGGGGGATTAATAGAATTCTCATTTATTTGCGAGGCATCCGGCATTCGACTCACTCCTGTTTAAAATTCTTCTTCTAACAGTACACGAGCGGACTGTACACCCATCGCCACCATCCTTAAATTAGAATACCACCGTTGAATTAGAAACAACATCGTTCACCCCTAACGAAAACATTCCTCCTTTCGCTTATGACATCTCCTCCGTTCTCTTCTTTTCGTTTCACGCGTATGATCGCACGAAAGACGACCAGGATCGGCTAAAATTTTTATTCCCGCCCGAAATTATTCATCGGCCAAAGTTTTCCCACTATCAGAATGCATGGGCGCGCGGGAGAAGCTCATACGCGATGCATGATATATCGCCGGGGTTCCGGATCTACACAGCGGGATGCTGGCTCCGATGGCGAGAAGGCTGTAGGGGATGGCGTCGCGAAGGCAGAACCACGAGGGGTTGGAAGAAACTATGCGAGACCAAGGGGTCTCGGAACCGCGAAAGCCGCAGTGCAGAGTTCAGGCGCTCCTTAACAAGGAATCTCAACTACTCATTACGCGGGGAACGGTTTCTACATCCATCGTTTCCTGGGCATCCCCGGCGGGCATTCGCCAGACGTTTTAGCCGATTGCGGCCGCCCCGTGTCGGGAACAATGGGTAATACCTCGCGACATGGACGTCGTTGTCTCGGTTGAAAAACGTCTGACCATAGGTCCTTCTCCTGGGTCTAGAAACCTAGGGTCGAGGACGGGGATGAAAATTACTGCTTTCGTTAAGGAACGATCGATGCGAATGGACACTAAGCTGCGGGGCTTGTAGAGTCTTTGAATCGACAGAGGATATCACGTGGCGAGTACGATTGCACGGTGCCGAGGAATATAGAATGACCAGGGCGAATGTTTGCAAACTTCCGAGGCATATAGACTGGCTCTAAAGTCCCACACGCGTCAGGCTCGAAAGGGGAAAAGCAATTGGCTGGAAACGATTGCCCTATGAATGATGGCATTAAGGAAGTGTTCGGGTTAAACTCCTCGTGCCTTTACATACAAGTTATACGGTTCCATACAGAAAACTACATATAACACGGAGCTCTATAGCATTTTATTCCTCTTTAGCCGCTGATGATTTACAAGAAAACTCTACACGCTTGAATGAAATATGTTCTTCCCCTCCCCCCCGGAAACGTGGGAGTAACTTTGCAAAGCGTTGACATCAAAGGTATCGCGTGTAACAGCGAAATTATAATTTCCTCCCTCCCCGTGAGGAATTCGTTTCAAAGAACCTATCCGTTTCCCAGGCAGCCGCGGCGAATGGGGGAGCAGAATCGCGGCGTAAATTACCCCGCGGTGGCTCAAAGAGTGGAAACGCGAGAATCGCTGGCGGAGAGAAAAGAATACGGTTCACCTTCGACGATGTCAAAGTGGAGGGAGCGCTGTCCGACGGAATAGCTCATGAATAGCTGGCTCATTCAGCCACGGCGAAAAATAAAAGAGAAAGTCGAGGGCGTCTCCGTCGCCGTCGCCGCCGTCCAAGAATCGTACCGCATCTCTCGAGATGACGGAAGCCTCACAGGGAGGCCATTTTCTCTGTCCACGGCCGACCAAGTGACGTTCCCCTTCAGCAGCCGGTCGGTATAAAGGAAAACACACGGCCACGGCTAGGTTATTCCTACGATAACACCGCAGCTCCTTTTCTCCCAAGGACTCGTCCCGGAGAAAGAGAAACAGGGATGATCGTGGGGCCTGTACCCAGGCCTGGCGGAAACGCTCGCGAAAATAACGTTTTTGAAACGCGCCATGGACAAGTGGCACTGGGGCAATCCTGTTACGTCGCGGGATGATTCGGGAAATTTGTGGAAATACGGTTTCCTTCGAGTGCCCGTGGAATCTCACCGTGGCGGAATTTTGAGGTCTATCTCGCGTTGCCGCTGGTAAGGATTCGGGAAAGTGCGCTGGGAGGGAGGAAGTTCTGAGGGGGTTGGAGGTCGATATTTTGCGGGGACATTTCGCGGAAAGGATCAGTGTACGCTGGGATAGACGTTTAACTTAATTTCACTGTAAAATATCGTAGGTATCATACCTGAAGAAATAAAGAAATAAAACTCTTCGATATTTCAAACTGTACTATCACCTTTCTTTGCAAAGATCCTCTGTCCTCAAAGAGTTCCCTTCAAATCACGCCGCGGAATGATTGAAAATTTCAAAGGGTTGCCTTTAAATCCTTCAAAACTCGGGATCGAGATTTATCCCCCGAAATTCGCCTCAGTGACTGCGGAGTTTATCGCGTGATCCCAGCATCGATCGATAGTCGGCGAAGTGAGATCTCCCGACGAGCTGGGGACGAGGGTGGTGTCTCGACGAATAAAGGGAAACAGAGGAAGCCGGCACGTTTCTCGATTATCCGTATTTACGGAAATTCCGCGCACGTTACACCCGATAACTTTCGTAACGGATTACTCCGCGAAAGTTTGCTGCCTGGGCGAGCTCACCCCGACGAACTACACCGAGCGAATCGTCAATGCAGTCAAATGGACCCCCTGGGCTGGCATCGGCTCCAACGGGGGGGGATGCAGACGCGTCCATTGCCGAGAATTTTCATTCTCAGAATTTCTCCGCCACTCTGAGTAGTTTACACGGGCCACTCTTCAGCGACTACAGGCACGCTGCTATGCTCTTTGGGATGCTTTCTTCGGCGGACACGCGAGTCACTCTCGATTATGGGGCACAACGAGACCTTTCGACCGTCCCTGGAGCTTTACATGCTGTCCTTTGCAACTCCTTCTCTTGATAGATTTGTACAGTGAGAATGATTTGGCTGTGACCAGTAGAACACTTTACCATTCGTCAGACTAGCTTACGTATAATAAAGTTATCGTAAAGAAGGGGTTGCTATGAATATTCTTATTGCAAAAGAAAGCACAGTGAAAATGAAGACACTTCAAGGTACTAATGGAAAAGGGAGTGTATCTACGCGTTGTGATTCCTGTGCCAAAGTGGAGGTGCCTTGTCTCCTCGAGGGACACTGTTTTCACACAATTCCTGTAGCTTTCCTTCGTAGCAGTCTGTTAAAACGAGACTGCTCGAGTCTGTGCAAGATTGAAAAACTTCCCGACTGTTTGACTCGATCCAGATAAGAAAACTACGAGATTGTTACAGAAGTAAAATGCTGGCTAATAAAGTTTCCACTTGGAGGAGAGCAATACGCGTCCCTTGCTGGCCACTGCTAGCTTCCACGGTCGGTTATCGTGCGACTCGATCCATTGCGCGACTAAAGGCTACTCGATATCATCGAATGGGGAACGAGCTAAGAAATTATCTCGCGTGGGAGCGTACAGTAATTCCAGGGAAAAAAGCCGGGCATTCCAAGTTTCTGCAATTACGCGGAACGCGATTCAGTTATCGTCCATCTGGATCTCGATCGCTCGACCTTTCACGTTTCGGTTGTTACGTATCGAGAAGTTCCCCGTGTTGCAGCAATATCCGAAAACGACACTTATTGCCGTGGATAGAGGATCGGGACGTGCGAAACCCTCCCCTCGCTATTAAAGCTATTCGAGTGGAAAACGAATGAACTCGAAGGGAAGGCCGATCCTAAAGTCAACAGAATGAAAAGCAATTCCGTCCGGGATGCCTAATACTTCTCCCCGATACAATTAACCACTTCAACGTCCACCTCCAAACGAAAAATCCAGAAGGATCGCGTGCTACGTCTGCGAGAAGGAAAATTAAGGGAGAGAAAGGGCGAAGCTTCGTTATATCATACACGAACGACTTAACGCTGGTGCTCCAGCGTGGGTTCACAATGACCATGGAGTGTAACGAAGAGGAGTATCTGGATAGCTGGGCAAACAAGAAACAGAAACGACACGATGCGTCCAGCCAGTATCGTCGAGTTTACACTGCGAGAACGGTCGCGTTAATTCCAAGGACAGATCCCTCGGATAACAAGAATCGTCGATGCAGCCCGGCGCACACAAGAGCCTGTTCTTCCAGACGTAACCCGCAGCTTTCCACGATTTTAATCCTGACGGCCCCGTGGATTCCACTTGATCCACCAATTCCCAACGGTAGCCCCCGCTACCACCCTCACTGCAAACAGACTCAACCCTGTTCCCAGGAAGATTGTAATGGCATCCCGCCTGCCTCCCTCTCCAATGCGACCTGATTTCGCCCCGCGGTCCCAGCTAACTGCTACCCTTCGCCACGCAAAAGATGCGTCTCGATTATCGCCGTTGATTAGGTCCGCGGACAGATGAAGCCTCGGGCAATAACGTTCCCCGGCTTGCTCTGTAAATATCTGGCTTGTCTCGCGTCGGGTATCGTTTCACCGTAGTCGTTGGAGATCGATGAAAGAGCAGTGGTAAATGTTGAGAGTTTCTTTTTGCAGGGAGCACGAGGATCGGTCCGTCGGCTTAGCTAGGATTCAGATAGATCCTTTTTTCTTCTTCTCAGAATATAGTTTTGAAGTAATACCGAAGTAACACGAGCCACCATCACTTTTTAAAATTTTGAGATGAAAAGAGAATCCAGGTCCATCAGATCGTTGAGTCTCGATGGGATATTAGATCTTCCATTGAGCGCGATCAGCCGCAGATTTAATCCCCGTAAATCGCGTCTTTTCAAGCCCATCTATGGATCACGGCCTCTCTCATTAATTGGATTAAAGGACCAGCGGTGCAACAAGTTCGCCTCCGTTTTAGGCCGTGATGTAGTTGCCGCCTGGTTTCATTAGATTTGACCTGATTTCAGGACCGCTCGATACTCTTCATTAGCCATTGACGTCAAATGATCTGCGGCGTTTCGATTATATCGATCGCGTGCGCTACCAAGTGACCGTTCGATATTCCCCGGCTGCGAACGGGTGTCCAGCATTTTTCCTAATTCCATTTCGCGCCCTGAAACTTGCTAGAGCACTTTAATCACCGGACAGCGAGTTCGAAAGCCAAATTAATTTCTTTCCATCTGATGGCGTTTTTCTAACCCCCACCCTCTAGAAAGCACTCTTTCACCACGAGTTCCTTAGGCTCCCTTTTAATTTCAAACTTTCATGGGAACGACCACGAACGCTGCCGACTTCGATCGATCCAAGTTCGTGTCCAGGTTTTACTTTTCGGGGGGCGGGGATGGAAAAAATAAGGCGAACCATCCATTTACTCTTCTACCCCGTTCTCATCCGCTCGGTTCAGCAAGGGCCATTTGTTTTCGTACGTCTGTCTTCGGTTAGGAGCTCTTTCGTGGAATTTTTCATTCACACGGTGGCGCGAACGTTTCCAGCTTTCCGTTCGCGCGAGAACCTTGGCACGCTGTCGCGGAGAGAGGAGCCCGCCACGTCCGCCAGCCGAATCGATCCCTAATTACAGCTCGAGGACATTGAAAGATACGCGCGTCACAGGCGAATGCAACTTTGTTATTGACCGGTCAGCGGCTGCCCTTGGTTTCATGGAAACTGACCTGATTCTCCAGCGCGTTCTCCGTCAGGTATTGACGTCAAGTGACCTTTCGCGTTCCAACCGCTGCGCGTCGCATCGTGTTGACGGTTTACCGCGTGTTTATAGGCCGTGGGTGCATAAATAATTCTCTCGGATCGATGCCTCGCAGCGTCCTCTCGTTTTAATTAGCGAAAACCGCACCAGCGTAGGGCGGAACGGAGGGGACCAATCTCTCGGCGAATTCCACCCT
Source organism: Andrena dorsata (assembly GCA_929108735.1). Classification (NCBI taxonomy): domain Eukaryota; kingdom Metazoa; phylum Arthropoda; class Insecta; order Hymenoptera; family Andrenidae; genus Andrena; species Andrena dorsata. Next base: position 36,950,778 of record OV815489.1, on the reverse strand, counting down.
CCTGTGTAGTAATTCTGGCCTCCCGGCCGCGGGTCTATGCGCATCTTTTAACTCTACCCGGAAAGTTCAGCGAATAAGTTCCACTGCGCTGTGTGCAACATTCTAATAACGCCCTGGTTCAAGCTATTTGACCCGGTTTCGCTTGACGCTCGTGCTACTCGTGCTCCACTGACGTCAGATGATCCTTCGCGAATGAAGTATAAAATTAACCGAGCTTTCATTTTTCCTCTTCGGAACAAGCTATTTCTGATGAAGCCACGAAGTACGGATTTGGAGTAGAGCTCTTACTTTTTGACCCGTCGGGTACCCGTCTACCCGAAACAACTTCAAGCCATTGAATATGGTATTGTTCGATCATTTTTGGCTAACATCAAACAATACCACAAACAATACAACATTTAATTGCTTGAAGTTATTCCGGGTAACTGGTTACCCGACGGGTCAAAAAGTAAGAGCTCTAATTTGGAGTATATCTCTGATACACGGTGGCAATATTTTCCATGCGAATCTCATTATTTCCTCCCGACGAGTAATTATAAGAGAAAGGCTAAAAATTGGAGGATAAACTCGCTGTTTGAATTATGCGTTAAATATATGTTCATTCCGATGGCGGGCAAGATTAATGTTGGAAGCTCTTCCTCGATTCGAGGTCGGAAGAAGACTGCCTTTTCGTCCCGTGGAAAGTCCCCTCTTGTCCTTTAGGCCCTAAAGTTTAGGGAAACTCCTGAGGACCCCGCTGCTAATTTACGATGTCTTTGGTGTCACGCTGGCCACATCTGGCTAGGCTCACCCGTACAACCCCTTTTATTTAGTGGGGCCGCAATTTTTCTAACATAATTTAACAGCAAAGCTGACTATAACGTGTAACAGGGGCGGTCTACCTTCTCAATCGACCTTCATCTGCTGCAATCCCTCTTTTACCCATAATCACCTACATCAACTTCAACCTTCATCTTCCAATCCCCCAGAGCAACGATCATCGACAGCCATCGTGCAGTTTCCCAGAAACCCTATATCCATCCCAGAATCTCGAATCTGTAGCCTTGCAGATGGGATTAATCCATCCTACCGGACAGACATTTCTTTTAACAGTCCTTCCACAACTACACCGCTGATCCAGGTTACACTTTGCACAGTCCTGTGAATGCATTTCTGTGATTGCCAGAGCAGAGGCTAGAGCTGGTCAGAATGGAGCAGGAATTTCGATCTTGACTGAACGTCTCTCTCCGGCTGCCTTTTCAAGCACAAGACTGTCCCGAGTCCTCTTTTTCCTCCACTTCTTTCGCAAGAACCTTTCCTTAAATTGATCCGCGGGCCGGCGTGGGATCTCCAGCTCTCGATTCAACGATGTCGCGTCACGGTGCCACTGAAAATGCGTGTTTATCGACTCGCGGAGCGGAAACGTTTGACGGGGCGCGACGTCCTTAGGGGGAGAGTATAATATTCGTTGTTTGCGAGAGCGCGGCGCCAGTAAAATGTTTATTTTTGTTGGGCATCCGCGTCGGAGATACGTGGAGGAGAGAGACGTGGAATATTTTTCTTCCGTGATAATAATTTGCAGCGCGCGACGGTCGCGAGACCCCCGCGGACTTGTTCGAGACAAAGCTGATTCGCGTTTCGTTGTAATGGGAGTGTTTTATGTAAATTACAGCTGTTTGGACGGCTCGGAATGGAGGATAAGGTGCGGAGCTCCTTAAAGGCAGGTAATATGGAACACCTGATTTGAAAAGCTGGTTAAAAGTAGGGGAATTTGTTTGTTTTTTTTTTTAAATAAAACTGACATGAGGGGGCGAAGGAACTAATTCATAATCATATTTGCATAGTCAAAAGTAAAAGAATCCAAGGTAATTATGCAGAACAGGTGTTTCCTCACCGAGTTACCGGCGGTAACCTGTAGGGGAGACCGGGGCAAGTTGATACGTTTTTCAGTTTTCAGTTTTTTTCATTTTTGTTTGAATTAATTACTTAATAACAAATATGCTAAAATATACTTTGGTCCCTCCTCTTTAATGTATTGTAAATGAAATGTTGAGAAAATACATGCAAAATGTACGAGAAAATGTTATTTGGACGAAGGTAAAATGTATCAACTTACCCCACTGCGGGGCAATTTGATACATCTGTAAAATATCCGTTTAATGAGTAAAGGATGGATGTCTGGAATATTCCACTTTAACATGAGGTGCTTGCTTCTTTTTATTAATGTATCTTAATAAACCTATTTTATCTATTCCGTATATTCTCGCGCTTTGACGTAACGACATTGACTCCTTTTCCACACCAACATATGCCCTTTGAAAAATATTTTGTGGTATTTTTCCGCGATTCGTTTTTCTAATATAATTTCGTACCATTTTCCTGGAAATAAAAGGAAAAATTGATACACACCCCATGAGTATCAACATGTCCCAGAGAAAACGTATCAACTTACCCCACAGGAAGTCATTATGTACAAACATCACCATAAAAAAAATGTAGAGCATATAAACAAAATAACAAAACGTAATTACCTTACCTTCAAAGGACTCAATGTGATGGCCAATTAATTTGAGTCATAAAATTTTCTATCCCGTCTCAAGACGGATTGGAAAGTGAACACAACTATTTACTTTTTCTCTATAGAAACGAAAACAATTAAAAATGGATTGCTAAAGTCAAGGTACACAGACGTACGCTAGATCGTAGTAAAGAATTGATCAAGAAGCTTCACATATCTCGCACACAAGGAGCTACATATATACAGTGTGGAGATAATTCATAACTATCAACCTGCCTCCGTATCAACTTGCCCCGGTCTCCCCTGTAGGAAAAAGTTGTTCAGAATCATCTCCCCGACAACATATCCAAAAATCATTGAAATCGGTGAGGAAACACCTGTTCTACATAATTACCGAATCCAATTGTTTTGCAATTATAGTAAAAAAAGTGAAAAGAATGAAAATCGGCCGTTCGAAAAGATGGGTCCCAATATGGAATACCTACCTATTTAGTATATACGATTGCCTGAAGAGTTCGTTATTTCTTTATCGAAATTTTACGAAGTTCCATATTACCTGCCTTTACTCTACACTTGTCGGCCATGATTTCCCCGAATCTCGCGTTTGAGCCGACGAAATCGGTGAAACGATAATTATTGGTCACGGAGAATCCAAAGGTATCGCGTGAAATATTTTTACACCGGTTCATCAATCTCCCGAAGTGACACGCGACGATCCCAACGAACTTCATGACACCGCAATGCCCTTGAAACCTAATCGAGCCGAACCGCAAGCTTCTGCCGCGACCGAGATTGCGGTTTCGCGGCATGTATGCGACCCGCCCGGAGCAGCTCGCGCTCTACACTGCTTGTACACTTTGCAGGAGACAAAGGCGGTCGATTATCGAGCCATCGATGAAAAATACGGCCGGGCAACGTACCCGACGACGGCGATGCTTCAACGTCCCTTCGATGTGCGAGAACGATGCTTCACAGGGGATTCAGGAGTCGCCAAGTCGCTGAAACGTGTCTGCTACGGCCATCCACTTCCGCGTGATCATTCACTAGCCAGCACATTCTTCAATCGTGCTTTAGACCGTACTCCACGGAAACGAGCTTCACTGCCCTTCATTCTTCAGAGTAGAAAATTAACCAACGCGATTTCGCCGAGGGTAAAGTCTTCTTCATATCAGAATTTCATCAAAATTGACGATGAAACCCTCAAGTACATAATTACCAAATGATTTGGTCGCTCTTTATATTGAATTATAAATAATTAAGTAATTTAAAATAAATTTGTTCGATAACGAAAGCGTTACCTACTTTTTCGCCGCGTTTTCAACAACTTTAACCTTTTTATTAGTTTCTATTCATTTCAATCTTCTCTTTCTACCGTTTTGCCGCCCCCAAATTTGACGCTCTGATCGGGCCCTGGTCCCTGCAAACACTCGGCAAGTCACCAGTCAACCTCACAATCAGGTCCCAACGACCACAGCAAGTGGCCTTTTTACAAATCACGGTTTCCAAGTGACCGTTGCTCGGGCACCTCCCGTAAGGGTTAAGATATTCACGGTTAGAGCAGTAAATTCCTCGCGAATACAGACATAAGGGACAAACGGGACAGCTTCGCGCGGGGAACGCGATTTGGGGGGATCGTTTGGTCTCGATTTACACACTCTAGCCGGGTGTATTCATGCCAAATCTGTTTCACGTAAATCCACGTTTATTCTGTCCGAGACGCGGCTGGCAAAAAGAAGGGAGCACCGCACGCCCACGGGGGCCACCTTTTTGCGCGGCGCATCGCGATTCCACGGGCCGTCTCCCGACTCCCCGGGGAGAATCGGGAGTTGCCATGTAAACGGGTCGAAAGTTCCACGTCCGCGGCATCTAGACGTATCAAACTCTCGATCGTAAAAAATTAATCGCCCGGAAAGCGGAAGTACGCTGCTCGTGCATACGTACCATCGACGCGGTCCCGTCCGCGGCTATAGGTATACGCGACTCGTCGATTGCATTATCGAGGTTGTTGCACCGCTCCAAGCCAGCCCCAATGACGGACGTTGCGCAGGAATTATTTTAAACCAAGCTCGATCGGTTATAACATCGGCTCGGTCCCCGCTCGCCGTGCCTCTTCGCCGCGGATTTTCCCACTGGAAGGAAGCTCGCGCGAGATGGGAAAAACGGGCGGAATAATTCCTTTCAAAGGAACTACCTAGAACGAGAAATTCAGCGCTCGCGGCCACATTCGAGCCTGGACGGTTCGATTGAAATCTGAATACAGGTTTGATAACCTTGTGGAAGCTTCTGTTACATTCGGCAGGAGATCTTGGAGGCTTGCCGGAGCGATCTCGTTTTATCCGCGGGACGTCGATAGCTGATCCGAAATGGGAATTTCGTTTCTCAAGTTTGCAGTATCATTCGAAAATATTCGAAGTCATTCGGAATATCCCGACGTCCGTTAACGTTCTTTTCAAAGGACACTGGGCGTTAATGGACGTGATAGAGTGATCCCAGCAAGCGCCACTTAATTGGACTGCTGCTGTGCACGGTAATTAAACAAACCAGTCTCATTCAATCAGTAGCGAAGATCACAACGGTTTCAATCGAAACACGCTGCTTCGTCCCAGGCGCGTTGCGGTCGCCGATTAACAATAAACATCCATCGACGATTGGCGTTCTAATTAGCACGATGGAGCGGTTAGGGGAAACGCAAATGGCATTTATAGCGAAACCGGGGTAATCGATCCTTCCGATTTATTATTATCAAGGGGCTGGCGGCGGGCTGGTAGTGGCTTATTATTGTAAAATGTGGATACATCGTCGCCACAAAATCACTGGTAACCGAATTACCAACGCGATAATGCCGCGATTCCGAGGCGTCGCTTGTGCACGGGCGAAATTAATTAATATCCCTCCCCGCCACGTCGTTGCTCGCTTTTATACGAGCCATTATATTTGTCATTTTCGCGGTCGCGTGGAGAAGGGTCGCAAGGAACAAAGGGTGGAACGCGACGGGGACAGGAATTACGCGGACGTTTGTCCAATCCACCGTGGCGTGCATAATTCGTTCGCGATTATTTTTCTTCCCGTTATTTCGTTGCAATTCCGTGGATCCTTTGCGAAACACAATCACAGTAGTCCGCTTGTGATTTCTAGATATTACGGGACACGGGAATTTACATAATATGTTCGTTAAAAACGATTGTTTTTTCGCGCGCACTTAAAATCCGCGCGCCTGGGCCGTCGGTGATTTCAATGCCCGGCGAAACGGCCGTGTTTTACGTTTAATTAATGCTCGGTGATCGAACGTTCTTGTAAATTTCCATCGAGCAATTGTCACAGGGCTGGTTGTTTTTGGCATGCGTGGCAATAACGCGTGACGTTTGATTGGCAAAGCGAGGCAAGGGACGCGTTTCGGAGCGTAATAATGACGGGGAGGAGCCATTACCGTTCTGTCTGCTGAAAATAATTATTCGCTGGTGCAGATCGTTTCGAGGATAAAAATTCTAATAGAAACGGTGTAGTAATAGGAAATTGGCGATTCGTGTCGCAGGCGGGGAAGAACGTGTGAAAGAACATGCGACATTTAACGTAATTATTCACACGTAACCCCGCGCCGGTCGTTGCAATTTCACGCTGACCGCGCTTCGAGAGAAGCTTTAAGCAATATTAGTCTGTCGAGATCCGACTGTTTAACGCCGGGAATCTCGGTGTAATATGTATCACTATGTACGCCGCGTGAATACGGCATTTAACTTCGCAGTTACGACGTTTTGAAATCTCGCGTAATTCGTTTAACGCTTAACGAGCGAGTAATTCCAAGCGGTCGATCGACACTTAATCGCCACATATAAACGCGTACCTGCAGAACGTCCCGTGATTATTTCGTGTGAAATTACGCGCCATCGATGCACGATCCCGCGAATGTGGGAACTGTAAAACTCAGCTTATATTTCGTTATTTATCGGTACAGATAGACTTCGAGTCGTGGCTCCAGAAATTCACCCTGTGACCCCCATTTTCCGAGCAATAAAGCGGCTCGATTTCACGAGCTTCCCACGAAAAGCTTTGTAAAAATTCCATTCATATGGCGCGGCGGGAGTGCTACAGAAACCGTTTTAATTTCCACTTTAAAATTCATACGGCAAATTTCCCGCCGCTAATTACAAATTATGTGAGTCGTTCCGCGAGTAGGTATCTCCTACTTGAGGAATCTCTTGCTCCGGTTCACTAGGAGCCCCTCGATGTGATGGAATTTTCGTAATGACGGATTATACGTTTGGAGGATGATCCAGGGTCCAGGCGTATTAAGCTTATTTTGCTGATCCCGTTTGACTCCTATGCCCAAATTGTTTCTACAAATTGTTTTTATTTAACAATTCTTTTTAACAAATAAGCACGCAAAAAACATAATTTGTCCAAACTTTGGTCTCCTGATAAAACGCTCTTAGGTTCTATACTTGTTGCTCGGGTAGTCATTAAGAAATCATGTCATTTGTAGATATTTTCTTTTTACTATTTCTACTTGAAAATACGTCTATTTTTTGATGGCTTGATTCTGTTTATAGTTTTCTTTTGGATCAAAGTTGGTTCTTCATGAGATACTTCGGTTTTCATGTCTATTATTAATTGAAGTATTTTTCACAGACAACATAGTAGATATCGACGGAATTAACGAACGTATATATGCGCTACATTGCTATACATAATTTATCGAATTACAATTCCACTACAACCATGCACCGTCCCGGCGTTCGAAAAGCTGCCAGTGGCTGCTATTCAGAATTTCTCGGCCCGGGTTGAAAAATTTGGGGCCTTTTTCGTATTATTTTTGAACTTTAAAAGATATCGGAATGCATTTTGCGTTGAAAATGAGGAAAAATTATTCCCTCTTAATGATGGATAATTTAACATATTTTACGTTTACTTAATTTTTTTCCTATCAATGTTTTAACCATAATTGTTGTAAAAAGCTTTTACAAAGTGTTTGTTTGATACTGTATTTAATGCTGTTTTTAAAATTCGTGGTGTTGATAAACAATCTTGTAAACCCAGGAGCGTAGTTAACCATAGACAACAAAAACATGAAGAAAAAGATAAAGTAAAAATGCAATTATCTACGAAGGAACCTTGCATATTTTGTGACGAACTTTTCATTCATTTCAAGTCCAAGGAAAAGTGGATTCAATGCATTATCTGCCACGGGTGGACTCGTGAGATGTGCACAAGTGTTGAGGTGGGCGACGAGACCTTTATTTGCGATTTCTGTTCACGAAATAAATTAAAATAAATTTATATACAAATTAGTATTTGTTAAAATATCTTTCTGTATGGTTTTTAAAATAATAATAATAAAGGTTTTATAATTATGTTATATTTTATGCGTTTTTTAATAGGAACCCGATATTCCCCACACTTATAGAGTAAAACCGGGTACTTGCATACTTCCGAGAAATCTTGTTTTCCTGTGAGCCAAATAGTTTTTTTTTCAAAAAAGGACTCTCATTTTCTGATTCTGTAAGGTCCAATTAAGATTTCTAGCGGTGTCCAAAGTTTATTTTGCCATCTGACTTTTTGTTAGCAGGAAAAATACATTAGGCACCCTGTTTTGCCCGACGTTCCTCTACAGCCTATTGGAATACACTATTGCTACTAACTAAATTTCGCAAAAATGTGGTTAGTCCGTTTTTGGTCTTAATGCCTCAAATGTGAACGTTATTTTCAAACTAAGTAGGAAGTGAGCGAGTGTTCCAATTTACGTTTCTGAAGAGGATCAGATCGTCAGAAATGCCGAGGAAGTTCTATTATTTATAATTGCCGCGGTGCGCAACGTTGCCGTGCTCGGACCAAATGCTACACTATAAGTAATGCATCTCGCTACGAAGTTATAATTACAACCGGTGAAATCTACAAGATAATGAAAATGTTCGTTTGTTTGCACGCGGAATTGATATCCACGGCGAAACCGTATCGCCGCAGCGTCTTTAACAACCGAGCTCTTCTTCCCTTCAAAACTAATCCACGAGAGCCTCTCCTGCTCCCTCCAGCAATATAGCAATACAGAAATTATATCGATCCTCCGTTTCATTGCCATGTTCGCAAGGAGGCTAGTGATTAGCAGCCGCGTAAAAATGTTATTAAAAGATTATTCAGCTTCGGGAAGAAGAGCCCGGCGATTTAACGACGCCACGACGTAGCAGAACACATCGTTACGATGTGAGCGTTAAATGCGAGATTAACGTGCTCGTAAAGTTTCGATTACTCTAATAAAAGCTAGAACGACATCGCTTCCCCGTCCACGAGCGATCTTACCTAGCAAATTATCTGCCATACAGAGCGTCTGCGACGCGTCACTTCCGACGAATTCGCCCGGTTAACTGTAGTAATGTTACTGCGACTCGTGGATCACGGCTCGTTCAATTGCAAATCATAAATTCGTAAATGAATGCCCGCGTTATTAAATTCATTTCCCCCCGTCGAGTGAGTTCGAGGGCGAGTCCCAGACCTAGGCTCCCAAGACATTCGCTTCTCTTCTTCCACGGGGAAGCAGGTGGGCACGAGGATTGCTATCCACCGAGGATTCACGTCCACGAATGGTTCACCATCCCGTGCTCGTCCGTTGCGTCGATCGCGGCAGGACACAACGATTGATTCTATATTTTTTAAGTGCATCCAGGCTCATGGAGGTCGCGGATGAAAATCCGCGTTTTATCGCGGCACGTGCACGGGAATCGGGATGTTTAGGGCGAACCTGCAGCCCCCTGCACGCTTCTCATTCCTTTTATGTTACGATGCAGCCCCGCACTGGAGCTTCGATTTACACGCTTCGAAGGTTGCATTCTTTAAAGGGAACATCTCGACAGTGTATTGTTGAAGCGAGACGTGGCACCGTAATCTTCGCAATTTATCGTGCGATCCCTCCTTTGTCTTGGTACGCCAGGTAACTATGGCGCGGGGGAAAGGCGAATCCTGCAGAACACACGACTGCGTTTAAAGTATGTTGTAAAGGGCACGTAAAGAGGAGAATCTTTTGCAGTCTCGTTAGTGTTACCCGTCCTTTTGCATCGGGATCTGCCTTCCCCGTCAAAGAACATTCAAGGAGTTTTCTTCAACTTCACATTTCCGATTAAGAAGCTTCCTTACTGCTGCAGTGACGGAATTAAATGCTTCCTTTCGTGACACAATGGCTAGGATAAACAAGAACACCTAACGGTTTAATATAAATGTCACTTTCAGCAGAAAAGTGTGTTAAGAGTGTGTATTCAAACCACAAGGCGTCTATCCATTAAATCTGCCAGGTTGTTTAAAGTATGTACACAGCATTGCCCTCTTTTCCTTTCGAGCTCCTTAAGCGTCGATGAAAGGAGACAGAAATAATGCAGGAGAGACACTCGACGAGAATAAAGAATTTAGAGCAAATTGCGGTTAGTTGGTGAAAGGGTGGAAAACACAGGGAAGTTTGTATTCCCTCGTCTTCGCTAGACATCTTTCTCCCGTTCCTTCGATGCGAGGATAGAAAACCGTGCTCCATAATCGAAACGTTTCTATCCTCATAAAAAAAATGAAAACAGTTACTTCATGGATTATTTCGCCCCAGTTTAGAATTTCCAAGCGATCCAACGACGCTGATTTCGCTGGATACGCGGAAACGGAAATCGGAAAATCGCGCGTTCCAAGCCGGGGACCTATTAATAAACGTTCCCACAGCTAATCAAAATTCAGTCCCGACTGTTTTTTATTGCTGTTCGATTATCGCGCCACACATTACCCGCGAGAATGAAACGATTTTATCAATATTCACCGCGACTCCGCGTTTTTTTATTTGCTCCCAGCGAGCGCGAATCTCGATATTGGAATTTAAAAATTCACTCTTGCCGTTGCCCGCCGCCCGGATTTGATATAACCGGCCAGTCCGCTTGAATCGAGGCACAAATAGCGAAATTGGTACCTACGTAATCGTGAGAATTATTTATCTATTCGACGTCTAAATGCAGTCGAATCTCTTTCCCCGATGAGCGCAAGCAACGCGAGGAGGAAAATCACTTGATTCGCAACGCCAGAAATATTTCTCTCATTTTTATAATTATGGAAAGTGCTCCGTGTAAAATTGTCGCACTGGGTCAGCGCCTCTCAACACCCTCAGCGACGCAGTCACACGAACCACTTTGTATAAAACTGTATAACGATGAAAAGGGGCGGCCAGAAATGGAATGACGAAAGAGGGAATCGAAAGTGTGACGCACAGACGGATGGCGAGCGAGATAAAACGGTGGGGGAGGGTGGGAAAGAAAAATCGAGAGGAGAAGAACGCTTGAAAGTGAGACGCGGAGGGGAGAGGCGCGAACGGAAGGGTCGCCCCGGTAACCCACGAACGTAAATCCCTTCTGGCTGGATTTTAACGTGAAATTTATCGCGGTTGACGGTAAATTATCGTCCGTCATGGCTTCCCCGAGGATCGTAGTTCTGGAGTGCCCTCGATCGAGCCCCCGCGCGATCGATTAATATTTCGCGGGGCTGGCCGTGTCTTCGATTGCTTTTATAAATACCCTTACCACGCGCCCCTCCCCGACGGGGACCGCGGATAACGAACGAGGGTGGTTTTCATAAATTTTCCAATTTCGCGGTCGCCGGTCCACCGTAATCCCTCCTTTCAGCGTAATCCGTCCCTTGGTTTTGTATTAACCGCGGCTGGATACTGCTTCGCCGGCCGAATTTACATTCGAGGACTGATGAGTCCACTGAAACGTATCGCCCCCGCTGTATCGCGTTTCCACGCATTAATATTTTCCTCCCTTCTGCTCCCGTTTCGGCCCTACGATGGCGCAACACTCTTCGCGCCCTTTTGTCTCCCATTTCCTAGCTCCTTTCTTCCTCTCCTCTTTCGTTTTTCTGTTTTGTTAACGAGCTTCGTAAATCTCCTAGTCGCCAAGTCGACGATATCCCCGCGTAATCTCGCGTTTTATTTCCCACAGCGATAAATTCATTTCCCTATCGCTTTGATCTCGAGCTTAACTCGCGTTCAAATATTCCGCGGCACTTTTAACGCGTGGCCTCCGGTGCAGCGTTTCCATTTTTTCCTCTTCTCTTTCAGTTTGTTCGTTCGCGCGTTGTTTGTCCGTCGTTAACGTTATAATTTCGAAAGCTAGATTTTATTCGTTTTTCGCGAATGCCTGCACTGGCTGCGGAACGTGTCGCCCGCGAGCTCGCGTTTCGAACTACCGCAAGATTTATAACTGAGAAATAAATTCTCCGAATCGAGTGGAACTGTTCCGAGGGTCGCGTTAATTAAGTTTCATTCTATCCACGGTGTCTTGTTTCGTAAATCGATCATGGGGCGTGTCACTGTTGATAACGTCACGTAAAAAGGATAGAACCAGCTGGATGGAAGCGAAGCGCTACCTGCCAAAAAGGATTCAGAAGCTTTACTATATCTCTCGTTCCGTTTCCACCGGTCGTCACCAAACTTGACGAATACCCGGGCGAAATCTTTTCACCGGTAGCCATAAAAAAAATATACTTCCTGTTGTTTCCACTCTGCCGCCGGAAATCGTCCTGGAAACACCGTAATATGTGTTCCGAATGGTGGAGGGCGACTCGATAGGGGATGATGGGCGAAAGGGCGGAATGAATGGCCAGCCACCGTCAGATTTGCCAGGTTCGCGTTGCCTCGTTTGTACCGCGGAAGAATTGTTCGCGTTGGCCAATCGGCCAGATTGGATGTGACACCATAAAAAGCTCAGAAGTGGACGAGCACTTACGGCCCACGGGAAATTGTCCATCAGCCTGAACGAGGGATGTCGCGGGGACATCTCGGGGATCCGTGTCGTTTTGGCTGCGCGAAATACGTGACGAAACTTCGAAGCAATCAAAATGAAACACCCTAGCTGTTGCTGGGCGAAATGAATCGAAGAGGATGCTAGTTTAGGGTAAGTAGAGAGAACGCCGACGGTGATGTCGGATGTTTCGATGGAGGACTAGCGCAAAGCGCGGTCAGGCTCTGAAATGTATCGAGTAATAATTTGAAAGAGAGAAAAAGAGCTGGATGGATTTTCATCGCGAGTTCGAACCGATGGGAGGACTTTGTGACGAAGTTATGTTGCCTCCTGGCCATTCTATGCATAGCAATTCATTCTCTGACGCAATGATGCGCCATTAATATTCTGGAAATTGTCTGTATTAGCTTAAATAGTTTTATTAGGAAACCGACCACTCAGTTATCAGCCCTCCAAAGCGAGTGTCTTCAGCAAGAGGTGAGAGCTTCAGGTCAAGCAACTCTCAACGTACACTTTTTCGCAGCAGCGCGACGTTGTATCTGCAGAGCAGAGGGTGTAAAAGGCTTCAGAATCTAATTTAAAGTGCAATCAAGGCTGCAACGCGGTAAGTGAATTCTGCAAGATAGCGGCGATTTAAATACACGCGGTCTCCTCGGATGGTACCCCCCCGTGAAGGTAAACTTGAAATGTGTATTGTATTTCAGCCTGGGAACACCTGGCGGCTTAATATCCTAAGAACGTAGTACTTATTTAAAAAAGGATCTCTTTCTTTGCTCCCTGTTCCGTTTTCTCCATCGCCGATCGTTGCACTGGACGGCGGATTTTCGCGAGCGACGCGAGAACGCCGTCGTCGTCCCGCGTACACAGAATTCCGCCGGAGGAATTCCCGACGAGCCCGACTTATTCTGGCCGCCAGGTCTCTCCATTTCCCAGGGCGTAATGGACAGCACGTTTACGGGTAAGCGAGCGAAAAGAGTGGCGGGCCAACGTGCAACAAAGCCCCAATAAAAGCCGGTTTCGGGACTGGTTAAGTGAAAGAGATATTACGCGTGTTACGTATGCGGCGGCCGTAGCAGGGAAAAAGGGGTGGCGCGGGCGGGTGTGTGAGAGATCGACGTAGCCTTTGTGAAGGGAACCTATCGACAGCTTTGTCGGCCGGGCGCATTTACGAACGTCGGGCGCAGACGACGGCTTCCTCCTCCGAGGGAGGCCGCGACGTCGCCACCCCCGGGCGAAATGTCACGTCGGTCGCAGGACGACGAGGAGTCCGCTCTCACCTGGGACCAAACACCGTTTCGCAACCCTCTGAGAAACTCGGGGCGCAATTTTATAGAGCGCCCTCGTGTCCCTTGTGTAGCCGTGAAATGGGACGGGATTGGCAACGAAATCGTGCAGGTGTTTAACATGGAAGTCATCCGATTTCTTTGGAGATACCCGCGATGTCTCTGTCCCCTTTCTTACTTGGGCATCGAAGTTTAACGTTTGCAGGCCCAGATCTAGGGGGGCGCAAGTAGGGCAATCGTCCAGAGCGGCAAATTGTCGGGGCGGCAAAATTGGTAGATAAATACGTACAAAAAATTTTACTCAGTGTCAAAAAATATATTTTAAAATACTTATTTATGATTCAATGCAAAGGGCGGCAAAAACCACTTTTGCCCAGAGCGGCGGAAGAGCTAGATCGGGCCCTGAACGTTTGGGTAATTTAAGGGGTTGTTGGTCGGGGTATTTGTGATTAATTTGAAATAGATTGGAGTTTGTGGAAATGAAACAGGGCGGGCATAGCAATTTCCATGTAACGTTTCGGGAACATTCCGTGCAATGTTCCGAATGTCGCAGCGCAACGTCACTGAGACATTCCTGCAACAAAATGTGCTGTAGGGTTTGAGTTATTTTCTTCCTACATCTTCGTGGATTTTAATCTAGATTCTAGAATAATGATTCGCATCTCTACCACAGTAGAGTACCTGTTGTGAATTTTTATGTCAGAGACCCTTGAAACTTGTTATTGGGAGATTTGAAGGCGAAAAGATTGCGCAACGATTGGTCGTGGAAACGTGCAGATGTTTCAAGGAGGAAGAATGAATATCGAATCGTGACGTGCATAGGAAGCGACTGATTACCCATCAATCAGTGATAATTTCCATTGCGCGGTATTCCGCGGCTAGAAGTGCCTCGTTCCGTTTCGCAATATTCATGGCGCGATCGATCCACGGGAAGAAATCTCCTATAAAATGTAATACAAATAGTTGAATCTGAATACCATAAACAACGAATGCTGATTTATTCTTCTTCCTACGTAGCGAGACTATTTCCCCCGTACCACGAAACTCTCTTACCAGACCCACCCTTAAATGAGGCATTGAGAGCAAAAACGGACTAATGCACATTGAAAACAAATTAACTTTTCCTATTTTATATGATTAGTACAGCCTATTCGAATACATTATTGCTACCAACTGTTGCAAAAATGCGGGTTAGTCCGTTGTTTCTCTGAATGCCCTAAATACTAACCTCCGAAAACTCATCAAGCTTGTATCGCGCCTTACAATCCCTGAACGCTTGAAAATTCTCCAGCAAAAGTAAAAGGCGACCCAGATGAAAATTAATCAGCCGGGGATAGCAAAGATTGCCGCTTGCAAAGGGGTGGCTACGGTCGAGAGGGAGAAATATCGTCGGGACAAAGAGCCTGGGGATACTTTTGCACAAAGGGACGCCGGGAGGACATCGATTTCCAGCCTGGAATTTACGATCGGCAGGCAGGCGCAACTTTTCTGCGGTCGGTGACTTTTTTTTTCTCCTTAGGAAATGGAGATTCGGCGGACAGTAGGGAGCGTACACAGCAGAGACAATACGGTCGTTCGCGGTGGCGGCAAGAGGGGGCGAGGGAGGCTTTCAAAAATGCCCAGGGTAAATTCGGCGGAGGGGTGGATATCGAGTTGGCAGATATCAATGGGGGGACGGCCACGTGTCCGCGGGGGTCGGGACTCGGCCCAGATCCGTATGTGGGTCGGGTCACCTGCATCCCTACATCCCTCCCCCCCCCCCCCGGGGGTATGGCCGGGTGCCGCAGAGCGAGCACGTATTCGATGCACTTGCAAGCTCCAGGACACGGTCATACGCGACAGCCGCAGCTGACCGTCACGCGTCGAATTTGAATTGATAATACGCGTAATTTCTGACCGTCGTGTCGCCGCGGCCGTGATAACGGTCGGGAATAATTAATTACCGTGTTGACCCGCGGTGTTCTTTGGCGTGTAAACCGACCGTCCCCTCGACGATCACAGGCCACGCGGCCCCGCGCTTGTACCGCGGGTATCGTGTATAATTTCTTAAGTGCCGTGTTCCCGTTGGGCATATCAGCTCCAATTGCCAACGACTTCGCCGAAAACTACCCCCGTATCCCCCTGCATCGCCAGATCCTCGCGACTTCCACCAAACAGGATGTCCTCCTTGGCTTCCTACCAAAGTACCATTCTGCACCACGAGCAAAAAGTAATTCTGTTCGCGCAAACGCTTTGCATAATCGGCAAATTCGCTGGAATTTATCGGCGACTCTCTATTTCGGTCCTGGAGGGGGCCGGCGAAATAGAGCAGGAGGGTAGGGAATAGCCCGAGTATAGCGAATAGTCTTCCCGAGGCCCGGCATTGCGACGGCAACTCGCAAGTTGCCAGCTAAACGACAGAGTTAACTTCCTTTCGTTGTTTGTCGCGAGCCGCAAATATCCTAGTTACTCCAACCAAGGGTGCCGTTATAATCGCGCGGATGTAGAGCGTCACCGGCGGGGGCGAGGGAGAAAGGGCGGCACCGCCGTGTCCCGTTTCTCTTCGCGTGACAACTTGCTTGCCGCACGCTTCATTCGTGATAAAGGATAGCGGGAAACACGGCGCAACTACCTGTTCTATCTCTCGTTGCTGTTTCCTACAGGCCGTTCCCTGTCTTTCAGTTAGACCGCGGATAGAATTATATCGATAAGGGTGTTGCTTGTGGCGGGGGTAATCGAATTTAAGCCGCGCTCGCAGCACCTCGTAATCATTCTTTTCCCAGGGCTGAGCACGATAATGCCCTAAGCAGAGCCTCGAGTCAAGTAAATTGCAGCAGCAAGGAAGTTGCTGAGGGGTAAGAGAAATCCCTGGAAGTTTTCGATACATCTCTGCTGAAAGTCGTTAAAAAGCGACTCACCTCGGGATTGCAGATCTTGTACTTGGTGCTCCACGGTCTGCCCTTGCACGGTTTCCTCCTGCATCGCCTCTGCTGCCTGGAGATTCCGCCGCTGCAGCTCCTGCGAAGTAGGGCACGGGCGTAATTAAAAAAATAAAAAAAAACAATATTGCACATGGACCATGAACGAGATTTCTGACGCCAAGTTCCGTGAACGCGGGGCTTGCGCAGTGAGAGTTCACCTTCCACCGGCAAAGATTTCATTGTAACGGCGCTGGGAATTCAGGGAATGTAACAAGAGAAATCGGGGGCTGCGAGGGGAAGTTAAGCGTCGCGCGGCGTTCGCTGATCGCCAAACGACTCGCGCTTCGAGAGTTTAAATGGCACTCGTATACAGTTCCGGCACACGCCACTCCCTGGCTCGCAGTCGCGACGTCACCGGCGCAAAATTTGTTTCAGACCGACGCTTTAGAATTTAAAAGCAACCGGAACACCGGGGGAACATGCATAACGAAGAGGGTCGGGCAAACGAAGGGGATCCAGATTTCGCGACAACGGAGCGTTTGTAGAAACTGCTCTCGGAGGGACCTCGCTTTCCGGAACTTCCACCGGTGGCATGGAATGAAATTCCACGGGATTGGTCGACGCACGTCCCCCAGTCGATCACGAGATTGAATTTCCCTAACGACAATAGGTATCCGATAACATTTAATACGTAATTACAACCAGCGTGTCTTGCGTATCTTTCCTAAATACTCTCGTCTAAATTCCAGCAAGTTTATTAAATTCTACGACAAAATCTGCTACTGTCAATCCTCTCAGTATTCAAGTAACCAAGTACATTTAAGCAAGCAAATATCTTAGAAGCCTGGATTTCATGCTTGCTTACGCTGCTTCCTGGAATCGGGATTCCCGAGCCCCAGTTAGTACCCGTATAATTCACAGTCGTCGCGGTGGCGGACGTTTCGACCGTTGATTCGCGAAATTTTTAAAGCGAGGGGGATCGTAAATCGGCGGCAGGCCGGCGGCACTGCGCGGGGAAAAAATTTTAATAATTGTATCGGGCCAGGGGAAGGAAGATTTAGCAGACTTCCGGTTGCTGGGAGGGTCGAATGTACGGCCCCGTACATCATACAATAAGCTTCTCCGGGGGAAGCGAGTGCAGTTCACCGATGGTAAAGCGTCGTAAATTATTTGCTGGCGCAGTCTGCGCCGTTTCTGGTCGACTGAAAAACGAGCTGCCCGCCAACGGAACTCGCCCCTACACGAAATGAGTTCAGAAACGTTTAACATTCCGCCGGTGTGTCGACGCCGCGACTTCGATATTGGCCGCAGCGATATGTCCCGCTGGGGCTTGCGAGCCTGGAACCGCGAAACGCCACTCGTTAATGGTTTCGCGACTCACGAGAGTAGAAAAAGAATAGTCCCGGCTACGGTCAATTACCAATGACTTGTCGGTGGCGAAATTTGTGACTCGAATGTGCAATGTACACGATGAAAGTTATCCCTACGAGATTCTTCTCTAATCTGCGAGTTCTGATTCGCGAATGGGGTGATTATTTGAATTGTGATGTACTTACTTAGTGCAGCTGGACCACTTGGACCACGGTGACCACTCGCCCCAGGCGACGTTCTGCAAGCAGAAAACAATTTGTCAGAGCGATTAAATCGTACAAATAAAACGATCTGTCCCCGCACCGACACGACCGCCCGATAAAACATGGCCGCGCGTGTTTATCACTAGCGACGCAAAAATTCGACATTCAATTATTCCACGCGTTGAATTAATCAGAGATCGTATTTGCGAAGCGTCGCCCGCCCACTCGTGCCGACGCTACTTTTAACGAAATTGGAGAATCCGTCGCTGGCGAATGAATTTGTTAAAACGCCGAATGACGGAGAAATATTCGTAAGGTAATTGAACGCGCCCCCTCCTCCGCGAAAATTGTTGGACAATTTATTCTTGTAACGGGAAATTTTGAATTTACGATCGTTGGGCCGCTTCCGCCGAAGCGATTTAATGAAGTAATGTCTCGTGACCTTAATCCTTTCATGAGCCAACTGTGGCATTTTTCATTGGAAACCGTCAACCAACGACCGCTCGAAATACGAGTGAAAAGAGAAATTTAACAAATTTACCTACAAGGATTTGCGAAAGGGAGGGAGGGCCGTGGATAAAGATGGAACACCGTAAGAGCGTCGATATATCAAAGTATTTAGCGTCCCTGTGCGATACGGGAACGAAGAAATCTCGTCCAGAGGGCGGGCAGGGGTTGCACATCGATATCCCTCCCCGAGCAATAAGTTCGCCGCGAGACGTGATAAAAATTTCGGCGCCCCCTCCTGCGGCAGACACGCGGAATGCTCGGCACGTCCGCAGCCGAACCGAGCGGATTTCGAAAATTCACTTTTGCCAGTCGGCTCGAGGCCCGTCGCGCTGAATTCCTCGTTGGATATTTCTCCGCGCGACTGGGGGCGGCCACGATGATGGCTCACGATCGTTCAACGCCCCATAGAAACAAGAGTGAAAGATTGATGAAGCGGTTTCATGGACTAATACGTCGCTTGATGGATCCATCCTGGCTAACTCGATTGTTGTTCGAGAGAAAAGCAGGGTTTCCTTTTATTGCTTCCCTTACAGGGGTGGGATCGCGATATGAGGTTTGCTGCTTTTATATTTTGTACGGCGAAGGGTTACTATTTTTTTTTGCGCCGGATGGTTGTCTGATATTTAATGGCGGCCCACCCGATGCGGCAACTTTGCGGAACGAGGCAAAGGCTCGGCGAGATAGCGCGTGAGAAAAAGAGAAGCGGAATTTTACCCAACACTTGCGAGTATCGTAATCGAAGCACCTTCCCCTGCATTACCCGCGTTATCGCTGGTAATTCGATTACAACCACCGGCGTTAAATGTTTCAAAACTCGACGCTGGTGTGGTGCATAGTTTCCTGGGAAATTACGTTAGCCCCTACACTCCGACAAAGAAGCTCTAGCTGCCTCCAATTACCGAACACGGTTATCCCCTGTACGACTACTAAAATTTACAATCCACTAAATCCACGCAGAATCGTTAACACTATCTCGCGTTCGGGGGGGCTGGTCCTCTTTTCCCCCGGGGGGGGGGTGGGGTGGGGTGCGGGTGGAATAAAATATGGAATTTCTTCCCCAACCATTCCACCCAGATCCCTAGCCCTCTTCAGCCGGGCTCCCCTGATAATGAGCTGTTGTATCGACTTTCCATCGGAAGAAAAGGCAAGGGGGGAGGGGCTGACAATTAATCCTTTTTACCCCGTCTATCGATCCTCTGGAATAGGGGAGGGAATACAAGATTCAGGGAGAACGAGGAAACCTTACGAAAGAAAGGGGCCTGGGAGTAACAGAAGACAGCGAGGGGAAATAAAACGACGAGCCAAAAATTTATGAAAAAAAGGTAATCGAGTAAGGGAAGCTGTAGAAAAGGAAGCTGGGAGAAGAAGAAATGGGGGCAAAAGGAGATCAGCAAGGAGGGAGGGGGAAGGGACATGCCTCGACGCGTGACGTTAATAGCCATTAGTGCTTATCATGAACTCCCCTGGTGAAATTTCTTTTCGGGTCCAGAATTTTCCAATTCTTTACTCAACTCTACCTTTTCCCTTCTATATTCTCTCTCTAGCTCTTGCACCTGCCAATTTCCGTAGAGATTAGGCTTCCAGAGATTTCGTGGCCAAAATGTAAATGGGCATGATTTTAGGTTAAACAGATTCAAGAAGAGCGGACCTCCCCCCGGGGGTTAAACAACAGAAATTAATATTCGATGGTCGGACGAATGTGCCAGGCTAGTAATTGGGGTTGAAGTGTGCCGGTGCAGCTGTTCGACGCACACGCTCCCGAAAACGGCCACCTCGTTTATCTTCCCTGGCGGTTATTTCGCGAAAAGCTCGTGTCACCGGACTCCCAAAACTTTCTATGACGCAACGAGGCAAACGGGGTTGACATCGGGCTCGGTATACGTGGCGCGTTAACATCCAGAGTTGGTTCATTAAAAAACCGTGGAACAAGCGCGCGGCGCGGTCATTTGTTAAAAGTTCCCGGGGCTTTCCCGTTGTTTGAATCGCTGATTAAAGAAGTGTCCCGCTCTACTTTCGCCCCCTTCTTTATTTTAATTGATTTCCCAAGTGAGCCTAAACGAGAACGACAGCTGCCCAACAGACAGAACCGAGCGGGTATTGGAGTTGAAAAACTTGGCCGTATATTTTCATGGAAATCACCGTAGCCGCGATAGTATCGCGCGGGATGCGCTCTAAGGAACCAAGACCGGGTTAAATAAATCTCCCCGTTCTTGACGGCGCGAGGCAACGGGAGCACTCTTGTAACCAGACGCGCACATGTCAGACACCGAATATGATCGTCAAGGGGCTTAAGGATTCTCCGGGAAGCCAGCATCCCCATTTACCATTACATCGACCTGCAAGCCCACTGTCGCGTATAGGGAGCTACTCCACATTGATTTCAGCAGAAACTGTAACGAGTCCCAGCAGCACGGTGAACCTATAACAGCGTCGCTGTACGATCCAAAAGTGGCCCAGAGCGAGCTAGACGTCCGAGCAGCGGAAGGTGGAAAGCTTCGACGAGATTTGTCTGGGCGATCAACGGCTCCTAGGGGGTAGGAACGAGCGTCGATGCGAGAGGCAAAGTGACTAGTACAGTGCCGTACGTATATAGGGCGGTGCGAAAGCCCGCATTGCGGAATGAGAGATCGCCTATCGGCCTATTGGCCTGTCCCATCGTCTATTTTCATCCCTCTGCCGCCCTGGCTATCTGCCTGTCTGTCTCTATCCACCGCTCTACCCCCTCCCTGCTCCCTCATCCCCGATCGCTCCTCTTTCGCTGCCAATTTGCGAGAGATTCGCGGCTCGAGGTGATAGCAGCAGCCCCCGCGACGTGTGCGTGTCCCGATAAGAATCGCTTTTCGCTACGGACCCACGGCTGTGACCCGGGCGATCGCATAAATCGTCGATCCGGATCGACGCTGGACGAAGGAAGATTTAACGACGGGAGATCCGTTTCGGGAAAATGTCCAGCGATGCTCGTACATTCTTTGCGGACGAGTTTGATAAGCGGGGTCATCGATTCTCCTGCTAGGGTCCTCGGAGACAGGGTCGAGATTGAATGAGGCAATACATGACTCCCAATGGCTACGTTTGCGACACATTTCTTCATAGCAAAACGATGGTACGCAGCGAAGATTTTGGTGAAATTGGCAAGTGATAACGCTCGATAAATGGTCGAACGTAAACAGCTCGCGCCGTGCACGTCTGACCATACATTGATGGTACTACTTCATTCACGATTCTATCAACAGACGCGGTCGCGTCTGGAAGCTGATTCCCCTCCCCCCTCTAACCATAGGCACACTGAGCGACCATATCTCTATACACGAATGACAGCGAAATTCACAGGACCCCGCAGCTATTTTGGACTTATTATCTTATCTTATGACATAGTCCCGGTGTTTTAACTTGATTAAGCGAATAATTATTTTTTTTCGAATCCATTTGTCGTTTTACCCACTGTAGCAGAATTTATCCAATAAATGTCACTTGGCTGTCACTCAATCATAACCTGCCAAGTTCTGGGTTAAATTCGAGTTTTCAGATATTAAGCAAACAGAGGTTCGAAGCTAAAAAAATCGTTTAATAAGTATGATTGCTTTTCATTTTTAACGTTGCAAAAAAGAATACAAGAATATGAACCGCTCTGAGGATGAAGACCATTATGAAATACGGCACTTAGTAATTTATATTTTTTATTACATATTGATATCGGTTGTGGAGCAGCTGTAATTTTACAATTAATTTCTTTAATAATGTCGCCATTTTCATCACAAGAGTACAACATTTGTATGCTGATGTACCATCACGTATCATGCATGAATATGATCCGCTTTGAGGATGAAGA
The DNA here is from genome assembly GCA_929108735.1 of Andrena dorsata. Classification (NCBI taxonomy): domain Eukaryota; kingdom Metazoa; phylum Arthropoda; class Insecta; order Hymenoptera; family Andrenidae; genus Andrena; species Andrena dorsata. The sequence continues at coordinate 36,928,433 of OV815489.1, read as the reverse complement.
GCGTTATGAAATACGGTACTTAGTAATTTATAACAAATTATGAAAAATGTGATGAAATCCCCCCTTCCTATAAACATGACTCATCTATGAAAGAAGCTAATTCCCCTTTAATTCACGAAAAAAGCTCACACGTAAAGAGTGTTAAATCAACTTTGCTAATTCCAACCCCTTTGGATCAACAGTGATTCCTCTGTTACTTTTTATACTTGACATTCCTTTATTGGCGACAAATCAATTCAGTGCTCAGATTTTCAGCTCCGGTTTTAAGGAATTAGCGGGCCGTTGTGTTTTTATTATCTTCCATCGTAAAATGATCTTCATACGACGTTTTTAACAGAAGATGTCTCTCTTGTAAAAGTTTGTGTGTCAACTGCAGGCCTCCCGCCCCGCTAATTCCTTAAAACCGAAGCTGAAAATCTGAGCACTGAATTGATTTGTGACCAATAAAGGAATGTCAAGTATAAAAAGTGACAGAGGGATCAGTGTTCAAGCGGAGAATCAAGGCCTCAGAAATAACTGGACTGTGTGTGATTATTTTATTCGAAGACGCGGATGTCGCTGGTACAATCCGCGGATTTAGAGGAAAATTCACTCGATTACACGATGCTCCTCTTAGTGTCCTCTTACATTTACATACCACTATGTTTATCCCTGTGTTTTAACTGAGCCACGAGTCGGGCCGCGATTCTGAGTGGTCGTTGGTATGCAAAGGGTTGAAGCGCTGCAAAGCCCAAGGGGAACGAGTCAGCGGTAATCCGATAATTAATTTGTAACTTCCTCCAAGCGGAAGTAAGCGTTGTCGGCCCGGTCGAAGGTAAACATCCCTCTTCTTTGCATATTGCGCGTGTGCCTCCGCGGTGGTCGCAGTTTTGCATCCGTCCTGCCGATTCCGCGTGCTTATGTATGCGAGCCTTCGAGGTCGCGTGCAATCGCACACGCTTACTTCCGCGATTTTGCATATGCATGCGAGAGCGTGGCCACGCGGTTCGGCGTGTTAAATATGGTTGACCGTGTCCGCCGAAATTTATATGGGAAACCTGGTCACACGCTTCTCCGTGTTCCGCTATAATCACCATAACGAGGATGATCCCTGCGATGATTGCTCAGCGGCAACCCAATTGTCGCTGAACTTCGAAGTTCGAGGTGATTTCCAAGGGTAGTTCGTACGGAACACGTTTCATTCACAAGCATTCTGTGAATGGAGATATCAAGGATATCTTGCAATCGATCTAGTCTCTTCTTAATAAAATATATTTGACAGACTTTTATAGGCCGAATGTATTTTAACTTCGTTACATTTTTAACTGGGATGTGTCGTCTTACAGGTCGCTGAACTAGTATATTTTCCGTGATCCTATCATTAAACCTGAACGATATGAAAGTAATTCGGTATCTGAAATTATAATTTCACTAACCGTATCGAATGCCAACACTTGCTTCTGCTGCTTCGTTTTTACTTTTTATCCGATTTCCTCAAGACAAAACGATTTCACTTTAAAATTCACGCGTTCGCAGATTTTTCCGCGACATTCCGCCAATTTACAATGCATACAAGTTCACAACGCTTGCGGGGACTTTAATAAAATCAAGCAGAGGGGAGATAAAAGCGTGGGAGAGAGCGGAAAGAAGGGGTTGAGCGGGGGGGGGGGGGTGGAACAGGGAGGAAAGTGTGTAGCCAGAGAGTAACGGACCAGCTATTCCCGATTCCTACCCAATCTAAAATCAATCTTAGTTCGTGCTCTTAGACGAACTGGAAGTAGGATTCTAAAGGGAACCGTGAAGGGGTGCGATGTGGAGTGAGGGAGGTGGGACCGATCACTTTTAAGCAGGCCTTGCAAGTCTGCATTATTCAAACTCCACCGCCAACCAAACCGTAGTTCCATTGGCACCCTCTAAGGAACCCCCTTGTGTCTTTCCACGACGTCCTTTCTATCCCTCCGCGCACCACCCGCTCCGCCCGTTTTCGTTTCGGTAATGCGCGAGGCTGCAAATATATTAAGACCCTTCTCCCTTGCTTTTGAATTGCAGATACACACGGTAGTAAGTATTCAGAGATCTTTTTCGCATCGCCCTCTACATATGCAAGTAAATCGTTAGAAGTCGCGTAGAAGTAGCAGAGAGATTTGGGAGAAATTGTTTCCATCGGTCTCTACCAGTTGAAACGTAGGTATAAGCTCGACTCCGAAAGTTGGCAAATTGATGGTTTACAATTATAATAGCTTTTCTTACACGTGTATTCTATTATTGGTAATTCTAGCGTTAACCCTGCTACGCGTTCAAAGTCCCGTATAGCATCTTCAATGCCATTTACCAGCAACATCTCGCGCGGTTCCAACGCTCTCGTTTAAAGTACACTTTAGTTTTCCCTCTTTCTCTCGCATTTTCGGCCCGTCAGACGCGCGCTGGTGAAAAAAGCAACCGTACAAATAACGAGTTAAAGCGCGTTGCGCCTCAAATATTTGCCCTCGCGCTCCAGCCGGTCGGCCAGCTAGAAATCCCACCGCCTGCTATCGTCAGATTATCGTGGCGCCAACAAACACGCGCTCGCGAACGCGATAGTTACATTTTACAATTACCGTGGCCGCGATAGCTGTCGAAATCACGCTCCCCCGGTGGAGAATCCACGGTCTCCCGCCCGCGATCCTGTGTCTCTTCTCTCCCTTCTTCATCCGCGCGAGTACCCAGACGCCCTAAGCTTCTTTGCGCGCGGTGACGCGCGAAAAAACCAGAAAATACCGGCATAAACGCTTCGGGGGAAGCGTCTTACCGCTTTCCTTCGCCCTCAGACCTAAACCAGACCTAACCCAACCCCCCCTCGTGTTTTCTTCTGCTTCCTCCCTCGTCGAACCTCCCCGGTCTCCGCGTCCCTTGATTTCTTCGAGGTGCTTGCTACCCTCTGACGCGGACACGGCGCGCGGAACATTGGATAATGAACACACCCCTTCAGCGACTTCTTCGCGCGCCGAGGGTGTCGGAGCGTCTCGTCGCGCTTGCACCTCGCAAAATCACGACTTCCATGGTCCTTGCTTCGCGAGACTTCAGATCTCAGTTGCTGGGCTTCAATGAACAATTCTCTTGGAGGCGTACTTTGTAGTCGATTTCGAACAGTTAGTACACCAAACTACCACGCAGTTCATAAACAGGAAATACGATAAGGGAGGTACTCCGCCCTAATTTATTGCGAGAGGAGAATAAATTTAGAGAAGCAAGGTAAACACAGCGCGTTCCTTCTAAAAGATTGTCTAAAATTAGCGGGGAAGATTTAGGAGGCAACCAAGGGGACCGAAACACTACCGGACCTACGTAAACATCCCATCTTCGACTTGAGTATGATTGATTCGTACTGTATCCAAACGGCGAATTGGACTCACCTCGAGGATGTACACTTAACGCCGCCAGAAACAAAGAGAGCAGTGGAGAAACGGTGACGGTAGGCGTTAGTATATCACAGGTCTACCTATTTCCAGCGACCTCTTAGCAGGAGAATAACGATGTCGAGGGTAACAAGGGATTATAGGAGTTTATATATAACGTAAGTTCACCAAAAGCGGCCACGTAGCTGAAGAACCCGAGGCAGCATCGTTCCCGGCCCTCTTGGTGTCAGGTTAAAAGGGGTGCGTAATAGGCTTAAAAAGACTGATGTCTTGAGCGGGATAAGAAATAAGCCGCGGAAATAAATCACGTGGAATCTCGTGCCTGGCCCTCTCCCGAGGACAGAGAGTGTTCTCGATGGTCTGAGGGGCCGGTTATCCGCGTAATGATATTCGGAAGCGCTTATGAGTTTCGGGTGTCGAAAAATAAGACCGCCGATAGAAGATAACGGCTCGTTGGCTTCGACCGTTTAGACTGGCTGCTGGGAGATCTTTCGTGAGAGGGAGGGGACTGAAATTGGCGCAGCCGTCGACGATAATGGGACGATTTTAATAACAATGGAAGTCTGAATATTGAAGCGTGAATGGGGATCGTAAATTTCATAGAAGCTTCAATGTATCGTGACTCATTGTCAGTCGTCTGAAAGAGGGTTAGATAAGAGTTCTGCAGGATGAGGCATGTCATCACAAACGCACCTTTCTGTTAACCAAACAGGGCAAGCTCCTAAGGTTACGCAAAAATTTAATGCTACTTGTCTACTATGTTTATAATAGAACTAAATTAAATAAAACTGTGTCCTCTCAAGATCCGAGGATTAGATATCAAGAGGACACGATTAAGGCTGCTCCAAGGCCCCGGACCCAAAGTTCCTGGCAGGCTGACGCGTTCGATCGTTCTTTCATGTATGGTCCCAAATCGAGGCTCGCCATCGCGGGATCCGCGTTAATGTCACCGAGTGTGTTCTTTTACGGGATTCGACAAGTGGGGGGCTCCGATACGCTGGGAATAAAACGGATGATCGGACTTTTAAGCTGCATCATCGAGCCGCTGCATTATTCAGGCGACTCCTCTTCCTCGCCGACGCTTTCGTCCTCGCCGTATCCAGCCTCCGTTCTCGCGTGCAGGTGTCAATTTGTTTCTGTTTCTCTCTCTCTCTCTCCCTCTCTCCCTGTCTCCCTTGCGCATGCTCGCCCCTCTGTTTTCGTCTCGAGGCCCGCATCTTCGATCGTTCGATCTTTCTTCCGTGCGCTTCCACCGAAATGCTCGACGGCAGGCTGGCACCATTAGACTCCCAAATTATTGAAAGCAACAGCAGCAGACCGAGAAACCTCTGCCACCCGTCCCTCGCGCCCTCTGTTCCCTTCCCGTTAAGCACGCTTGTCGCCCCGTCATCTCACCGATTCCATCTCCGCCAGTCGATTGCTAATGGAGGAGGGCCCGCGATCGAATATCCAAGAGCGGTATCTTCGATGGGGCGTCTTCGTTTCCAATAATCGTGTCTGCCCGTTTATCGCTGGGAAAGCCAGACGTGGGTGACACTCGAGCGTTGCGCGGCTGTTGCAGCCGATCGCGCCACCTGTCCCCGTTCGTTATCGAGGCGAGCGACGCCTCGAGTGGGACCCGTGTCCTCGCGGTGATCGGTTTTGTTCCGCGCCGCTAATGCTGCCAGAACGATGAATGCTGCCCGAGGAACGGAACCCTCGAGGGATTCCCTCGCGCGTCAACCTTAATCGGGGCCCAGGAAATGGAATTATAGGTCGAGAAGCTTTTTACAGTGGGCATGTCTCTTTGCTTGACACGATCGTGCCCTGACGCTGCTCTTGACTGTTCAGATGAAGCGCGGGGCAAGTTGATAAGGTTCATAAGCCTGTCCGGAGACTACTTCTCAAATATATTACCCCGGGGTTGAAATTCGTAAGGTGTCTGCCCACTTGTTCGACCACACACTCTCGACGATAACTTTCAGCTGCGTCTCTTCAGCAAAGCGGTCCAATTTGGTGTCTAATGAAGGCTCTAACGAGCATGGAAGGACAAACGTGTGCCGAGCCACGTAGGACAGGAATTTTCGCCCCGTAACAGAACGATACGGCGAGACGGGGTCGAGTGTGCGCTAAATACGGAATGATTCTGCAGCGCGGCGCTTTACGGGCCGATAAACCCGTGAGCCGTGAGTTCGCGAACCTTCTGATAGCGCAGGATTACAGCTTATATTTATGATTATTCCAGGCTGCCTTCTGTTCCACCTGCAATCTCGCACGGGAGCTTCATTAGCCTCTTTCCGCGGTAATTGTACTTCGATTAACGAATTCCGTGGCCACTGGGGGGCGAACGAGGACGTTGAAGAGTAGAAGGTGTGTATACTTGTGCTTCTATACTACCTATGCCGAGCACAGAGACTGCAAACACCGAAGAAGCAATCCATCACGGCCCATTCGCTGATCGATCATCCGTAAATAGCATAAAGCATGGGTGGTCGCGTGCGAATACGGATGGCGTACGACCCCGTTTAAATTCGAAACATAATGTCCGTCGAATATCGCGTCCCGCGGCTCAGATTACTTGATTAAAAACTCGAGTTCCACATTTTAATGAAACGCGGGGGAGTAGATATTATACCAGCGCGCATTTAAATAATCGTTTTCGAGGTTTTACTGCGGAAAAGCTCGGCGAGAAGGAGAAGGGCGGGAACGGGGAGAAGGGGAGACGGAAAAATACCCCCCGCGGGTTAATTTAACTTGTTCCCATCGAGACACGCTCGCTACCTCGGGCGGAGCAGGAGGTGGAAAAAATGGCCACGCCGCGGGGTTAATTTGTAAACGACGGTTCGGTTGAAGGCGGAATCGATGCTGGAGGAGATGAATTCGCGGAGGGGTTGTTTGAAAAGCGACGGGGCGAGGGCGTGGAAATCGTCTCGGAAACCGATGTTTGCCCGTGGCAGCGGCAAGTTATTGCACGTCAGTCACACCTCTCCCTCAAAATTGCGAAAGTTTCGCGAGACACAACGATCCCCGATTACGTTCCGCGCGACTTACGACGACGAGGGGTCTTTATCATCGCGCGGGACCACGACTTCTATCGACTTCTTTCGGCCGCGAAAAGCAGATCGCGTCGAAGAGCCAAGATTCTTCCTTAAAAATTACCTTCTTTCGAATAGCGCGGGAAATGGAGCATATATTTCCTTCAGATACCCAGGCTCCCTTTGAATTATCACACAAACGAAGGGTCGGTCGCGCTGGACGTTCGCGGCCCAGGTCGCTGCTACTTGAAACTTCCAACTGTACACTGTGTCTTTTAGGAATATTGTTTGGACGTTTCGCCACTGCAGCTGCATCAGAGTCCTGCTGACGCAACGGTGCCGATATTTCAAAGGGACACGGTTTCCATTCGACAGCCTCAAGCAATAGATACACGCGAGAGGTGGTCGTTCATATCCACCGACAAATTCCAATTACTCCGTGTGATTCGCGACATTATTAAATTGCAGATGTAACCGTCAAATGTGTCCCTCTGTGGCCGCCACCCCCCGGGCCCTCTTTTCGAAGTGCTCGCGCGGCTGCCCGCCGTGAAATGTAATTAACCGGTCGGACGCGGTTGATGAAAATTTGGAAAGCGAAATAATCGCAACCAGAAGCACCGTCGCGGGCGTCCTCGACGAATAAACGGGGGTGGTGGCGCCCCTCCTCCCCCCCCCCCCCTACTCCCGATATAAAACGGGCCAAGTTTCGTGGCAGGAGGCGGACGAGAATTATTCAAGGATTTTCCAGATAATGTAATAACGTAGCCCCGCGCGGCACAGTGAGAAATTAGCGGCATGAATTATGAATGAGACCGAGTTCCACGGCCGTTTATCTTCTTTAATGTTTCTTGGCGTCTCCTCGCTCCGAGTCCGTATCTCGCTGTGTGTGTCGTGATTTTCGCCCCTCTCTCTCTCGCCTCGCCAGCCTTCACTTTCTTCGTCATTTCAGAGATTGAACTGGTAATTGGGACCGGGATGAGGAATGATGGACACGCGCGGTTGGGGGCGGTACTTTTGATACCGTGACGTTGGCTTTTAATGAAGGCAGATGAAGGGGGCAAGACGACCTTTGTTGTAATAAGCCTCCTAGTTCGAGTAATTATACATAATGGACGGTGCGAAAGGGGAGTGGTAGAAGTGCTCCGTGACCTCGAGCAGTCAAAAGTTTCTGCTTCTATGGTGGTTCATGGTACTCGGTAAAAATGAATTCTTAATGAAATATATTTGATTGGACTTCGAATAACGAAAGCAGCTTGCTCTGTCTTCAACCTCGCTTTTATCGTTGACCTTTTCCACTGTGTGAGCGAAGTACGCGTCGCTTGGCACAGTGGAATCAGCCGTGGAGCCCCGAACAAGCGCCACTTGAATCTTTCAGGTTTGCCAAAAAATGTTTAGAATAGATAAATCCCTAATCAGGCCTCAGTCAGCGAGCCTCGTTCCTCCACGAAAAGCCCGGAGAAACAGAGGCGGAACGTTCCTCCAGAAACGAGTTCCTTCGCGACACAGGCTCCATAAATATTTACGCCTCGAAACGATTATTTGAGGCCGTAAAGGTGGCGGGGCTGTGAGCATTAAGCAACGTAACACCGAGAAGATCCACTGATTTCAGCGTGCAGCGTTTCCGCGTCTTTCAGGAGCGCCTTGAAGGGTATTAGCATCAGTTGCAGGCAATGCCGAGGACGTTTCCAGTTGGCGGGCCAAACGACCGCCATTTTCGCGAGGGGAGATTTCCGAGCCGCCTGTTTTGCCGGTGCCAGCAGCCGCCAGCCGTGTGGCAGTCACCTTTGAAATCGAACACCCGTTAAACGCAATTAGACAATTAGCTGGGAGCGCGATAGACCGGCGAGTGCTTCGTCGACGGTTTTCACCCTTCTGTTCCTCGAGAGGCGCCACTAGAGGCGGCCGAGCGACGCCCCGCGTCGCGCCACCAGGGGTGAGATAGGAATGTTCATTGTCAGAGCACGCACGGTCTTCCGTCGGAGACCTTTCGACGCCTCCCCCCCCCTCCCCCCCTCTTTTCATCTGCTTTCTTTGTGGTGAGCCAATTTCTTTTCTCTTTCGTTGCTGCCACAGGAGGCACCCCTTTAATCCCCTTGCGCGTCTGGCGATGGGTTCGTCGTTTCGTCTCGTGGCTGGCCGTGTTATGCAAAGAATCATTCTTCTCGGTGAATTAGGAGAAATTGGATGGCTGTCTTTGCGATGGGGACATAGGATTAGAAACTAGATAACGATCGAGATTCTCTGCGCGTGCAAATGTATGTAAAGCGTATGGAATTTTATTGCAAAATCCACTTATCCTACTTTGAGTGACGAGGCTACACGTGTGTAGAAAGAAAAGCAATTTCCACATCCACCTCCCTGATTCTATGTATTTAAAATATTCGTTATCACGATTCATTGCCGTGAATTTGTTAATCGAGGGTGCTCCCCTCGTAAACGTTTGATGAAACGCATTTAAATGTGCGTCATTTTATCTTCGCGTAATAAAAATCCCTGCCGAAAGAGCGGCGCTCAATGGATACTCCACTCGAATTTTTTAGCATTGATTTCGTTCTGCGTGAATGCATTCGATTGAAAGCCGACGAGTGGGGATAACGAATAAAAAGGAAAGAGGGGCGAGCGACTATTGAAAGGGGAACGACGTGAAATAATCTACAATGCGACTGCTAACGATTATTTATTAATTCGGCCACTTACGCGGCCACGGATATTCCGCGATAGTGTCTCTGTTCCGGGATGTTCGTACGAAATCGAGTTGAATATTGTTCACGCATCGTGAAAAATTCAATGAGTGCTCCGCGTGATTATCGTCTTCGTTGATATATTATTTATGCTCTAACGAAGTGTCTCGGCAGATGTTGCGCGACGATAATGAGCACGCGGCCCCAATTCGGATACATTTCTACGGAAATGCCACAAATTACGATCAATACTATTCTTATTTAATAGCCTCCCGCTAGTATCTGTTTTAATTGTAATTAGTTAAGTGCTCAAATACTTTCGTCTATTTTTCGCCCTAAGTAGGGGAGACCGGGGCTAAAAGTTCCGGGGGTAAGTTGTTCCGATAGTTCTATCTTCAATATGAAAGTAGCTTTGTACTTTAAATTATTTTTTCCGTGTGAGTTGATCGCGCCACTCTGTCAGCCATTTTAATAGAGCCCGCAACAGCGAGTTGTTTGGTAGTAAGCGAGGACCTATTAGTCGCGTACCAGATAAGTAAATATTTTCCTACTATTATTTTTTGGTCTATTTCGATTATTTAACGTCGCTATTATTGATTGATTAGTTCTTATGTATCAAATGACATTTAAGAACACGATGTAATCGTGCGGATCGTTTCAATATATGTGTAAGTAAAGTAATCTCTTAAATTGCCACATGTGTCGATAGGGGCTAGTTGTTCCCGTGATTTGGGGCAAGTTGTTACGGTAACAACAAAATTGTTCCAGTTGTGTTTTAAGATGCGACCATATGAATGAAAGGTGAAATGTGGCATCATTTCCATCGAAGTTGTGCATAAAGATAAAAATTGTCGCTAAAGAATTTAATATCTGCCACTTGACTCTGACAAGAAGCCACTGTAGGCTATAAGTAGGTACAAATCTCAATAAGTACGTACCTACAAACAGTTGAATGTAAGACTGATTTGTAGATTTTAATTTTTATACCAAAGATAGTGTTTATGAGTATTAGGGTAACGCATACAGTTGTCGATCCCTATACAATAATTGATCCTCTTCCCCAAAAAGTAGGAAATATAATATAATGCTTTTTTCCTATGATAAAATATAATTATATTCGGAACAAAAATATCTGGGCCACTGAAATATAGATATATCTTATTGTATAAAAGAAGCATTATATTATATATCCTACTTTTTGGAGAAGAGGGTCAATCATTTTATAGGGGTCAACAACTGTATGCGTTACCCTATATCGTTTTGGTTTTCTTTTAAATATAATACATTTTTGTTGGTCCGAACCTTCATAAATAACCATTATTATTAGTAAAATTCTGTTTTATTTAATTAGAAAATGAAGTATTTTATTAAAATGCAACTTTTATATCTTAGTAACAACTTACCCCAATGCGATAACAACTTGCCCCATAAAGGGGTAAAAAGTTCCGCTTCGACCAGCGCCAAAAAAATTACTTTTTATGAAAAACCTATTGCAATATATTAAATACAAGCTTAAACTCATAACATATAATAAATTTAACAAGAAATTAGCCAATAGTGAAGAGAATAAGTACATTATTTTGCGGTCATTTTTTATGTTTTATCGAAATCGGAACTTTTAGCCCCGGTCTCCCCTATTCTGGCAAACGGTGGTTCGAACTGGCTGAGCATACAAAGCGGAGATCGCGAAATATCCTATTCCCCTGTTTTCTACATCCCGGATAATGATGCTTTCGTGTACCGAAACACAAAGGTTTGCTTTTGAAACGCTGCGACGTGGTTCGCAACAACATACGATCGGGACCGAGCCGTGGGCAGATTTAAAAGCGACGTTCCGTTCGCGTCGTGTACAAGCGGTTCAGGGAATAGTTATAAATAAAATACCGTATCACGCGGCTCAATTAAATCTGGCGTCTCCGTGGTCGTAATATTTCCTTAACCACAATCTTCACGTTTCAATGCACGCACATTTGGTACCACTCCAAATGCCGTGCTCTCGAGGCTGTACACGAGGAGAATCGACCAGCCGAATTTCCCCAAACATCATAAAGTCCACCTAGAAAAATTGCAGCCAATCGAACAGTGGACCGCCTCCCGTCCCACTTGCATCTTCCCCCTTTCCGTCCACCCCTCGTCTAGGCGCACGTACATACATCCGAGTTCGTACAGAATTCCGTCGTTTGGAGGCCGTGTATCAGAGGAATCGAGTTGCCAAAATTTCTCCCGTGCTCCCCAAAGTTCGGCCCGCATCCTCATTCGGTATTCGCGATGCGACAAAAGGAATTCCTGAAAATACGCGCGCCCGGAGACAAACGTTATTTCGATGCCACGGCGACATCCTAATTCGCTCGCGAGATCCAGTGCGCGCACAGAGCAGAAGGGGAGGATGTCGGAGGCCGTAGGGCCTCCCGCGGAACCTAAGTTTTATGCTCCTCGCTGGCGCAATGCAATCACCGCGAAACAGCGAAATATTCGTGGGAAATGTACGCGACCGTACGGGCGTATATATATACATCGCGCACGATTTCCTATACACCGGATATGACCCTGTTCGCCTTATCTGCTGGGGCTGGCGAGGGTGGGGAGAAGGGTGCTCCTATCAAAGGTATTTTTATATGCACATGCGAGAATAGTTTCGTGTACGAGACACAGGGACGAATACATGGTTTGTCCTACGGGAAGGGGTCTCGCTGCTCGTCGAATTTTCCCTGCCGTGGCTCTCCGCTCTTTCGATAGAGCTGCGCGCTTGGATTATGCTGAAATCTGATCGCGGATGTACGTCAAATGGCGAGACCCGAGTCGCGCTCGTCTCCTGCAGACGACGGTATGAATTTGTTTCAGGTGTTTTGCATGTTGAGAGAACGAGAATCTCTTTGGTGGATTCAGGGCGGAGTTTGGTAATATTGGTAAATGGATTTCTGAGTGATTCGGAGTGACTACGTCTCATGGCAGATCCTGGTATTTAAGAATTACGGTTAAGCATTATGCGCCCCGGGACGGACAGAAGACATTATTTCGTAGTGTCGAGAATAAACGAATTATGCAAAGTATTAAGCTACGCTTGCTCTGGGTATATTTTTACATGCGAATACGGACAGGTCTCCAATACGATACATGCATACACAATGCGACAGCGTAGGTATACTATGGTCATCTTCAGGGATGGTATTGCTGCTTACAGAGAGCTCTCTACTGCAGTTCGTATCGAATTCATAAATTCTGATTTGTGTATTGAAAATGCGATAAGGGTGTACCTACGGTGATACATGCAGGTTAAACTGAGCAGCCTGAATTTTTCGTAATCTGTTGCGGCGATCTATCCGGTAGATCCTATTTTTATTCATCCCTTGGGTGCAATTCTTCTTCGTGGCAAACGTCCCCGCAGATGCGTCCGATTCGTTAAAATACTCCAAATCGCTTGGAATAATAGTAAATTTAAGTTTCAGCTTTTGAGAAATCTAAGAAGAGCCAGATTTCATCCAGAAGCCGTAAACTAGCAACGGGCTCTTCGATACCACTCAGTTTTTCGAGCCGCCCTATCAAGTAACTCACTTCTTCAACCCTAATTCTCTAAAGAAGAACATCCGAACATAGACAATCTATTCCTCCACTTCGGTCTAGTCTAATCATCCCCCTTTCGACCAGTGCTATCACTCCACAACCTCCGTACAACCTCAGCCCCATTCTTTATACCCCATATCGCCGTTCACCCTCCCGCGCGCGATCTCTCGCCATAAAGCAAGGGACAAGCCTCCGGCGTCCGAACTTTACGCCAGCGATGTCGCAGCATCGATAAAAGACGAAAGCGCTAACTGATTGCCGATAAAAAAATCACCGTAAAACTCGAGCGCGCAGATCTAACCCACGCCCAGCGGTTCTCGATCTGGATCGTTGCCGCGAAACGATCTAGGGAAATCGCGAGGGCGACACGCGACTTTTACCGCGAGTTTTACGGGGGACGCGGAGGACTCGCTGTCGCGCTAGGCCGGCCGGAATGAAACGAAGGATAGACGGGTTCAAGAGTGTAGCGATTCGAGGCCCCACGGGTGGCAGGCTCGTAAAACCTGCTGCACGTTTTTCTAGCGTTCACCGTTCGCCGTCGTTCCGCGAACGCGCGACGGCGATGCTCAACGACGCCGTGACGACTTTCAGTGGCTTCCGGTCGTCGCGGACACGGCCGGGGGGATTTAATCGCGACGTCGGGAAGGGGGAGAGGACTGCGCTGTAAAGTTTACGCCGCGGGAGACATGGGGGTAGTTATGATTTTTAGAGGACGCACGGTGAATTAGGATGGATGGACTCGCGCGAGGGAAATTTCTCATTTCCCTTGATTTTGTCTCTTCTGGTTTTCTAACAACGCGTCACAGCGACGAGCGAGCAAGGGGAAAATGTATTTGTATCACTTTACAAAGAATTTGGACAGTTTGTAGAAAGTTCTAGGTTATATTAAATCAGATGAAGAATGGAGACAATGCGCAGCGTGGAACTATGGGAGAATTCTTCTTTTGAAAGTTTTCATCCATTTTTCTGGCCGCTCGAAAATTGGTTAAACGGTCGGTTGTGAAGAGGGCAAAGTTTGATAGTAAAGTGCGATGAGGGGAAATTGTTGGACTGACCCACATACGAACGGGATGTTCTCCTGTTTCGCCATGTATAATATTAAGCGATTGTTTCTTTTTGCCCACGTGCAATTAATTAACGCAATCCTTTAGGGATGAGGTTACAGGGTAATTAATGGTAGGAAGCTTTAAAAGTGTTAGAATTGAAATTCTCTCGTTTAAATTAAAGTTCAACGGTGCTTCGTCCAGTGGAAAATCTAGCCCCCGCGAAATATTACCCCCTTTCATGGGCGTGTTATTTTTAACGAGTATATTTTTACAATATAGCAACGCGTTGAACGTAACCAGCCTGCACTCTCCATCGACGCAACTTTCGGCGGATAAGCCGACAACTTCGCGATGGGGTTTACGCGTGGAAAGTGCTGATGTTGAACGTCACAATTTACTCCTCCGTTCTTTTTTGCCGAACACGCGTGTTCAAGAGCGCGAGGCATAAGCGGAATTACATGCGGAAACGTTTCGAGATTTTAGAATTCCTCGACGAATTCTGAAAAGGGGAAGCGAGCGTAAACGACGCGACGGGCAGGAAGAGAGATTCCCTTTTCGTAATTTACGTACATTCGACGCGGAATTGAGCGTAGACACGTTTAACTTTCATGTTTGCTGATGCTTTCACGTATGCTATGCGGCGGGAACACGCGCTAAATGCGGCGTGGACCTTTTTCTGGGTTTATCGTGTTTACGGATCCTAGAGGTGCACGTGTTTTGCATATTACGGAAGCTGGACAATGAACGTACGTCTCACGTGAAATTGAAATAGATCTTTCTGGGTTCACAGAAATCGTAGAGGCGGCGGATGAGCAGTTTCCGCCTGGGCCCCTGCCCATACGGCCTTCCCAGGGCCCATCTTCGAAAAAAAATTATAATTTTATCCAACCACTATATTTTTTTGTTTCCCAATTAATTTTCATACCACACCATCGTAATTTGATTTGTATATACAGTGGCGGACGAAAGAAAGTTTACAACTTTTAAAATCTTATGACTTTTTTAGAATTGCTCGAAACGACGGGATTTTTTTCGCGAAATTCCCGAAACTAGCGATTTTCGACCTTATTCTGCGATCTTTAAGCGTTTATAGCTCAGAGCGACGTTAACCGATTTTGATGAAATTTTAAGCATGTATAAAACTTACTTCAATCTACAAACAAGTTTTTTGACAATTCATTACAGGCTTACGACAAAAAGTTTAAAAAATGACTTTTACTACTTTTTTTGCTATTCCGACCAATTGCATTTTTTTTCAAAACAACGAAATACTTAGCAAACTAATCCTTCTGGTGTCTAAAGAAAAAAATCATGTTCTTTGGACGAATTCTAAAAAAGTTTTGCGATTTTAACAGTTGCAAACTTTGTTTCGTCCGCCACTGCAATTGGGGTTCTTGCACCAAGAGAGGTGCAACTACATTTTTAACAGTTTTTGAGATTATGACGTGAAATATACGCAAAAAAAATCTACATCGTTTGGTGCACGGTTGATGGAAACCCGATAACAAATGAGCGATTTATTGCAAATTTTGAAGCTGGACATCTAATACTGTTCTGTGCAATATTTTTGTTTTGAGCAGCTCCAGTTTTGAAAGTTCGCCAAAAACAGAAATAAAAACTTATCAACTCAATAACTACTACTTATTCGAAAAAAATATATATTTTTCAATTAGTGTTCCCTTTTTAATGTTACGTCAACGCAATAATTTTGTAATCAGTTTTTTCTAATTTATTCGAAGTTAGTAAGTGGATGGGGCTGCACCCCTCTTGCTACAAGGTCCTCAATTCTATTATCCATAGAGATTGCCTCAGAATGTTTGCCACTTGGGCCTTTTTCCTTAAATCCACCACTGCATTGTACCCCACCTTAGTTTCTATTGTACACAGTGTTCCGTAACAATCGATGCACGCAGACATCCAGAGATTGTGAGACAATTGCAAGTAACTCGAAAGCTGGCTGTACAGATCCAAGCAGTAACGCTCGACAGACTGATGGAACGGCAAAAGCGAAGGTGGGCCATCGATCCAGCGAGTTCCGGGCGATATTCAAAACGCGTTCCGCGTCCAAGAGGAAATATGAGGAAGTGTTACACGTGTATCGACTGCGAGGCTGCGTCGCGGTGCATTCGTGTCTCGGCTTGCCACGAAATAAAACTAGGCCACTCTGCTTCCTAGTCCGCGGGTTCTCGAAGCTCTCAAGGAAAGTGGAAACTCCTCGTGTTAGGGAGGATGGGCAGCCTGCCTCCTCCCCTCCCCCTCCCCTCCCCCGAGCGTCGCAAAAAGACGCCGACGGGTGGGCGCGGAACGTCGTGGGGATCGCGATCCGCGATTACGAGGGTGGGAACCGCATCCAGCCACCCGCAGCAAGAACAGAAATTACTCGCGTGATCAAAGAAACACCTCGGGTGGAAAAAAAACGACCGTTACACGACAGTGCCGGTGAGCCGGGGGGGGGGGGGGCTGTAACAACGTTTAACGCGATTATACAAGAAGAAATAAGTGGCGAGTCGCTGGAGGGACGAAGAGGAGCGAAAGTAAAGCGCGACGAATACAATTAACCCGACGCACGAAGGGAACAGAAACGGGTCAGAAGCAATAAAATATGGGGGACAGATTTAAGGCAAAATTATGCAAAACAGCCAACCCCTGATGCAGAAGGCGGGAGGGGTGGCGTGTGGCGCGCAGAGGTGAACGTCCACCGAGTGGAAGTCGCGTGCAAAAGCTAGCGGACCCCGTTTTCGCGTCGTTTCGCGGTTGCATCCCGGAAAAAGGGGGCGCAAGAGTGCGTCCGTAACGTCATCTTGAGATTGCACAGTCGAGCCGCGTCGGGGACCGAGCAAGATGCCGGAAGCCCCGGTTGACGAACTGCCCCGGCTACACAGAGCGCGAAAGGCCAACGAGAAGGCCTCGCGAGGCGTAAAAGACCTTACACGGGCGTGCACCGTGTTCCGTCCGTCAAGGGGGAGAGAGCAACGGAAAAGAGAAAGAATGAAACGCTAGCATAGAGAGCTTCAGTCGGGTTCAGCGTGAGTGTAACGGTTTCTGCGACCCATTTCCGGCTGGCTGGCACGAATAAAGGTGTTTATTTTTCCTGCAGCCCTTATTCCTTCTGAAATCCACAGGTACGAGGGGGGGGGGGAGGTGGCAGGCGGGGGCGGGTGAAACATTACGGGGTGAATGCGTGCGAGAAACTTTTCATCTTGGAATTGTCTTATCTCCACCTTCGTTTAATCAGCTAAAGCTCGTCTTTCAACCGGGCAATGCACCGGGTGTGTCTTTCATCTCTGTATTAAGACACGAATAATCCTACCTGATCCCTCGAGACTGCATCAAGATTGTTGTCGGTGTTGGTCACTTCTGACGTGTCCTCTATGCTCGAGTCGCCGATGGTGCTGTTGTCGGTCACGACGAGGCCCAGCAGGCATATCTGAAACAATTCAAAGAAGGCAGGTTAGCACCGCGCAGATCAGGCATGCACAGGACCCACAATTCCGGGCGCGAGCGCACTTTCGAGCTCAAGCTGAGCTCGAGCTCGTTCAAGACCAGTGAGTCCGCTAACGGAGTGGGGAGCGGCTGGAGTAGTGGGAGTGAAGCGTCGCAGGTTACCGCAGGGGTTTCCAGAGTTTGACGTTCCGAAAATAAGGCACATTTTGGGGAATTTTTAAAAGAAAAGTATTGAGTATTATAATTACAATCACTGTACTTTTATTAATTGGAATTTGAAAAATGTATTCAAATTTTTGTATGCGATAAAACAGTAATTTGGTTCAAAGTCCTAATGGTAGTAGTAAGACGGGTTTGGAAAAAAAGTTTGTTGCTGGCAAGCATGATTTTAGTTGTCGTAATCATCTGAAACAAAAAACGTATGATTTTTCATAATCTACTATGAGTGTGGTTATCGTATGAACTTTAGTTCATGTTGAAAGAATAATGCTGAAAAACACAAAAATGGTTGTATAGCAAATGACAACATTAATTTTTGGAAAAGAATTTGTAAGTTTTCTGTGTTGCAAAATTGAATTTTTGCAAATAATTACTTCATTCCAGTTCACACGATAACCACACTCATTTAGATTAAGAAAATTTTTTCACTTTTTGTTTCCGATGACTACGAGACAGAATCATGTTCGTCAGCGACAAACTTTTTTAAACCCTTCTTACTGCTTTCATTATAAATTTGAATAAAATTATTATTATTGCGTACCAAAATTTAAACATTTTTCAAATCTCCACTAACCCTCCGTATCCTGTGCCTGAGTCAATTTTAACCACCAGTTGAGATCGCTAACGCACACAGTGACGGAGCTGTGTATGTCATTACGATCATTTATCTGTCGGGGGTGTCATAAAAGCATAAACTGAGCCTTTCCGGTGATCGCGTGGGGGCAACAGTGGGAAGCTCGAGACAATACCATATTTTCCTTGGGGAAAACAAAATGTGGCCTTTGCTGTTATAGAGTTCCCCACCACGAGACTTTATACCGAGCAGTGGGGAGTGACTGTACCACGGTCGAGCTCGATGGCGCACCTACTGCCCTAGGGCAGACTTAGTGTGCACCCCTGCCGTAGATTCTGAATCAGTGGAATTAGGGGATGCAACCATGAAACACATAGCACGGCAACGTAAACGCCCCCACGCCTTTCGTGAAGTGGCAGTGTACTTTTACAAACTAAGAGGTCTCGGTACCATCAACGTTCGTCAGCCTGTTAATTAGCCAACGAGCAAGTACAATCGTTTCGCCGCGGAATGAAAAGCGAGCGAAACCGCGTTTTAGACGCGCCGAGGGCTGGCTGCCGGTCGATTGTTTCGACAAAAATGCATTATACACCGGCGACAGCGTGTAAGCCGAAAAGCGTGGGTAAAATATGGATCCCTGAGGTCGGCGGCTCGCCACCTCACGGTGGAGCCTCGAAATTCTCTGGAACGGGTGCTATACGTGCGCTGGGAAAGCGGGCTTGTTATAAAAGTTCCACCCCTCACCGCGGTAACGCCAGAAAGTGGATATCCGTTTTCGAGCGAAAGCACGGCTACAATTAAATTGCGGCCCGGGTTCTCCAGAAGCGGCGCCGACCCCCTTTTATTTCGACGCTACAACCTGGAGGACCACGCTGGTCCAGGTTCCGTTCCATTGTCGCGTGATCGATCGTTGAGCCGTCGGTTTGCCCGTTTTCCCGGCAGCCCGATCGTCGGTGAGTATTTTTAAGGAAGCTGGGAGGCTTGGAACTCTGACCGCGCCAAAATTCCTCCATTTCGAGAGACAAAGTTGGGCGGGCAATAAATGGAAGGGAATTCGTATAGTGATCGATGAAGCTGTACGTTTGCTGTTTCACTTTTGACAAGGGGGACGTGTTTGCAGGAGTGAGCGTCGTTTCGACGTACAAGATGGGACCTAACGTCTGCCGCGTGTTATTAGCGATAAATTTAGACGCCCAGTCCGCCCTGTAATTAAACGTTAACGATAGACGCCTCGGGGCGTCCCAGAAAATGAACTCGCACGGTTTGGGATTAGTATAGGCGAGACGAAGGTACCCGCGGCTTATGGACTTTACGATCATGACGTCGTGTTTACAGGCTTCTTATTAGCTCCTGTCGCGATTTGCTGCTCGACATCGATGGAATCATGCACCGTTCACGCTTTTCAACTTTTATGAACGTCTATGAATGTTCGTCGAAGCAACGATGTTTGTAAAAGTCTTACTTAAGGGGTCTCCCTACCTTGACGGACGAAAAATGATGCGAACTTTGGGAATTTTTTAAAACAAAACCATTAAATATATTTACTTCCAACTTTGAGCCTTTATTTGTCAATCTGTAGAGAATATGAAAAAATTTGTTTTTTTTTTACAGAAATCATATGCGCATGGTTAGCATAAAATCAACCGTCGTAATTGTTGGAAATAGAAAATTTAAAAGTTTGTGCAATCTGTATGAGTGTGGTCATCGTTTGAACTAGATTAATTGAGAAATACTGAAAACTAAAAATATGTATATAGCAGCGTTTAAAACAAACATCGACTTTTGCAAAAAATTTGCGGTTTTTTAAGTCGCCAAAGTCTAATTTTGCAAAAACCGACTTAATTTTACTAACAACGAGAATGGGACATCCACTGAAGATATACTCTACTAAGTTTGAAATAAATCGGGTGATTGGTTTTTGCGGTATCATGATAATCAATTCGAAAAACATTGTTTTGAGAAAAACGCGTTTAAAGATTTAGGTACCGTTTTTTAAAATTATTTTTTAAAGTGTTCTCAATATATGCACAAATATAGACATAAAGTTTTCAATTAATATAATTTCCAAATTCAAACATCGCGCCCCTTTTCAGGCCGTCAAAGTAGGGAAACCTCTTAATGTCTGTTAAATTGTAGGAAATGTATTTTTCAAACATAGGAATCTGGCTATATCTATCGAAGTATTTACACGAATGAATAATTTAAGACAGGGAGGAGGAGGTCAAGTAAGGACTGTAGCTTCATTCAGCACAGCTTCTCCCATACGTAAAGGTCAATAGTTGTGAATTATCATTCAATGGGTTCGTAATTAAGGTTAAGGTTTCGAAAAATCGTTAATATTTAAGCGGAATCGTCCGGGCGATGATCAAAGAGAGATCAAACGTGGAAGTTTGAAAATATTCGGTATTATAATTCCATCGAAATTCATCAAGTGGTAATACTTGGCGGGGCTCCCCATTGAAACTGGAAAGTCATTATTCATCCTCTAGTACAGTGCGATCATTATGATCAGCCAATCGACCACCTACGGCGTTCGCCGGCGTGCCTCTACAGCGTGCCTTTGAGGAAGGAGGAAATTATAGTGATCGTAGCCCCGATCGATTAGCTGATCACCGTTATTATCTTGCTGGTAATACCCTCTGTATCGTTTAATCGCGACTAAGTACTCTTTGTCGCCGAGGTTCCATTCACGTATCCATAATTCGATCACATTTACTTCGCATTCGCGAATTCAGAAGCAAGAGCAACCCAAAGTAAACAGGCAAATAACCACGCGCTTTCTTATTCGACCATTCAACAGAATATTCCAGCCAAAAAACTATCAACCATATAGAGAGCCCGATCTAGGGGGGGAGGGGTGCAAGCAGGGCAACTGCCCAAGGCGGCAAAATTGGTGGAAAGAGAAAATTAAAATTAAAAAGTAGTCGAACGTGTATGAATTTAGAATCAAACATAAGTATACAATGTTTTTAAATCACCCATGAGAGTTGAAAGATTCTTTAAAGTTGAAAAAGTTTACGTTGGTTTTTATTTTATAAGAGTTATATTTTTTTTTAATTAAAAAATAGGTACCCATCACCTAACTGTACATTTTATCCTGTTACTATTCTTTTTATGAATATCAAACTTTTTATAGAACAAAAGGCTTTTGTTATTCAACAAGTAGGCACCTACCAAAAATTTCACACGGTCAAGAGTGTATTTTAAAATATTTGCTTATAATTCAATATAGGCAAAGGGCGGCAAAAAGTGGAGGCACTGAGACGGGGGTGACCGCCACTGTAAGGCGTCCATGTACTCATTCTGGCGGGAAGCCACGGGATTCCATATCATTCGAAAAATCAGAATGAAAAAGTGAACAGAAACGAAGGTAGGTATAACCCGTGGCAGGCGATACAAAAGCGCGGCGTATGCACGTCACGCGTACGTACGCCCGGGTGGACAATAATATCGATGAATAACCCAGATTTCGATTGAAATACGCGGTGGGCGAGGGATGCCTGCCGGATACGGATTCCATGGTGCACAGGCGTGAACACGCTTCGCACGGACCGGCTTAACGGGAAATTTATGTTCGACACGACGCGACTAACGAGACCGTCTGTCCGATACCGTTTAATTCTTATCTGCCCCTCTCCCCCTGATTGGCTCGCGTGCCGTGCCTGGATTAACGCCGGTCGGTCCACATTAATTCTGGTAATTAACTCAGTCCCGCCTCGACACGCGGCTTGAATCGCGGCGGAAACGACAGGGGGACTCGGTGACCCCTGTGTCGGGGGGATTAAAAGTGCTGCTGTGATACGGCTGATTAGGGTGGGACACTGATATCGGTTCCCTGGATAGATTGTCTGCCATGCATATGGAGTTTGGATTATTTTCCAAGGTAGAGTCCTTCGAAGGTTTTAGTGTTTTCCCTTGAAAGGTTGAAGGCGCTTATGATCCTTCACTCGAAGCTTGAGGGGCTTCGAGATGAGCCTTGTCGATGGAAATTTCGTTCCGAAGATGGTGTATGTACTTATGTAGTACCTGTTTCTGTCGGCAGTACACTTACTGAGCCAGTAATGTTGAGGAACGCTTGTTTGCGATATTATGCAAATTCCTCTTTCAGCGAACCTCTGTTACCTTTGTTTTCCTAGTCCCGAGTGAGGAAGAACGTGCTGGGATAATTGTGATGGATAATCCTAGTGGTGTGTATAATTCAATTTCTCGCCAACGAAGATAAACTGGGTGGCTCTTATTAGTTGGCCCAGAAAACGCCCACCATCCTCGTTATTGGCAGAATTAAATTCCCGGTGACCAAATGTCCCTCGTTTCTCCTCCCTTGTCAACCTCTCCGCAGACTCCAAAACAGTTGACACGGAACTCCTATCCTCAGTTCTACCAGAAAATTCTCGGTCATCCCCTCAGGAAGAAAACTGTGATCCTCCGAAAAAGAATTTCCCTGGGAAATCTTGTGATCTACGTTAAGGCGAGTGGAGAAATGAATTCACGATGCGTCACGGATCATCGCGACCGTAAACGTTCCACGGACAGAGGAATCATTTCTCAGTGTTGAGGAAGGAGTACGCCCACCATTTATCTCGTGGATCGAGGAAGCCGCCTTATCGCCGGGGAGAAATTGATATTCGATTACGTAGCCCGTACGAGCAACAAAGCTTGGTTTCGTGTGTTTGCACCGTTTCCCGATAAAGTCGATGGATGAAAGAGTGAAGCTCGACGAGAACACGGGACGCTACTTTGCGGACCGGTGTGAATAAAATTAATTTTCCCGCCTGGAGGAATTAATATCGAGACCCGGTGCTCGGCGATGACCCAGGAATGTGTGAAGAAGGGCCTCCGCTAAAAGGCGCGTCGTGTAAACAGATTAGATCCTCCTCGAGGAGCGACCTAATCTTCCTCCTGGGATTCCTCCGGACAATGCACCGAACGCGATGTACACGTCGTATCACTTAAGATAACTTCTTTATTTATGATCGCGTACTAGGGGTAGCCAAACGGTGGTCGTAACCTTCGCTGTGGATTTATCAAGGGAACATAAGACCTTAAGGGGCCATTCTGGTTAGCGCGCTGATAAATTCAGCGATTTTCAGGAATTTATTGCGAACAAAGGAATTATTGTAATGGAATAATACTTTTTAAACGATTTTTTTTATTATTTATTCAGCTTCGATCCTCTGTTTGTATATTTGTTTCTTTTTATGGTTCAAATCCGGCAACTCTAATTTAACCCACTTCCAACTATCCAATTGTCTTGAAACTTTGCAGGCGTGCGTAGTTTGGATAATAATACAATATTTAAAAAAAATTAACCCCTCGAAAGTAAAAAAATTACCCAGTCATCAATAAATATAACCCATAACCACAAATTCAAACGACATGAAATCAGCCACTCGCGTTCTTTACGAAAACGACAAAAAGCTGCTGCATTCATGACGCTAGTCGCATCGCGATTACCGAAAATACACAATTTATCGAGAAATGATCCGTCACGTATTTACGAATAGTAAAACTAAAACTTTGCAGGCATTCGTAGTATATCACCATCGAAATTGTAGTACAAGAAAAGAATGATTTTTTATTGACTGTAGCACTATAGCGTTTAAGCAAACTGTTAAACTCTATACAGCAGTAAAATATATTTGTAAAGGTCTGTGCTGTGAAATGTAAACCCAAAAACATTAAAAACTAGAATATAAAAATATATAAAAAAAATTTATGTTAAACGATTTTATTAAAAATGCACTTGTAGCACTGGAAATTTTATTTCCATAATTGGACTTTAAATAAAATCGTGGAGGAGGATATGCCATAACAGAATATGAATCAATTTAATACTTCGTGGTCACACCTTCTTATAATCACAGATTGGTCACATGGTACCCCAGCAACATTTTTTCAGTTCCCATTTTCGTATTTTTGAATCTTTTAACTTTTCAGTGATAATTGTACATTCGTTATACTTATACAATCATGGTCTAATAATCTTTTTCTACAAATGTAAATTTTCATATGATAAAATTTGTAGTTGAAAATGAGCGATTTTCCATGGTTGTGGAAAAAACCCGATTTTTAAATTTTTTTTATTTTCTTTTTTGCGATAAATCCCCTTTGAAAGACGTAAAGGTGCGAAATTTCAAATCGAAAATTGCTCTTGGGGTACAATACACCCCGTATGACCACGAAGGGTTAATACAGAATCAAGCGTTGAAATGAATTTCTTGTGACATATCCTGCTCCACGATTTTATTTAAAGTGAAAATACACCATCGAAATTGTAGTACAAGAAAAGAATTATTTTTTAGTCTTTAATGCATTTTTAATAAAACCGTTTAACATAATTTTTTTTATATTTTTTGTCTATTGATTAAGTTACATTTCTACAGTAAATAAAAAATATAAAAGTAATAAAATTATTGCTTTTAAAATGCTTTTGAACGTGATTTTGATGGCATGGTTAAAAATTCATGCCTCGCTCGCGCAGGCGATTCCAAAAATACAAACAGATTCTTGATCAGTACGACTGTCGCTATCGCTCGGACTATAATTAGTGATTTATCTTCAAAATTAGCAAAATGACGGGTAAAACACAAGAATCAATGTCCTCTTTCGCCTTTTTTCTGTGCGATTTTCGATTTTAAAAGTAGGTTAGACTCAATAAAAATACTTGGTTGTAAAGCAATTCGATATATTTTGAGATTTTACTTGCACGATGTGCAAAAATAACGTCTCGAGAAAAACGCGTTTAAAGTTTTCATCTACAAAATGCCTATGTAGAAGCCAAAGTAATTGGCATTTTTCGATGAAAATTTAACATTAGGTACATACATTCTTGAGGATATGTACTTTTGAAAAATGTTAAAACAAAAAATCGATTTTTCCAAACCGTCTAACCAAAATGACCCTTTAAACGTTTCAAAGCGACAGTTTCTCATTTCTGTTTCTACGTTTCGATGGCATTTCCTTCACTGATATAGGTACTTAATGATTCCTGTATTACCGAGCTCACCTCTGACGCTTTCACTCCCCTCAATTTCCATTGAAAACAAGGATTCACACGAGTCAAAATGGTTCCTCTCGCGTGCTTAAACCCTGCGCACGGCAATGAAACGATCGTCACGATTGCACACGCGATAAATTCAACCAATAGGTAGTCTCTCGCGCAGGCAAGAGGCACACTTGAGCGTTCTACATTGTCCTGAATGATGCACGCTCTACATGAGGGTGTCTCGCTACGAACTCTCGTGGCAATGGAGGTTTTTAGCACGGCTGCGGGAATCAAACGCAGCCGTTGAAATGAAAAACAGTTCCTCGACTTCTGGCAATAGATTCTCCTTCCTCGGAGGGATTGATTTAATGCATCGCGCGGATGGCATTGGTGGTGGTGGAACACCTTCGGCGCTGTGCTGGCACGCGTGATTGCATAAAAGCGCGCGAGGATGGTAATAAATGGTTGCGAGAACTACTTAAGGGTCCCCTTCGTGCTCCGATCGATTTTAGGGCGGCATTGATCGGGGACGTTACCTCGCCAGGTCCCAATAGAGGATGAAAGTCTGTTGTCAGTTAAACGGGGACGGAATTAACCTACGAAATTAGTGATATTGTTAATCGCAGTGTTGTCTGCAAAAAAGAACAGGGTTCCTCAAAGTAACCGCAACAATTCAAGCTTGATTGCGCAAACGGAATTAGGATTGCTTGAGAGGAGAAAGTTTGGACTTTGGACAATGCGGCAGTATTTGTGTCTGTATTATTACAGAATGTAATCGATGGGTTTTCGAGGAGAAAACGAAACACGACCATAGCGATGGAATTCGTATCCAACGAGATCGTCGGTAATTAGTTACGCGACGGCGATGAAGGAGATCGTCGTCCTCCGAGTTCGCCCAAGTTTTAAAGTCAACGGAAGTCCGTCGACGACGCGGAAACTGCCGTCGAAATTGTTACCTCGTTGCAGGGCTTTCGGGGTCGGAGGATAGACTTTCGCCAAGAAGATTGTCCTCTTAAAAGGACGAGCGTCGACGATGTCGACACCTTCGAGAGTCGCGAAGCAGTTGGATACCTTTGGCCGGTTTATTATTCAACGATCCTGACAAAAGTGTCGGTCGCCATGCCGTCGATCGTGAAATTTCTTATTATCCTGTGAATAATACAAGGGAAATCCTTTCAAGAAGTACCTAGCTCGCGAAATCAATAGAGGACGAGAAGGGAAGCGGAACGATTATTATTTCCTTTGATATTTCAATCTCTTCCCTCTTAATAAAATATCATTACCAAAAGTTACTCTCTGATGACTTTATGATTCATCTATAGTTCCCCTCGTCTAAATTAAAATGAAAATTAATCAGATTACGGAGAAGGTGTCCTTTCCTTAATATGGAATTTCTGTGAAAAAAATGCTTTAATCAGCAGAAAGTTGGAGAAAATAATTTACCCACGCGAATTTCCCTCCTTTCTGCGCGATGAGCCATAAAGGAGGCAGGCCCGTTTACTCGGGCATCACGATGGCCAGATACGCGGCCTGTACCAAAGTCCAAATAGGAGTCAGGCGTCTGTATGCTAAACTATGTCGATGTTCGTGCACCGTAACCGCCCAATAGTTACGCGATAAAATCTCTCTGGACCTCCCACGGCCAGAAGGTGTTTTTCTCCCGCTTAAATGGGGTTAAACTCGCTCACCTATCCGCCCGTCATCTATAAACCTAAACACCTACCGTTCCCTATCCCCCCATAAAACAAGATTGAACCGTCCCGAACACTCCAACCAGCCTCGTAGCCAGCGCGATCTCTCTTTGTCTTTCAAGCACGAGGATCTTGTTCGTTTTCAAATCCTAAAGGAAATCGTATGTAACCTGTTCTCTGGATTACACGCCTCGTGTTTATCTACACCTGTATAATAGGTATTACTAGGAAAGAAATCAGTAGTGACCTCGATCTTGAATGCACAATTATTGAGGACCTTGCAGCAAGAACAGTGCAGTTCTATTTTTCACATTTTGGAGTTAAAACGTATAATATATGTATGTAAAACAAATTCCACATCGTTTGGTGCACGTTTCATGCAAATCTGATAACAAAGCAGCGATTAATTGCAAATAAATAAAAATAGAAGTATTAATATTAATTTTAGTACTTCTGTTACCTTAGAATATTTTTTCGCCAAATATAGAGATAAAAACTTATCAACTGAATAACTACCACTTAGATATTGTGTGAGAACATATATTTTTCAATCAGTGTTCTGTTTTGAATGTTAAGTCAAAGCAATAGTTTCATAAATAGTTTTTTCTAATTTACCTACTCGAAATTGGCAAAGAAATTGCCTCAATTATGTTGATATACTCCGACTGTTGTGAATCTTTTGACCTGTTCTAGTTTCTATTTATATTTTTCTCCTATTACTATTATTGGTTGTATTTCATAACCCCCAGTGCCGTGTCGAGTGTAAATCGTTATTTCCAGGTGTCGTGGAAACGCGAGACAAGCCAGTTCTAGGCATTCGATCCCAGTTATCTCTGCGTTTACCCCGATCTCCCTTCAGACTATGCCAATTAAGGTGGCCCGTGAATTTTCTAGCCAGTCGTGCTAGTTCTCCCTGAATAATACATTGGGGCGAAACGCCGTCTATTCGCTGTCAAACTTCCCCGGCATTCTTGCAGCTGGATTTTCTAAGATAGATCGGACGGTCGAACACGCGCTCGGCGCGATCCGAAAATATGGCGATTATCTTTGCCGACAAACATTATTCCTGGGAGCAGAGTCTCGAACGTCAATCAGGGCAATTGAATTCCTTCTAATAAGAGCCCGCTCAATAATTATATTCTTATCCATCTGCGTTAGATTCTATTAAGTACTTCGTTAGGTACGTGATTTCAAGCATAAGAAACCGGAGAAAACTAATCTCGAGAATGCTATCTTACAGAACGAAAAGTTTAGTCTACAGATTTTTCTGTTCCTTAGCTCGAAGTGCACACGTGGACTCGGTTTTAAACGATAATCAAGATCTACTTGACCTCAAAAGAAAAAGGTATCCTCACACTGTGGTTATGAGTAATAGCGCACGCGTTGTATGTACTTTTAAGGGAAATAGTAGCAGCGAGTGAGGTGTAGAGTGGAAAATCTCAGAACCAAATTTCGGTTTAGTTGACTCACAGGGTACAGGATTATCCCCCATGTGTACCATTCGTTTGCGGATTTAAATATCTGCGAGCACTGCTTTATGCTCCCTCGCCTAAGTGAAAAATCCGATGGGAGGGAAGGGCGTAAAAAATCGTGGACTGTAGGTATTTGCAGCGGCGAGACGGAATAAAAGGCGGCCGTTCCCTCTCGTTCCCTTCGGTTATCTAGACGAATTTTGCATGGCGGATAGTACGCGGTCCACGCGGCAAAGAAAATTCCGCCGAGATAGGCATCTTTATTCAAGGGGATGCGGAATCAAGCAGCAGTCGGATGGGAAACTGCTCGGCGAGCGCGTGGGGTAGGGGTGGCTCGGTGAGATTGAAAAGAAGACGTGCCGTGGATAAGAAAAACCGGCTTAATTTATGATATTCCGGGCGTATCGGTTTTCATTAGCTTCCGACGCGGAAGTTTCTGCGCTCGCGGACGCAACCGTCCGTGGTCGAGGAGCTTGTGGATTTCAAACAGCAACCGCCATGGGACGCGGGTAACGATCCCCAAAAATGGAATCCCGCGGAGACGAGGGTGTGCACTGTGCAGGAAATTTCGACGCGGAACGGAAGTGTCCAAAGGGCCTGCGATAAATTTAACAGGGTTCCGCGGGGTGGAAGACAAAAGACCCAGGGCTTTGGCCTGTTGCCGATAGAATCGGCTTATCTGGTTCGTCGAAACGAACGATCCGACGCGATAAGGACCAGACCCGTGTTCTTTGAACTTTTGTCTCGTCGCCGGCGAGATCTTCCTCGTTACGGACGAATCGTCGCTGCATTCCTCGACGATGTACGCCGGGTAAAGTGGACCGAGGAAGTAGAGGGAAGGGTGAAATAAGAGAGGTCCTGGGTAAATTGTTTTTACACCAAGATAGTCTTCTTCTTTTCTGTCTCTTTTGTACTTCTTTCCCTCCGTTCTCCTCTCCTCTATAACGGTGGAATCACTCCTCATCCTCGTGTCTTCTCAGCTCCGTACACCGCCACCTCCCTCCAGAGGAGGACACCCCATCTTTCTTTTCACTTTCACGTCTCACCCTCTCCTTCCCTCTATCCCTCCCGCGACCTCCTCCGTCGTTTCGCACGTCCACCTGCATTTTTCATCGCTTCAACCTGCCAGCCCGTTATTTCCCCGCGACGTTGCTCACGCGTCCCTTCCTCCCCAACCACCCTGCGCCCTGCGTGCACGGACGTGGTCGCGCCAGGGGTGGAGGAGCCTCGAAGGAAAGCGTCCCGTTTAATCACGCTGGCACCACGTAAATTGAATTATCCCAAAGAGGTCGAGCGTGGGTGGAGGTACGATGGCGAGGAAAAAATGGACGAGCGGCCCAAGGGTTTGCGGGGAGGCAGGAGGGGTGGGTTTATCGAGGAGGCCGCGCAGACCAGATCCGCTAATGATAGGTTATAATGGAGCTGCCTGCACCATCGGGTTAACCTCGAAAATGGAACGCCGACGAATTTAAGTGGAGCACCCTGGTGTGGAATTATTTCCTCCGTGGTAATCGGAAGTCAATTCCGAGGGCTCCGTTAATGTGATCGATCCGCTCTATGGAATCCAGTACTCCTTCCTCTTGATTGCTACTCCGTTTCTGACCTCTCTCCTATCACGGATACGCGTCACAAAGTATTCGTGCGAGCTCCTCGGGTCTCGAGAATCAAAACAGCGCAACAAACCACACAGGGCGAGGCCATACCGATCTATTCACATTATTGATTAAGTCATGCCTAGTAACGTCCTTCGATTCTTTTCGTAAAGTTACAGCTTCGCGACTTTCCTACGTGGTGGCCGAAGCCCCGACAGAGGGCAAGCCACCTCTCGACCGTCCGTAATTACCGATTCAAAGTCGGAATTCAATTCTGGGACCGTTTAAAGATCGATTCCACGCGCCGTCGGGCGTCGTAAATTTCTCCAACTACGGGGAACGTTGCCGTCGGTGGTCTGGCCGTAAATTTCGGCAGTTTTTTTGAATGATGCCGTGAGAATCGAAAGAAATCTTGCTGGCCAATTAGGCGGTTGTCGGGTGGAATCGATGGGGCACGGGGTACTCGGTCGGTTTCGTTCTCCTTCACGGTGTTCACCTGGCGTTCCCTCCCCGTGGTCGTTGACCAGGCGTCCCACCACTTGGTTTAGAAAATTTATTAGAGCCCCTTGGCCGCGGGTGCTGGCCTCGCGTGGGCGCGACGCTGGGTCTTTTACCATTTTCCGGGAAGAAAATGGAGGGCGTGGTATTGTAGGCCGGCTCTTTCTCTCTTCCCGAGGACGGACAGAGGGCAAAGAAAAGCGGTGGAATTTATAACCTGCCCTTTTGTCACTCTTCCCGCGCAACAGGGTGGGCCAGGAAGATGCATCGCACGCGCACGGTTGGTGGGCGTCCCCATAATAGAATTTGATTTTACTCGACGATTGCTCTCGGGGGAATATAGGAGTTCATAATTTTGAGGAAATTGCCCACCCTCTTCTACCTTACCACGTGGGCTATTGAATTTAGAGATGCTCAGATGCCACGGTACGAATATTGTTACGTAAAACCATTACTCAGCCTGCCAATGGAAATCTCGGTGGTCACGCGAGGAAATTATTCAAATTTATGAGTGTCGGCATGCATTTAATTATTCCCATGTGCACCGGCGGTCGGATCGGCTGTCGAATCGTGCACAGGACTAAAGTCAATAAAATGCCACGCTAGTGTTATGTACAACGTAGAAATCCCATCAGGATAGTTGGAGCTCTAGAATCGACTTAAATACCAAGAGGTGTTAAGGCGCTTAAGTCATCAGGCTTTCGTCGAGCGATCAGAGCCAAATCCAAGAACGTTTTGTTCGGAGCCGGCGATCAGATATGGTGGAACGATGAGCGCGGTATTGCTTTCAAATTGGTTCCCGATTCGAGCGTACGATAGTACCGATCCACGCCTCCGTTCTACTCGCGTCTATTCATCTACTCGGCCTGGCGTTATTAGAACCGTGTCCATTTCTCTTCCCCCCCCCCCCTTCCACCGCCGAGCTCTTCTTTCCCTTTTTCTTTCGTTCTCGTGCTACGATTCGGTTCATCGCGCCGATCGATTAGCCGTCAGATCGATCTTCTCGATCTGCTCCACTCGTTGCCAATCACTCACCGGTGAACGAGCGTTACACCGTTCAAAGCGGCCTATCACCGCGAATTTTCGAGCTCGACGACTCTCAGCCCCATTTGACCGTGATTTACGCGATATCCTTGGTTGGAAACGAACCTACAGGCGCTGAGAATTCCTGCACATGATTAAGAGGGATCACTTCTTCGACCCAGTTCGCGGCTGACGAATAAATTCGTGTTCTACATTCAACGCTGATAAATGAAATATATATTAAGGGCTTCGATGGCATACTGGCGACTGAAACTTGTAGCGGTAATGGCCAAAGTTCAAACTAATGATCCTGAAATTGTAGAAAGTTGAGAAACCGATAGAAATCGGCTTCTAGAAGCTGAGAGACCGATATCACTCGAGTTGTAAAAGCTGGGAGATACTACAACCATCGGGCTGTATTGCAGAACTCGATACACCAATTCCCATTGAATTCTAGAACCTAAAATAGAAGCAACCAGCTGAGGTAGCAATAATCCCCAAATCGTAGCTCTTAACCTTTCTGACTTCTATGACCACGGCCACATTCTCGGCCACCGCGATAAACACTTAAAATGCAGAGGTACATCGAAACGCTTTAACTTTGCTAATTTCATTAAGGAACCAGCGGTACCGTCACCGTTATGCCCACCTTTGTTCACGAGCAAAACTGTGTGTACAGCATTAACGTCTCCACCAGGGACCGGTAAATATACAAGAACGTGAGAACGGTGTCGAGTGGCGTGCACCGACATTATTCCAGGATACACGGCGACGATAAGCCACCTGTGGACGACCAGCCGTTTTATTTTCTGCGTATGAATCAGCGAGCTCCTTAAAGGCGGCAGAGAATTGGGTTCGCTTCGATTAAGTCGCAACTGGATCTCGAATACGGCACCCACACCCTCGGGTGCGTGTGAACACCAGCGGCAACTTCGAAAATTGCAGCTGCACAACTGCAACGACACAGCGGGACTTGTTGCGCGTTGTTCGCAGGCGACGGCGCGGAGTTTACGATCAGGTTATAATTAGGCGATGCCGGAAAACTATTAATCGAAAGGACAGGCGAGCTAACAGCCTTGCCTATAGAAATGATTTTTTTGCCGAGAAATTTTCGACCCAACGGCTGAGCGCTGGAAGCGCGGGAAAAATGAACGAAGCACGCTCGATTCACGATAGATAATCGCTTTAATTCACCGGCTAACTTATGCTAGCAATAAATTGTCCCCCCTCTCTCCACATTGTTTCCAGCCCTGTACCGTTCTGCCCATGGGAGATACATCGATAGTCTCACGCTGACCCGTTACAATCACGAGGCTAACGAACACTTTAATTGCGTATCGACCATCGAACCATTCGGAAAAGCTTTCGAAAAGCAAATAGGTAGCGGTGCTACGTTTTTATGCCCTTAAAAATCTCGATAACGATCTAACGAATTACGTGTCGCTGATAGGTGCTCATCAATACTCCGACATTCATTTTTTTTCCAACGTCAGCGTTCCTTTTTTTTTTTGTTTATAACTGAATCGAGTAATTTCCTTTTGGCGTGGCCCGCGCGCGTTTCACGATTTCTTTTCAGGCGGAAACGCGGCAGCTGTATCGTGCACGTGCGTTTTATCAGTTTTCAGTGTCTCTTTCGGAGAGCAGAGATATGTTTTTCACCCCCAAAAAAACGGAGCCACTCAAAGCGATCGTTGCAGCGAATTTGTTCGCTGAGAGAACCAAAGAACTGCCGGTAATTCTTCGATACTTTACAGTTTACGCAATCGGTAAGCCAGAATCTGTAATCTCTTTCTCAAAACTCATTGCGCCATTGGATCTCAGGCATTTTCGTTTCGGGGGTGGCGGAGCAAGCCCGGTAAATCGAGGGTGAAAGAACAGCAGGCATTGTCGCACGTACGTAACAATGACTACTCGACAGCAGAAAAGATTCGAGAAGTTTCGCAGCTGCAGTCGCCCCGTTCCTTTTTTCCCCTCTGTTTTTACTCCTGCGTCTCGTGCCCACGGGTCTCTCCTTTTCATTCGTTCGGGAAGTTTCCGCGTAAGGCCTCGGTGGAGAGAAAGAGAGGTCGGAGATCCGAGGGCCGATGCTGGCTCGTCCAAAGTCTTAACGATCTCCAAGATTCTTGGCTTTACCTTCCGCGGGATCCTCCGTAGGTGGTTCGTTCGCTGCACTGCAGAAACTACAGAAGTGCCGCGTTCCAAGTTTTTTGCCCCGCGGATGTTTATTCTACATTTGCGCAGCGCGTTCGGAGGGAAAGGATCCCGTTCGCGGGACCCTCGAATTTTCGGACCGTTAACGAGCTAGCCGTCCCATTTTAATTCAAGCTTGGAGCGGGAAAAGCGCGGAAAGATTTCCGAGCGATCAGCGAACTGATTGGCACTGTGTACTTTGGCTTATTGGCATCAGAGGCTGCAGACACCAAACGGTGTTTATCGGTTTACTGGTCAGTGGGGGTGTACTAACGCGGACATGAGGCGTCCAACGGTTCTGCGCGTGTACTGCATATTTCCAGCTAATCCGATCGATATGGAAGGATTATTCAATTCCGATTCCCGTCGCATTGGCTGGGCCCGTGCCCCCAGTGATTTGGGGATCTTAGGTTCTAACTGCTCGGGCAATCTGTACGGCGCATGTATGTATACTGTATACGCTCCTACAGCATCCCTCCTAATCATAATGGAGATATACCAAAGGCAAAAGATAATTATACCAGTGAAAGTTCACGAGTCAAAGAAAGAACTCTAACCTCGCGCGGTGGATACATTGAAACGGTCGCAGGTGTAAAGACTCCTCCGATACAATGGCAGGGACTTCTGGAAAATCGCCAGGTGAAATTTCGTCCACTCCCTTAGAGAGCATCGCGAGGA
Source organism: Andrena dorsata (assembly GCA_929108735.1). NCBI lineage: Eukaryota > Metazoa > Arthropoda > Insecta > Hymenoptera > Andrenidae > Andrena > Andrena dorsata. The sequence continues at coordinate 36,894,391 of OV815489.1, read as the reverse complement.
ACTCATCGACAACGGAAGGTACCAAGAAAAGAGGGACGCACGGGAATTTCGTCCGATGTGTCTAGCCTCTGCTGGCGTTGCTCGTTCGAGGTATCGTTTGAAGCTCTGCCAGCGATAATAAGATTCGCCATGGCCGACGATCCGCGACGACTTCTCGCGTTTTCGTCCGGCCTCCGACCCGCACGCGGGAAAGCAATTCCGTGCACGCTCGCGCGCTACGACCATTCGATAACGCGGTTAAAAATAAAAGCCGCGTTTAATACCTGTGGAAGACGCGATGGGATCCGGCGAAGCCGCTGTGGAATTGAAACGCGCTAACGCATCGGTCTACCAGCGTCCTTCTTCTTTAAGCACCGGGATCTAGTACCTCGCACAATTTCCAGCATCGCCACTGGTATCCTGTACGTTCCTGCTGAAGATCGTCCCACCGAAGATTCGATAACACGGAGAGGCTCGCCGCTCCAAGAGTCCAAGATATCGCGAAGCGAGGGAAAGGAATTCTTTGGCTGATCAGAGAGCAGCGGCGTTCGATGCATCGTCAGGTAAATAAAAGCTATCAGTCGACGCGACGCTTATGTTTGGATAAAAACGCGCAACGGGGAGAATTGAGCAGCTCGAGCGATAACTCCTCGTTCGAGGACGCGCCTTTCTTTTTTCTTCTCCTTGGATATTTTTGTTAAAACGAGCGAGGGCGCTGTCGCATCGAACGGGATCGCGAATTAATTAGACGGGTCCGGGTAGCCATGTTTGTCAGGTGAACTCGGGTCCGCGCGATCCAATTAAAAGTTAAAAACGGACGCGCGCGAGCGGCTTCAATTTGTTTTCTTCCGTACGTAACGAACAAATGTTATTGTGCTTCACGGCCCCGTGCGCGGCTGGCATTTTAATAAGTTCCCTCGCTCATCCTCTGCCGCTTTCTATCCCGTAGTTCGCCCCGACGTACGATAATACGCCCACGCGTGCCCGCCGCGCATACAACCGAATGCAATTAGCGAACGTTTTCCCGCCTCCGCGACGCCGTCGTCCGCGTTCCCCAACCCGGGGGGGTGCTGCGCCCCGAGGTTTACCGAAATGCACATCTAATAGCCGATTCTCGAAGGCCGCTGAACGACCATTGTAGAAGGTGAGATTATTCTGAGAGATATGCTTGCCGAGCAAGATTTAAACAGGAAAATTCGCACTGGGACCCAGAGATTTGCGACCAAGGGTGTCGAATTTCTGAATTCTTCTTAGGCTGCCTTAAATCTGACGAAACTCGAGCAACGTTTCCTCCGTCCCACTGTAGATAGCAGAAATGGTGACGGTGATCCTTGATATCACGCGACCACTTAGCGGGGCATGTCAAAGAGGCGGCCGTGCTCGCGAAACATCGAGCCGCCCTCGATCAATTCGCCCGTGGCCGCGGGTTCCCCGGTGCGCGCGGGGGGGAATTCGATATTAATCCGAGATGGAAGCCTGCGGACGACAGGCTTGATCTCGCGTTAATCAACCACGTGCGAGCGTCGAGAAGCATCGACGTGGACGATCTGCACGGGATATACGCGCGCTCGATATATCAACGTTCGTGCATCCGCCACGGCTCCCCCTTCGGTAATGTAACCTTAAGCCTTTGCATACGATTCTACGTGGTCGATGCAAGGCTCCGGGGAATTGGGAACCTAACGTGGCCCGTGTGCCACTCGTCCCCAGTCCCACCCTCTCTGTAATGCGTCTTTAAACCTTCCGATCGGCGCGTGATTCAGCCGTGTGGATATTGGCCGGCTGATCGATGTAATTACCTCGACTGGCCATTATTTGCGTTCCTGCCTGTCACAGTATGCACCGACGGGATGATAAATTCGCCGGATTGCGCTCCGGGGTTAATTGCATGAACGAGTTGCCGGAGGATGCCCTGGCGATATGATAAGTTTCCACGTGACCATTGTAGAAACGCGACTGTTTGTTGAATCAAGTGGAGTACGTGCGGGTTTGATTGCCTGGCAACTGGTGTCGTGGATATCTCTGTATTAAACGACACGTCCCCACTTTCCCGCAACTACGCAGGAGCCTCTCTTATCCAATAAACACCAAGGACACCAAGTTCGGATAATCCATTTTTCTCGATCATCGCACGATAACGGTTTAGAGCACAGAAGTATCATTTACCGAGATACGTTATACGTTTGCCAGGGAGAAATTCGCACGAAATTTCTGATTTCCCACGTGAGAAATCATCAGCGACGGGAATCACGGTGCGGGTAATATCCAGTTACATCCTGATATCGTTTGGGAGAAAATTTCTCCCCGGGACTACCATCGCCGAGAAATCAGAATCTTCGATTCCGCCCGTAGGAGACGGATGGCGAATTAACGCGCCCTCGTTCATTCTGAAAATCGTTCACGTAGAACAGCCCCAGGGGTTGCAAACGCGCGCGCGCGCGCGCCCGCGTTTCGTTGATCAGTGCTCGAGATGGGATATCTGGCTGGAAGAGAATCGAGGCGACGCGGGGGTGAGAGACACGAAGAGGACAGACGGAATCTCGAGGCGCTCGGCAATCGCGCCACCCTCCCACCCCTCTGGTAGGTGCATACACAGACACATGCGCATACCCAAGCAGCATCTGGTGCACGGTCCAGGAACGACGGCAATTCCGCTAAATTGGGCCGAATATAATTTTTAAGGAATCGAACGGAAATATACGGAATTCCCGTCGCGTTTCCGTCCAGCCTGATATCGATACACTTATGGATACGCTCTGGCTAGAGGGGGAAATTGGGCATCGAAGGGGGTAGATAGGGAAGCAATACCGAATTCACCGCGGGTATAATACGAGCCAATTCGAGCAATCAGGTAAATGCTGGGAAACCGGAGTTTTCCGCCTTCCTCCTCGTCTGCCTCTGCACAGTATTATAGTACCTACATATCATCGTTTATCTTTCCTCATTACGTGCGTGAGTCACAGCATGCGGCAAAATGATTTGCGCCATTTTCATGGTAGAAAACTTGCTGCGGAATGCAACTTCCAAGTGAACATCCCGAACCCGAAAATTCTGAAACTTTGTGAATATGTAGAGAATTTCCTTCTGATTACAACGCAATTTTTGTTTGCTGCTCAAATTCACTCTAAGGGAGTGTAATTGACTCCTGAAAATCCGATTATTTTTCAATTTTGTGTTATAACTCGTGAACTGTGAAATAATTTTTTACCAAACGATAGATCTAATTAAAAGAAGTAACTTTTGTTTTAAAACTTCTTTTCTATCTCTTACAGTTCGCGAGTTACAACACAAAATCGGAAAATAGCCGAATTTTCAGGGGTTAATTTCACCCCCCTTCGAGTGAATTTTGGTAGCAAACAAAAATTGCGTTGTAATCAGGAGGAAATCCCCTACATATTCATAAAGTTTCAGAATTTTTTGAGGTTCGGGATGTTCCCTTGTGCCGCGAAAAACAAAGTCAACTTAGATTCGTCTTTCCAATTGAGGATGAGTATCCCACTTGACGACAGAAGCTCAATAGCAGGCCGAAAAAGTGATACATCGTCTATCAGAGCCGTGACTACGTATTAGTACTTTTTTTCTACACCTTGCACTCAGAGGAGCCCACCATGGATGAAATTGAAATGGTTTGTCAGTACGATGGCCATGGAGTTAGGAGGAACCGCGGCTTGTCGATAATCCCCTGTGAACCTGCTAATTGACGAACGCGCGCGCGGTTCCGACCGCGCCAGCTCGCCTTTTTTCCTCCCCTTAGCGACGGTTAACCGATGGACACGCGTAAATAATAGTTATCGTTCCGAATCGAGATTCCTCGCTGCACGTCGATTTTCCACCGTCTGCCATTCAATCCGTTTTCGCGTTTAATTGTTCTCGCGGCGATTGATTTCGGGGATGGATAGTCTCGGGAGGAACGAAAGGATGATAGAAGGAAGTGGGGCTGGAGAGTTTGACGGCGGAGTTCGTTGCGGTCCGCAGCGTTCGGTCGTTCGAATTTGCGGCCGACGCGTAACCGTGTTTGCGCGATACGAGGCGCCAATGAAGACACCATAACCGTTACAACCGGCGATCATTATACCGAGATATTGGCGATTTGATGACAAACCATGCATACCTAATTGCAGTTATCGCGCGATAGTTATTACCATTTAATTACCTTAATTTACTGACGCCGGCCGGCCTAATTAGTGTTTATACGTGGGAGAGGCGCGGCGGTGAATTTACTGGGACCGCGTATTCAATACGCGGCAATTAGCCGCCGTTTATTTTAGCCCCGACGCGCAACTGGTTTCGTTCTAGCTCGCTCACGCTTCTGCGCGCTGCGGATCATTGGGTTTCAGTGTGCCGACGCCCTTGCAACGAAATTGGAAATTGCTGTTAGTGTCGCTGGCGATCCGGTGTGTGTGTGTGTGTGGGGGGGGGGGGGGGGGGGTGAATGGAGTCCTTTTGGAAATTCTCGACGCCGCTATTAATATCTAGCTGATGTTTTGGTTGGACCAGTCAGGTGTCAATTTGCTATCTATCACAGCTTTTAACTGATTACCCGTGCTTCCGGAAATAATTAATAGTAGATGATGGACGTGCGTCAATGCCGACTCTTGTCTAACTGTAAGCTTCTTAACGCAGATGCTTAATATAGGAGCACGGTTATATCTGCACGAGCTATCAATCGTCTTCGACATTGTCAGCCGTAATCCCCAATGACGATCATCGTTCTCGAAGGGCAGCCGATAAACGCGCGGTTATTACGCGCGTGTAATCCACTCTAAACGCGCGCGCCGCTTTCGCGCCCAGAAGTAGGTATTAATCCCTCTTATTGGGGAACCGTAATACACAACTGAAGTCACGGCCCATTAAACATTTCACGGCGCATCATAATTAACCCTTTTGTGCGCCGACAAATGGGCGGGATGGTCGTGGGCACGAGTGACTCGGCTGCACGTGCAACTAATTCACGTATAACGTAATAAGTTGCGCAATTTTCTCCAGTTCTCGGTACACTCCGCAGGAACGCGAGCGGCATAACTCCGAGTCGGTGTAACGGCCATCGTATAAAATAACGACCACCGGCTAAACAAGGATCACGAACGCGAACGATTCATATTTGACGACACAAACACGGACTTTGTGTGTTGTTGGTAAAGTAGCTGGGAACAAATGATTCTATGAGAGGCGAAGATCCCTTTCAGTGAAACGCAAAGTGTAACTTGGGGATGCAATTCAGATTGCTCTCTGTACAGGCCGCGAGGATTAGGGAAGGGAATCTTCACCCTTGTTGCGTGACATAAAATTCCGAATCGTTCCGTATTGCGAAGAATGTTTTCGAACGGTGGGGCCTGATATAGCATTAGCTGCTAACGATATTCGATAGGCAGACGTTTAAGAGTGGGAGCAGGGAATATAGTTTCGCTGTACGCGCGATACGCGGTCGCGGCAATAATCCCGGCGTCTGTATGCACAGTTTCGCATTGATAGCAGAGCGTGCGCGCGGCTCTACATATGTACAGGAAAGGGGAGAATAATCGTGGGACCGCGTACATCATCCAAGAAAACTAGAATAGGAAGGCAATGCTCCCGCCGGCGGACGCGCCGCTGCCTACTCGACTCCAACGCTAGATGTTCCATATTTTTATCGATTTCGTGTAAATCCAGAGGAACAATGGCCGGGCCCCTCGTAAAAACCGCGAGCATCGTTTGCTATGACATTTGTTGTGCACGATGGAAGCGGCGCGGTGCGCTTCGCGATGGATCGTCCTCGTAAAAGCGACCCCGATCGACTCGATCTTTCTCCCCCTCCCCCATCCCTTCGAGTTTCCTCATCTTTTCTTTAAATACATGTACATCGAACGTTCGTCGGATCGTTACATTAAACTCATGAGCACCCGGCCCCGTAATCCAGTTGCGCCGACGACGCTGGTCGCCTGCCAAAACTCGCGGAATCGGTGGCGGACCTGGGGATCGTGGAAAGGAACACGTGCTCCGTATTCATCGAACATCGTTCTCCACGAGCTGGATAAAACTCTTATTGGATACCACTCGATATTGCGACTGCAGTGAATTGCCGGTGGAAATCTGCGAGCGTTCTGTGAAATACGAAAGGCACGGCGCGCCCTTCTTTTTGGTAGAAGATGAATTACGCGGAGGACGTATGTATGAAGAGACAAAAGGAGAACGATACTCGTTATGTCCTAAATCTAATGATTTCAATCAACGAGACTGGAAAGGCATTGGGAAAGTGGAAGCCGGGGTATCGGTCCGCCAAGAAAATTGGCGTCGATCGATTCCTCGTAAACGGGAAATTCATCGGTCGAGGGGCTCGGCAGGGGGCGTCCATTTTCGTGCGATCGGGGGAGCGCGAGGCTTCGGCGTCGTTTGCCTCCCTCCTCGAACGAGTTTCCGTGATTACGCCGCGCCCGAGTTCGCCTTAAAACACCGCCAGTCGCCGTGGCAACCTTTGAACGGGTCCGTGGGTCCTGGAGAGTGCTGAATCGAGGCGGAACACGGTAGACGAGGAAAAGACATCGGGGAAATCTCGCGAGATGAGCCTGCTCTATCCGAACGCGCGAACAGGCGACGACTTTAAACTCCCTCCGTTTCGCCTTGATTCCCCAGCCGTTTCCCCGATCGGCTGATCCATGGGTTCTGGGTTAGGTGGGGCGGGTTTATACGGGCGTATTGTTGCACCTGCAGCTGCAGAAGCCCGTACCCCGGTTCTCGGATTTCGCCGTGTCCTTTGCGCGGGACGCATGAAAAGCGCGAAACCCCCCGATCTCCCCCCGAGGCTCGTTTGACCCCTTCCATGCGATTGAATTCGCACGGCTCCGATTTCCTGCCACGATTCGCGGCCCTCTTTAGGATCTACAATGGGGCAAGGGATTCCTTTCGACGGAGGGAGCTGGTGGACGCCGCCTCCTTCCTAGCGATGGACTTGGAGACGCTCCGAAATGCTTAGTGATTTCAGATTTCAATGACATAACAGGCTCGCTGATTTTAATTACTCCATTATTCAATCAAAGGGGGAAGACGATTATCTAGCGGCGATGGAGTAGGTACACTAGGGTGACTCTTATTTACGACTTTTCAATTTTCTTCGGGGCACCCTCCAGAATAGTTTGAGCCCTTAAACATTTAAATCATTATTGAACAGCTCGCGAAGTCGATTTTATATAGTATCCTCCAAGTTATTGATTATAAAAGAAATGTCAAACAAAAGTTGTAGATCCGGACAAGGAGCATCTTTTATGTTGTATTACTTTTTCTCGCGCGACAAACGGTCTTCGAAAAAAGTTCGAAAAACTGAGAAAAAACTTTTGGAATTTTTATTTTCGAGGACGATTTTTTAAACATTTAAAAGGGGGGGGGGATACACCGAACTATGCGAAAAAGATCAAATTTTTTTCTTCTTATTTTCAGTGTTTGATATTTCATCAATATTTCCCGAAAATTGGGGACCGAAATTCGCAAAAATGTCGAAGATATAGACGCTATATTTTCGATAGTTCAATTTCTTTTCTTTACAATATAGCGAATGATGTCGTTGAACGTAAAGAAAAAAAATTGCACATTTTGGACATGCCGTTTTATAAAAACGATACACTGACCATCATGGCTCACTGACCGCGATTGCCGCATTCTCCCATACGCGTATCAATACTTGAAAGGAGAATGACAAATAATTAAACGAGATATGTTACACGATTAATATTATAACATGTTTCAATTAACGCAATTAAATCGGCATCACCGTTAATTCGATCAATCCCAGCCAATGATAATAACATCGAAACCAAAATATTGAGTGGACCACGTCCACTTAACAATGGCTTATATAATTAAACGAATCTGTTCGTTCACTGCAGGTATCGTTTAAGGCACGACTGCGGTGCTTCGCGGAACACGAGCAACGATTACGGCAAGCCAGCCGATGATGGAACTTAAACGCCATTACGAACAGATACCTACCGCGGGGAAACAGGCAAACGAATTTTCGGCTCCATTTCCGTTCCCTGTTTCACCCTGTTTTATCCCGTTCAAGCCCAGCGCAAGGGATTTCTAAAAGGGTGGCTGCACTTTTTTAAAACGCGGCGCGATTCAACGTCAACATCGATGGAATAGAGGGAGGGTGGCCACTCTTGTGACAGGCCGAACAAAAACGAGATCGTGTGTAATCGAAACATGGTTCGGACTCTGGCGGACCGAGAACGACCCGTTCGAGCGTCCTTCGCGATTATCCGAAACTTGTACATCCATACGTTGGCAAAGCGTGACACGTGCCAGATGCAAATCGAAACTGGGAATGCGCGCACCGCGTCTCTCGAAAACGGGAAGAGGATGCAATTTTCACCGACACGCGATCGGCCCCGCTCGTAACGTTCCGCCGTTTCCGTCTGCCAAATTTTATGCATCCCCTCGCGTATGCTAATCGATCGATCATGGCGTGCACCGTGCGTCAGGCGTTTCGAAAGTGTAGAATATGTATAAGGCTGGCACGCGGGGGAAAGAGGAAACAGAAATCGCGCTCATACGGTTATTGCCGATACATTCATAGGATTGTAAAGGTCTAAGTGGTGTGAAAGGTAGGAATAGAAATATCCGAAAGGACAATGCGAGGCAGATAGAAATATTTGTTGCAGAAGCTGCGCAAGAATGTCTGAATTCGACGGGAAAAAAATCTACAACGATGTTTACATTTCCATACGCGGTTGGGGACACGGGAAAGGGGGAGGATATGAAAATATTCATCCGGATACACCCCAAATATCCCTCTGAATCCACTGAGATTGGAGAGAGGTGCGGGGACAGTGTCTGAGACCTAATACACTCCTTCGTGGCTGTATAACCTCAGACAAAAGTGGGGAGAGGGTTGTGAAACAACCCTCTAAAGATAACGAGATAACCCGTGTAGGGGTGGCATTCAAACGCCCTCATTTCCAAAAGTCCTGTTACCCCTTCTTCCTATATTCGGTCGGGTCCAAACTTTTCTGCACCGCGAACCACTCTCGATCATGCTTCTTCGGCAAACTAACCATCCTTACTCTCCTACATACTTGCGTTGCGTACGGCCCAGAGATCTGTACAGGGTGTAAAAAGTAGAACGGCCACGGACTTCACGGATGAACCTGTCGATTTCTCCGGTCAGATAGGTTTGCAACCCTCTTTGTGATCGTAAAACGTTTCCCAGACCTAAAACGTGCAGCACTATAGCGTAATGTGTATCCGAGGACAACTACAGCCTTACCCTCGATACGAATCACGGAAGTACCTAGCCCTCTGGCTGAATCCCGAGGAACAGATGGCGGAGGATAAATCAGGATTGCTATCCGTCTAATCACGGCCAGTGCTTACCCCGCTTTCCCTTTCGGGATTATTTGATAATCCATTGCTGATTACGCTGTCTGAACTGAATATACCACCTTCCCGCTGTCGCCCGCAGCGCGCCTCTTTTTAAGGCCACATCTTTTAAAGACGTAGCAATACTTTCATTCGACCTTCGTGGTTTCCTTTGAGACGTTCGTTCGTACATTCCTTAACTCTGTTTTCGTGTTTCACTCCCTCCGCCTACACCTTCGTTTCCTCGCGTTTCTCGTCCCCAACTTCTGTCCCGTTGAAGACGGACGCCCATTCGCCTCTTCTTTCCTCGGGTATCGTAGCGTAGATTGAAATCGTGGGCCATCCGCTCCGTTACGCTCGGAGGACGATCCGATCGAGCTCGATCGATGCCACGGACGGGGGACTGATTAGATTAAGCCCAGGGGCGTGGGCGTAAGGCGAATAAATCTCGAAGCCGTTGTTTTTAAAGCGGCGGACGCGTTTCTTTTTATAGAAAGCCGTGTTTTCGTGAGCGCCGTTCCGCGGGATACCTTGTTCCGGGGGATTTATTTAACGCGGTGTCTTCTTTCGGTTCGGAGACCCCTACCGCTTTTTTTTTCTGGACGCCGACTCTCGAAACGCAGGGGAAATAAATTGAAACGAATGTGGGCTTTCGGGCTCGGGGTGAGCTCGGCGATAGAAATATGAATTTTTAGATGAGAGGATATAGAAAATCCTTCACTGATAAATAAGAAATGGTCACGGGCGAATTTCGTATTAAGGTGCCAACTATTTCCAGGGCAAAGAAAGGTTATAGTTGCTTTCAACAGTTTCTCAATTCTCAACATTCCGATATACCCACTATCAACCCACTTGGGGTGGAACAAACGTTTCAAAGTGGCCTGATTGATTGGAAGATTACAGTCCCCGAATACTTGGTAATCACGACAAGCATCAGCGAACAAATGCCCCTGTTGCTGGCTTTAATTTCAGCTGAATAGGAGGGATTCTCAAGGCTTATCGAACGTCCCATAGAGGAGAGGAAGATTTTTTGCGGGAATTAAGTGGCGCCACGGCGCTTGTTCGTGGGACCAGGTCCCGGGAAGAGGAACGGCCGAATTTGCATTCGACCCTCTTCTTCGTGGAAACGGGCGTTAAGGACGCAACGGCGTAGAAACGATGCAAAGAAAGAACATAATAGAAGTATCGGGTTCCATTAAAAAGGAGGACATCCAACGATACCGATCCCGTAACTCGAGCGGCTACTATAAAAGAAACGTCGATGCAGGCTTCTTATGCAACGAAAGTACAGCAGGAGAGGAGGAAGACCTAAATCTAAGAAGAAACCATTACAACCCAACTACCCTAATACTAATCTACTCCCACGAGTACGAAAGACCCAAAAACCTTTTCCATTAGCCGCAGCCATTACTCGAGCTTCGAGGTGAGCGGTGAATCCGAGCTTCGCAAACGAGGGACCGCGAGGCCGAAGTCCATTGCATCTAGGCCGCAAGATGGGCGAACGAACTGAAGGAACGGCGTGGCGCGCTGAGAAACAATAAGTACACGGGGCCACGGAAGAGAGGATCGTGGAAAGGGCGAGAAGAAGAAGCAGCCGAGGGCGGCGGTCATGCGTGAAGCAACCACCGCCCTCGAGCCAGATTTATTGCGGATTCTCCTTCTTTTCGAATCCTAATACAGATGGGCAGCATTACCGATGCGCGGCTGTCGCGTCGCTCGAGGAGCGTGCGAGAGAATCCGAGCTGTTCCCGGGCTTTGACGCTTCGTTGGCTTCGCCATTCGCGGCCAATGCATCGCCGACCGCAGAAACCGCCTCCCCCAGCGGCCAACGTTTCGCCTTTTTCTTCCCTTTCCTCCCTTTCTTCCCTTTCTTCGGCGTGCTCGTTCGTTTCGCCGGCTGAAATTCACGTTCGGGGAACCGTGGACGGGAAACGACCGTGCCAGACCGTTCTTAACACCTTCAACCGATTTCGCCTCGATTCCCTTGGATTTCAGAGGTGCGCTGCGTCGTTGGGGGCGAGTTTTCACGTGGCATTGAGTTGCTGCTCTGTGGAGGATATTTGTAAGGGCCCGGGGAACAGAGAGCGAAATTTTATCGCGCATGTAGAGGATGGTGGACTTTTTCGTTACGCGCCAAGATTCGAAAGGATTAACGGCTCGGTTAAGGGCACGTTTCATGTATCGACGAGGCGACGAGTACACTCGGCGATAGTATCGGTAAATGTCGTTTCTTTCCCAGGTAGCCAATTGGACGGGAGCCAGGCAGCTTATCCACTTTCTTCATCTATGTAAGTAATTATATAGAGTTACGTAAGATACATGTAGTGCCTCGACGAACGTGCAGCATTTTACGTAGAAATCCTCTCCGCCTCTATTTCAAACCCATCGAAGATAACTTCGCAATAACTCGTCAGATTTAAAAGTAGCTTGAAATGTTATCCATGAGTCATCAAGTGGAATGAAAGGTGAAAGCCGATGATTTCCCTAAATTTTTATTATTCCTTCCAGTGTAGCACTCGCTTAACTGTCACTTCGCCGTTACGTTTGCCACGGAAATAGAGCGATCGTGTGATCCCCGATGCTTGTCGCCGGGCGTGCGACCGCGGACAAGCTTCCCGTCGGAAACAATATCGTAAATACCCCATTAAGGCGACGTACCTCACTCCCCACTCGTGGAATCCATTCGTTTTATACCCGCCGATACTTTCGCGGCGGAGATTACAGCATCGTTTACCGATAACAGTAACTATTCGTCCCGATTGGATCCTCGCTTCGGTACAAGGCCACTTCCCCGAGAGGGGCGCGAGTGTCTGCCGTGGAAAGACAGGGACCAGGGTTTTAATGGCACAGGCGGCGATGACCGAAAGAGAGCTCCGAGTTTTACGGGCGGCGAAGCTTCGCAAGCTCTGCATAACCGAAACCGTGGGACCGTACAACCTGCAGTCTTTATTCTCGAGTGTCATTTATCTGAACTTCTCTCTCAGCCGTTCCAGACAAGCGGGCCTTGTAGTTGATACGTTTCCATAACGCGAATGAATTCCGATCCTTTACCCAAATGCTAACTCTTAGCATCCGAAACGGATGTATGAACTCGGAGGACTGGGGAGTCTCGTCAGAGTGGCCGACGATGCGCTATCTTTAGTGCAATGAATGCTCGGCCACGAGAAACGTTCCCTGTCCGATCATGCTCTTCGGAGACAGCTTTAACAAGTTTGCAGGCATAAGATACAAGCCCCGGCAGATCGGTTAAACCGACAAAGGCGAGAACCCCTAAGAGCACTGGCCTATTCTTCAGGCAGTCTCGCGGGAGTGCATAGCGCTGGAGGAGTTATCTTTGTCTAATCGAGAGCCAATACTTGAGGGAGTGAATCTGGAGTGTGGCAATTTACCAAATCAGCCGCAAATTGAAGGAATATCAAGCCGAGGGATAAAGTCACGTCCCTGGCAACAATATTCTTCGTAATCGATTGTAAAGAACGTAACTAGCGTGCAGGTGATAGCGACGAGACCAACCAGCCGTTATTAGATTAAACTACTCTTCCATCGCGGCCTGACGAGACAGTGTACGGAAATATTGCTTCGATAATCGTGCTGATAAGTGCTCCATCGATCCTAGACGGTCCGCCAAACACTGCCACCAAAGGAGAGCAAACGCTGGTGGTCTAGAACCTTTCAACGAGCCTGGCGGAGTATCTTAATTGCTAGCGGGCGGAAATGCCGCGCAGCCGAGATCGCGAAACACGACTGGCGGCGTTGGAAATTCGTTTGGCCCCCGGAGAAAGCATTAATTTCGCCAGGAACAGAATAGCAGCCGAGTCTGCGTCGGTTTTCTTCTTCCCCTTCCGCCCATCGCCGTCGTCGCCGTCGCCTGGTTACGCACCATGCACGACGGCGCGAGATAAGAAGTTGGCGAATTATTCAAAGTTAATGCCAGCGTAAACGCCGCAACTTTTGGTTGTTATTGCGACTGTGCAGGCCACCGGGAGGCGGAAAAGGCTCGGACGGTTCGAGTGCAACGCGCGCCGGAAACCATCATGAAAATTATGAAACAGAGCGGGAGTTTAATGGAGGACGCTGATGGAACTTCGGTCGTTCCGCGGTACAAGTGTTTAACGAGCTCGCCCAGTGGTAATTGTACTAAGTAATTCGAAAAACACCAGCGATAACGCCTCGGGTCGCCGTTAAGAGTTTTCTGTAAACGTTGATTTCGATACAACTTTGACATTTAATCGACCCGATTTAAGATGTCCGTGAGAAAATGCTCTCCGGCTAGAAGATTCTCCATTAATTCTATAATTTTATTCTGGCGTCTATCGAGCTATTTGGCGAGTAAGGGCAAATTCGCTGGCAGGGGTGAAAGCTTGAAAAGGGGCGACGAATCGCTGACACTTCTCGCGGACCGGCCGAAGATCGAGCAGGGAAAATAATTCAGGAGATTTCCTGCGTCGCGTGCCGGTGGCAGCGGCTCAATATGGCGCGCGAGCGCGATATAAATCACGGCGGAGCTCTCTGAGTCCCAGCAGAAACGGCAGAAACGGCGAAATGGGCTGTGTTTTAACTGAGCAAATAACCGGCGATGCTGCGCCCGGCTCGTTATAGCTAGAGAAAGGCCGCGAACGGCCGCTCGTTTGCGAAAATGCTCGGATACTCTCGAGACGGACAATCATATTCCCCTCCCCCCCCCCCCTCGTCAGCATTTTCTTTTTTCCCCTCCGCGATTCCACGCTTTCGTGGTCGCCGCCACTCGAACCATTCGCTTTCTGAAACATCGCCCGAAGTCACTTTGCTGGATGGAAGAAAAATCCTCCGCGGATCAAGATAATTCGTTTAATGCACTAAAACGTCCCCCTCCCCCTCTTCTCGGTCGTGGGTAACTAAACCCACTGGACACTTTTCTGGAGATGTCAGAAATCGTTTCGCCTTCCTTTTCTATTTCGGATTTGGAAATAGAAGGCGGCGCTGGTTCTTGAGAAAAGTGAGCAGTATTTTAGTCGATCCTCCGATGGAAAGGTTGTAGTTTATGTACGTGGAAAAAGTTCAGGGAAGGATCTATACGGCCGGCGGGACGATTAGGTCACGATCCACTTTCAAAACTGCGGACTATTAGTAAAGCGATTTACCGATCCAATCAGAATATCCATCACACGGCTCGGGGATTATAATATAATTTCGATCCATCAGGTAGATAATATCGACGGGAAGTTGCTCCGCGGCTGATCAGTGATTCGATATTTCTTGCATGAAACGGCCTCGAACCGTTGGTAGGGAACTTCTATCCTCGAATTTATGTCGCCGAGCAGGATCGAAATTAAAGCTCGCTTCCGTAAGCAAATCGCGAGCGATCATTCCCACGCTGAGTTCGTGATTCAATTTTTTTCGAAACGATCATCCCCTTCTGCATATCTTTCCAATTTCCGCGGGATCGTTCTCGAAATTATGAGAACTGTGTCAGAAAGAAAGGAACTAAACGGAGGGTCGACTTACATCCGATTATCATAAAAAAATAATTCATGAAACCAGGGTTGTTCGTCAACTTTTACAAGCACAGGCAAATAAATTCCAAGTGCAAGCTTCGTTGTTTCGTGAGCTACGCGTCTTATGAATTATTCAAGGTTCCCGCAACAAAATTGCAACTAAACGTACACCAGCGGTTTCGTGGGGCACGGCAGGCGAAAAAGAGAAGGGCGTTGGGAATAAAGTAAGTACGCGGTGAACAAAATCTTTATCTGCGAACTAGCTTGTAGGAAAGTAATTTCGCGTGGGCAGCGGGGTGCTCGACCCTGATTACGATACAAGCATAACACCGTACTTACATGAATGGCTCGCACGGTGAAACGACTGTCGGGTAGGCGTTCGAATCGATAAGTCGATCTGAATATACATACATACCCAGCAAACGTGTAATACACCCCGCGCGAGTAACCGGCCGTGAGCGCTCAACTATTTTAAAATCCGTTAATTTTACGCTCCAAATATCCGTCTGCCCATGTCGGTCTACACCAATTTATGCGCGAGCTCGTCAATACAGAAAAGCTTGTAGAAATTCATCATCAACACGCCGCAAAATCCCCTAAAAAATGTTCCGACGATTCGAACATGCATTTTCGAGTCTCGACGACGAAACGTGGAACATTTATTTAAGTGAAGTGACGTTTTAATTAAATTCAAAATACAATGTATATATTCTGTGCCACCCGTTGGAAGAATGTTTATTCTTCTTTTTTTCCCGGCTACTAAATTATTTAGAATGTTTCGGGTGTTCCTACGGAGGAAGTAGGTACATCGTCCACGAGATACTGTCGCGTTCGCGAGAGGAGGAACGCGAGCGAACGTTTTTAATTAAATGCTATTTAACCGTCCACTTTTCGTCGCCACACTGCCCGGATTCAATGAACTTTCGTATACACTACGGAACCTTTGCTAGGACGATTATAAATGAGGACAGGGAGAATAGAGCGGGGGGTGTACGTGCAGGTTGTGCAAATGTCACGAGTTCACGGAAATGAAGAACTCGTGTCGTCGTTCGAACGAAAATAAACCCTGCGGGCTATAAATGGCTAACATTAAAACGGGAAACAGATCTTGAAGGGCGCCCTTAGTTGCTCATGCGTTGTTTATTTCCAGAAATTTGATAGTCTATTGTACAGGCACGAGATTCCTCCATCATGTGAAACAGTAATTTCCCTGGAAAACTGTGGCACTTCCATTGTCCGACCGTCGTTTACCACAATCTTCCCCATTCAGTAGCGTTCAGAACGAAAAGGATCCGGCGGTGCAAGCTTCCACGACGTAGAAACGAGGAAAGCTCGTTTGCTTGAACCCTGCTCCGCATCCCAACGCTTCAGAAGACAAAGCAGGATAAAACGTTCTCCTTGCAAACACGCCTGCGGTCAATCCTTTAAAACGGACGTGCAGAAACGTTCCACGGTCGCTACGACTGTTTCTCGATATTCTCGAAATTCCAGACTCTTATATTATCCGCCGTCACTGGCGGGGGGGGGGGGGGGGAGGGGAGCGTGCGAACGAAATTAAATCCCCGTTTCCTTGCCAGGTGGTGAAACGTAGCCTGCCGTTAATCGAATGACAGATTCTCGATTGCTCGATATTTTTTAATGAATCCAATCGGGATTCGCCTAGCAGCAGCGCGCGCTCCTGCCCCTGCAGATTGGATGGCGATTTCTGGCGTTTGATGAGACCTTATAAGTGACCATTATTCACCGTTTCGCTGATGGGGCATTCGCTGGGTATCGATAGTCTCTGTTAATTTAACAGAATGTTAACACCTCGCTTGCGACATCCAGCAGAAAGAAATGAGCGCGCGCAGATTAGAAGGCCAGCGACGAGAAAATAACTAGAGGACAACAACATAGGTAGAAGATATATTAAAGCTCGTTAAGGAATGATCAAAATTCTTCGACAAGGGAACGAAACTAATGACACCCCTTAGTTTTCTCCTCGCTCGACGAACAAGATAAATCACTCGTTTTATATGCAAATCCAGCTTCTTTACATTACAGCCGGCCTGTGTAAGCGTAATGACACGTGTAACCGAGCAGGGAAAAGCATTCGACTCGAGACTCTTTCGTTGTACTCGATCGGACGAATCAAGAGCGGGTCCGCGGCACTTTGCATAATGTGTATTTTATGCGAGCACGGCGCACGTTCAATCGGACACAAACATTTGGGATGGAGACGATAACGATGGAGAGGGTACGAGGATTCCCGTGGATGCATTATCATTGCTACACTGGATCCAGTCACGTGATCGGTGAAAAAATTACACGCGAATCCCCGGCGAGAATCGCGGGGAGGGGGGGGGGAAGATGTTCAATAACGAGGAGGGGCCCGCGGTAGTAAAGCGTGACGACAGAAAGATATCCTGTTCAGACGTGGCGAGCCGCGTCGTGAGAAACAGGGACAGAGGACGAGCGGAAGAGGTGAGGAGAAAGAGCCACGAGCCAGGAGCCGGGTATAAAAGAGCGGAGGCAGACGCACGAGCAGACGGACAGATAAAGATGGGATCGGGAAGATAGAGAAGGGCGGAGGGGTGGAATGAAGCGAAAAGTGGAAGAGGGAAGCGGATCCGTGGCGCCAGAGCGGCGGCCGCGTCCTCGTGCGCCGTCGGCGAAACGCGACGACCGAAAACCAAAGGTGCATTAAACTTTGGCAAGCGTACCCAGGGTAACGCCGCTTGCGTCGCCCACCCTCTACCTCTGCTGCAAGACGACGCAGAGTCTCTCCACGTGAACACGAACCACGACCATCTCGTACGCAGTCAGACACCGGCGCACGAGCCGCTCTTCTGGGGGCTGTGACCCTACTCCAACAGCTCGCGCGAACGATCTTACCCCCTTGGCGATCGTTCCTCCGATACGCCACGCCAAGTAATTCCGCGGTCGCTCGCTTCTTCACCTTCGCCAAGGACGCCTGCGTCCCATTCGCTTCCGACTGACCGAACAGATTAAACGGGTCGCCGGTTTTTTGGCCCTCGAAGCCTTCAGTGGGCAGGGAGCGCGGCTTTGATTGCTCATCGAAGGCTTGTGCTTTTTGCCACGAAGGAGCCTTAACCGGAGGATTAAGAGGGATGGATTGGAGGAGCCCTTGATGAAGTTAGTGTAGCAGAGGCTGCTAGCGATTTCCTGATAGTTGTAGCTTGGGCCGTTGAGTGTTTCTTAATTACTTCCCTCCGAGAGGTCTTAATTGTCTACTTTATGTCCAACGTGAATCTATCCTGTAAAGGACCACTTCTAATTCAAACATCGCTTTCTACTTTCCAAGTCCACGTACCTATAGGTACGTCGATGTAACCAGCCGCGAACTTTCGAGGCTAGTAATTTTCAAGCCGGCGTTCGCTCCTGGTCGTCGTCTACGTTGTAACAACCCAGGTCGTATTTACGACTGCTCGCCGATTTACTTGGCGAAAGCGCTTTGTAGAAGCCCCACGCGATGTGTAACGTCGACTCGGCCGAGTGGGCGAGGTACTCGTGTCGGGGATACCACGAATACCCGCGTACTCGACGGCACGAACATTCGCCGGCTATGTCGGGGCGAGTCGAGGTACGCGTGAACATCGATTCCTGATCGTTTCGGTGCCAGACACCAGAAGGTCCTGTCACGTGATCGTATATTGCACGGAAGGAGGCGGGCGAGAGAGGACAGGGTGATTTCCATCGTTCTTGATAGGCGTTCGTAACTCGGCTGAGTGCTCCACGAGATATCAGATATTGGAATTTCAACGATTCCTTCTATTTTAATCCTTGTTACCACACGCTCGACGAATTGGATGCTTTTAGATTGGCAATTAATGGCTCCGCACGGGCGCCATTCGAAGAGGGGGTGTGTATTTCGGGTTTGAAATTCGAGTGGGGCGCTTCGGAAGAATTCAATTGGTATACATCGGGGAATTATTTATCTACCGAGGCAAAGAAACTGTATATACCTTGCACCAACAAAGTAGATGAATAGAGACGAAAGCGATTCGGGCCGCAATCGCATCCACTTAACCCGATTCAATTTCCATTGCGTGAAATAATGCATAGCGCCTGAACCGCTGCACCGGACCGTAATGCATCGTGTTGTTAACCCTTATAGAGGTCAGCGCTAGACCCGAGCAGATCTATGGCACTCGAGGGACGTTTACTTACAGTCCGAACGAAAACGGGCATCCCCTCGGAGATTGAAGTTTGTAATACCCGATTCCGGAAGATCTGCATAACGACCTTTCATTTCACGTTGGGGGATTAGCCGTGTAGAATGATTAGCCTTGACTATGAACACACCTGTCCGACCATCAACATCCATTCCCCCAGACTGCCATACGGAAACTTGTATCGAGTTCAGTTCAGCAACTAGAACAAACACTAGGCACTCGCTCTTGCTTAGTCGACTTCCTGTACAATTTACCCATCTACATAGGTCACCGATCAACCATTTCATCGCAGAGAATTCAAAAACCTTGATGAAGCCCCAATTCTCCGTAGTCACCCGAAAGGTCCGTCCACCTCTAGGATCAAGCCAACAATCCACAAGAACCAAAGTTCCAAAGCTACGTAGCCCAGATCCGCCCATTGTCATTGCACGACACGATACGTTCGCCCAGGCGGAACCGCCCGTGCGAAACCATCCCCTCCGGGCAAGATAATTACGTGCAATCTTGCAAGTTCGACTGGATATCCATCCAGTCCCATCATCCTCGAGGAACACGTCGTTCTCACGGCGGTACGTAAGTTTCCGCGGCGGGGCACGAAAGCCAAGGCTCCGAGAGAGGGGCGGCATTATGGTGTCCGAGTACTGTCAGTCGCACCTTCCGGCTGCACGCGATTCGATGACGTTTACAATTTCCGGCAGACGTCGTGCGCCTCGGCGTGTCGATCCACCCCGTTTCATCCCCCCCGGCCCACCCGCGGCAATCGGTTGCGCAACACGTCCCGGGTAAACGGGGTTCCCTACGCAATCGTGCCGTAATAATCCGGAATGCCGAATTGACAGAAGACGTCGGTTACCGTGTACGTGCTCGTTCCCATCGACGTTGCCGTTAGCGTGACGAGGAGAAACGCTCCCCAAGCACCCCATGAATCTCTGGAATTTCGAGGCTGACCTTTCACACTCTTCCCTGGAGGGTCCGTTAAGAAACCGGCTTTAGGTGGGGGTAAGTTGCTGTTCTGTCGGAACGCAGTGGTTATGTTTGAGAGTGCGTGGTTCTCGTGCAAGTTCAGTTCCCTAAGACTCTAGATGCATGAGATCTCGATTAAATCTCAGGGTGAGAAAAATCGATGGTGGATAATTAGGTAACGAGCATTAGACGCGAGCAGAGGTGGTAAGAAGTGTCAGGCGCATGTAGACACGATGAAAGAAGTCTTAAGGCACGCGCAGACACGACGCAAGCGGTCTGCAAGCTTAGAAGCGAAGGTGCGGGGTAGAAGAAACGGTGAGGCGAGTTCCGCGCCGCGCCGTGGCGGTCGCTTCTTTCATCCGCGCTCGGGACTGTGGGCAAAGAAGTGTGAACATGTTCTAGAAAAAGGGGTACGAGACTGCAGACGTCACCAAGGACGACTAGCAAGGCCGTCTACGTGTGCGAGAAAAAAAGTGACCCAGTTAGAGGCGACCTCGACGGAAAAAACGACGAGGGCAACTCGAGCCTACGGCTGTTTATTTTTTCAGCGATGTCCCATGACCCTTTGGAAAAAAGTGTGTGCACCTGCGTTCAGAACAAGGACGTACGAATCCCCTCGAGCCGTGTAAGGATGGACGAGGTCTCGGCCGCGAGCAACGAGGGCGAGCAAAGTCGCCACACTGGGCCGGATTTAAAATTTGCCGCCATTGGGTCTTTTTTTACGATATCAGAATGAAATTTACGCCAAAGAATAGGGAAAAATTATTCCTTTCTATTGATGTATAATTTAATAGTTTTTATATTTATTTATTTATTTTTTAATTTTTTTAACTTACTTGTGATAAAAAATTTAATTCTGTTTACTTCGTACCTTATTTAATGCCTTTTACAGTGGTTTAAGCCAAATGTTTGCGAAACTTTTCGTTTCCAAGTTATAAGGAAAATTCGAATAATAAAGGAAAGTTGCAACAAATCGGTTTGTTTAACCCTCGGTTGTCACACCTACTTTTTCGAACGTCGTTGTCACACTGGGTCAATCTGACCCTGTCAATTTTCAATCAGTTGTTATTTAAAAACTATTTGTTCAATTAAGTCTAAAAAATTCTGAGATAATGTTTGAACATTGTAGAATATATGCCCATCGTTGAAACTTGACATTTAAAGTAGCATCATGTATAAAAAAAAGTTTGAAGCAATAAGAGTTTCGACAAAAAGGTTTTTTGCTTAAAAAAACGCAGTGTCAATTTGACCCAGTGTGACAACCGAGGGTTAAATTAAAGACCAGACTTTTGCGATAAATATCCTCTTTTCTTAGTAACTAATATAAACAATCCATTAAAAAATATTTTTATCTCCCAAACGCCAAAAAGTTCCACTTGCGGACCAATTGCAAAATTTTCAGCACACTCGCCTCTAAATAATCTCGCAACGATCATTTCTCCCCTCGCCCCACTGCTCAAATTATTAATGTTTAAAGTTATCAGCGGAGTTGTTTCCGCTGCGATGACCGAAGGGTGAGCCGAGGCTCGAGCATCGAGCAAAAAAGTGAGAACATGTAGCATCAGAAAAAAGGGGGACAGGGCCTTAGACGGGTTCAAGGAGGGCAAGCTGTAGGCGTGTGCAACAAGGACGAACGAAGTCGAACATACGCGCCGAAAAAGCTGACCGCGTTACAGGGGCTCGGAGGAAGACGGGGCAAGCTGGCGGTCTGTTTTCGTCGGTGCTCTCTGATCAGAGGCAAAAAAGGTGCGAACAAGTAGCTGCTGGAAAGAACGGGGCAAGACGGACGAAGACGTGTGTTCGAGCGAGAAAGTCCAAGTTGTACGTGAAGAAGATAATACATAGGAACGTGCCGAGGCTCGAGTCGCGGTGGGTTACTGAAAAACAGTATGGATAACACTAGTTTACAGCCATTTTGTGCAGCAGATGCCACTATTTTTTTCTCGTGTAAAATGGCCCACTGAATTCGAAAATAAGGTCTAAAAAAATTTCAGTGGATACGTTTTAGAGATATCGACAGGTGAATTTGTTACCTGTCTGTCAAAAAGGTGGTCCCACATAATTGCGAATATGTCGTGTTGCGAATGATCGATATGGTCGAAAACAAAATTATCAAATCTGTTGAGTAGTTCGGGTGAAATCGATGGAAATATGTGAAAAAGATCATTTTTTTCGACCGAAATTGAGATCGACAATTCATTTAATCATCGGGGAAAAATCAGGAGTCGCAAAAATGGGCTCCGTTTCGCATTTCTTACGTTGAGCCTGCACTTTCACGAAGAAAACAAGGTGTTACTGACGAATATCTATGGATAAACACCAAAGTTAGAGAGAATTGTATGAAAACACTAAAATTTCATTTATTCTTGGTTTTTGTGTTTTTTCTATTTTATCGTGTTATTTCAATTTTTATTCATTCTGTATATTTTTTCAAGTATTTTGTTAATAGGTATATGAGTGTTTCAGAAATAGTTCTGGCTTTTTTGTCTTTTGTCCGTTTCCATAGAAATTTTTTTGGACCTTATTTTCGGAATCAGCCGTCTATTTTACATAAAAAAAAGATAGTGGCACCTGTTGCACAATTTTTTTTATTTATTTTGTAAACTAGTTTAATTAGTTATGAATGAAGGGTGTATTTAAATAGTTGTATAAAGTGGCTGCTAGTAATTAATTCTGCAAGTACCGCGTTGCTTCCGTTCCCTTACCCCTACCACGTTCTATCAAATGACCAAGTTACACTAACAGCTTCAAAGCTCCAATGATCTTTGCAGAAACACAGAATTACCCAGAATTACATGCCATCGAGGAGCGAATGCGTAACATCGATGTTCCATGGTACCACAAGTGCTCCTCGCCGAGACGCAGCAACTTTATCCAATCCGACGACCATACGGATCGGCCGAGATGCAATTAACAGAAGATGATAGCCGTCAGGCGCACAGAGGGGATCCCCTGTCGCGGTATGCGTATCGGGGGCTCGATCGATGAATCATTAATGTACAGGGCGCGTGTTCGATTGTCGCAGACAAGACCTTTGTTCGTTGCTTAATTGATAATCCTCATTCGACGGCAGCCAAGTCGACCAAAGTGAGCCTTGCTGCGCGACGCACGCCAGTCCCGACAGGCACTCGCTGCACGATCAGCCTCCGATCAAGCTAAATGGGAGTCGCGCGTCACAGTGTGTTGCTTTCCGTGCGAGGTTATACGATATCATGTCCCGGTGTAACGTGTCCCGTCGCTGGCTATGACTTGTATCCCCCATGATCGACGGGTACGCGGGCGTTTATCTGCTTCGCGGGGCAGATACGATCGTTTCAATTGTTACACGACCGATTGAACGCCGCGTGGTAACGAAGACGGACTGTCCCGTTTGTAATACCACCCCCCGTTCGAATGTTTCGATGCACAAGAAGCTGCAGAGTTGACGTAAATTCTTGGAACGAAGAATGATGTGAACATCCACTGATAGAGGGTTGATGGTATTCTTGGAAGACTGTTGCGACTGAAATTCTCATCCCTCTCGATATGTCCCCTCGTTAGTTCGGCTTCAACGGGGTACACCTGGCAAATTTTCCGACAACGTTTCAGCGCGAGGGAGCGCCCCGTCTCGCGCCAATTGTGCTCGTTAATCCTGGCAGGAGAGGTAAGAGAGGTAGGAGAGACAAGGAAGGCAAGGTGACGCTGCATCCCCCGATTTCTCATCGAATCGGTCGTCCCAGTTTCAGCGTCTGAAACCTAATTGCGTCCCTCTCTG
This sequence comes from Andrena dorsata, assembly GCA_929108735.1. NCBI lineage: Eukaryota > Metazoa > Arthropoda > Insecta > Hymenoptera > Andrenidae > Andrena > Andrena dorsata. The sequence goes on along the minus strand of OV815489.1, from coordinate 36,870,719 downwards.
TTCCCCGTGGTCCCGGACGCAAACATTCGCCTCTCCCCGGCCCGGCCATGTCCCCTCTCCTCTTTCCTCTCCGTTTCCCGCCGTTCCGACGACGTAATACCGTCGGGGGACAGACACCGTGGCGCCGTGGCTCGGCTATATGGCCGTCGTTCATGGCGGGTGCGGTTCTATAAACGCTTGCTCCCGAGGAGTCGTCCTCGAGGAAACACGCGCAGTATTCTTCACCCCCACGACCCCTACGATAATCTCGTCGATACTCGTGACCATCCGTCTCGTGGGCCATCCCCTCCTCTTTCTCGGCAAGGAGAATGCTGACTCTCGGAGGACGGTTCCTTCGCGAAGGGCGAGCAGGGGTGAGCGTAATTTCTGCGAATCGATGCCTTGGTTTACGGAGTGGACACGGGCTCGTAAATATCGGCGAATTTACAGTTAGCCGCGTGCAAGGGAGCGGCAGGATCCGCGACGATGTGGAAATAAAATCAGGGAAAATACGAGCCTGGACAGAGCGACAAATTGTAGGTTGCATTTGGGGCATCGAGATTCTGGAATTTGTCTTCTGTCCCTCCTACTACGTAAACGGAATGCTCCTTGCATTCTGAAGAGTATGCGTCGCGTCGCGTTAACGCTAGTCGTAGACGCGACGTGTGTAAGGTATGTAGTTCTCGAAGCACTTTAGGCGGCAGTGGTACATAGATTACAAGCCCACTTGGCTCGGGACTATTTACGTCGTAGCCAGAGTGTTGTGTGAACAGAGAAAGCTCAGAAATCTCAGAAGCCACGGCAGTTTACCTCAAACTAAAGTCCATTCAACTCTATGGTTCTCCTGTAGCGATCCGGCGCGGTCTAACGTCGCCCCTCCTCCCCCGAGTGTCTCTCAGAATGCAGCTAGGATCGGAAGGAAAGAAAGGGGTGGCTAAGCAGCGTCGCGTTCTGGAGGAAACCAGGAATTATTCCCCAAGATTAATGGCGCGGATCGCACGATGTTCATGAGTACAAGGCGGAATTTCGAGGCGAGAAGAGGACAAGGCTGCTTCGAAAGACGAGGCGGGGCCGCTCGGATAGGCATCGGCGAGCTGCGCCCCCGTGCTCATTTGAATAAGGCGGCAGTTAGTTGTGTTTACGGTGTACACCGGCTGACAAACGATTACAAATTGTCCCCGTGACAAATCGCCGGGCATTACTCGCGCACTTTTGGCGCGGCTGGCTACCGCCCGACTCCGCGCCACCCACGCGGGAGGGAACTAGGAACGCGGAACCGACGCGTCCGATCCTTCAACGGGGATACAAAGTGGTGCTGCGTGAACATCCTGTTCCTGCCCGGCCTGCACCCCCGCGCCGCGTCCTTGGGACGTGATCTAGGCGGCGTTTTGTCTTGATTCGTGAAGATGACGGCCTGGGATTGAGCTTAGTTCGAGAACCTCACTTCTTCGCCGTTTCCTAGATCGAGGACTTGTATGTACTTTGTACGTGTAAGGGATTTTTCATTCAGCTCTTATTTATGATTAGTGGACTTGCGTGAATATGGAAATGTGTTAAATTGATGGCAGCATTAGCCATCGCTAGGTCATATGTCGCGATGTCGCAGCCCGATGTCAATGATAAAGTAGTGGAAGCGTTAACGCTGTGAGTGGCGCAGTAAGCAGGCAAAGTGCCTACTGATTAATAAAACGTAATCAAGCATACATACAATCGAGAATCTGGATAATTCACGTCCACATAATGTTTGCATTACGTGCACCTATGATTACGTGAATTGGGTAACGCTTTCGCGTACAAACATGTCCTCGACCTGGTAGTGATATTATCTTGCACATTCGCTCTATTTCGCTTTAATATTTCATCGTCTTTTGGATGATGGGGTTAGCTGGTTCTACCGACATCGTTAACGAAGCTGGTGATACATTTTTTAAGTAAATTCCGTCGGAAATGAGGGAAAGTAAACATCACGATCCTGCAATGAATCGCAGATAAAGCTGGTGTCCTCGGGGTCTTGAAAACTTTTTAGTGATCCCATCGATCACTTCGCGAGAGTCGTTCTCCATGCTGAGAATGTCTATGAAGACACGTCTTAGACCTCGATACAAATATATCGGACATTTTCGGAATATTTATGAAAGTTCACAAAGCACTAGGTATATCAATCTTCCTTCCACTCTTTCCACGTCCCCCGCTCTTTTGCATTCCAGCGCAGAGCGCAATATCATTTATCTTCCATTAACATCGTGGATCCACGGTAAGGTAGACAAATTCTCGTGCCTCGATCCACCCGTTGGATCCTCCTTTTTACATTCCGCCACGAGCATGATAGATACATCGCGATACGGGGACGCCGGTATTGATGTAACCAGCATTACTCGTGGCTGCTTCTCGTGTTGTCGAGTGGCGTTCATCGCCTGTGCAACGCGGAGAAAGACGCGATACGGGGCTGGTCCCCGGCGAAAGTTCCGAACCAGTCCGAATCAGCACGATCTCTTACATCCCCCGAAATGAAAGTACCTAAGTTAGGTGAGCAGGGGCTCACTCGTTATTCCTCTACTACAATGGTTTATTCGCATCTTGTTATACAAGTGCCCCTATCGAACGGAAAAGCAGAATAAAAAGGGTTTTCAGTAATTCGATTTCACAAAGCGAGAACAAGTGTGAGATTTCGAGATCCGTCCAATGAAACCTTTCAAACACCATCAGTCTCCGCTGAAATCCTTCTCCTTCCCATCCGGCTGGAAACAACAACCCCAAACGGGCACGTCGAGCCCGCGAATCGCCCGATTCACGATTCCACCGAAAACTATAGCCCATTAATCGATTCCACGGGGCAGCTGAGCCGTCGTGCATTCAGCTTCCCGACCCACATTCGCCAGATAATAGCGGCGTCGGCCGGCGAGTACGCAAAACTGGTCTTTTCAACGTCGAGGAATGGAACCACGTAATTTAGCATGATGTAGGAATGAGAGACAGAGGGAGAGAGAGAGAGAGAGAGAGAGAGACGGATAAAAAGGGAGCAGCAGGGAGATCGCGATATGCAACGGGCGAGACGCATGGTTATCGACCCTCTTGACGACGCTGCTGCTCTAGGCTAGAGGGGTAGCCGTTGTGGCGCCTAAAAGAGCGCTCGGACGCCGCTCACCCTCCCCTGGTGAAGGGTGCACAGGAGGAGAGGGGCGATGGCTTGGTTACATCATCTGATAGGCGTCGGAGCACAGGCAAAGTCGATGATGCCGCGTGTTCTTTAAAGCCATCGTCGGCCAGCTTCCATTATACCGCCGAGACGGCGTTGCCCGTGAAGAACCATCCGGTCAAGCTTTATGAAAACCATGAATACGGCTGTGAAGGGAATGGTGGTACGTGTCTTTTTTTTAACGCCCACGGTTTTCATACATATTTATGTGGGTCGAGCTCGGGGAGAAAGGGTTCCGAGCGCGGCACGCGAAGAGTTTCCGGATACAACGATCTTTTTTTTGCTTTTTTCTGGTGGTCTCTTTCCACGTGTGGCGAAAGGCTCTAACGAGTGGAACCGATTGATCGTGGTTAGCGGTGGGTTTTTAGAGAAAAGAAGGAGCTGCTTCTACTTCTTCGAGCGATGAGGAATGAGCCCTACTGAGTACGTTTAATTACTCGGGACTTGGAGTGTTTCTGAAAAATGTGTCCCCCAGGGCAATTGTGGATGACTACAAATGCTTGATGCGCGCCTCGGCTTATCCCCTGCCCCGTCTTCAACGATGTACGACCTTACGGAGGAAGCCGTGATTTACAGTTTGATTTAGGTAGGCAGTGGATTAAGCCCGCGTCTTTCAAGAGACCGTTTTGTCAGATTTATTGCATTATTTTCACGGGAGTTGAAAGAGAGAGAGAAAGGAAGTTGGCCAACGATCATTTCTCTCCTCTGGTTACCTGTTTCCGATGGAACGAAATTAGGACGAACTCGAGAGGGAGGGAATAAAAATGAAACGCGACGGGTTGCGAGTTTAGTCCATTTCACGTTGTCCGTTAATTACTTAACATATTTTCTGACCGAGAAACATTGCTGGTGGGTGTATTATGAAATCCTGAAAAATCTTTCAGGGAGAAAGAAATTCCTCTGCGGAAGAATTTTAATACAATTCAGGTATGCTCGAGCAAAATTGAAACTATAGAAGTACGTCGAATTTATTTTGCTTAAAATTCGAAAGAATTCGCTAAAATAATACATAGCATCAAAATTTTCTCACGTTACTTCGAAATAGACACTGTAGCATACATTTTGCATCTGTCTCCAAATTTTCAAAGCAATACCATTTCATCGATAAAACATTCAACAGGAGAACCCGATCATAACCACTTTTCAGTCGCAGAGGGAGCGCCGTTCTTAGGAAACATCCTCAAGTTAATTTTTCGCGTTGCATTCGAGACTCCGCCGGGCAGGCAGTTAAATCCGAACGTAAACCAAGCGGAAACGTCGCGAAAAGTTCGCGGAGCGTGTACACAGCTGTGCCACGGTCTCAAGAAGAACTACCGCGAACCGGATATCGTAAAAATTTCCACCAAGTTAATTTTCCTCCCGACGATTTCTCTCCAGCTTTTTGCGAAAGGGAAATTGGCTGAGTGACGTGCTCCCTCGCAATCTACCCTTTAATGGGTTTTCCATAAAAATTCTGCGTTTAATTCGATCGTCAATAAATACTTTAGCGTCCCAACGTTTGTTTTAGCGTCTGTTTTAAAGTCCCCTATATAGACCACTTCCGCTCGTTCGAGCTCCGTAATTTCAATTTGCGAATTCCCCCCCACCCCCCATGTGTTTCTTTGTCGCTAGGACGTTATTCGTTTCCGTTAAGGGGGTTATGGACTAGTGGATACGTAAAATGGTTGTATGGCCGGCGATGTAAAATGGTTAGTTTCTTTGACGCTAAATTACTAATTTAGCGTCAAAGAAACTAACCATTTTACGTACCATATTACTATTGGATACGTAAAATGGTTAGTTTCTTTGCTTCTTCTCCAAGTTAGTTTTTTCTCCAATACTATTACCAGGGAGTCGAGACCGAAGCAGAAACCGAAATTCAGACCGGTCACATTTCGGTCATGTAACCAGTAACCGGAACGAAAGAGGAGAGAAATTCTGACCGTAATAGCGAGAGATTGCAAAAGGGAACCGAAACTCCTGACCAATTGCATTTCGGTCGGGAATCAGGGACCGCGTTCTGAGACGAACGGGGACCGGTCGGTAGACCGGTCGCCACTTAATATATGGAGAGGTCCGCTGACTGGTTAGGGCTCCGGGTCGGTTTTGTTCGGGTGGGTTCGGTTCAGTTCGACCTAGCTGAATAGGCCGGGAAGGTATGTATGCTGTCCCTGTCGGTCTCATTGTTAGTCTCCCTCGTGACGCGATTTGTGAAAGCAGACTGTTGCAGTTATTTGTTAATACTCTGACACTCTACCGAGGCATTGTTGTATTTGAAACACAACATTAAGAAGATGCTCGTCATCTCCCATCGACTTTAATAGATGTAGTTAATGTTACGAGCCGAGGCTGAGGGCAATGAGAGTGGCGATTGCGAGGTCGAGGATTGGTTTTGTTTGTTTGAGTTTGTTAGTAGCGGACGAACCGGGGTCTGGTATTCCCGGGAGCCGCTATAAGGAGGTTGGAAGTCGTGGACGAACCGGGGTCTGGTATTCCCGGGAGCCACTAGGAAGGTAAGCTTCACGGACGAACCGGGGTCTGGTATCCCCGGGAGCCGTTAGGAAGGTGGAAATCGTGGACGAACCGGGGTCTGGTGTCCCCGGGAGCCACTAGGAAGGTTGAAGTCGTGGACGAACCGGGGTCTGGTATCCCCGGGAGCCACTAGGAATGTTAGTTTAGCCTCGTAACTTTATAATACGATACACCTTGAGCGGTAAAGGAATATCTATGTGGGTTTATCCCTAAGAGGAAATTCAGATAATGATTTAATTCAAATAAAAGAACTCTGAATTAGAAATAACTAATTATATTCTATAAACTCCGTCTTTTACAATTGTTATAGTGTTGTTTGTCGCGGTACCTAAGTCCACCTCTCGGTTTTGACGCACTGAGAAATGCGGGGGTCTCAAAGAGTTTAATAATAACAACACCTATCAGCAACTCTAAGTTCTGTCTGGTTTAAGTTGAAGTAATAAGCCTCTTTAGTCTATGCGTACTAGATTTGAAATGAGCCCGCGAGTGTGGATTCGTGGCCCTTTTTATACGGTGAAATTCGGCTAGAAAGTAGTGGGGACATGAGTGCCTTCATTGAATCTTTGGTTTTCGGGGAAAACTCGGTTGCATCACACCACTGCAGGAACCGGTGACCCCGTCGGGTCACGCGCATTCCGGACACCCGAAAGGGTTAAAAAGTCGAAGATAAGTCTGCGTACGTAACATTAATATAAAATAAATGATTGTTAAAATCGAATTAAAAATTTTATGTTTCGTCCTGATTGAAGTAATACGGGGTGCGAGAGGTATGGTAAACCGCCCGCAATAGTGCCGCGCGCGGCTCGCTTACCTGAAACGGGGCGTACCGCTGCCTTCGTAGACTACGAAGTTCGTACATACCATCCTACGAAAAACCTTATTTTGTAGACAGTAGGCTAGAGAAATGATCATACTTATTTAGAATTTAAAAACATATGATGTTGCAGGCAAAATTGGGAAAATAAGAATTTGCCTATATTTTTTGATGTTACAAAAATGAATTTCAAAAACTATTATGTGAATAGGTAAAATAATCTAAAATATAGCGTAGATTCAAAAAGCAATGTGCAAAAAGTAATTAATTCTCAACTGTGGTTCTGTAACAAATTCGGAACCATCAAAATATTAACATCTTTCATTTTGGTCAAAATTCATGATATCGACGTCAGAAAGTTATCGAGTGGGATGACCTTCCTGGTATGTTAGTCGAAAAATAAAAACACATAGTATTGTGTTTGTAATATTGAAAACATCATAAATGTTTGCAATTTCAATCATTATATCAATTGGTTAAAAAATTCCATTTCTTGTACAATATGCATAGGTGCATTATAAATGGTGAGAAATTTATTAACGTCAAGGCCAGGTTACTAACGCGATAAAAAATAATTAAAATAACCTAGTAAATAATTTTAGTCATGATTTGCGATTCGCAACGGGGATAGTAACAATTTGTTTCACAAATTTTAATCGAACGTATTTCTATTTTCTTCCTATTTCTCATGAGGTGATGAATTCTAGTTGCCCACATTTCTATCTCTCCCGACTTTGTGTCAACCGTGTTGCAATCGGTCGGGACTCTCGAGTGACCGTTTTGCGAACCTCTCCATACATTAACTCGAACCTCTCCATAAATTAACGCGACCGTATTCCTGACCGGTCTAGACTTTCGGTCGACCGTAAGTCGGAGAAAAATTCTCTCCCGGTTATCGGTTGAGAGAAAACTTCCGGTCGCTCGTCGCTCTCGGTTAGGTTGAGAGACCCGTAAAGCGCCACATGGAATCGGTCAGGGACCGCGACCGCGACCGTAACCGAAAGTCTATCGGTTTCGACTCCCTGTAAATTACTTTAATTCCAAACAATCGTTATAGTCGTGCTTTTGGCAATTTATTGTGAGCACGATTGCGAGTATTTACAAAAAAGAAAATCGTTGGAATGTATAAAATTTTCGAAGTTGTTAATCGTTGAAGATAGTCCTGTACGGCGCGCCGCGGCAGGTGGTGTACATTAATTCAGGTGAACCAATCATCTGAAAGCAAAATGCTTTAAGGTAATTATTCCGATGAATTCGAACAAAAATTGTAGAAGTTACACACGAATCAATTTTTTCCCCACATTTTTATGGGAAAAAATCGTCTTTAATCAGTTATAAAATGTTGTATAAACATCCAATGTTGATGCGGAACTTCCACACGATAGAGAATGGAATTCTACAGCTCCAGTTAAAATTTTAAGTGAAAATATTCATTGGTTCAAAAGTTATAATGTACCTACACTGTTTCTGAAAATGGTGTTTCGAGAAAACCGGCTTTAAAGTAAGGTGCCCTATGCCAATACCGCTCTGCGAGGCCGTTATTCGACGATGCACTCAATTACGTTCGCTGCTATAACTTCGACAATGATTTGAATTTCTGCATGAAATTTTGTTTAAAATTTTCATAAAGGATAAGACTTTCAAAACCAGTAAAAAAAAAGTAATCGATTTTCTGAAGCTGAAATAGTCCACTACCCCCTTAAGCGACTTACGCAGCTCACTAGCTGCGCGCAGCAAGTTCACTTTTCAATCGACGTCGGTTAATGGACTGACGTCCGGCAAACAGTCGCTGGGCGTTCGCGCGGCGAGAGGTGTGAATTCGTTGAAAAACGTGATTAATCAATAGCGCGTTATTAATTACTCGGTGCATGGGACGTGCACGCGAGCGGAACCGCGCGATAGGGCGCGTGCGTGCCCCGAAATCGATTCGCATGCACGCGGTTAACGTGCTATTCGCGTAACAATAACCGGCGAAATGTTCGTGAGCAACGGCGGGGAAATATTTTTTGGGTCGACGCGCGACGTCTGGCTGTTAACGTCGGCGGGAACGATTTCGATCGCGGCGGCGTTGATCCGCGGTGTGGAAACGGAGCGAAGCTTTTAAATAACCAAGTTTCTATGGCCACGGATTATCTGCAGTTCCTTCTATCTTGGTCCACATTGAACACATCGTCAAATAACTGCTTGATTTGAGAGACATAAAGGCATTACATTAATCAATGTCAGATTTTGCCATAGTACCTACCTACTGTTAGACTCGCGAGTCACCAACACTCTCCTCACGCTATCTTAATATAACTCGAGGATTTCGGGGAACAGTTTCCAGACCCATGAGTCACCAAGTCGTTAGATCAGCCAAGTGAACTCCTGTCTAAGCACTTTCAGGCCGGCAAAGTTTCAGGACACTTAACCCCGATCAGAATTTTTGAGCTACAGTTAGGTGTCAGGCATCAACTGCCGAAAGGTTCTTTCGTTGCAGGATGTTTGGCGTCCAAGTCCGTTGGAAGTGGAAGAAAAACACTCACTTTGCAATAAGAAATATTAGAAGCTTGCATAGAGTGCAATTGCTCCAGCATTTTTCTTCCAATTACTGTCGCCAAGTTTTGCAGCGAAATATGCATAATAGTTGTCGAACTGAACGCCACTCTGCCGCGTCGCGTAATTAGTATGACGCTAATGAAGTACTAAAATCTCAATCACAATAATGGCCAGGTGACAAGTGCGGTTCGAGTCCTTCCGCAATCCAGGAACCGCGGAAAGTTCGTTAATTAGTGCTCGCGCGACAACAAACTCCCGGAATCGAGTTTTACGCGTATCCCTGCAACGAATTGCGTGCGACAATACGTTCTATGATATGTGAGCACACGTAACCAGGCAAATGGAAATTCTTCGTTACGCGTTGTCGCTGATACCGCATCGTCTGCATTTTACATCGCGTTTGTCCCGCTGGTGTCTGCCTGCGTAATAACATCGCGACTGTAATTCCCTTTAAAACCGGCACCGCGTGTGCAATTTTTTCATTTTCGCCCGCTCCTTCATTCCTCGAATGTACGTAGTATTGCGTAGATAAAATACAAGCACCATGACCACATGCTGAGGCTGGGGCTGCGAGTGTCTTGGTATCAATATCATGAGTTATCATCCAGTGATTGTAGAAAATTCGAAATAATGGTGCAGTAAGAATCAGTGATATGTCAGACTTCAAGTGATAGAAACACAGTATCGGTCGACTGTTGGTGTTACAACCGTCCAAACTTCTTTTCACAGACTGCTCAGTCTGATCAGCCGTATTAGTAGATTCAAAGTCATGAATTCGTGCACCTTCCTGGACCTCTACAAACTGGTCCATCAATCCCTTATAACTTCCCAGATTGAAGTCGATATTAAAACTCAGCATTGCTCCAGCTGCTTCTAATTGGGGATCGTGTGTCAATTATCTAACTGATGGATCCCAAGTAGGTAAATTCGTGAATGAAATCTTTCATCTCTGTTACTTCTCCGTAGATCTACAGCGTCAGATCAAAATTGCAACTAAGTATCCCATTCAACGAGCACATTCACTGGCAGAAATCAATAATTCTGATTATTAGGAAGCGGGGCGTTCATTTATCAGTCGATCGGCCGCAAAACACGGGTTCCCAGCGGCACATTAAACGTTTTCCAGCGACGTCGCGTAATTAGAAGTGCGGGGATATCGTTGAACCATCGAGGACCGTTGATGATTACCAGTAATACCGCGGCCATTCGATTGTTTTCCCCTTTGGCCGCGCCACCGAACAGAATGGGGAATTGTTCTAAAATATGATTGATGCTGGCTTGCGTTTCTGAGCCTGTTGTCGCCGCGGACAATGCCAATGAATTATTTTAATACCAGCCTGGAAGCACCGTACTCTTGGGTGAAATGTAATTTGCTGAAATGGCCGGCAGGGAATGTCCTCGCGGTGAAACAGCAAATTTCAGGTTTTCCTAAGTGTATACCCGTGCTCGATAATAATATTTCAAAAACATAACAAATCTGGGAATGATTGAAAAGTGACTATAATTCCTGAATACCATTATAGGTATTTCTCTTCGAATGCACCTGCATTCACATTGCCCGAACTAATTAGGGGATAATGACAGATATGGGGAATGGATGGAATAGATGTTTGCTATGGAAAACATATACCTTTTAAGGTATTGCACAGCTCGTAGAACTCATCACGAACACCCGAGTGTTCCATTGCGTGTTGCCACGACTTCTCGCGGCAAGGTCATTTTCTAATGACTCGTTTCACGCAGAACTTTCTACTAAAACCGCGCCGGGTGCGGGTGTAATCGAGCGATAATTCCCGTGATAGGCGCGTCCGTTTCATTAGCGAGTCTAATTGATGTTCGGAATGTCGCGCGGAAACCGAAGCGTGTCTTCCGCGGCCGCGACACAATTACCAAGAGCACCGGTACATTTTTATCCCCCGACTAATTGTCGTCGACGCGCCCCGCTGTTTCCGCTTAATTTGAAAGCCGTTTGAAACGGGGAACGCGAAACGGTTCGTCGGAATTGCACGGAGGGGCGGGCGACAAATATTTCCCCCGCCGAGAGAAATATTTTCGCTGAAAAACGACGAAAAAGGGGAAGGAAAAAGGAGGAGCAGAGGAAAGCTACGGTTTATAGTACACCGACAATAAGGAACGGTTCTACTCGGCACACTTTAACGCGTACCACTTCGAAACGATAAATGTTCGACGCTCGACACGACGGGTAGTCGAGCGGCACAAAAGAAAGACGACGCGATCGGCGACCGTTCGATCTCGGCAACTCGATAACGAGAGGGAGGAAAGGGTATCAAAAAAATCGAGTTAAAAGTTTGCACAAGGCTGCCGATGGTGGGTGGGGTTTGGTTAGGGTGAGGGTGGAGTAGACCAGCGGCTTTTAATAAAGACTTTACGGTGAAGAAATCCCAAAGAATAATATCGTCCAAGTAACCCGTGAGAGAGGAGGGAAGTTGGCCGCCACCGCCACGCTCGATTTCCTCTATTTTTCCTTTCCGGTATTATCGATCGGTGGATGCAGGCGCCGCGCTGCAGCGAAATCACGTTACCGAGAAGCTCGTCCGGTTACGGAGATAAAAACCGTTTTAGACCGTTTAGCGGACGTTTTGAGAGTGGAAAACGGTGTTTTTAAAAGGGAAGGATCACACGGCCGGCGATCGTGCGCGCCCTCGCCCTCGCCCTCGTCCACGCGAGAAGTCACGGCGCGGTCGTAAAATCGTGTTCGAATTGTTTTAAGCCGAGCGACACGAACGCTCTCGTGTTTTCTTTCTCGCGTTAACGACGTGGGACCGAGCCAGGGAAGTGGGACACGAAATTCCAGTACGCCCTTTAATCCCCCTCACCCACCATTCAAATCAGCCGCGTGATTAGCATCCTAGTCGTTCTTCATGCATTCCTTATTTCTCAGACATTTCTACATACGAGTCGTTTAGAATATACCACCCCCTTGCCAGATGGAGCACGCAGGGGCAGGTAACATCTCATCTCCACTTTCAAATTTCCGCTAATTGGGATACACAGATTCATCCATGGATTCATCCCTTTGCCCTTTTCCCTTGTTATCCGGCCATCCAGAGGCATACCCGACATATCCTCCTCTTAAGAGCTGCCACTTAGCACAACGCCCACAATAGCGGTTCACCTTTCACCCGGCATCAGATGGGACGCGTGGAATATTAAAACTAATAGAGTACGAAAGTTTTAAAGCGTTGAGTGGCAAGGGTGGACCCCGGTGGTGGCGGCGAAGCGCAGCGCACCGTCAACTGCTCGCTGGGGCGAGGAAGAAAATGTCCGGCAAGCCTTAACGGGAGCATTTAAATTTCAGAAGCAAAGTTCTCACGAATCAATAGGGGACCGGGAACGGGAACGGTCATTCCTTTTGCTCGCAGCGCCGCGAATAAAACATTCGAGCCGACGATGAAGAAGAAGAAGAAGAAGGGTGTGTACTTGCAACGAAGTGGCCCAAGTGGCGTGGGGGTGGAAAATGGGGTGGTGCGAAAGGGGGATGAGAGAAGAGGAAAGTTGGATTGCTCGATGGTCGGCTTGCCAAATGGCGCTTAGTATTCCGCGGGACGATCGGACTTCGCGGAGTACCTGGAAAGGCAGCGTACTGTGACGGAAGTGCCAAGTAGCTCCGAGGAGGAAGCGCTACCGAGAAGTGACTAAGGAGCGGTTGGCTGACTTGAAAATAGGCGAGGGGATGTGACCAGGAGTTTTAAAAAGGTGGACGGGAATTAAGCGGGCTAAACGAATGATTTAGCTGGGCTGCCAAGCTAGCCAGACTCCGGGGACGGGCTCGCAATTAAATTAACTTATCGAGACGGTCAGCCAACTGTCCGCAAACTTGGTTAACGTGTTCCCCGCGCCACGTGGAAACCGGTCCGCGATATCGATCTCCATGAGCGTGTACAACCAATCTCCATATTCATACATACACGTGGGGCTTGTCGCGCTCGCGCGTCGTCGGGGTAATTTCTGTGGCAGAAGGACGCTTTGGTGGGCGAGTATTTTAATTAGCGGGAGCGGACGCCGCTTAATGGGCCGGCAAACGGGCGAAGAAATGACGGAGCTCGCGTGAAATGAACCCCGAGTATTAATATCATCGACTTAACTAAGTAGCAATCCTTGCCTCGGACGCGATTGTCATCCCTGAAGAGCACTCTCCGAGGCACAGAATGTAACTGAATGGAAGAAATAAGCAGATATAACTGAGGGCGAATGGGTGGCCAAGGGTCGAACGGAATCGAGGAGAGTTCAGGGCACGGGAGAGCCATCGATGCGCCTCTCAGGAGAGATCCTGTCCTACTTGGATCGCGTCGTCTGACTCACAGGTTAGCGGGCAAGTCCCAGAACGGATCTCTCTCTTGCCTTTAACTACGTCCCAACGCTGATTGCTTGCAAATTGCCTGCCTTTACTGGGCCGCGCCATCTTTCCCGTAGACGACGCGATCGCGCCGTGACGCCTTACGATCAAAGTCTCCACTCAAAGGTAATTATACGATCCGCGGGACTTCCGTCGGTCCGAGAGGGGAAAAAAAGTGAGGATTCCTCGGTTAAATGTCTGTTTCCAGCTTTGCGCCGTTTCGTTCCAGGCAGACGGCTCAAGTTATCGGCGCTCTATGGGAGGCGATAGTCGCAATTAGGGAAATTAGACTTCTTTCGTCTGTGTTGTAATTAATCGAGTAGATGTGCCACGTATGGAATCATCAGTTGCGACTAAATATGTATCTACTCTATACTTTTATACAAACTCCTATTCGTGACTGTCCCACTGTTAACAATTTCATTCACGTCGACACTAAGGCTGCAACCGATTTCTTCGAGCGATCTCCATAGTGTTTTCAATGCCCACCTCTTCAACGACTGACTTCCATAATTATAACTTCGCGAGTGTACCAACAGTCCGTCGTTACACCGTATTCTTCGGCAAGTTGTAATTAAACGACGCCCGTCCGCGAACTGTCGCCGGTGACAATCCGCGAGCGGAAACGTTTCGAATGCAATTAACGTTGCGCTTTAACGAAGTTTCGCCATCGGCCCGCGAAGCTCTCGTCCACCGTGGAAAGAAGCCACCGCGCCAACGCAATTCCTCAACCATCCGTATGCGTCCCCACAAACAAGCCTGAAGTACAATTTTTCCATCTATCAAAGGGCTAAAATAGATATCCTGTAACCGAATTTCCCGCCCGCCTGCCATGCATCAGAATATTCCTACCCCTCGGTACTGTGTTTGCACTGAATTACGAGACACGTGGAATTTTTTTAGAGATGATTCCAATTGACAACAGTCAATTGATAATTACAGGTAATTCTGCTGAGCATCCTTTCCCTCCTTCCTCCAGGATCACCGAAACGATGGGTTAATTACCAGCCAACTAACTACATCGGAAGTGAACCGAATCCTCTCGGAGACCCTAATCCTTTACCAACTTTCCCAAGAGCGGAAGCGTCGCGTGGCGTCGCCCTGGAAAAACAGAGTTCGCCTAAGTGGACGATTGCTCATTCAAGGCGCATTCTCCAATGAAAACGATGGTTAATCGGGGGGTCTCGAAGACTCAACGAGTGAGAAGAAGAAAGGAGAAGTTTGTCTTTTTTTACATCGGTTCCAACTTACCCGTCCGATAGGAAATTCGTTTCCTTGGACCCACGATGGTTCTGTCGTTTCTTCGTACGTTCGAGGAGTGTGTCTAGTTTAGTCTGTGACACAAGCGCCAGGATAGGAGAGCGATGCAGAGGGGTCCCAAGAGGGTGAACGAGGGAGGATGGCCAGGTTGGCGAACTGTTAAAAGAGTTTGGCTCAGTTACAAAATTTGTACCGCGGAACTCCTTGCCCTCAGTCTGCATCCTTCGCCCTCTTTATCCCGTCGGCTTATTGAAAGGCTTTCTCTGGCTGACTAAAGGACGATTCTACTGGAAATACCGCGGCCCCTGAAGCCAGCCTCGCGAATAAAGAGAGGGATTCTTAAAGGACTTTCAGAGGGGGATGGAAATCCGTCGAAATGCCGCTTGTCTTTTGTAAATACACTCTCGGTGGGCTTGCTGGCTGAATTATGATGGGAAGCACAGATTGCTGCCTTTCGTTATCTGTTTTTGGGGGAAGTGAAGAAGCGGCCGATGGAATTTATATTTTGGGGAGTTCTCGCCCTTGTCTTTAGACTGCTGAACGATTGATTTAATCAATTAAGCTATTTAAACTCCATATCTATATAACTCAGAATGCTTCGGATAGAGTTTCGGGATAGCCTGAAACACTTTCAGTCTTCTTTCCCTCACCTATCATCTAGCACGATTACCGAAATTCTCCACGTGGAAGAACAAAACCGCGACAAAGTCAGGACAAAACTGAAATCCGCGTAGAGGGCACAAAATAGGAATCGTTGGTCCGCCGAGGCTCATGAAACACTCGACGAGCTGCGGCACGGTTGTAGACCTGCGGCCCATTCCAGCTCGTTCGAGCGTTAAAATCGTCCGCTCAATTACGAAGAGAATGAACGGGGCAAGGCAGAGAGGAAACGAGTCCACGGGGTGGAGAGACGCCCCGGCGACGTTTGGTGACCCCACAAGGCAAGGACGTCGTACACTTCTGATCATTTCGTACACTTAAAGGGATGGGTGGACCGAAACTTCAAGAGAGAAAGAAAGCTGGAAAAGTGTAGGGTGGGGACGACAGTTTTCTTCAATCAGAGAAAGAAGTATAAGTACGTGTTGGATTGGCAGCGTTGTAATTGAAAAAAGAGATTATACTAGGAGAGGTTAAGCCTCCCTAAGCTCGACTTTTCCCACCACCTCGGGAAGGGTAACTCACCCTGCTACAGAATCTTGAATCAGCCTATAGAATCGAGCTGTTTGATTCGTATCCTGTTAACTCGTTCATCTGTCTGAAGGATCAGCTTCTATTCACCTGTCGTGACGACGAGATACAGCAACGGAGGATCCACTGACATGATACCGGGTCTGAGCGCCTGTGGCGGTAATGCACTCCCAGCAGCCCATTACTGCAGACGGTAATTTACATGTTTTCCAACTGGGAGCACGCGTAATAGCGAACCGTTTAGCGTCTTAGGGCTCGTAAGCTGGCTTACGTTAGCAAGAGGCACACCTGTAAACTAGGGTACTCAGAAATCTGTTGAATATCCTCACCTAGACTTCCTTCTTTTCGAGGTAAATGTAGCAGCCGCAACTCTCTGTACCCTTAGCACTGTACAATTTTAAATAAAACTTGAATTAAAGTCACGCTAAAATATGAACTCCTTGAAATCGGGGATCTTAGTGTCAGTGGTTTTCCAGAAAGAGATGCTTCAGCAATATCGTTCTCTCCACGTACGTACCACTCACACCCTTTATTCCACTCTCATCCTCTTCTTTCATCTCGCTTCACACAAGGCGTCTAAGTAGAAAACTGCCCCAAGGATAATTGCAGAGAGGACCGTGTTATTCGAGACGCTGGCCGGGGGTGAAGAGAACAAAGGTGACGCGGAAGTGGTCAATGAAGAAATGATGAGGCAATGGGGCAAGAGAGAGCCAAGAAAACAAAAGTTGGGGAAGAAAAAGGAGCGTCTTTCTGTAAAGGGTTCGAGGCCGCAGGATGTCTATGGACACATTCAGCCTCGACGTATCAAAAGTGTCGTATAAAACTTTAAGCCCACATCTTCACAGTGTCCCCATTCTTCTTTCTCAGATTAAAAACCATTCGTTGCACACTACAAATCAATATAAATATATTCTTCTTCAAGCAACTAAAAGAAACCAAGCCAAAACGATCAACGACATGGCTGGCCAAATTTCGTTCACAAGCTGCCGCGACAATCGCAGAATCAGGTTGCCCGAGTTCACTTTCGCGAAGCAGCGACTAACAACGTTGTCCTCGCATAATGTGCGCGATCCTCAAAAGGATTCGGCGTCAAAAATAGAAGAAAAAGAGGCGCGAAGAAATAGTAGAATGGGAGGTAAGAACGACAAGAAGGGAACGCTACCTCCTCGTCGTCAAAGGAGGGAAAACGAACCGAATAAAACGACGCGGAAGTCCGCTGGAAGAAACACGCCACCGAAGGGTGTGAGCAGGACGGGGACGTGGAAGGGGAAAAAAGGCAACCGTTCACGGTGAAAAGGCAGAAGACTCAAAGTGTCTCGTTCGCTTTTGAAAAAGTAATCGGCTCGTCGAAAGGAATTGCGCTAATCTCGGCCGACGGCTGACTCCTCCTTTTTAAGCGGCGCACTCAAACGGCCGAGAGTGCCAGCGAGTCGCAGCGAGGCTCCGCGAAATCTTTCATCCTCGATCTCTTTTATGCCTGCCATTCTTCGCCTCGCGCCGTTTCTGCTCCTCTCTCAAACTGGGGACCACGAGGTTAGCGGGATCGGAGAGCGAGCACGCGAAGCGACTCGAGTGACGCCGATCGGGAAAGGTGCGTGGCATCGTGGCCGTGCGCGCGGATCGACCGGGGGCCGCGTTCGAGGGCAGCTTCAGCAATAGTGGCCAGCAATTACCTCAGGCGTCGTTTAATTTCATTGGCGACACGGGCAGCGCGAGCTGCCCCGCATTTCGCCGAATTCTAATTGATTTTCCGACGGCACGGTCAACATTAGGATTCAATTAGACACGCCGCCACGGACCGTCCCAGATTGAGTTTGCAAATTCGAGGTGAAAAACCGTGCTCTCTCGGACCACAGCGGCCGAGAGTTGTGTTTATTGATACAGCACTGGGAATGGTAGGACGAGATATATTCAGCGTGATATCGCGTGTTCAGTGTTTTCACCGATGTTGGTGCGTGGAATAGTTTTTTTCCTTTATTTCTGAAGGGCAGGGAGGAAAATTGGGTTGAACCATCGATAGATTTTTATTCCGTGAAACTAGGTAATAGGTGCGCTACTTAGTTACTGGAAATGTATCAGCAGAGCAGAGAGTAGAATTTTAAACAAAGCGAAATGGAAATTGCCGATAAAGACAGCGGATGAATTCTACGTACACAACTTCTTTACAAGCTGAGAAGTGTTCGAATCAAGATGGTATATGGGTGCCTACCGAAGTAGGATGAAAACGGTAGAAAGTTTCCGTTCAATTTGATGCAAAATGCAAGGCGACTTTTACCACCGTTGTCTTTTGTTTGACAGTCGGTATTCCAGTTAACTGGTTGAAGGTGAAATTTTCAGTTCGTCATGCATCGTAATCCCGGACCTGTCGCGGGGCACGGAGTTCCTCGAGCGTCTCCAAGATAAATGGAACTTTGCAGAAGACCGGGAAAAACACGAGGAAGAGAGAGAGTCCTCCGTGAATCGCAGACTTCGTTTCGAACAAACGACAACGACTTCGAGGTGAATTAAGTCAGGGACACAGTTCACGGCGGCGCTAATTCGTGTAGGGACGCGAGTAAATTTGCTTGACGCAAGGAAAACAGAGACTACCTGGTCCAGGACCTGCGCTTCAAGATTTCATAAGGTCATTCATTTACCCGGACTATTCCTTGTGACGCGATTAAGTCTGTTCCGAGGATCTTCAAGTATTAATCGTGATTTCGCGAGGCTTCTGGGCAACGACTCTGCCCCAGCGACTCTTTCGCCTGATCTGACGGGTAAAGAGGAATGAAAGAACAACGAGGAGCAATGGAATCTTCTGTACCTATATGAAATTGAACACTCAACTCTGTTCCGAGTAACAGAAGTTCCCTTGGACGGTGATTCCACGATTGCGCACCATAATGCTCCAGGTAACTAAGTTGGTGTGAACGCCCAGATGATTAAGGGGTTACGCCACCCTGAATGTTTTGAAAAATCGATTTTTTTTCTTGCATTTTCTTATTACGTGAAGTTTTAAGAATAATTTAAGCCATGGTAGACGCAAAGATTCCCCAAAATAGCCGAGTTATAGACTTTAAACGAGGCGCGCATGCCGATATTCCGCAGCAGGTAGCCACCATTCTACTTTTCTTCTTTTGCGTTTTTCTCGAAACTACATATTCAATGATGACCTATCAAATATCTCCAAAACTATTTGTCGGATTGATTTCAAACTTGGTACGCATATTCTTAATGGTATTATCTACGATGTAGCATATCAGTTTTTCTATCCGATAACCCATTCATATATAATTAATGGTTTAAATTCGTTTTTTCACGTGAAAAACGTATAATTTTCTTCACTTTGCTCTCATTTGTGCAATAAATTTTTTTTCTTAAATCCGTATGCTACATTGTAGGTATTGTATTAAGGAACACGAAAATCGTCATGTTTTTGATTTCAGACGAACCTGGGCGTTAAAATTTGTTAGGTCAGTCACGCGTGTAACGGCGGACGAGCTTCGCGAGAGAACAAATAACTCGGTCATTTTTTAATATTTTTGTACAGTATTTATACAATACATGCACTAATACATGCTCTACACATAAGAAAAAAAAGAAATAATTTTCAACCTTATAGTATCAGTAAAAAAATTTGTCTAGTTTAGTAGGGGAAAACGGGGTAATTCCGGCCAGCGGGTAATTCCGGACACTTCTATTTCTTTAAATAAAAATAGCGTAACTTGACTCTGTATGGTACTGCCACTTATTAATGATGCGGCGAGCTAATATTCATGGTTTCTTGACGATAGCAGTCTTTTGATTCAAAAAATCCGGGATTGTTCATTTCGCACCGTAATCTTATAACAGTGGTCGATTGTTAAGCAAGGTGAGTTAGTACATGGAATAAATATGAATTATTAATATTAATCTCATTAAATAGAGGAATGTTTCCACTTTCGAACTCATATTTGGTTTTCGGTGATAAGTAAATTCAATTCAGTGTATTACTTCAAATATCTGAACATGAGATGTGGGGTAATACCGGCCAAAAGTGAGGGATAATATCAGCCAGCTTTTAACATTGCTTTTCTTTCTGGCATAGATTCCACGTACAATTCAGATATTTGTGACGAAAAAGTAGAGCACGATATTCGCCCCTTTTGCAAGGAATTCGGAAAAGGTGATGAAATGTCGTTCCGGTGCACAGTATGTGGTTAATGAGCACACGAAGAATGTTCAGGAAGGGATACCCCTGAAGAATATATTTGTGATGTATGTACTAATTAATTTTAAAATAAAAAATAATACAATTTTTTATTAATTTAACAATTTTCCTAGCTCTTTTATAAAGAAAAATCACTATTTTTGTGTTATTGCTCCCAATTTTGTTACAACTTAAATTTATGCTTTCTCGGCCATATTAATACAAAGTAGACACTTCAAACTCTCAATTAATATAAAAAAAATAACAAATGTGTAACTTCTTCAAATTTTACAGCATTTACTGCTTATGTGGCCGGAATTACCCCGCTTTACCCTACTGATTCGAGCGCCTCAGGGTGGCGTAACCCCTTAAGTTGCCATCGATTGACGATAAATTAAAAAGTAACACGCGGGAATGTATATCTGATGGGTATTGATGTGTAGCGAGGAAACGCCGCCAGTAGCTCATAACACGCGACGGAACATTCAAACAAATTCGACTGTTTCATCGTCTGGAGCCCGCTGAAGCGGCACTATCGATCGTAACTCCGGCAACAGACGATTGTTTAGGGCCCCTCCGATCCCTGCTCACGCTCTACTTAATAGCAACAACGCCGCTCCTTCGGCTAGAATCACAACAGCGTCATGAAGTCATCTGTGAGGACCAGCGGGACCATTCCACCAAACTGTTCCTCTGAATGTCGAATCGCTTCGCCGGTATGACGAGCTCAACCCCCCGGAGGCGGTGTGCCCTCGTTCCGAGGACGACGAGTCCTATCTTAGCTCGACACGGACAGCGGGATAAGTAGAGAGAAATACGTGAAAAGGATGAAGAAGAGGCGAGAGGGGGCGTGGGAATAAAGTCGTTTACTCAACGATTTAAACCGCGGAGAGAGACTCGTGCCGGGGCGAATATTCATCTGATCGTATGAAAATCCAGGAAACGCCGCAAAAATATCCCACCCAGAAATTTAATACGCTCCAGGCCAGCCCGGGGAGTAAGGGAGGCGCGAGGGAGCATGTAGGTTTCCAGGTCAAAGGGGATCACAGAGGGTGGAAAGCGGATAAGACAAAGTAAAGCCTCTCGTTACGATTTCGATCTGGCTCGGGGGAGGAAATGGAATCGTGTGGCATCTGTAGTCCAGTTTAGAGCTAGATTCTCCTCGAGATGTGTGTATGCTTTTTATTCGCCCATTCTCGAAACTCTCAGGAGGACACTACTTAAAGGATAATACAGGATTTTTCGTCGAATCCGTCACGAGGCTCATTTGGTGTCAGAGTGTTCCAGCTGATGAAAAACGTGGTTCCGCGAACCTCTCGGGGCACGTTCATCCGAGCGGCTCGAGAATTCAGAGACGCAAATCTCTTCGGGTAGGAATCTGTGACAAAACCGTCACGCGTGGGGAAGATTTTTAACGTTCACGAAATAACCCTCGTTGCCCTGGAGGTCTTTCAGAGGAAACTCGCGCGAGAAGAGAGCACAGACAAGCGAATAACCAGCGTACATCCGTGATCTACGAAACTCGATTACACTTTGTTGTATAAATTCGTCTAGCGAGTAACGTTACATTTCCTTCCTTCGGAAGAGGAGGAAACAATCGCCATTATTGTGGCGCCGTGAGCTGCTCGGTTCTCCCAGTAGAGTGTACAGGGGAAGAAAATAAGAGAAAGAAACGAAAAGGACGATGGTGGATGATGAAAGGAGAGAGGAGAAAATAGGGTGGAGAAAAGGGACTCCGATAGTTTACTCGGCTTAACTCCAGTTTCCATTCCATGCAAATCCTTTGGAGGTTAGCCGTAGGAACGCGTCACGGTTTTATTTTAGCATCGACGTTTACCGTGGATCCGCTTGTTTGCTCAGTTTACCCCTTTGTGGCCTAGCAAGGACGAATCGACTGGTG
Source organism: Andrena dorsata (assembly GCA_929108735.1). Classification (NCBI taxonomy): domain Eukaryota; kingdom Metazoa; phylum Arthropoda; class Insecta; order Hymenoptera; family Andrenidae; genus Andrena; species Andrena dorsata. The sequence continues at coordinate 36,848,808 of OV815489.1, read as the reverse complement.
GCTCTCGCGCGGGGGTTTGATCCTCGGCCGAGAGTCCAAGGCGATCCCTTGGTGGGAAACGGAGCAGCGTAAATAACACGAGGCTGGATTATTCACTCGCGTGGGAAAATGTAGGTCGAAGCGAGAAGAAAGTCTGAAAGAATAATGGCGGTCGCCTTTATTTTTACACTCATCGCCCTTGGTGCATCCTTCAGCGACCCGTACCTCGACCGACGATCATTCGCATCTAATATTAGCTGCCGATTCGTGCACGGTGCACGGTAAACGGACGACGAATCGACACGTACGGTGAATAATTCACCGGGTTCAGAGAGAAGCTGTATCGTCGCCGGGGCATCGAGTGCGGAAGGAGGTATCGTGAATCGACGGAGCTTAATGTGGAATCGTTTCGTGTTCGCGTTTTCAATCGTCGTATTCCCTCCCTCAGCGGCGGGGGCAATAAACATTTTCCCAAGCCTCGGTGGAAAATATTTTACGACGCGATATCCTTGGGCTGCACGGTGTCTAACGATCGAGTTCTATTGCTCCGGATGAAATTGTCGAAATCAAAGAAGGAGCGTCGTACAACGGGAACGGCCACTCGCAGCGATACGGTTTTACACTTTCCTGAATTGCTCGCGAGAAGCAGGTTCGTCCAATATCAAGAAACAAGGATTTAGTGGGTAGGAAATGGTGCGAACGTCGACTGCCCAGGAATATCGCGCCTTCTAGGCTACATTCCCGGCAAAGTCAATAGCAAAAATAATTCTTCAAAATCTGCGCAAACCGAGGAACAGTTCCAATCAGATTCCTAAATAGACGTTGATGGAGTGCTGACAGGATATCAGCTTGAATCATAACGCACCAGACTTTCTACCATTTATAAAATTCCCTGGTACTCTGCAAGTTTCCTCTAAAATACAGCGAACTTTCAAAATACTTCAGTTCCCCAATATATCACAGTCTACCCAAGTCTAAATCTATTTTAATTCCCCATGTAAAGCGCCAGCTGATAAAAAAGAGCCTCTCTGACCCGCAGCTCATCAATCTCGATGAAACTCTGTGGGATAGAGATCGCGCGGCACTCGCCCAGTTAATCTTCCATTGCTGGGCGAATAACTCGGAGTCGCGTCCGAGCGTGTTACAATCGCGAGTTTAATTATGATATGTACACTCGCAGGTGTGTGCGTGCGCGCACATCTGTGCCGGGGGCGCAATCATCGCCCCCTGCCCCCGAATCCAGAGGATCGATTTTATTTAGCGCGGCATTAACGGAAACGTGCGACCGATTGGAGCGAGCCGAAGCGCGCTCTGATAAATCTTACGGCTGTTTGAACACCGCCGCCCGATTACTGTCACCTCGCCGGAACCGGGGCGAAAAAATAACTTGTTGCGTGTGCACGTGCCGGTTGAAAAGCCCCGGGAAACACATCTGGGCGTGAAAACGTTTTTATTCGTCGCAGATGGCTGCGTCTGTCGCGAGCAACGTTCGCTTGAACACCGTTCGCGAATATTCGGGCGGTACAGGGCTCTGCTCGATGACGATTTCATTCTAATGGATAAAGGTAGCAGCGTTTTGATACCGCTTATTAAGAAATGGCCCGCGATTTCCCGTTATTGCTCACCAATTCGCTAATTACAACACCGGGCGAGTCTGGGGTGGTTTTCCCCGTTTCATGCCCAATTTTCATCATCGATTCAACGTACCGGGTAATTACGCGTCTACGTTTGTTCGAGATACACGGCTAAACGCCGCTGATTATGAGTAATCAGGCTTGCACCTAATGGCAACTGTTCGTTATTATATAACGACAGTTTCGACGGGCCGCGGCGTGCACACGAGAAGCTACACATATGTGGACACACCCTCTCGAGGAAACATTTGACGATAAATATTTGCGTCGAAAATGGAGCTCGATATGTTCAGCAGCAATCAGGCAAGCCGTGTTAATTGCGTAATCATGCAAACAAATGTCATGCGATGCAATCGTCTCAGGATGCAAATGTTTGCCTGTGACGAAAGTGGGGCACAAAATTGCGTCCAATCACGGTTTCTTGTATATCAGATTTTTCTGGACGCAGGGGAACATTCGTTTCCGTGGGAGAATAGGTTCGACGATATATTAATAGCAAGCTCTTATTAACCAATTCATTTACTAATGCAATTTTAAATAGATTCGATGAAGTGCACTGCGATGCATTGTTATATTGACCATAAATCCAGGACAGGATACGCATCCCTGATCTATTAAATATAGATGCACGAAAAGTTGAATCTGAAATATGTACATATGTAAATATATATGTATCCCGATATACGCGGAGTTTGTAGAGCGCGGGTGTTTATTTCTCAGTGACGGTTCCGTGGCTCACAAAAGAGGAATTAAAGTTTCAGGTTCTGTCGATGGACCATAGACCGCTAAATCCTTTCGTAATTGAACAAGTTCGATTAATGGCGTAAACGGGATGAGTCTCCCCGTGACGTGCACGAGTAGCGTCTCTCATCTCGAAAGCGAATATCGATTACGTTGACTTTAGAGACTAGATTCTCGCGGAATTTAAGACTGTTTGAGAGACTGGGCTATTTGAAAACAGTGAGATATGAATTTAGTAGGATCGACTTTACAAGGATTCCGAGTGCCCATGGAATAATTTGTTTCGAATCGAAACGTGATCCCACTGCACCGTTGCGGTTGCTTGTGTATTTGAACGAGTGCAAGAGTAAAGCAAACGAAGGCGAGTATTAAAGCGTGCGAGAAAAAGGAAAAAATTAGGCGGAATCAAGAGATTAAGCGTAAATTAACTGCGCTGCGAGGGGTCGGGGTGGTCCCTCCGCAACATAGTGTTATCAGCCAAGTTCCAAACGACCAAAGCGGAAACGGAGGCTCTCCAGTGTCGAGTTTCCGGCGTTACAACGTATCAGACATTCAAAGTGGTATTAGTGGCCCCTATCGTAAATCTGGAATGAGCTTAACCCCGTGGAAAAAATGGGACGAGGATCGGTAATGTACGGCGCGCCACATCGCCCCCGTCGCACAAAAACCGTTTAATTTTGCTGCCGAGCTTAAAATACAATTAAGCCTCGGTATGATTGTTCAACAGGGACTTCGTCTTCCACCACGAAAATCAAGGATCACTGACCGGCCACTCTGAGCTATTAAATCGTGCCAATTTAGAATGGACGTGGTCCCGTTTTTGTGAGCGCAATACCAGATGAAATTAGAGTATAAAGAGTCTCGTCCCGTTTCAGTTATTTCTGTAAGCGCGGTACTTCGGAGGATGACACGGTGTCATTTAGAAGGTTAATTAAGTAACTTTGCCAAAAAAGATACCCATTTACTGAAACGAGATAGGTCGCTTTGATTGCTCGCGAAATTGGGCTAGAGATCCGTGTTTAATTGCATCCTGAAAGAGTTACTTGTACTGAATTATCGCGATACCGCGGAGGGAATCGATGATCCGTATCGAATAATCGAAGCTATTGACACGAATTCGAGAGGAACGCGGCGGCGTTAACTTCTAGATGAAGTTTACCCGGACGTCGGCGCGCACTTCGGAGCTTCCGTTACGCTGCGATATCTGAGCGATATTAAACTCAATCTTAAAGGAGCGGGAGTTTTCTTGCACTCGGATAACTCTTGCCTGACGTCCGTTAAACTTCAATAATTACTTCACCGTTGGAATTTACAATGCCCGTGCGTTGGGCGCAAGTTTGGCGCCCCGGCCCTTTCCTTCGGCCATCGTGAATTAAACATTTATTATGAAATTCGCCGGCGCAGCAGTAATAACAAATACCGGCAACGGCGTAAAAACGTTTGCAACTACCGTGAAACTTTAATTGCTCCCTAGAATGCTAATTAGGGGTGCGCCTCGCGCCGGTCGAAAAACTTGCTTCCGAGAACGTCTGATTGGATTGCGAGAGTCGACAAGTACGGCGTACCATTTTTTGTTATCTTTGGGATCTCTCGTCCCGACGAGAAACAGGCGTACCTGCCGCGTCAAGCTTGGGGAAGTGTAAGTAAAGGATCACGCGGCAACTATCTCGATTTATACCCTTGACGCGGAGCTTTCTCACGTGCATCGGCTTGAAACAACGAGCTGCTTCTGAACGCCTCCACTCGGCGGTAATCTCGAAACGTTCGGCCCCTCTGCGCCGAAAGAGTCGAGGGGAAGAGTGTCGGCGGGGTTGCGCTCTGGCAAATGGACGCTTTCTGTATCGGCTTGGGAAAGAAATCGGGGGAACTCGAAGTTGCTGATTCAACTCCCGCGGAGGCGCGTGCTGCGCCACGAGGGGACTCGTTGCCGGCGTCTCTCGGTAATTTTGAATCTGTATGCAGCCGAAGAGGAATCCACGGGCCAATAACGACCGCGTATTATTATGCAGATTACACCGTAACCTGTATTAGTTCGTTATCACTCCTACATCTTGAGCAGCTAGCGACCGACGCGCCGTACCCTCGTCGTGCAGAATGCGCCGAGGAAAAAAATGGGGGGTCATGATGAAGACACCGGCGCGGCGTCGAACGCGATCAGCATCTCAACGCGCTTCCTTCTTCAATTGGACGTTTTTCTGGTAGGATCTGGTTAAACGTTGCGATCTACTCAACGAATCAACTGGAAGAATAGGTAAGAGGTTGCAAAGAACGAGTGAATGTTCCGTGTATATATTATACATTAGACAGGGTTATTGTAAATTGAACGATTGTAGAGTGTGAAGGGGGAGTTCTATTTAACACATTAGGAATATGGTGATTCTTGGGAATTTTTTTCTAAGAAACTGTTAAGTGGATCTTTTCCAAAGTTTCAGGGTATTTTAGCTCACATTCAAAATATAAAAATTAATTTTTACGTTACAAAGTGTTCGGTAGAAATGAACTAAAATACTCTTAAAGTTTGGAAAAGAGCCGCTTAATAGATTCTTTGAAAAAAAATCCCAAGAATCACCTTTTTCCTAGCTGTCCTAAATAGGGCTCCCCCTTAAGGGGACTAGGCAGTCGTTTTCCGCGAAAAAAACACTTTCTTCTTACTGTATTTGCGGAAAAATTAAAGCATATCCAGATGTATCATCATACCCAATGCTGATTATTATCATAGAGTTTGAAAAAAAGTTGGTATGAAATATACATGTGCTTTACAAATAGGGGTGTTGACTGGTAAACATTTTAATGTTCTTCTGTCGTTTTGTTGTAATATTAGTCTTAAAATGTGACGTAATTCAATTTCAAGCTGTGATTCTTGTTTATTACATCTGTAGTTTCCCGCGGAACGAATAATAACTAATTAAAACAGAATTATTAAATTGGTGGCCGAAAAAACGGCAATTTTTCCAAGAAAAATCCGTGCGCTACTAAAAATCCGCGACTTTTTAATTTTTTTATAAACATCTCGAATTTTTACGGACAATCTCACATGTTTCGCGGGGACTGGCACATGTTTTACACATCCTGTAATTTTTTCAAGTCGACCTGAACCTCCGTTCATTCGCAATTAGAGCAAAATCAAGAGAAAAAAAGTTTCGAGAAAAACATGTTTAAAGGGGTAGGTTACCCTCAAAATTTTCGAAAATTGGATTTTAGGATGTTTGCATATTCCGCTAGCTACATCTTTTCTACGTATTTTAAGCGCAACCGGTCTCCGAAATTCCAAAAATTGAAGAAATTACAGTTAAAAATGTACGAGCCTGCAGATGAGATGGGATAATGATGTCCAACTTTAAACGCGATTTCCCAAAAAGTACGTTTTCAAAAATGGTGAACATAAAATCTCGAAAACCGCTCCAACGATTCGAATGAAAATTTACAGGGAGTCACAGGAAACTATTCTCCTCCATGTATTGGGAGTACATTTTCAATATAATTTCTAAAAAAAAGATAAAAAATATTTTTCCTACAAAAAAACATCAACATAAAAATTGTATTAATTTGTTTATCAAAATTTTGCTTCCAGCACAAGATGGAGACTGTCTTACAGATTATAAAAATGCCTTTACTTTGTGTTATACGTAATTCATCTGTCCAGAATCATGTTCACCATGAAACGGAGCACCGCGTGTACCCGCTCTCAAATTTACATTTATAACTTTTTTCCTATAAATATATTTAAAATTTTCTTCTTGCACATTAAACGTCAACGAAATGACGCTTAATAATTAAAACAAAAATTATCTTTATATTCATTTATTACTTCAAAATATGCGTTTGACGAAGGGTCTGATTTTGGGCTGTTGAGGGTAACCTACCCCCTGGGTAAAAGCGACGCCATCAGTTGCCGCTCGATGTTTTTAGCTGCCAAATCTACAATTTTGCGAATTGTACTTTTAACCAAACGGCATTTTATTCCCACTCTCTGGACACCTCGGGGTGCGCAAAAAATGACTTTCTTTTTGAAAAAAATACTTTCTTTTTTTCAATCACATTTCCACGTGCTATCCACCTCGTGCTATACGCTTCGCGCCCCGAGGTTTCCAGACACAAAAATAAATACATCCCCCAGATAACCAACTACCTTAAGTTGATCACTATGTCCGTTGCATCGGAATAAATCAATAGGGTAAGTGACCCAATTACGAATGGTGTCCCTATTACGGTGGGCTACCTATATTTTTATGAATTAAAAACACTGTATTTATACAACACCTGAAATAATTTTTTTTTCACAAAATTCAACACTGATTTTATTCGGGAGAATTAAAACATTTTTACTTTAAACTCTTATATTTATTAAATTTCGTATTTTAATACTGATCCTGACAGTTTTGTCGTGATTCTTGAAACAGCTAAGTGAAAGTGCTAAGAAGTGGCATCTGTATATAAGTAAAGATGAATGTATACTTTTATGGAATGAAGTTTCGATTTTCTTTTCATGAGTAAATATTACCTAGATATTTCTTATAAAACGAAACAATCGTCAGTTTAAAATGGTTTTATCTAATGAAAATGGAAGTCCGTGATTAGTACCGATTCATTAAATATGTTCCTATTACGGAGTCAGTAATCGATACAGTCTTCGCGAACTTGACATTTACTGACTTTATTAACTGAAATTGTATCCAATTAATAGTTACTGCAATTTATAATGTAAGTATATACAATCAGTGATTACATAGGTTTTTAATTTATAAAAAATACCAAAATTGTAGTTACTTTTATTTGTTTATATCGGAAAAATGAGCAAACAACCAAAAGTGCGACGTCTAACCTACAAAACGGAATCTTGGGGTCTCGAATCCGTAATTGGGGCTCCATACGGGGACATATTTTCCATAATTGGGGCTCCGTAATAAATGCACTCCAGTTTTGAAGGCTCCGTAATAGGTGCCAAAATCTGTTTTTTCGGTAGATCGGTATTCCACTAATTTTTAATTATTCCATACAAAATTATTTTTAATGGGTTCCGGACCCATTAAACTTACTAGAGGGCACGAAGAAAAACAATTATCCCTAATTTATCATTATTTTTAAAGAACAAAAGTCCCGGAGTGCCCCTAATCTGTCCGTAATTGGGTCACTTACCCTAGAAGTTTTTCGCAAATATCTCGGAAACAAAGGTTCGTCATTAGTTTTGTCCCATGCTGGCACATACGCTTACAATAATACCGATAGTTTTTGGCAAATATCTCGGAAACTAAGGCCGAGCGGTGGTAACATATATAGGAAAAAGTTGTACAGAATCGTGTCCCCGGCAACATATCCAAATTTCATCAAAATCGGCGAGGAATCGCTAAAGTAAATAATTACCAAATTTGGGGTCAGTTTGACCCCAATGCAAGAAAATATGATTGGTTGGCTTAAAACTATCGTAGATACGGGATAGGCAATATTTTTCGATTTTTTTTAACAATGTGTGTGTAAAACCTCAGTTGAGGCAATCCTAGTTGCCCGGCATATTTATTTGGTGCAAAACTTATTACATCGCATATTACAATGACTGGGGTCAATTTGACCCCTATGCACAGAGTGAAGGTTAAACGAATTCCTTCATATGACCAAAAATAATAGAGTGGGGCGTAAACATTGTAAGCGACGAGTTCACCAAAAAGTTCCCGTTCTTTTGTGCTTCGTGTTTTCCATTTTGGAAGTTTCAATCTCTCGATTAGAAATCACGGCATATTCCCCGGCACTCGATCATCGCGGTTAAAACTCAGGCCAGCTGACAATTGTGTTTCGATTAAAAGCGCTTGCCGCCCGGTTTTTCGTCCCGATTGAACTGCCAGGAGCATTCTTCTGGCGCCTGAGCTGCGTAACGAAGGGAAGTTTTAAATTAGTTTGATATTCCTGGGCCGAGGCTACGCGCTGGCGTGTACACAAGGCCGAAGTGGGTTAATCGAGTTCCGTGTTTTGAAAATGCCTCCGCTCGGCCGGGGTTACGAAAAGAGTATGGCGGATTAACATGTTGGTGGACAACAGTGCTATTTGCTCGTGAGTGACATTGACGAGCAATTTCTAATAGAGAGCTTCTACTTACTCAGGAGCATCCTGCAGGACGTTACTCTTGAATAAAATAACAGCCCGAATGCTAAGTCCTCCGTGACATCGATTGAACTTGCTCGCAAAACAGTTGATAAAACAGTAGTGGGTACGTATCTATCCCTTTCCAATATCCCCTAATTAGTAGCATCCTCTGAAACTCACTGTCCAGTGCCCATACAGCGAGCAATGTCGCACAGCAAGCGGCAGAGAAGAAAACCTGGAGCTCAGCTTAATCGATAATAATTCAACCCCGTGTACAGTCACGGCGACGCACTTTGACGAAAATGATGCATGAGTAGAAAGAAAGTGGCCGGACAAAGCCTGGCGCGCTATCGATTCGAGCATTATCGGTAATAGAATATACAGTGCGTCAGCTGACAAAAGCATCATGACTTCCGTGCTCCGTGGAACGTTCGAGAGAATCAATTGCTCCCTGCAGCGATCGATCGCAGCAAGCAGCGATTTTTCACCGAAAAATTCACGCTACGATCGCTGGACCCGCACAGTGCTAGCGGAAACGGCGTCCAGGTAAAGAAATGTATTAAATGATACTAAGGAGATATATTTTTATACAAATAAATATTTGAATACGAATAAATATTTTATTGAAAATACTTGGCGCTGCTCTCCGAATTGGTGTTGCTAAACTGAATAAATATGTATAAGTTGCATTAACATCTTTTTCTTTCTTTCTCGTCTCACAAGGGAAGATCCCGTACCCGAAAATTCCAAAAATTCTGAAACTTTGTGAATATGTAGGGGATTTCCTACTGATTATAATGCAATTTTTGTTTGCTGCCCCAATTCACTCGAAGGGGTGAAATTGACCCCTGAAAATTCGGCTATTTTCCGATTTTGTGTTATGACTCGTGATCCATTTTGTCTCCCTTTCATGTTCCCCTCTTGACTACACTTGACGACGGAGAAAATATCTTAACATAAAATTCGGCAAATTGTAACCTTACATCGAAATATCTCAGCTCATAAGGCACGTAGGAACAAAACGAAGACAGTTTTCTCATGTACATCAAATCCAAGCTATCCATTAAGACCATTAAAAATCTAATCGGATCAACCGTTATTATGATTCGTTAATCTCAGGGTTTTTGATAGCGAGTCGCGGCGTAATATAGACACGGTGCATCTCGCGCTGCGCATATGTATATACTTGGCGCAAGACACTACCGTGTCTCTTGATAAGACGCGGGGTGCGATTCCGCATATTTGTACGGAGATAACGCCAAACGGGGACAATTCTGTTGTGCAACTCGGCTGTGTAAACGTGCAGATAAATGATCGTTGTGCAACAGTTTAAAATTTAAATAATAGGTGTTACGGGCGAACCGTCAGTGCCCGAATTGCAGGAACCACGAGGATTCGAAAACGATGATCCTTTCAGTGGTCTGTTTCCACCGTTCGTAGAGGTGGTCGGGGCTATCCAATGTAAGCTTCTTAGCTAGGAGATTAGTTGTGATTTTGATGGGATGAATAGTGGTCTGTTGGGAGGTTCCCCAGCTGATTGTGAGAAGTATTCTATTTTTGAGTTATTTCTTTTTGTGATCTGTGTTTAGCTACACCTCTTAAACTCCGTTTAGTGCTACCATGTCTCATCCTCTGCTTATAACCGATAGTCGTACAGATGCACGTGGAGCTTGAATTTTTTTAGTGGAATCTGATGCGAAATTTCCGTTTTCCCTATTTCCGCTCGGTTTCTGAAGCTCTTGTGAATGTTTGTGTGACATCCCTCTAACGAATTCAGTTCGAAGGTACGTGAAATGTTCGCCCCTCAAGTTACAATCGTTGTTTTCATTAAACTTGACTGAATATCTTACGTTGTATCTAAAAATTCCCTGTAGGTAGCTTCTTGGAAAATAACCGAGCCGGAAATTTGCGAACAATCTGCAGCGAAGTTCAAGCACGTTCAGCGTGTCCCCGATCTCGGTGCATCATATCGAAAAACGAAGAACATAGACCGATAAAGCGGAATATAAATTTCCCCCCAGACGAGGCCATTATATTTCAAAAGCGGGGCGTTCAATCATGATTTAGATACTACCCGCGTATCACCCCTAGGGTCAATGAAAAATTCAAATTACAGTTTCATCGATACCGTTCACCCCCGTACGACGCAACTTGCTAGCGAAGAGATGTGAAATACCATTCGAAAATTCCTGTGCAACGCTGCTCCGAAGCGGAAGCGTTCGAATTTTAACAAATTGCAAAACTACGCCGCGCAGCTCGCCGATCGTATTCCAGGGGAATAAAGTCGCGAAGCTGTTCCGTTTCTTCATCCCGCGATAACTTGCGATCTGGCTGGGGTCTCTAGGCGTATACACACCGAGATGTTCACTCATCACTCTTGGGACTCGTAGACGCGGCGATACTTTGTATTCCACGTGTACGCGAGAAAACGCCGTTATGATGGTGGTCCATCCCTCGGGGATCCAGCGGGGGAAGAGAGCCAGAGACAAGAGGATGAGTGGATCCGCGAAGGGATGAAGGAAGGAGGCGCGGGATGTGACGAAGGGACGCGAGAAAGAAAGAAGGTAACGCGAGGTTTTATTAACGTTCCTCTTGCTCGAGTTGAAAAGCAGAGGAGCAGGGCCGAAGGCGCCGCTTCCTGCTGTAATTAAATGTTTCCAGGCTGGCGTAACAATAATTTCAACGGGGTCGCGCGTCTCGTTCTTCTCGGTGCGTCTGGCGAAATTTAATTGCGTCCGGCGGTGGGAGGATGCGAAAAGATAAGGATAAATTATGGTGAGATGGAGGAAGAAAGAGGGGGAGGAAGAAACTGGCAATGACGATAGTGCAGGAGAATGGCGCAAGTTTCGTGAGACGCGTAGACTGGTGCGGCTGTAGTTGGTCCGCTGATTCTACTGAATTTCTTCGGCGGAATGTATCGCATTCGCAAGAACTGCGCGTCGAATGATGTAGCCATTACGGCAAAGTTTCTGGATCTCGTTGTACAAGACGAAGACATAATTCCGTTCGTATGCTCGCAGATTCAATTACTGGAATTCGGTGGAGATCTGTTAATATAACAGCTTCGCCATTAGCCACGCTATAAATGAACATGGCGGTCGATAAGCGTTGTAGTCGATGAAACAGACGGCCCCGTTCTCCCGTTAACTTTATCAGAGGAATATTTCGATACGAGTGTCGTAAAATCGAAACCGCCTCTCGGAAGAGACCCACGGGCGGAAGCTTCTGTTACGAAGTTCCCTGTAAATGATAATTACTCGAAATTCCCCCATGACTCTGGGGATCCTAAATACTCCCCATTTGCAAGATTCAATTGCCAAAACTCAGTCCAGCACTGGCCCCTCCATTAATCGGAAGTTCAAGGGCTTCAACGCGAAATCCAAGTACATATGCTGGAAATGAAAACGTTGGTCGACAAATGTTATCTCCGTTGGAACTAACGATCCTGCTCTCTGGTTAACTTTATTACAGAGACTATTACCAAGAAATCATAGGAGCATCAATTACCGAAATTCCCGCCAGATTATTCTATGCATTAACGGAACAATTCCACCACGAAATACCAATATACTGGAAACGGGAAATGGCCTGCCCCGCCAGCGGCCCTCGCGCTATCGTTAATTTCATTGCGGCAACTATCGACAGTCTCTCCGTTACAAGATTCAATTGACGAAATTCGACCGAGGATAGATCCACCGATCGACCAGGCTCGCAATCAGCCGTGCTGGGAACGGAGACGGTCGGTCGATGAACCACCGTTCCCGTTCCGGTCCCCTGTTAATTTTATTAGATAGGCGATCGTCGATATTGCGAATCTAACGCAATTAATGGGACACGTGCAGTATCGTTGGTAGACGATGTTCCACGGTTAACAGAACAGTGGGTCTCGGTCTCTTCTCCAGTTGATGGGCAAGTTTCGCCGCCTATTAAGCCGAGGAGGACGCTTCCGACTTGGCCGCAGAGCAGCGGTCTGCGCTGACCTGCGTGAAACTGCAGCCGGATGTGCAGCGCGCGACGGCTGTAGCCGCAATGCAACACGCGCGCGCGTCCGACGCGGAGGCCAGCAGGACGAATCTGTAAGGAGGTAGAAGGGGAGGACGGGCAAGAAGCCTCGACATTGTCACGAGTGGATCTAGGAACGGGGACGAGGCGATCGAGGATGCCCCGCGTACAATTCACGAGCCAATGGAAGCAGAGAACGGCATGGGATACGAACCAGCGTCGTGGATTCTGTACTTTACGACTAGTTACGACTAGACGAATGCGTATTCGTAAACCGGATCGTGGACGCGTTGGGTTTTTGTCGCATGGGTAACGAGAAACGGATCTGGCGGATTTCGCGATTCAGCGAGGGAGATTGACTTTAAAGCCGAAACTGTTTAAACCACCACCCTCGGCGGGGTGGTTATGTTGCGTCGTCTTTAGAACTTTCTCGAAGCTGTGTAACTCTGGATGTATATAGTGCGCTGGTGGTAAAAATTATAGTTTAATAAAAGTTGAAGAAATTGCGGGAAGCTGTTTGCATTTTAAAAGAGTCTTCAAAGGCCTTGTATCGATGGAACCTGAGTCAGATGCACTTTCTTGCGAGAAGGGTATTGATTTCTTCTTGGGTAATCCTTTTCATTTTGCGGCGATCTTCTTGAGTTCACCTACAAGAGAAGCAAGAACCAATTACTTCGGAATCAATTTGCTCGTCCCCTTGATCTCCATCCAGACACAGTACGGCGAGCCAAGAAATAGAAATCAAGAACATGGTCCGGCCGCCAGTCACGAACAGATTCTCAGAATATACGGCGGGAGCGTCGAGTGTCGCTTCGTGATCAGACTCCATACACCCGTGATTCCGTTTTCTGCGAGATGACGAAGGGTCGGAGAAGAGACACCACACCGCAGCCAGCGGTGGTCATTTTTCCGGTTCGTTTTCGTTCTCTGGGCATAGCTTCTCTCCACCAATACCCAGGGACGCGTCCCCGCACAACCTTTGTACAGCAATGCGGTCGCGTATATCACAAAAACCTTAAGCTTCGGTTGCATTGATTGCCGAAACCCCGAGTTTCTATCGCGTCGATCACGAAAGAGCCGAATGTCCACTACCCTTGATCACGTTCAGTCAAATTCAGCAGTATTGATCGTAGTAACGTTGAATTTCGGTCGAGTCGACCGCGACATGCCGCCGAGTTTCGGTGGCGTCGATCACAACGGCGATTAGCTTCGATCACGTCGGTAGCATTATCCCCACGATTCCGACGCCGTCGATAGCGCCATTCTACGTTTCGATGGCGTCGATGATTAGATTTCGCACGGATCACCAGCGTCACAGGAGGTTAAAGAAGATTTACGAATGGCGTGCGTACGCAGACCCGTTCTCGGAACAGGGCCAGTTTTTACGGAATTGGATTGTAGCGAGATTTATGCGCGGGCTTCCTTCCCCCTTCGCCGAGTCCAGGATTAATTAAGGGGCGTTAATTAAAATTCACCGGGAAATGTAAATCAGCTCCATTCTCGCGTTGTTGTTGCGGTACCGTTGATCGCCGCGACTATCGATTTTATTAATTCCGTTATTATTCCACAGTTGGCGGAATATTTTCCAATAGACCGAATCCTATCAGAACGAGAGCATATTCGTGGAATCGTTTACTAAACAGAATCCGGACACAGCTGCTGTCGAGGCTCCTTAACGCTCAAAGAAGTATACGTGTAAAGATTTATGAAATGTAACGTCGATTATTCAGTCTGATCGAGGCCGCAATGATAAATTATTTACGTATTTCCAGTCGAAGAGAATAGAAGACGCCGAATAGAAACAGCTTTGAAGCGGGTGCAAAATATTTCCGCTTGAAATCGATATCGATTCGCTCGTTACACCGTTATTACATAATACCGATGTGTATCGAGGCGAAGGCTTCCTGTCGGTCTGTCGGGGAAGTTATTTTCATAGAGCATTTTATCGAATACTTTCGATCTAATATAGGGGTTGTTCTCAATATATCGCAGTTATTCATCGACCAGTGCGCTCCTTCGGATGCCCGCAAAATCGAGCCAGCAAGAACGTTAATTTTATCGGCGGGTTCGATCCTCCGCGAAACTCCATAACTCCGTGCCGTGGACGCCCTCCTCGTGAACCGGTGAAGCCACGAGGGCCTCCCTTTTTCCTTCAACTTCTTAATCGATAACCGATTTACCAGGGGGGGGGGGGGGGCAGGCTGATTGGTGGAAACGGGAACAAATCAACGAAGGAGTTTATCGAATTAGCCGCATAACCGCTCCAACGTCGCGGACCAAACGACATTATTTACCCGTAGAAGAAAAATAAAGCAACGTGAAATCCGTTTAGCTGTTTCCGCCGATAATGGCAGCTGGGCGTTGTTTCGCGAGCGTTACTCGTACAAAGGACCAGACGTTCTTAGAACGAACACCTTCAACCCCCTCCGGAGGTGTTCTCCAAGGCTTGCAATTACGTTAAATTAGCTTTAACAGTGGAAAAAGGAAGCCTGAAGCATTTCGAATTACAATTCGCTGGCTTAAGAAGCTGGTACTTAGTCGCCCTCGATTGGCGAGGATTGGGAAAGGAACTGAACGGGGTAATGAGGCTGTAAGGGTGTAAGAACTCGCGAATGTTTCTTGAACATATTGAAGATTTTGTATAAACAGTTCCCTGTCCTCGTTGGCGGTTTAATTATCGAACACCGTACGAAGCTCGGAAGGCAGAAACGGGTCTAGGAAGCTGCGTGAACTAGGAAGCTAGACTCTGGTTGGAATTGGCCGGCGGGGGCTATAAAAGTGTAGCATATTTGACAAAAGTTGGAGAATACGTGGCTTCTCGGTATGTGCCTCGACACGGAATGGCTCGTACAGAGCAGAACGCAATCGCATTGTAACGGAAGATCGCTCGAGCGGAATCGATCTCATTTGTAGCTGCGGGGACGCCCGATGGAAATGCGCGACGAGCATTGGGAAACTTTCCATGCCGCTCATCTTTGGAAACTCCGATTGGTTCGTTCCGCATTGCCCGCCATGAGTAATCATCACTCATTTCGCGGATTCATATATTTTTCTCTCTCCTCGACGGAGAGGAGATCGCATCAACCGAGGGAGACGGAATGGTTTCAAACCTCCAAGAACGAAGGCTCCATGCAATATAGGTAGCTTCATGTCAAGAGTGATTCCAACGCTCTGTCAACGTTGCACAAAGCACCATCGGGGGTCTCAAAGGTGCTGAAACTCGGGCACACAAGCTTCCGCCGAACCGCAGTTAAGAACAGAAACTGCGCTCGAAAATATTATTCCTCTCTGCGACACTTGAGCCCTCGGTGGAAAAATGCTGCCTGTTTTCGCGTTCACTTGGCAACCATCGAAAATGTTTTCCGTTAGATCGCAAGGCTTGAGCTCAGCCACGGAACGAACGGTATCGATCGAGGTGCCCGCGCCACGATTTCCTGGCCACCTTGTACGAAACGAGCCGGCCTTGATTTAAAGGAACCCCGGCTGGTTTCGTCGCTCCATTGGCCACGATTCTTCAACTAACAAGTGGAGGTTCGAGAAGCAATTCGCCGCCCCCTTATAATCATACTTGGGGAAATCAATAGAGCCCGATTCGGGGGAGGGTTCTTAAACCGTGAGAAAAACAGTTAGTGGACGATATTTCTCCGACTGGCGGTCCGAGGAAACGGAGGAGGATCTTGTGCTTATTGAGTTGCCAATCCCTCTGGAGGTAGGGTAACGAAGGGTTTCCTGATTCGATTCTCATTATTAGCGGGCGACGGAGTTTGTTTAACTGGCTTTATTACGGGTGTTTCGCAATTACTCCTCCCTCCTCCTTCCTCTTATTAGGCCAGTTTGCCGGCGACAAACACGGTAGACACTCCCTGGAGCAACTCGCCCAGTTGCAAACGATTCGACTGCGAACTTTCTTATCGACGTTCGCACTGTACCTTGCCTAATGGGCCTGATATTACCGAACACAAATCTACAAGTAAAACTCTGTAATTCTCTTTTCTCAAACATGCGCAACGATCTGACGATAAATAGTGCAGATAAACCCCGTTCCAACGAGCACGTGGTTTGAAGACCAAGTGAGTTTAGTTAATTCATCGCCAAGTAGTAAAGTCTAGATTCGGTTGACATTCCCACGCGAGGTGACTTCGCTACAGCCAGTGACAGAGCCCGCGCGACAAAAAAAAGCTCTCTGCATTCGCGGTAACCCGTTAACTCCAACAAAGAAGCCGCTTTCGCCGCGGACTGAAGGGAAAACCAAGTCACGGCGTGTCTGACGTTAATTTCGCGCGTCGCTCGAACGAAAGGGCATCAGGCGACGCGACGGCGACAGAAATAATGCCGGCTGCGACTCCAGCAGCCGCGTATTCGCGACACGAACTCGACACGCATTCGACAGAACGCTCTCGACTACGTTGGAACCGTTGCCACCCGCTCTCCCGAGGAACCTTGCACGGAGAACGCGACACGAACGGGTGAGTGCTCCGTCAACATCGATAAATTCAATGGAGGTTCAGCATCTGGACTGCTCTCGAATCCCAGGGAACCTCTGTTCCCCAAGACCCGCTTGAAACGCGCGTGCAGAACGCGCGAGGCGACTAAGCGGCGCGTTCGAGGAGTTTACGTAAAGAATCCATGCTTCTTGCTTCAACTGGATGATTACTTCATGGACCATGAAGGTCCCCTTTATAGCGAGTGGAAGGGTTGTGGATTGTTTTGAGTAAGTGGAGGGTGGTGCGAAGATGGAAGTGATTATGTATCGTGTTTGATATAATAATAATAATAATAATTCGATAAGGGAGGAATTGGGACAATCTGCGCTGCACTCTTTCTGAGAGTCTTCTGAGGACCTACCCTCTAAAGACACATGGAGCTTTCATGTTCCGGTTTTAGAAGATGATCCTACATTGCTCGTAAATAGTTTGAGGGATGGATCTAGAGCGCAACAACAAGAAAGTGTTCCACGAATATACTAGACGACGAAAATCGAGAACCGTGAGTTAGGTACATGGAGCATGTAGGTGCACACGAGCACCAGCGAACAGATACAGTAAAATCAATTCGAATGTTTATTTTCATGCGGCGCTCGGTAGGTTGGTTCGTTCCCACTGACAGGGAAATTCGTCGACCACCCTCGCATCCCACCATTGGTGACGGGTGCCGGGTAGTTATTTAACGAGCGAAGCCACTTCCGTGGTGAAATAAAAAAAAACGTCACTGCTGTACTGCATTAATACAGAGCAGTTGCCATTTTTTTCGATATAACGAACCAACGAAATCAATGTGGAGAAGGTAAATAAAAAAAAAGGAAAAAGTGGTCGACAGGCCGACAAGTTGAACGACCTGGATTCGGAACTAACTTATGGCTAGCCTGTCGAAGAGTTTACAGGGGAACAGCAAACGGTGCTGAAACAACGAGTTTAGGATCTAAAGAGATTTAAAAGGAAATAAAAGTATCCTGGTCCCTGTAGCAACCAATATTCTGTCATTCATCTACGGTATGGCAGACG
The DNA here is from genome assembly GCA_929108735.1 of Andrena dorsata. NCBI lineage: Eukaryota > Metazoa > Arthropoda > Insecta > Hymenoptera > Andrenidae > Andrena > Andrena dorsata. The sequence goes on along the minus strand of OV815489.1, from coordinate 36,830,876 downwards.
AATCGCAGCTACGATTTTCCAAAAAATTCAATCTTCCGCAAGGGCGCCAGAAAGGGAGACGAAGAAAACGAAAAGCACTCGGATCGCATGACGTGGCAAGGCGATGAAGAAGAAGAGAACGGACGAAAATCTCGAGGTTCACGCCCCACGGGAGAGGAAATCGTCTCCCGCGTATCCGTGTACAAGGGGTAGAAAGGGGTGGATGAATCGAATTTTCCTGGCAAAAAAATTGCGCTCACATCCGTGCCCATCCGCCCTTGTTTTCCACTCTTTTAAGCAGGCTCGGGGGTGGCCAGGAAGCGTTTTACAGGGAGAGCCAGTCGGTCGAGGTCGCCGTCGTTGCGAGCTCCCCTTTCGTTCCTCTATCGAGCGACCTCGCCGACGGGGAGAGAGAAAAATGTCGGCCCCATCGAGATAGATAAATCGTTGGTGGTGTCAGCAAGTGTCGCGTTGCCCCTCGAATTAGCCACGATTAAGATACCAGGGCTGATAATTAATCTCCCTGGCCGACGAGCACCAGAGCGTCTAATCTGATCGTTTATGCATCGAGTACACAAGGGGCCTGGTTAAAGAAAGATGTTTTCCATGCGTTCTTCTGACACAGAACTCTCCCAAGATTCTTTTCAGGATTATTTCGTGCCCCAGGGAAAGTCCTTCGAGGCGGGTCTTAAAGTATGATTAATCTTTTCCACGGGTAGAGGAAGGGTAGTGGGGTTTCGAGACACTGTTAATCTTTATCAATACGGAAGGAGCTCGCTCTGATGGCTTCTTCCACCGCTGCGATCTAGCTGAACCAGTGAGGATTGGAGACTCGCGCTACGTGATTTTCTGCATTGCCAGTATTCAACGCTCAGGGAATGATATTCGTCCACGAGTTTTTGAAAGCAGCTTATAATTTTCAGACCACCGCTTAGTCGCATTCGCGACGTATGCTGTGGGCCTGGCGAAACTTTCGCGATGATAAGTATAGGTCGAAAGTTATGTACCTCATTCTCGGTGAAATAGCCAGATGTTTCTATGCAAAGTGCTTTTGGGCAATTCTGCATACGGTAAGCGGAATAAAATGTCCGAAATAATTGTAACGGCCAGCTAAACGAGTCTAAAAAACCACCAAGTAGATATCAACCCTGCGTAGAAAATTTCTCGCTTCTATAAACTTCGTAAACCACGTTCCAACAGCCACGTGCCCCCAGGGGATTACACTCCACTTCGAAAAGTACCAATTTGCTTACGTCCACTTGCAATTTCCACGTTTCCGGGCTGGTGGTCGAGACGCGAGGATTAATGTGTCTGCCCCCTTAGAAGATTTTTCGGGGTGGGTGAAAAAAGGAACGGGGTCGTGGTTCTCCCAGAAGACCACGACGCTGCTGCGACATCGTCGCGACGCTGCATCTCGGACGAAACAAGTCCTGTCCCTAGTCCGGCCAACCTCCGGCGGCGTAACTGGACAAAAGTTCCGCGGTCCAGGCACCGATCGCGCGTTTCGCCGCATTTATCTAGATGTGTCTTCTAGTTCGACGCGAGACAGAAATATGGGAGCGGGAATTGAGTTTGTTGCGGGTGGCTCTTAGTCGTCACGACTCATACCCGATCCCTCTAACAGACATTTACCGCCCCTGGCAGCCACCCCCATGCGCACGCCGCGGCGATAACACTTGCACAATTTCTGCCGTCACGACGTGTAACAAGGAGTGTTAATCAACCACCGCGAAACGCGTTAATTTCTTAATTAACGCTGTACGAAGTATGGGGTTGCAGAGATTTTGTGGTAAACGGAAAAGGTTACCCTCGATAGCACTAAAACAGACCTTTCTTCAAACGGAACTTTGAAGTGTTATAAAGTGATAAATAACAGTAGGGAGAACGTTTTTTCTACTTTTAATCATTATTCTATGAGCTTTAACACAAAAAAAGAAAAGTCTAAATATCTGTATGTACATAAATGTTGTGAGTAAAAACGTAAAGGCGTGTACGCCGTGCATCGTTTGATGGTGAACATAAAATCTCGAATACCGCTACAACGATTTGGATGAAAATTTAATGAGAGATACCGAAAACCATTCGCTACGATGGGACGGGAGCAGATATTCGAAAAAAAATACAATTTTTATGATGAAAAATACGATTTTATCGATTTCTTGTATGAAAAATATTTTTTATCTTTTTTATAAGAATTTATCTCGAAATTCTACTCCCGACACATCGTAGGGAATGGTTTTCTCCATCTCTTATTAAATTTTCATCCAAATCATTAGAGCGGTTTTCGAGATTTTATGTTCATCATCAAACGGTGCAAAGCGTACTACACGCCTTTACGTTTTTGCTCATAACTTTTATGTACATACAGATATTTAAACTTTTCTTGTGTTGTGTTAAAGCTCGTAGAATAGCGATTAAAACTAGAAGAAAACGTTCTCTCTACTGTTATTTATCACTTTACAATTTGCGTTTGAATAAGGCCTGTTTTACGGCTATCGTGGGTAACCTACCCCCTTAAAGAGAGCTACGTAGGTTTTAAATTGGTCGCGACGTAGAAGAATTTGGAATGATTTTGTTTCCGGGAAAATAGTAGAGTAAACGTGCGTAAAATGGCGCGGTGGGCTAAAAGGAAGAACGCATATGTTGATTTGAAAATTGCGGGAGAATGGGGACGAACTATTTTTATGCGGTTCACACCACTAGACAAACTCTCTGGCGAGTTTGCTCGAGTTATGTATTGGTATTTCTATTCGAGTACGCAGAAGCGATTTCGAGAAGTTGCCGCGAACAGAACAGCAGCAAAAGGAGGAGCAAGTAGAGCGACTAGGGAGAAATTGCGAATAAAAGGCAGATCCACGGTGCCCTTTTATTGCGAGTTTTTATCCGTCCGCGAAAAGGAAAAAAAGGAGACGAGGGAACAACAGACACAGGCACAAAAGCTACCATCTCGCGAGGAAAACGTAGAGAAAATGCCGGAGGAGAATGCAATTGAAGCTATGACGGAGGAACGTCGCGAAATTTACGTGAACCGAGAAACGCTCGGATAACAGGTCCGCTGATTATAAAAGAACGGGAGAAGGAAATCATCGATATCGTCGCGATAGCGGAAGGAAAACCACCATCGACGCATTCAGTTTACCCGAATGGTTCCACGCCGACGATGGAATCTGAAATCGTGGACATCGCCGGAATATAGGATGAGCGACGAAAAAAAACGGGCAGTCGAAGCGAAGAGGAACGGACGCAAACAAGTGGAGGAAAGCGGGCACAGAGGGACGCCAATTACCCGACGTAAAAAACGAAAGGAAAGCAACGGAAAAATGGGGAAGGATACAGATAAAAAAGGAACGTCGGCCAAAATGGAAGGAAGAATCGGGCTAGCCGACTCTGCAGAAAGCTGTTTAACCGAAACAGACTGATGGTACGGGGGCCACGAGAACAGAAACAAAATCTGGCCCGGTCATCTGGCCGAAAGGAACCATTTTTCTCCCTCCCCCCCCCCTGCTGTCTCTCCCTACCTTTTTCGCCGGGGAGCCTCTGGGAGCACGGTGCAGGGGAAAAGTTCGTGGAAATTAGCCAGGTGGGTTTCGTTCGGAACGGTTTTCAAAGAGAGAATCGCGGCGGTGCGTTATGGAAAAACCGATCGAGCCGAGGGAAACAATGTGACGAGCGAACGAGCAGCAAGCCAGCTCCAACGAATCCGAAGCGGTACGGCTCGTCGAAGCAGCAGGCAACTCCAGTCAATTGAATCGATCAACATTCGTTCCGTCGACCGGCTGTGCTCCGTCAAATATTCCTTCCTCGCGCTCGCGGAGCCGCCTTCTTCGTGCTCGCCGAGGCTCGACGACGTTTCCCCGGCACGCTAATCCGACGATATCGAATTCTTGATTTCCGCCCGTCTATTCTCGCGCATCGATAGACTACCAACCGACTACCTGTGAACGAACAACGTACCGAGCTTGTTCCGGTAGGGGCTGGATAAGGCCGAGCGATTGAAATGCATCCGAATGCCGGCAAATATGATTCTATCAAGCTGGCACTGTCAGTACATAATTTTCGAACGAAAGAAACAATTAAGAAGCTATTAAGAAACTACGGAAAAGTGGATTGCTATCGGGAGTCCAGTTCACTCGCAATCGCGATTATGCTCTCGCATATGCACACTTCTCCCGGGCGTCACGTACTCCCCGAGCACGATCTCGATTCCCGCCGCGTGATTGCAAGGCCGCGGACCTGTTTTCTAATCCACTCCTCCCAGTATCCTTGCCGCGGAGGGGAGGCAAAAAGACATCAAAGTGACGTCAGCTCGTCTACGTCTTGGTCGCCATGGCGACGCCAATCAATGAATGAAATTGCATTTGCATCTATCCCCGGCGTCATCCTCCCACCCTCGGCTCCTCTCTGAACAGGCCGGGACAGACAATCTATCGGATGAGGCAATCTGGGATCACTGGCTCAACGAATAAACAAGACTCTGCCGTCGCACCGAACCAGTGGGAGTTGCGTTCTTCGTAATATCGACGTTTCGCGCGATTCCCGAGCCTGCGAACACGATGAACAACGCGGAGGAGCTGAACGACGAGCCAACGGTGGGCGGCCACGAGATTGATGGACTTATCCGTGTAACGGTTTGCATGATGCAGCGAGAAAGGGGCTCCCCCTCCCTTGGCTAAGGAACGAACTGTTCGATATTATATCGAAGGGGCGGGGGCTGGGGGAAAACGGTTTGCTATCGACACTTTGCCCGGGGAAAAATGAAATGCACCGTGTAACGGAGGCGGCACGCAAAGGAGCTTGCAGCGGGGCTGCAATTGATGGCCGTGCATTTTTCAACGTTCCCCCCCTCCCCTACCCCCCGGTGAAACGCGCGGAAAATACGCCTCGCGAAACGGGATCGTTCGCGGGAACGATAAACGGCGCCGGGGAACAGCGGTATGAATAAAAAAAGAAGTTGATACGAACGGGCTGATTAGCCGAGGTGGATTCGAGGGTAACGAATGAGGAAAGCGCGGCGGGAAGCGGTCGCGTGACTCGGGCACCACGCGCCCCTTAAATAAGCGGGGATTAATAATTTCGTGGACCCTGTGTAGAGGCTGGCTGCTCGAGGAGTAATACACGTGTAATTCAAGACGCCGCGCCGAGTCCAGCCTGCGTAACGTTGTTCGCCGTGAAATTCAGCCGACAAACCCGTAGGAACTTTCCGGCCCGTTTATAATCCCCCGCCGCGCCAGGCTATCCCGCGTTTATAAGGCTGATCAATAAACTGGCCCCTCTTCACAACTTGCTGGAGACTGGAGGCCGGAGAGAGGAAAACTGGAGGAGGAATTTAGAAGGAAGCTGCGAACGTGCGAACCACGGAATAAGGATATTCCTGCACGCAAACGGTTTCCCCTGATAAATATACATTCTCCCAGTGAAAGCGTGCGAAACTCCCCCTGTGTTTTCGAGAGGCCGCGAGTTTATTCGAGGGAAGAAAGTTTGAATATCTTTACCCCCCCTTACTTACACCATTGCCCGCTTATCAGATTACGTATGACTATTAGCTATTAGTGGAAGTAATTGGAGGATTCCATAAATGAAAGACCATAATCCGGTATCGCTGGAAGTATCTGCAAACGTGAGACCACATTCCTTGTTGACTGTACGCACCAGATGCATCCGGTACGTTCAGAGTGTAGCTCAAGAATTTCCGTGGATATCCCACGCGAGATCTATAATTCCTCCCCGTATTCCGTTCTCTAGGGAGCGCAGACCTAACAAGCGTACCTTCTCACGTGTTCTATATATTTCGATCCTTTATAGCAAACAATTTTTCCAGAATTATATCCGACCATGCAGATTCATTGGCACAAGGTTCAAAACTCTGCAGTGGTCTCTCTTTGGCTTTCATCAATTAAACAGCCAACCTTAACTTCAATATTGAAAATACCAAGTTGGGACGAGTTGAAATGTACCCTCCTTGAAGTTTGACGAGTCAAGTTAAATACGACAGAATTCTTCCTGCTGATTCGCGAAAGACACGGAACCGTCCGCTGAAAGGGGACCCCGTGAAAAAAGTCTCGTCCCTCCTATCCTGCCTATGCGCGCGTAAATTCTATTTAGCCCGGGGCGACACTCGAATGCGCCCGTGATTTACGTCGCTTGCGAATTGCTTACGCGGAACCGTCGCGTTTGGACCGATGCACAGGCCACGGCGCGGGGAAATGTACGCAGAAGCGGAAAAAAAGGAACGCCCGTCTCGGAGTGTCTCGTATCTCACAAATCTCATTAAGTGGCGGCTGCACTCTTCGCGCTTGTCAGCATCGCCGCGTTGCGGGCGTGATGGAAACGCTTCGTTCTGGGAAGCTGCGCGCGGAGGACTGGCGAATATGCTCGAGCAGCGTGACAGGATTGAATCGAGTTGTATCGAATCAGTCGAATTTCATAGTTGGGCATATCCCTCCACGAAGAAAGGATTTCAGTCTCCGTGTGTCCCGCGGTATTCCTCGAGACTCCGAGATTCACGAGGAAGAATTTTCCTGATAATTTACCATTGTATCCATAAGAAAGCGAGAATTGAAGTTGTTCAGATAGTTCCTGCGTCGATGAATACGTTTTGTACTTTCATTTTTCAGCCAGAAATATAATTATGCAGTCGTTGCTGAGCTAAGTTTGCTCAAAGTTCATGGAGCGTTACAAGAGCGGGATTCTTGTCGAGAAGGGGCGGTAAATAGACGAACGAAGAAACGGACAGACTTCGCTCCGTCTTCTCAGTTGGCCGCGTGAAAACGACGATTCAGGATAGTTCGAACGGAACGTAGAGCCCCGGATACGTTTCGGTACGCTTGACAAATTGACGCGAAACTTGGAACAAGTTTTTTTTCACCCTCCTCTTCCTGCCCCAAGCGCGGTGAGGCCAACTTAGCGCATTACTTGGCGCAACTTCACGACGCCCGCACACGATCGCGCCTCTTGCTCAACGTCCCGCCGACTCGCCCTTATTTCCTCCGTTGTTGGAGACCATTTTCGGCGCTCCTCTCCGATAAAGTATGAGAGACGCGGCAAACTCCTGGGACTTTCATATTGTCGAAAGTTGCGTGCGAGTCAGACCCTCGAATATTGGAGGAAACCTGGAAACTGATAATAAATGCTTCCGCCTGTCCCGATCTACTAAACTCCTTCGATGCTCTTCTATTGCTTAAATATCATTCATCTGGAACCGCGGACTCTTGTCACCTTTGTACGCGAATACTGCCACGGTCGTTTATCGTTGACTGGCGTCATTGTGTTACGCCGATGGGTGTTATCTTGCAAGCAGGAGAACAGAGTGAAATTATTTCCTTCTACAACGACCCAATAATCTGTTCCTCTGTCCCTTGTGTTTCACTTTACAGCGGCATAAAGATAAAGGGACGTAAAGTTTACGCTCGAGGATCCAACGTTATTGGGCTGTAACGTTCCATCCGAAATATTCCACCGATTACGCTGCAAAGGACCAAGATGCACACGTTTAGGATACATTTAGCCCTTTGCACTTGGAGTGTTAATTAGGTTGGCTTTGAGCGTTCGGGCGAGCTTTCCGTTCAAAGCGACAGGGCGCGGTTTGCATCGTCGCCGGTCGAGTAGAACAATCCCCTTATTTACATACCCGCAAACGATTTAATATTCTTCGATACGCAGTGATTCAAGCACGGCGCTCCAAAATTGACAAGCCTCTTTCGCATGCCCGAACGCCAAGTCGTTGAATGGTCGGTTGAATCAGCTAAAGTCCAGCCCCATCGATTCTTCTTTTACTGCTGATTCGCCTTGGCAATCGTTCATCAGCGTTGCCCGGTCAGTAGTATTCATAATTCTTCGAGGCACGCGACACCCGGGACGAGATAAGGAGCGCAAAACCAACGCGAATCTCGGCGATCGATGCGCCATCAATAGCCCCGTGGTGGCTGCAGCAGTGTTCTGCGCCAATGCGAAGTCATTTGCGTAAAGGTAATTAAGGTCGGGCAAACGAAGAGGATCGACCGCGAAATTCGATTCGTCTCGGGGCTGCGAAGGGGTGCAACGAGGGCGTGCGAGGGCGGCGCGGTCGCTCATAATTCTCGCCGGATGAATTTTTGGCTAATTATCCGGTTGCCTGTGACTCTGCGGTGCTCGTTTGCGCACAATAAGCAATAAAATCGATGCACGGTCGTTAAAACCGTCACGCGTCTGTTTTACGATGCAAGTTCTCGCGGAAGCGCGAGAAATGTGCTTCCCCCGTGCTTTAAATTTTAAAAGAGCTTCAAGTCAGAACACTTTACGACTACACTTAAAAGCTCAGCCTTCCACGCGATCGTGTAATAATACCGGAGGACTGAATCCAAGGAATTAGATCACGTAACGTTCCCATCACGATTTGCAGCTGCGCGACAGGCTAATTCTCATCGAGCAAGCTTCGCTATCACAAAGGGCGCGCCGAGGAGCGTTTCGTTCTAGCAAGATATTCAGGATAACGGATCAAACGCGCTGGCAATTAATCTGTTCGGGGAGGAAGGTTATACGGGGTTGGCTGGCTGCCGAGGAACAGCTAGACGACAACCCCCAGCGATCGTCGAAACGCGAGGGGCTCGAAGAAATTTCCAGCCTCGTAGTTGAAATTATATCAGCCGAAAGGGCGGAGGAAGTGGCCACTCGAAGATCGAGTAATGGGGGAATCTCTTGGCGTAAAGATTGCCCGATCAAACGGCTCCTAGCCAATCTCGTCCCTCTTCCAGCCTGGCCATTTCGATTTCCACGGGGTTAAATCGCGCGATCGAGGGCCAAAGGGCCGCCGGTAATTCCTTCCTCCTTGTCGCGCGGAAAGAAAAGCGCCATCGGCTACGGCTTTTCGCGCCGTGGTTACCGTCGATATCGACGAAACGATTACTCGTGTCGGGTGTTTCGGTTCCCTGTCTGGTCGCGCGACACGAACCATTCCCGGAACCCTCGTGTCCGAGTAATTGCTCCGGCGACGTTCTTGTGTCGAGAGATCGGGAACGAGCGGGAAACTTCCTAATAACTGGTTAAGTAGCCGCTAATGGTGCTCCACGGTTAACCAGTTGAACAACTCAATCGACTTGGTGCCTGCCCGATCCTGTTTACGCGGTAATTGTTTTTCGCGGATTAACGAAGCTTTGGAGGAGAGAGTAAGAGCAACACCGGGGGGGGGGGGGGAATTGTTCAGTGACCCTTTCTGATCCAGTTCTGTAGAACCGAAGGTAACATTTGCATGTCTATCCGCAGGATGTGGGTAACAGCTATTCCGAATATCAGAGTTTAATACGGTTCCTTACTAATAAATATTCTTGGAACCATGCCGAGGGGAATCAGAATGAAGTTGATCGATATGAGAATGAAAATAACAATTCTGCGGTGGATAACGACGAATAGGGGATGAAGAGTTTATATCCTTTCAATGTGCTTGTCAAATATGACTGGCAGATACGAGCCGCGCGTCTAACTACAATTGACAGCGGATGATTGAAAGCAGCATTCCGCAGCAGAACGCGCAGAGCTTGTTTACCAACAGTTTTATTTATACGTGATATGTTCTACTACGAATCATTTGTTTTTTGCGATGACATTAATACTATTGTATATTACGACGCATTTGCCATGCATTTGTAGGATTGTTGCTCACAATTAGATATCCAAGAGCAAATCCCTAAAGGTGCGAATCCACGATGAGACTTTACACGAGACTTTTCTATCACGGGGCAAAAATCTCAGCAACAACTAAATGTAAATTATAGAAATAGTCGCGAAAGATGAGATTTTTGAAAATAGATATATCACGAAACTTGCCTCGTGGGTGTCCAATTTCACGAAACTAATGGCACAGTAATTAAAATATAATAAAAATAAGGAAATAATTATCTCGTCAGTTTAATATCTCACGCGAGACAGGATACTTTTGTCTGATCGTGGATTTGCACCTTAACGTTTCACGTGCGACTATTCAGCGCGATTTGACGATTTAAAGGGAGACGTATGCTCGCTCCTCTTTGGGGATACACTTTAGAATGGAGCATGTATCGAATGAAGGTATCGAGGGGCCGAACTAGCGCGCGGGGCCGTATTAACATCGTAAAACGGTCGTTCAATCAGAAATTCTCTATAAAAATTTTATGTCGCGTCGCCGTGCTCCCGATCTCTTCGAGGCGCTTATGCCTCTGCTGCGTCATGTAATCAGGTGCTTAAGTGCGACTGTCGTCGGGGCCAGCTACGGGTACCGTGAAACGCCATATAACGTGCCTCCTCGTTGCTCTGCAGACGGAATTTTCGCGGTTCCGTCGGCCCGGCGAATTTCTCTTGGGAGAAGCGTGGGGAAAGGGGGCCAGTGGCGGAGACGATCCGCGAGCAGGCGACAGCGGGAAGTAATTAGAAGAAACGGACGGCAGTTAGCGACGATTATCGCGATTGGAATACCTGGAGGAGTAATCCAGAGATTCGAATCGAGTCGGGCGATTTACATAATCCCTCAAAGACAAGGCGAAACTCGGCTTGTTGAATTATTCTTTCCATAACTAAGGCGGCATAATCTCGTGAATTAACTGAACGTGGGTGGGGACGGAATCGAGCTGAATGTACCTCGTCACGTTTCAAACGGATAAGCAATGTTGTATTAGCTATTACTGCTGAGCTCACTGCGGGAAAGAGCTGAGGCAATACACACCGTTCCCTTCTTCTTTCTTCCTGGCATTCTACCCAGTAATTACACCATCAGCGTAAGTGGTATCAAGGGAATTTTAGGTGAAAGTGGAAGATCTCGAGGATGTGGGGCACGGGCCTCGCCAGTACTGTATAAATTTAAAAATTCCAAGTTCTCTATCGACCACCGCTTTGTCTAAGAGTTCGCGGGAATGCGGCAAGGTCTGCGCAGACCTACAGAGACGGTCTTTGGAATGGATTCGCAGGACCGCGCGGATAACGACGGTGAAAGCTTTTTGCACACATCACGGAGCAGTCGGGCGACAGTAATGAAGCCAGCCGTTGTAATCGTGACCCAGCGTGTTATGGTTGCTTGATCGTCGACCACACGAACCATACAAGCCGTTAATAAAGTGCACGGGGAACCTTAGAAACGGAGCTCGAGGAAGCGTGCACGCGGGCACAATGCGTTCGCGCGCGAGCACATGCTTCTGCGTGCAGCGTAAAGGGAAGAATCGCGTTGAAATTCGATGTATGTACGGCGCGGTCATATTTCTGCAGTCAATTCTGCAAAAATTCCAGATTGGGGAATGGGACGCGGTAGAGAAATGGGGAAAATTCGATGATACGTAAGGGAGACGTATCAATCAAAGCTCGATTGGAAAGTATCGTCGGCCGGGGCGCAGCTGTTATAACAGTCCCGATTATTTTCCTCTGTCCCATCGATAAAATCGAATCCGTGGTAATTCGAGCACCGCACGGCCATTACGAAACCAATTTACTCCGTTTCACGCCCAATCGCCAGCAAAATGGATATAAAAATTTTAATTCCCCGGCTACGGGCATCGTAAAACCAGGGCCCCCGATTGTAGCTTGCGGTATCTGTGTACGAGCTTGTTTAAACGCGCTCGTATCTGACGCGACTCTACGCAGAAGTGGAATTCCCTTGGTAGATTCGCGACTTTTTCATCGACGCCGGTCGTAAATTAATTGCATTCCGGCGGACGTTCCTGCGGAGGAGGGCAGCAACCCTTGGAAATGAGTGACTGAACCCGACAGACTGAAACCGTGGTAGGAAATCGAATGGAGAATCGCCAGAGGAGTATGAAACTAGGCACCCAGGCAACGACTCTGCCGATAGATATTCATATCAGCTCGCCTGCTGGCAGCGTGTTCATGGAATCCCGATTTCATACTGTAATTCTATTCATAGTTTCGCAATTGGCCACCATTTTTCGATCATCAGGACGTTAATTATGTTTTGATGGGCTTTTTACAGAGAACGACGTGTAAATGTGCGTGAGATCCCCCGCGAAAGAAAATGACAATGTGTCGGCATCGAAATTAGCAAGAGGGATCGTCCAGGCTATCGAGAACCGATCCCCTAACGAGGGAACAGAGTCTGGACGAGCGTACAGAAGGCCAAACAACCGCGAGTCCTATGAAACAATCGAAGTAACGACCCTGTCGATAGATAAGAAGGGTTTGTCCTCGTCGATAAAGGTGCCGTATACAAACCATCGACCCGCACGACTTTGCCAGTCTGTACGTGGGTGTACGTGGTCACACAGACACGCTGCTCGAAGCTCGTAGAAATCATTTCGTCGAACTTCCACAATGGCAAGGCTGCTCCGGAATACTTGTGTACACGCGTCTTATCGCTCGTATCAGCGCGCACAACGTGCCACCCTCGAGGAATCCTCCTCTCTAACATGCGATTAGGTGTACCGGTTACGTAGGCAAGCGAACGGAGGCTTTTAAGGTCGTTTTCTCACGACGAGATCGCTGAGAATCCGCCTTGCAATTGAGACATTTTCAGTAGGATAACAATGCTACTACTTTATTGATTGCAGCTAATGCAATAATGAAAACTAATGCTGAAGACACAGTCTAGAATCTAGATTTACTTAGATTTAGATGAACTCTGATTTAAATCTGGGCTAGGGACAAAACTTGGGAAAGTGAATCTTATTCAATATCAGGGCTATGAAATTTCATTACTCTATAGATGTTCACTGACCACAGAAACGAATATCAAGGTAGACAATTTCAGAGTCGGGCTGTCAATCGACCAAAGGCACAAGGTAGCAAAGTCCGTAGTAGTATAATGATCAATAACGACTCCTATACCGATGATAAAGCCAGCCCCAGGAATCCAAACTATTTCCATGTCAAAATTGATACTGCTTATCCGTTTCCTCGAGGTATCCCTCCTGGCTTTCCATCGACCGAACTGGTCGGCCATCGGCCAAGCAAAGTATCGTTCGGCCTGCAATGCGTGACACCGATGTAATCGATATCTAATCTCGTCGTCCTCGTTACCAGCCGTACAAGGGGTGAAATCCCGAATTCCACGGCCGTGGATCGATCGGTGATAAAGGAAAAATCCATCGGACACGGTCTCGGCTGCCTCTCTTGAGGAATCTCGAACACGCATATATACATAGGGGCTCTGGCTGCCTCCATGTAAAACGATCTCGTCGCAGTGCTTCTATGCCCCACGATCCGCTACCGGGCAAAAATCTCCCGGCGGCTCCAGCGTCCTCGTAATCTTCCGAGACTGCCGAGCTCTTGAAAAAGGGACGCGTCGTCGTCGTCGTTCAAGTCAAAAAGCTTGCTGGATTCGGACGCGTCCGAGGGAAATTCCATTTTCATAATGCGCCCTTCGCTCGATATCTGCTCGACGGCGAGGGGAAGCCGGGCCCCGGCGTTTCCACGAGAGCAAACATTTGTCCACGAACATTGTCCAGGAAATTCTCCATTGTAAATACGCCGGGTATTTTTACAACTCACGCGGATCGTTACGAGACCCGCTACCGGCCGATGCCTTATTTATGGACAAGCAGTGATTCCCTCGGGAGAAGGTACGCGGTCACCGTCGGGGCGAAACACAGCCGTAAGGAGTGTATAAAAGCTGAGTAAGACTATCAATCACCCGGGAAGAAGAGGGGGGTGGGGGGGGGGGTGGCGGGAAAGGGTGAGTCTCTCTCTTGGGCTGTTTTGTTCGCTGCCCCGCTGACGTTTACGCGGGTAATTGCTTTCCCGACACGTGTGCGCGCGTCCAACGTCGTGCTGGACGATCTCTTCTGAATACGCGATGGGAGCGAAGAGGGAGGGGAAGGGCGGTTAATCGCACGCGATAAATACACCTGTGTACGCTAGAATTTTTTTTATTCTCACGTAATAGCAACGCTGACAGGGAGCAGTTCTGTGTTAGGTACGATTAGATGCTGCCTGCTGATCACGCTGAATGTCTTAATACAGAGAAACGGAACGAGCTTGATTAAACTTCGAGCACAACGGCGATGGAATTTTCTGGTTCCTTTGATGCAGGTATTTATACAGGAAGATACAAGTGAACGAGAAATATTCATCTCAGATACCAGGCGCCATATTATTGACCGACAATGCGGTCGTTGAAGCTGAAGGCACAATACACGGAGTATTTTGAGAGCACTGGCCCATTACCAGCTGAGGATGATGAAAGGAGCCTAGACACCACCACTGTCTCCTCTCATAGCCAGATCTTACTTGTGTGCACGTCATCCGGAACGCCTGCTTATATCGATGGGCGCTGAAGAATCCATAAAACGCTCGAGAGTAGCCATTACCAGGGGAAAAGCATTGTCCTCCTCTGGCACGTAAACTGGTCACAAAGTTGGATGGGTCTACGTTTCTCTCTATCGTCGCGTTAATCGCTACCCTTACTGCGCGCTGACGTAAATACAAAACTTCAATCTAATTGGAACTGCAGCCAGTGACAGGTTCAAAGGTAGTTGAAAATTAAAATGGCTACTCGTTAACGAGCCCCGAATCCACTCCAAATTTACACAGTTCTCTGTCGGTACGATCCAACCCCCTAGAAACAGATAGGTAGAAAGAACTCCCGGGAAATTCAAAGATCCGAGAATGTCTTCCCATCGGGGATCTATTTTCACCATGATCGATTAATATTTCCGTGTCTCGTCTAAATAGGGAGCGCACCCGGAGCGACGGATTCCAGCGAACAACGGAGCGGCATGATTCAGCAGGCACGCGTACGCGCCCGAGCCGACCCCTATCGTTATCGTGCCGGTGATTCATAGATCGTCCCGCGTAATCTCGGAATTCACGGGACATCTCACCTGCGGCCGACCGATTGGCAGACGACAGAATCCGTAAAACGCGAGAGCTGGTCGTTAAGAGGAGAGATAAGCCCCCGGTAGCTTCCACGGTTAAACGCTCTGGCGCGCGTGGTCGCGCTGGTTAACCGTAATCCATTTAGGCCGGCAGCCCTTCGGTTCTTAAAACATTTTCCGTACAGCGCGGGCTTAACGGCTCTCGCTACTCGAGGGCAATCTGTAAAGTGGCTGGCTAGGTCCTGACTCGCTCCTCGACCCATTAACAGGCCACTTACCGGCGCAGCCGAATAAAGACTGATCGAAGGGACGACGGAGATCGCTGCCGCGCCAGGACTTCCCGGTAATGAGCGCATTTTTTATCGGCCGATGTGCCCCAAGGCCCACGGAACACCTTCAATTTGTATTTGCGCGCCATGCACCGGTGCCCCGATACCGGCGTGAAACGCGAGGAAGGATTCCGGTCGTGCCGTTTTCTCATTTCACCAACGCTGGTATCTGCTTGATGAGAAACGGCTGGAATATTTGGTAAAAATATAGGGTCCAATTTGAACGGACTCTGAGTCATCCGGTGACCCATCGGGACACGATGTTTTAAAGATCCTAGTGCCAAAGATTAGCTAGGAGCTTGGAGGGTTTTAGGCCTTTTCCCAGAAGGCTCGCATTGACCAAGTCACAAGATCGGAATACATAAATAGGGTGGTGGCTAGTAATCCTGAGGAGACCCGTGGAAATTCTCGCGGCCATTACCGATCTCGGTACACCAGTCGCCCGTAGACGTATACATATACCTACAGAATGTTTCCCAATCCCTCGCGTGTGACTCAGAGGCTGCAGCGACGGGAGGTGCTCGCCGAGATTTCCCATGGGTCGCCCAGTAACTAAGGCCCAAGGAACAAGTCGGTCTGTAGGCCTTTGACGTGCTACTTTACATGGAATCGAGCGCGAACGCGAGCGCGTCAACCATAATCCCGATTTCAATTGCGGGCCACGAGCCGTCAATTAGGAGCAGGCAATCAGATTTGCAGTTGCGCGCCAGTTGCGAGTTATTAGAGGTGAGCGTAAGGAGCTGGGAGCAGTTTCGTGTATAATTTTCAAAGGATCGCTCTACTTATGCGGGAACTTTCGAACGTGCCAGGGAGTTTCTGAATTTTCACCTAGTGAGCAGCAGTTTTGAAGTGTTAACGTACGAGACGCTTTGCCTAACTCGATTGCCTCCTGCATCTTCGCTGTTTTTAGAGGAGCGTATATTTTCTTCTTCGAACTATGCGCTGGGCACTAGCGAGGCACCCTGTACTTGCTTACATTTCAGATATAAATCATCGTTGCACCTCTAATTACCACGGTCCCCGTCTGACACTTGGCTCGCCAAAATACAACAGGTTGCGACACTTGCGACGATAGAAGACAGATATCCGCGCGAAGGCGGGTTCGGGCGTTTGTAATTCCGCCCGTCGCTGGACGCTCCAGCTCGTTAGGAAACGAACGTGGCCGAATTCATCGGAGTTGCTCGACGACAAAGCCTGATCGCGCTTGGCCGACAACCTTTGCCGGTTCTGCCAAAAGCCGTGAACGAGCTCGATGAACTCCACCTGGCGAAACTGCATGAACAAGTCGCGCTACAAGCCGCAACAAGCTGTCTCAAAACCCGGGGAGAAATTGGCACGTACCGTTGCTTCGTGTCGTTTCGATGCAAAGGGGCTTGCGAACCGTTGCAAACTCTTGCAAAAATCCCTCTGTCCCCGTCACCCTATAATTTCCATTAACGACAGCGAAAGCATTGGAAAGAATTTACACAGCGCGTACAGCACAGTGCAAAACCTCGGCTAAACCTTGCGATCCCTGATGCAACATCAAATTCTCTAATTCAGTTACTTCTGTCAGTCTACCCCGCACATGTCATCCCCAAAGCGATGCACATAGTGACACGCATGACCTATATGTTCGCGGACCGTTCTCGAGCCACGTGATCAATACGGGGAAAAAATAATTTTATGTCAAGCGTCGCTTGATATCGTGCTATCAGGCACCGCGTACAAGGTACACAAGAATTTGCAAGCCCTCGGCCACTCGTGATCCCCGCTGCTGGTCGTCATTAACACGCCAACCACTTCAACGCTTTTTCACCCCCGAACCACCACAGCCTTCCCCCCCCCCCTCCGCCTCTTCGTCGCGTTCCATAGAGATGCCCGGACGCTCGTCTCTCCTTTCGACTTATCTGCTTTCACGCTTCCATTATCTGTTCATCTCGTCCTCGCTCACGAACTTTTATTTGGCTGGATGTTTGTGGGCGGTTGGCTGGTGCTGATTCCGAAGCCTATTGTCTGCGTGGGGCACCACTCCCCGAGAGCCCTTTCGGACCAGGTACAGGGAGAAGACGGACGGAGGAGAGGCGACAGGTACGAGAGGAGGCCCTACAATTCTTTCTCGACCGCGAGAGCCACGTCTACAAGGGTGGTCACGCAAAATCGCCCGGCAATAAAATAGACTTTTGCTGGGTCGACGGAGACGGTCCCTCCTGCTCCCATTCGCAAGGTGAGAAAACTCCGCGACAAAAGTAACAGAGATCTCTGCCATTGTCCTTCAACGTTATAGCCTACCGCCCTACGCTTCATTCTTGGGGGAGAAAAACAGGGTCAGACGGGCGTTTTTCTGGGGTGAACAGGTAAACTACGGTGAGTGAGAAAATGCATTTGCGCAGTTTTTAAACGTGGGATCAAAGTCTGTTGTGCACACTTCAGCTCAATGGACAACGAAGCTGACATAGGGATTCTTTTTTTTTAAAACCCTTGTATTGCGTGGATGACACTTTTTATCTGATACAGTGCTGACTTTTGATGGATCTTTAGCTGTAACGATCGCTAAGCTGTTAATTCTTTTGTTTACGTATTTAAAGGTAGGCAGAGGCTTTAACACAGGATACTATTATCCCTCTAATGGTTAACAGGAGCTGCGTGGTTATGTATCTTTAGAACAAATTTCGAACCTTGTTATTGTATTTGTTATTGCATTTCGCGCAGGCTTCACTGCAGCCAACTTCTCGAACAGCATAAACGAAAACAATCGCTGCCTGGAAATTTGTTTGCGTTCGTTCTCGTGTCATTTGCACGCTCGATTTTCCTAGTTTTTCATTCGGCCAGTGTAAACAGCTGCCACCGTTCCGTGCGGTAACAGCATAGCGTGTCGGAAAACAATTTGACCTCGCTGATGGAACAAATTTTCTGTTTCTAGCAACAATATGCCCAGCAAATCAAACCAGGGGGGAAAAAATGAAACCATACTTTCGCTTCGTGAAAATCTTGTGCGGTAAATTCGACAGACGCCGAAACCTAAATTGAAATGTCGACGTACTGATCCGAAGCTCCTATTACATTCTCTCTATTACGGTGAAATCATAGCAGGCTTAAAAACTAACCAGGAATTTTGGAATAATAGGTCGAAGCACGTTCGAGGGTGTCGTCGAAACATTATCAATGGAACTTCTAATGTTCCAGCGTGACGTCGAGTTGAAATCCCTTTCAGACCCATAATCTCGTTATTGCGGATGTCCCATTATCGTTAATAATCGCGCTCGCAGCTGTGTCTGCGATACAAATCGCACAATAGTCGCTGATACGAGCTTCCCTGTAAATATAATTCGCTGCGCCGTATCTCCCCATTTGCGGGATGTAAATAACCTGTGTCAAAAGGAAGACCCTGGAGGAGGAAGAATGCACGTTCGGCATACAAGTTTGGCCGAAAACTTGGCGCACGCGGGCAGCGTGTCCCGCTCTGGAAATCAGCATCATCGGGGAAATAAATCTGTACGGGAAGTCAGTGGTATGACATACATTAGAGGTCTGCGCATTCGCGAGTTCTTTCGGGGCGCTCTCCTCCCAAACGAGAGCAAGCCCTGGAAGCTCTTTCCCTCCTATTCCACAGCAGCGAAGCTTCGCTCGTAAGTTCCGACCAAGTTTCGACGGCATCAAACAGCAATGGGCCGAAATTCGTGCGATACGATTCAAAAGATATATAACTTCCTTCAGAAAGTGAGCCGCGAGCGAAACTCGCTGCGCAGCTACTAACTTCCCAACACATTATCAGGATATTAATTGGAACGCAGAGAAAGCATAGTTTCGAACAATACAGATTGGCGCGCTTCAAATTGCTAATGACAAAATTAAAATTTGATGCGCGGTTTATAGATAGCAGCGAATAATTACTTAGAATCGATGATAATTTCCTTCGAATTCACCGAGAACGAGCTGAATGCCGAGTGATTTCATGGAATACCCTTTTTGTCGGTCATTTCACTCCCACTTTTGCTCATTACTTTCCTCCGGGGGGAACTACATACAGCTCGTCTCATGCGCGACCTAAATTTTCCACAAGCATGGAAAATTGATCATTCATTTCATATCCGTATAGAGTCATAGATGCGCTCTCAAATTCTGATTATCTCTATCCCAAATTTCCCACGCAACATAGCTATCAACCGTGAAAACATTCTCTCTGGCCACGTCCGAGCATTCACAATTATTTTCGAAGCATATAGGATATCATCTCGCCCTGGAACACATAGGCACTAAAAATTGGAAAATACGCAGCCAGATTTCGAGGCAATTCAGCTGGATTTTTGTACAATTTTCCTCGTACAAATTATTCGAAAGAAATGAAGAAAAAAGAAATTCCCTTGGCGATTCAATTGAACGTCCCAAGTGGCGATTTAAACTTCATCAACGCCAAGAAGGAGCGTCGATACGTCGACGAGACTCAGGTGGCCGTCGAAAGGGTTAAGTTGCGCTCGTAAAACTTCCGGATGGATTCCTGGAGCGGTGAAAAGTCTGGAAATGGAGATCGCGCGGGTCGCGTGCACCGACTGACCTCGTTCCCTGCTCGTGTCAAGAGAGTCACGTGGCCCGCCCGTTAATTTCGCCCCGTTCCAGGACCCTGAAGGGCTATAGGCGGAATAGTCACTATAGGCAGACGCGAGGACACGGAGGACTACGGCATTGCGCGCTCCGGGGACCCCGTCGGGTTTCCGAAAGCGGGCGATCTCTGAAAAGCGAGAAAGAACCGGAAAAGGGACGAAGATTTCGCCGTGCCGCCATTGGCAGATTAAACGACGTCGGTGGTCTTTGATCTCAGGCAAGGAGCAAGAAGAAGACAAGACGAGCGTGAAACGCGAGCATCCATGGCGCTAGGGGATGACAATCCCTCCGGAGGATAGCGACTCGCTTTTACCGACAATCTGCGAGTAACGGCGATCGAGTGAAGGACGGAAACGCGGATGCCTAGGAACCGAGGGGGCGAAGACGAAGAAATGAAAGAAGGCAGCGTGGCAAACGCGAAGAATGGGGAAAAAGGCAGCGCGATCCTATCCGAGTATACAATCCCCGTCTCCAATCAGACTTGGCAGTCTTTGCGCATAGAGTACAGGAAAGATTCTTTGGTTACTCACGAAAGTGAAGTAAGACGTCCTCATGGTCCCCGTCGTCGTCGCCGTCGAATCGGCAATGCTGTTGATCCTTGTAGCCTCCTCCTAAGCGCGTACAGTTATCCCTCGCTGCGACACCGCCACTCGGTCTCACACTGTCCCGTGAGCTTTTGTCAAAGATCTTCGGCTTCCCACCGCGTACAGGCTGCGCCCTCCAAGGAAGGTCGCATCGAGGAACCGGTCCAACCCTGTCACCGTGCCGAACCACGCCACGGAGATGTCTCACTTTACATATACAACGAGCTACACACTTTTCACCCTTCCTCGCGGTGCGCTTTGCACATCGCCACTTGAACCGTATCTCCCGCCACGTGACTCCAAAGTGCGTTCCAGCGTGATTCGAGCTGCGAAAGCGAAAGAGAAAAGAGGCAGGCAAGGAGAGCAATTAGAAACTGAACGCGTAGCCGCGAACTGCGTGACGATCGGTCGACGGTGAACGTCGACGTGCGTGAACGGCCCTCGTGGCGCGTCGACGATTGCCGTCCGATGCGCGAGAATTCGCGACGACTGGCGATCAGGGGGTTGCTGCGAGGGTCACACGATAGCACGTGTCCACGATACCGGCCGATGTCGTCGGGCCGAAGTGCGCCGCACGAGTGTCGGCCTTAACGTCTCGAAAGCGCTTGACGTTGGCGCCCGTGCGGCCAAGGTGGGGGCTGGAGGGGTTCGCGGAGAAACACAGTCTGCCCTTCCCCTCCTACCCGTCTAACCAACGCCAACTCCAACCCTCGTTGCACCCCCACCGAAACTCCCTTACTCTGTCCCGCTCTCTGTCTCCGTTTCTCTCGCCCCCTTGTGTGCCCACCGACCCCGCGATCACCCGCTTCGCGTTGGTGCCGTGGTTGGAATAAAGTGCTGCCGTAGGGGGTGGTTTGGCTGCGCGACCGAGGTGGGGTAAGAGTGGCGAGAAAGACGGCCACAGGGAACGGCTACAGGGCTGAAGGGAGACGGCGGAATGTAAGCCGCGAGGTTCTGACGATCACACGGGCCCGACCGTCGAGTTCTCTTCATGTACGTCCGTGGATGTGTCCCTCTTTACGACGTTCTTAAATATGGCGATTGATGGGCCTGGAGGATCGAGGACACGGCGATTGTTCGGGGAAATGATGGGTGGTTGCAAGTCTCCGGGGATATGGGCTCGTCATACGAGTTACGCGATGCAATCGGAACATTCCTTCACGGATTAAGCATGGCATTTGATTTGTAAGGAGCTTGAATGATCGGCATAGCACTGCGAATAATATTGTTTGAATATCAGGATGGAGTATTCGCCAGGAATATATATTTCGCTGTCCTAATTGAATTGGAATTAGCATCCCCCTTCTAACTACACTTCGAATTGCCCCCACAAAGTGACCCAATTGCATCTTCGTTCCTCCGTAATCGCGGGCAATTTACATTCCCGTAAAAACGGGAAGAGGCTACGTTGGATTAAACGAGCCGTTCACGGTCCGTGTTCAATACGTATTGACATTAGCGACAGGTGGACTGGAAAAAGCGGCTGTAAACATACCGGGGCGGCGTGTTTTTCCGCGTCGCATAACGGGCAGAGTTTTATAGCTCGACGAATTTTCTGATTTACCAAGGAAATATCTTTTGTGAAGCTAGTCGGGGGGGGGGGGGGGAGGAAAGATGGATTCCGGTGACGGAGATTGAAGCTGTACCGATGGAGATTTATCGACGTTGAAAATCCAACGGGGGTAGGTAGCATCGGTATCCGGGACTATTATTTGAAAGCTTGTCAATGCGTCAAAAAATCGGTCAGCACAGAAATGATTACTGTCGTGTACCGCGGTGCGTTCGTTGTTTGATGAACGTTAATCGAAACGTTGACCCGGTTCACGTGTGTGTGTGTGCCCGTTTGTTTATGCGCGCGTGTGCGTGGCCGCGCACGGAAGCGCTCATCGAATCGAACCTCTATTTGTTCTACGTGCACACCGCGTACATGAGAAATGATGCGTGCGGCCTCGGGCCATCGGCATTCCATCGTCACAACGTATTAAATTCTTCAACCTTTTTTTTTTGTATTTTTCAGAAAAATTATACTTAGTGACACAAATTACAGTGTTTAATGCACCCATTATGTTTACAGAGCCAACTTAACCAACCACCCCCTTCTCGGCACCTATTTTCTCCGCGGTTAAATGGCCACCGTTGAGGTAGTTTTCCACGGTTTATCGGGCTTTCGTAAGTTCCCCCTTTATTGACAAGAGTGTTTGGGGCTAATTTGTTAAAGACCCCGACAGTCGAAAATATTTAGAATAAACAATGCTGGAAGCAATTCAAACATTGCCCATGAGAGTTTTTCGAAGAGCTTTTCCTTAGCAAGCTACCCAATATGTACTTTAAATCCTATCAGTTGCTGGGGATTGCTTATTCCCAATAATTTTCAATCGCCGTACGAATTTCTATCGCTTTAGCGGTTATCTGGGAATAACCGTGCGTCGTTTGTCCAAGAGAAAAAAAGAGGTCTTTTCGATCGCATCGATGCGCGTTGTTCAGAACAGCCCCGGACCGATAGGTATAACGCATGCTCAAGTTTCCGCAGGACGTGTGCTCGATACAAGACAAGGTCGCGTACAACACACCGGTACATCCGTATACCACTTCGGATAAGCCGTATTTGGACGATCGCCGTTTTAGATAAACGCGGTATCCGGATAAACTGGATCCCTCCGCGTCCCGAATCGAGTGTGCACTTTGTGCGACGCTCGTTCCGACGTTTTTTCGTCGCTTTCTCTTATTACGAGGGGACATCTGCTTGGACGAATAAGGAAAACGTCACGAGAGATACGCAGAAAGTTCAACTTTCTTCCCACGATTTCAACGATTCATCCTCCTTGCGCGCTTATAGATTCCCACAGCTTTGAGCCTTGAAAATGCGCTTGCGATTTGTAGACAGAGAGGCAGATGTCTATATTGCTGAGACGTTTGCACCGAAGGTATACAATTTTTACAGACCAATTTCTGCTAAAACCTTCTTTCTCGTCCCGCTATATTTATTCCGATGAAAAGCTGCGTAGGTATTCGCGACGGGCCGCGAATCCCAGTAACGGGGAAATGGGAAAGCGAATATTCAGGATGGCACATCGGGCAACGACGAAGACAGAGAAGTTCCAGCGAGGGACGGGATCTTGGCGTTAAAACTGCCTCGAAGTTTATTATTTCGGGGTGAAAAAGTTTTCCATTAATTTCTGAAGGAGGAGGAAGGAAATCAGAAAGTTTCGGAGTAGCTCCAATTATCGAATAAAAATGAAAATCTCATTATACAGGCTTCTCCCACTGCAACGTTTAATAATATGAAACTTTGCGGAACTTCTTTTTTTTCTACCAGAAATTACCTCGTTACAAGAGGGGAGCGCGTGCAATTAGCGATAGCGGGGGAGGCGTGCACGCGAGAATTCGAGAACGGAAAGCAACGAAGCTCGTCTATTCTTATTTCGAATCGCACGAACGCGGGGCCCGTCATCGTCGGGCACAAGACAGTGTTTATTATCGACAATCGAGCTCGAGTTAAAATTCGCCGATTCCTGCTTGGCAAACGTTGGGCCGTTTGCGTAACCGTTTCGCTCTTGGAACCAGCTCAAAAAGTAAATGAAAAGTCCTGCGCAACGTTTGAATATTCGCGAGAAACGGAACCAACGGGAAAAAATGCAGGTGCCTTTCGGCTGCGTATGGTCCGCTGGCAGGAACGTGTGTGCAACGCACAAATAAAAGTGTCCACGCTTTAGGCGCGACATTGATTTTTCTAGGAGCGAAGGGAGGGCTTAGCCTCGCGCGAGCGATGCACAGCGAATTCTACGTCGAAGCCTTGCTCCGCGAGTTGCACGCGCGTATGGCCGTGTCCCCTATGCAACTGCGCGCGGCTGTTTCGCGACGGATGAAAGCAGAATCCAGTGGCACGGTTTATTTTATCCTGGCCAGGCGCACCAGCTACCTACATCCTTTTTCCCCTCTCCTTTATGTTTATCCTCGTACGTAGTCGGAGAAATGGACGCGCGACGGTACACGCGTTACCTGTCCGCGTTATTCGCCTGCTCGAGTGCAAAATAAAACATCACGGCTGCTGGCAGAGAATTCGCGAAGGGACGGAAGATGAACGAGAAATTATGTCAATGTCGACTGGCGTTTTTCGGGTTCGCAGGCTCCCGGGGTGAAGCGCGATGTGTTTGAAGAGAAAGTAGTCCACAGAGAGACACGGAAATGGAGTGATTAGTATACTGATTGCGAGACATAGATTGAATTTTCTATCGACTATTCTGCACCTCCGCAAACTCTGTGAATCACTCCTTTGGTTATTAAACCCTCACACAAAAGGATGAATACCATACCCGAAATATTCCACTGACTACCCCTCGAATCGTCAACGAAAAACCATCTAAAATCTACAATTCTCGCGTCACCCTCGCCAGCATTCATCGCCATTCAAGCCGTCGTCGCCGTTCCCCGCGTACAGGGGGGTTGGGCAAGGATCCCCCTCTACTTCCCCGCGTACGAATATAAAATTCTTCAGTCGCCAATAATAAAACGTTCCCGTCTGCCGCCGGTATTTCCGTCACGGTAAAATCCATCGACGATTTCTCAGCCGTTCCCGTTGTTCCCTGACGCGGGATCCTCGCGGACACGAATCGATTCTCCTTACGCTGGGGCGGGGTGGAAAATTGATGCGACCGTGGCGCGGGAGGACGGGAAGAATTCGCGACAAGCTAGACGACTTCTCTCCCGCAGACGTCGGGATAGACCGCACGCGCGAATTTTCTGACAAATCGCGGCCCGGAAACCGTGATTTTAAAATGCAGCTGTTCGCGCACGTGCGCGGCATAAACGGCGACATTATACGCGACAAGAGTTGGCCGTGTGTGTCTTCTGTTCCGCGGTGCATAAAGCTACCAGGGGCACGCGTGCCTCGGCTTTCGTACACGAAACCAGCGGTGTGTCGCGCGCGAGACGCGATCGTGTGCAGACACAAGCAGACGACACGGTCTATTGTTCATTGTGCCGCGATGGAAGCGCGCTCCAGGTCCCTCGTAAACGGCCAGGCCCGCTCGCCTAACTGAATTTCCGCAGGTGATTTCGCTGAGCGCGAAACAGCTATAAAGATACAGAGCCACTTCTGTACCCTGCAACAGCCAGATGCCTGAGACGTTTTGCAACGAGCAGAAGATAAAGGGGCCCGCTAAAGGCAAGTCAAACAGTGACCCCCTTTTGCAAAATTCATGTTTACCGCAAGGAGGGGAGATTGGAGACCGCAATAGTACTTTCCCGGGCAATCTTCCCCTACTGCGATGCGGCGCGGCTAACAATTCGGAAGGGTGGTCGTAGTTTCAACGAGTCGAGTATTTTCGTGGAATCTTCCACCAGTCTTAGCTTTTTAACTCTGGCAAAGGTCGAGGGAACAGATTTTCTCCGCTCATTTTTGCGAGAACGTCACTCACACAAGATCTGCAGCAGCGTATTTCGAATTCTAATCTCTATAGTACTTGAATTTTTCGCAACCGCTCCAGCCATCGTACCTACTGAGAAGACTCTCAGAGACCGATACAAGGATCATCTAGATATGAAACTGAAAAAGCCAGCAAGGAGGAGGCTGTAAAACGATTTCCGAGGGCGTCTCATAGAAACGTTAGCGTTCCTGGTCCCGGGCTATACGCGCGTTTATTTCCTCGGAGAAAAATGGTGGAAACGTGGCGGCGCAGAAGACTATACTCCATAACGGGAACACGAGACGTTCCCCGGCCGTTCGCGGGAATCTACTTGACGATGAAAAGGATTTCAAGAACTCTTTTCTTTTTATCCACGTCAAAAATTAATTTCCACTGCCATTAAGCCCCATTTTAGATTGAAAGAATGAATGGGGGTGGTCTTTTTTCCTATCCGCCAGGGGAACGTTTGACCGATTTCAACCGGGAACATTGAAGCTGACGGCTTTTCACCGGGGGGAAGCGTAACATCGATGAGAGAATACGAGGTTTAAAAACGGGGCCGCGATGAACGAAAATTTGATAATGCACGGCTCTGCTCCGCGGCGCGCGTGTCCGCGACGATGAAGCTCGAGCATTCGCGCATAAGTCGATCAGACGCGCAAGCTACTTCCCTCCTTAATTACATACTGCTGTTCCTACTTCAACTGGCAGAATCATGAATTTCAGATTAGACCCGAGCCGACTTGTACACCGGCTTCTCGAGGATCGAGCCGACGGCTTTCGCGAGTCGCGCGTCCTTTCGGGCGGACCGATACGTCGATAATTAAAAGTTGAACATCGGCGATGATGCCGGTCGAGCGGGATATATAATCGACGACGTTAAAGATCCGTGACAAACAGGGGATGGAAAGAAGCAACGACTGAATGCTAATATCGCGGCATAATTGAATTTACAATAGGTAGAAGCTTTCCATTCGTTTCGCATTCAAAGCTGTTTAATCGTTTAAGACGAGCCGCCCTGGCGTACGGGCCACCGAATGGAAACAGGAAAAAAAAAGATGAAGAAAAAACTAAAAGTGGGAGAGAGTGGTACAGATACCGAGGCACGACGATTACTTTCCGGGGTTAAAGACCCGACTGGTCTCAGAGAGTTCCCTTCGTTAGCAGAGTCCGTAATAAAGGACGTCTTTTTTGCATTGAAAGCGTTTACTGTTGCCTCAGCTAGTCTCCCTGAAAGCCTGAGACCCACTTACGCGGCGAGACCCTTGAATTCGCTAATTAACGTGGCTGAGTCATGATGTCACCCGTCAGGTATACACGCGCTCTTGTAAAGGTCACGTCCAGCAGTGTGAAACACTTGACCGACACACCACGTCCAGGACATTATTCTCGGCCGAGCTTTTCCACGTTCCCCTTGTTGTATCTTACGTTTCAGGTTGGCGCGCGGCGCAAGGGTACCAACAAGGCTGCTGCGTATGATCGTAAAGCATAGAACAGGCCGCGCCAAGCAACTCGAGGCACCGTCATATTTCTGGTTTCTCCAGCCGCGAGCGCTTAGGCGTTTACCTTAATTCATTCGTGCTCTACTCGCCGAGCGTTGGTACCCGCGGAAAATCATCCAGCCGCGTCCCGTGTTTGCCTGAAACGCTCCATGGTCGCGGAACTTCTACGGAGCGCGAACCGCGGGGCTGTTGCCAAAAGTGACGCGTTACTTTCGCGTGGAACAATGGTCGGGCACGGGGACGATGGCTTTGCTTTGTTGAGTGCTGGATCCTTGCGCGAATCTTTCTGATTCTGGCCTTTGACTTGGAATGAAGGTGTCTTTCAGAATAGCAATTCTTCAATTGAAAATTAGTGATTACAATTATTACATCATCCATGTTCCTTGAAACATACGTTTGTATATTCTACAGTAAGGGAAAGAATGAAGAACGTCTGGAATCTAGCTAAAGATTGAGAAAATTTCCCGAATTCGTATTATTAATACAAGCGTGCCTGTTGCAAATTCGACGCCAGCAGCTCTGCAAATATGCGGAGGAAAGTTGAGAAAGCTCGGCAGCCTGCACTGGCCGAAGACTAATTTGAACTTTTCCCCCCCAAGTTTCTAGTGACAAATTATCCCACGGCGAAAATGGAGTGGCGCTTGAGATTCAACGAGAAATTTTATTGCGTTACACTGCTAAGACCCTCTTACATGATCGCGGGCTCGAGAGGGAGATCAGATAATAGCGTGTACGTGCGCGCGAGTGAAAAATGAAAGCTTTAACGATCACACAGCAACGTACTAACGGCGGTAAATGAATTTGCAGCAACGTAACAGTCAATAATGTCGCGCGCAAACATCGTTACTTTGCAGTGCATTTGTCGTTACGCGACACTTTATGGAGGAGCGCGAACTGTTACACAAATATTTTCGCTTCTGATGAAAATTAATGTTCCCTGTTGTACGCTTCCCCGGTCTCATTCGACGAGCCGACGTGACGCTCCACTTTCAAGTGTCAAATATCACGCGATATTCAAAGTTAGACTTCCCCGGAACACCCTCTCGACCACGGGGTTTTGAAATTTTTCGTATTCATGCCCGAGAATATAAGAAAAGATGTCTGCATTAATTCAGTGGCTCTTCTCTAGAAAAGGAAACCCAATTATGGGGCGAAATAACGTTTAATAAGCAGGAAATATGACATCTGAAATTTTGAAAGTAGTTTGGAAGTTAAATTAATTTTAGTATAAATATGCAAATTCCGCGATACCATGTAACCGACTTGGTTGGCAAAGTGTCAAGTAATTTGTCAGAAAACTTTCTCCAAGTATCGCCAGAATTAGCTATAACATTAATTATACAACCTGTAACTTAAAGTTTCATCGCTCTTTTTCCCATGTTCCTTGAACGCTCGAGGCAACGACGGTGTTTTATTATCGAGCACCTTTCGTTAACGATGCCCGGTCTATGAACAATTCATCTAGATATCCAATCTCCTTTCTCCTTCCTCTCTTTCAGACACCGCTACCATTTCGCGAAATTTTCAGACGAACGTGTAGCGCCTTTTCGATAAACAAACGCGTATGACTTAGTGATAGAAGTCAAAGCACGAAGCAATCAAGGGACTAGTTAAAGCGAGATCCAGACCAGCACTGGCGTCTCCGTGTAATTCGACTTTGGCAAATGAGTTGCACTGTTCACATAGCCTGTAGGCTGATGAATCGTCAGCCCGACGAATTACGATTTCGTTTAAGCTCGATTCCGGAGTCGAAATCGAAGACAATGGATATTCTCGAGGGACGAGCGTCGGGCGACGCTACAAAAAGCCCTAAGGGCAGCAGAGCGTTCGCGGAAGTCGGTCGAAAGGGCGTGGGATCGCGGTGAAATCACTTGGCCGCTGTGAAACGGGAACTGGCCATGCCGCAGAGCAGTTTTCGGGTTAAAGATCTCGTTGGTGCCGCGGCAAAAAGTCGTGGCGAGTGGTGGATCGATGCCACAGCAGCGACAGCGTGGCTCCAGCCAGCAGACGTCGCCGTCCTCCCGCGCCCGCCGCGTATATACATCCGTACACACCCCCATACCCCTATCCACCCCATTGGCATTCCCATTCCAACCATCTCCTCATCTCCATCGCCATCTATGTTCATCCCCCTTTCACGTTCCACTCCTTTACCTCCAGGGCTCCGGGGGCATCCTCGTCGCGCCCTCCGCCTCCTCGGCATCGCCCTCCTCGTCCTTTCCAGCTGAACCATCCCCTCCCAGCTCGCCGTTCGCCCCTGGGCGCTCTAATACGGCTACGGACCGGCACGGCTGTACTTATGAGAATGTAACCCACATTTCGACCTAACGTTACTTCCGGTTCGCGCGGGAAACGTATTGTGAGCCGCGTTCAATGCCGTCTCGATATCTGTCACCGTTAATGGCATTATACGGGGGCCTGCGGACGAACACTCCGGAGGAAAGTTTTCGGTCCAGCCGAAGGGATGAAATTTCGCAAATTCAAAGATTTCGGAGGATGCAGTACGGTTCCATCCTTGGTGGATGGATATTCATTGAGCAATTCTACTGGCTACCTCGCCGTCCGATCTGTACGAGAGTCTCCCGGATTTCTATAGGAAATACAGAACAACTTGGGTAATTAAGGAGACAGACACTCTCGGAGTACGTGATTTTATCGAGCAACGAAAGGGTTAAGTGTTTCGCTCGACAATAACGAAATTAATGATATTCAATCTTAAGACGTGTTGGGGAGTAGAGTTACAAAGGGAGGAACGCGCAGAGCAACAATTTTGCAACACCGTCGCAGCCCTGCAATCCGATATACATTGGCCCGATATCTGCGCGGTTGTTGGTTAATTTCGGTACACGTGAACGTGCCTGCTCAGAGTGATGGCACCGAATACCATTCGAAGTTTCTATTCGTCCCTGGCTACTCTATTACGTCTATACCGTGTTCCTCTAGACTCCAGACGCATTGGGAATAGGAGTACAATCCGCATTCCTGGAATGTTACATCCGAGCACTGTCGCGAACACGGCCGTCTTATAAAGCTCGCTTTAATGTTATCTTGCCTCGTTGCGACTGTTCGCCGAGAGAAAGTTACGATGCTGATTAGAAACGGAAAGACTTCGAACGGGGAACGAGAGAAGTCAATTCTTGCCAAAGGATAGAAGGTAGGTAAATACATCAGATAAATGCCTTGAAAACGGTATCTAATATTTCCAAGTGTATAACGAGTTTTCACAATCGATTCTATGTTCGATGGGCCAGGCTTGTTTATCAGGGAGCCGCGATTACAATGCAATCAGAATCTGGCGCAACCTATCTACGCTCGCTACGGCTGCACGGCAAATTAAACGGCGAGGGGGATGACTCCGGCAATATGTCGGCAATCCATTTCCTAAATCTACGCGATTTCTGCCACGAAAGAATACAACCTAATAGCGGGAACATTTATCGAAGAATGCAGCTCGTTTCGAAGGACCTCGTCTCCGTTTCTGCACGTCCCATTCACATCTCTTGCCCACCCTCGAGCCCTTCGTAGCCGGCACCCTCGTCATCCATCCCTGCGTAATGCGGTCATAGTACGTGCTAGGAAGTGTTCCACCGGAGAAAAATGTAACCCACATTCGGCGGGAATGTTATTTCAGAATCGCTCGATAACGACTGCCAGGGAATGGAGATGAAGTTCGAACGTTCCAAATGTGTACTCGTAACGGGACGAAACTGCACGGCGAACGTGCGACGAGACAGTGGTTAACGAATGGAATAAGTGTATTGCTTACAATTAGATGAGCACAATGGTTTTATTGAACGTTCTATCGCAGGAACGAAGAGCCCAAAATTTCGCAAATCTTAAAACTCGAACGGTGAAAACCTGTAATGTCACTTGAATTGTGACAATTGCGCCCTCGAGCAGTGTCGTTAACACCAATTATCATTTGTGCGACCATGAAGTGATATACGTGGAGCGATTTAAACCCTATTTAGCATTTAACGTTGTGCTAATGGTACGGAACTACTGTTAACAATCCCATTGGAGTATAATCCAGGATGTAAGATAGAGAAGAAATTGCGAAAGCCCTGTCTTTTACCCCTTTCTTCTTCATAAATATACATGCTGCCTCTCGCTACGTTTCACGGGCCTGCTCGGCGCGATGAGTTTCTTTAGCGTAATAATATTCTTTTTCCTCCCTTTGTTCCACTTGCTCCTCCACTTGCGAGTGCCCTTGCACCCCGGTGAAACCGGTGGAGTTTGTAATTAATTTTCACGGCCTGGCAACGTGATATCAACCCTCCTCGCCTGCGCGCACTCTGTTAATCTCCTGACGAGAGAGAAATTTTGACCTTCATGGTTACCGTGCCAGCCAGTATCCGGAGTCTTTGTTCCCTCGCTTTATTACCGTGCAACTTAACGTGCACCGCAAGTCTTTCCGAGTTTCCTCCGCGAGGAATTCCCTAGCCCCGTGGAGCCTCGCCTCTGATCCTTCGATTCGCCGCGGATTTGCTCAAGGGGGAATAGTTCCTTAAATACCTATCCGCGGTGACTTTATGACGAGAGCGGGTGAATTAAACGCGCACGTATCCGAGGCATAAAAGGCTATAAAATCGAACGCAGCCATCGATGCCGCATCTCCCCGCAACCTAAGTAATTCAATTACATTCCAGATCCCCTACTACAAACGAGACACTAATTGCATCAGCGATATCGGGTCTGTCTATTGTCCCAAGAATTCCGAACTCTTCAAGACACTTGTTTCGCTCGTTGAGTGGATATTAAGAACGTGATCGGAAAATCGTTCATAGCTAATGCATTAATAAGTCCGTTAAATTATCGACTACCACGGTAGATACGTTGAAAGTCAAATTATTCTTCGACACTATTAACTGTATCAGAGATGACAGAGGATACTTCGTGTAGTACCCGAATATTTACCCGAAGCATCTACATACATACCTAACCATTGATCCGTCCAGTCGTCTCGCGAGGCCACTATTCTGTTGAATCGATACACTTTAATCGCGAGGAGATCGTAGCCTGGAATTCAATGGAAAGGGGGATACAAAAATAAATTCGTTTATCGACAACGGCTTCTCGGGCGAAATAATGAATGGAAGCAAGATTTAAAGAAGGCGGGGAAGGAAGGAGGACGAGCTGCAAATAGAAATCCTACGGTAATCTTAGCATGTTCTAGTATACTGACGTTATCTAACCGGATCGCTATTTCGCGCCTCGCGCTCGGATAATTTATTATTGCAGCGCCGTTGCATGTGTTATCGATCGACGGTGGGTGCTTTTAACGTTTCAGCCGAAGAAGGCGCAATTCTGGCAAGCTTGTTTCTCCGATTCCAGACGGTCGTCCCGATCTCTTTCAACGAGCATTCCGGCCCCCTATCCGCCCGTATTTCATTCAAACTCTCATTTTCATCCTCGTCCTTTTCATTCTTATTTTCTAATTTTCTTGCGAACGGAAGCATCGTTTTCCTGCATCCCTTTCCAATCCGCTTCTAGAGCTTCTCGGTTTTTGTGTGGGGCGAGAATTTGGAAATTGTGGTGCATCGAAGTTTCGATGGAAATATCCAAGAAGCTTACGGACATTCCCATTTTGTCCGAGGGATGATTGCATAACAAATATTTGCCGCTAATTTGACTCCACTTGGGAGTTAAGATCTCCGCTGAGCCAAAAGGAGCAGATCGTTTAATTTTCCATCGCATCCCTAAGGCTTCTTCTAACCCATTATCCTACAACGTCCACAAAACGAGAATCGCATCCCTTTACACGGCTTCACACGAAACACGATATACGCTCTTCTCTATTACCATCGCGAAACTCTTTTACCTCTTTCCCCTTTATCCTCCACCTCTTTCGTTTTTATGTAGTTACCACACAACGCGCGCAAAAGCGTTAAATCATTTCGCCGTTCTATTTCGCCGCAATCAGAGTCGCGAATGCCCAGAGTTCTTTTACACGAATATTTTAACGAACGGAAGTCCCACTGACGCGCCTATGAGTTGTGCACTCCTCTTCCTCCCTCCCTTTCACCCCATTCGTCCACACATGCCACACTTGTTTTCGCATTTCCAGAAGGAAAGAGCAGAGACGCAGGGGAGAGAAAACCATCGACGATCCTTTCAGCCCCCGCGGCTAAAAGGTTAAAAAGCGGAAAACCGAAAACTCGATAGACGTGCACGGGGCGGTATCTGCGCGAACATCTGTCACAGATACGTGTCGAACGACAGACGAGATTAAAGAAATCTCGTTGCATCGCGGAACGCTTCCTTTTTCCAACGCGGCTGGCGCGTTTGTACCCCACCCCTTCTATTTTATCCTGGCTCTGGCAAATCGAATAAATGGATCGCGGAGGAAATATTCGTCGCCGAGTTTGAAGGTGTAATTTCGGAGCGTTTACCGAACGTAACGTGTTTCCAGAGGAGGAATCTATAAAATACGAAAGAATCACGGCTAACGTTTGTCACGGGGACAGAAGCGCGCGGATATAACCAGGGAATCGAGAATTCCGACCATTGGCATGGAACTAGTTTTCGTAATGTATCTATTTCGAGTCCAAGTATATATACCAACGGCAAAATCGACAGCTCTAGCGTCAGTGAAATGCGCGATTGACTCTGAATATGTCAACATCCTTGGTTTTACTAAAAGAAAACCCGAGTGATCTTCCCGCAGAAGTGGACGCGAGCCTTTCACGGGCGGAAAGGAGTGAACGAAAAACGTTGAGATATAAGATGAAGGGTTTCCACTCTGTCAACTTGTTCTTCGTCAAGTTGCTCCATCGAAGGGGACACGCGCCGTTGGACATCGAGTACGATCGGTCCTGGACAACACCGGCCGCGATCTGTTTCGTCTATTTTCACCCCCGCGATTGTCCTCGCACAACAATACAGGAATCACTGTCGTCTGCAGCGTAAGATGAGAACACGCGAGGGAGGCCTGTGTCGATTAGGGCAAAATCGAACACGCAACCCTTTCCCAATCGCGCCGACGGATAAGTACCATTGTTGAGCCTCGACACGGGACTTCCATGAGTCTTGCCAGCGCCGGATATAACGGCAGGGGTGTCAAAATTCAGGGCTCACGAACAATGAGTATAACGGTACAATGGTGGAACGCGAACATGCTGTATAAAATATCCGGGAAGCATCGATTCCCGTTAGACGGCGGTACAAATTCATTGAATTTCTTGGACGTATGTGTTTACCACATTGTTACGCTATGCGCCAGGTTGACGCCAATAGACAAGGATCGTCCCAAACCTGTGATAAAGGTGGACCAACACATAACTTCGCGTTAGGTCCACCCGAGACACCTTTGCCGATAGATCGTAGCGCTAGATCTTCTCTCCGGACCTTCGCAATAGATCTTAGCGGTAGATCTCCCAAAAGGATCTTCCGCAAAAATTTTTCCCGCCTGGTTTTCCCGTCGGACTTTCCCGCCAAAAACACAGGAATGCGTCGCACAGTGGGGCTGGAGAGGAAAAAAGTCTTAAAATTAAAGTTGCATTTTTGTGTATCCATCACTGTATCCTGATAGTCAATGGACCAACGTATCTAACCTATATGACAGATATGTCATATTCATGTTAATTGCAAAGAAAAATTGATCCGAATTTGACATTTCGTATTCTAACGGGAAACATGTCAATATTCTTAACAAATTGTCGATTTTTTTCTGAATTCCTTCTAGATATTTTTATTTTTTTACCTCACGTATTTCGAATGTATATAGTCCCAGCTTATTTGTGACATAAATATTGTTCGAAAACTCTTCACCGTAATCCCACTATACAACTTCAAATGAAGCTACCTAGTATTTCATGTTTTCATTGACTCTTTTAGGTTTATAAATAAAGCTTCGCCTTCCCCCGGGCTCTAGATAGTACTATATAATTGAAAGCAGAAACCATCTACTAACAGCCCTCCAAAAATTGGCTGCGTTTATTTGCGACTTGGGCTGTTCCTACATAATCACAGGAGTGCGCTGTGCATGCGATTTCGCAGAAACTCATCACATCGGCATTTGTCGCTATTTGTGCATAGTTTCTATTTTATATTACTTTTTGATAGATTTAGTTTGTATGGACAGTAGGTAATATTAACAATATTAAATAAGAAAAAACAATAAAAATTATAAATAAAGTATTGTTATAATTAAATTCTGTTATTTTCTTTCTCTATTATGTTTTATAATGTTCGAAGCTAATTATTTCATTGTTTATGTAATATTAAATACTTATTAGTATATAATTATCATATATGGTTTTTGTATATCGAATGTTTACGGGCTTTATTACTATTTCATTTGTTAAAGATGCTTCAATTTTATTAATGTTCCTGTCCATATAACCGTTGGCTATAAACAAATAATATAAAAAAAAATTACTCAAAAATAGAGAGAAACACCGAAGTTATGACATTTTCTCCGCGAATCCTTTGTTACGTGCCCCACTGTGCGTCGTGCCCTCAAGAAGTATAAAACCCCTGACACTCCACCGGCGCCAGAGACTCCAGTACGGATCACCGACTCAAACACAATTAACGACTCAACGCGTTACCTTAAACACAGTTTTCATCTTTGTAATAAAAGTCTACCTACAAATAAACTCTAACGTTACTGAGAAAGCACGAGTGCCTTCAATACCTCGTAACAACATGTTTCGACTAAATATTGAAGCTTCGGCGAATGTATAGAATTTACCACAGTAATTCTAACTGGCAGCCCCCCTGAAGAGTTGAATAGGTATATGGACATGTACAGAGGAACAAAATGTTCAGGATCTGAATTCTAATTTTCAATATGTTTGTAACTACCTTAGTACGACTACAATTCCCAGTATCCTAAAGGTTCGTCTAAAGTTCTGACAACAGGAAGCCCCGAGGGAGAAGCGTGGAGGAGCATTATCTGATCACTAGAAGCAACCGTTCATTCATCTCCTCGACTAGAAAATCCATTAGACAGCCACGATGATTCACAGCCTCAGACAATGAAACTCGGCGACCGCGTTCGATCACGGGACATGTAGAACAGGAAGTTTAATCGTAAGATTAACCCTGTACGTATTATGAAAATGGACCCCTATAGGTACGTAATATGTCTGCGTCGGGTTCAACAATGTAGTTCGTGACATAAAGAGCCTTTATTCGTGTAAAATTCTTTGAACCGAGGCGACATGAAGGGTAAGGTAAAGAATATCGACGATAGATTACAGCCCGGGCCACAGGAGAGGCATTCTTGTATGCGTTGTGTAACTAGAAGGAACTCGTAATTTGTAGTAGTTCGTATAAAATGCTGTGCGATTCGCGATAGGTAGAAAGAACAGTGGGTCTCTTTTGATTCGCTAACTAGCACCCAGCTGTTCATCAGCATGGCAAGAATATTGTTTGTACGAGGAGGCAACTGATGGGCGATACTGATTTGTACAACAGCGGGAATAGTTGCTTCGATGGGATTTTTAAGTTTTTAATGTTACTGTTAATTCATTTCAATGTGAGAAAGATTCTACGATAAGAAATGAAAAATCTAAATCCCTGGTACTCCATGTGTTTGATACACAGGTAAAAGATTTCATTCTAATCGCGACAATACATACATATCCATGATTCGATTCATTTTAAGGTTTTAGTACCATTAACACGCTATTCATGAAGCACTGAATGTCGGTAATGAACGCTGAATACTGATCCATGAATCGGGGGAATGATACGAACCATACAAATCGACCAGCAAACGCGATGAAAAGAACTTCATCGGTAGAGATTATAATTTATTACCGGTATGGGATATATAAATGGATAATGTAAGAATCTGAGTTTAAAGAATGCAACGAAAGATTAATTGAAAATCTTATTAAATGTGTTGTAAAAAAAAGTAATCCTGAAAAATGTGCCGTGATACTAGCAAAGTAGGAAATGAAACCCGTGGTGCCTTACAACGGCAGGGAAGCCAAACACGTATCGAAGCAAGGATCCGACCTAACTTAAGGGGAAAGTTATCGACATAAGAGCATATTTGAAGATAGATGAATCATCGACGAAGTACATATAGGATAGACCTATCACGCAATGTAATTTTGTGTCACATGCTCGGGGGGCTCGTGAGCCCCCTTACCATTTTCGACTCGCACCTAACGTTATCGACCGAATCTAAAATACGATTACAGTGCTACGAGTGGTAGGAATTAAAATTAAAATTTATAGTGTTATGACTAATTTCAAGAAAAATGTTGCACAATTCCATTCACTAATAGATTTTCATAAATGAAATACATATATTGTAACATTTGTCCTATTTATTATAACAGACATGTCAGGCTACTAAAACTGTTTTTCTTATTACAGGTGAAACTTGGGGATATTTCGACGTGGACAGCTACTTTATGTGGGCCGATTGATGGAAACCTCAACAATGAACACAAGAAAATAGTGATTTTATATAATTTACATATACTTTATTGTAATGCTGTAAAGGCCTCTTATGCGAATAAATTGAGGGAAACTTGAAACAAACTGTATTATAATTCAGAAATACCTTTTACATATTCCTATCCAAATTCCAAACTTGTAATTTCAAATATCTATGGTATTTCCTTAAAAATACCATAGTATGCAGCATGAAAGCAATTTGCATTTTGAAAGCAATTCTTATATCTGATAAGAATATTTGAGAATCACAGCCATCGGTTCGGTTCTCACCGATGACCAGGTCTCACCGCGAGGAGGTTGCTGCGTTTCGAGACCCGTAGAGAGATGGATGGAAACAAAGTTCCATCGATCTTTTCGGTTTAGATATATAGAATCTAAGGAACTGCCAAGCAATCACTCGATTTAAATAAATTCAGCAATGAAGGAAAGACTGCGGGTGAGCATGAAAGGAGTATTGAATGGCGCAGGTCCTACCTCCCTAATGTCCGAGTCGCAGCGGCTACCTCCTCATCGGAGATGAAGAGCCAACGAAAGAGCAACAAAGCTAATGATTCCTTAAAATGGCCTTAAATACTTGATGCTATAATAAATTCACCTAAGGCTTTCTTAGATGTCTTCTTTCACTACCACTATTCACTATCACTTTTCACTATTTTCTTTAAAATATATTATTTTATTAACCTTCTTCCCCGCGAGAGCGTAACTCCCGAGCATAGTCACTAGGACTTTGGACTACTCGCAGCACTAATTTCTCAAACAAGTTCAAAATTCCCGAATGGTGCTTCATTACCGAAAATTCTCCTATACTCAAAACAAATCCCGAATAGCAAACGAAAAAGCTCCCAAGGAGCTACACTACTCTAACAAATATAATATAAGCTACCAAGAACCACCACGTGGGTGATTTCATTTCTCACAGCACTAAAAAAATTCAGTGCGCCTGTGTCTCGCAATACGCAACTCTAACTTTTTTTCGCTGCAGCCTTTCTGAAGGCTGTGTGGACTGTGGAGTCCCATGTGCAGCAAAGCCAGCTGCTCGGGACTCATTTTTCCCAGGAACATGTTTTCGGACATGTCCCAGGACAGTTTCGGGGCATTGGGGCCGCAACTCTAATTACAAACGCGATCAGTCATCATCGCAACACTAACTCAAAAAAATATTAACTATCAAACTAGGACGAGTAATTAAAAAAACGCGATCAGTCGCATCGCAACTCTAATAAAAAGAATATCACGAATCAAAAGTAATAAAATGAATCAAACTCTAGTAACTCCAATTCAAGATACAAGAACAATCTCAAAAACAATCGCGACTCTTTTTCCGGAACACTACAAGAAACCACGCTTGACATTCATTCGCAACGCAATGCTGGAACCAAACGCGGGGAATACTCGATTCGCAACGCTAATTCAAACAGTAATCAACATTTATTCGCAACACTAACTGGCCCCGTAATCTTCTTCGCAACCCTAATTGAAAACGCGGTGTGCTCAATTTCAGGAGAGGGGGTGTCGATGGGTCAGCCTATGGCCAACCAAACTACTACTACTACAACTACCGGCGAGCATAATGGCAAAGTAATACCTAAGAATGACCCTGCACCCGAGAATGCAGGGCCATTCTTCGTAGCCTACATCTTTGGCTCTTTGGCCACTCCTTGCTACGGGCGGGCCGCCCTTCTGAAAGTTAATAAAGCGCCCAAGCCCGTCCTTCCGATCGCGACCAGCGACAATGTGCAATGTCTCACTGGCGTCAAAAAGTCGACATAGCGAGGCTAGAAGCGAGGGCATACCCCACTCGCGCTAGTCAGGCCGTCGACTTTTCTCACAAATTTCCTGAAAGCAGGTCATCGCGCGGGGAATGTGCGATTCGAGAATACGACGACCTGCCCCGGCCCTACCTACTTATATTTAAGTAACACATTCGTACCAGAAGGTAAGTTACCTGTCCTACGCAACACCTATATTTAAAAAATGGCAAAACAGTCTCTCAAACACAATCATCAGTCAACCCACTCCACCATTCTCAATCATCGCCGCCCGGGTGCAAAGCCTACACTAGAGAGACCGTCCCGGGACGACTCCGTCACCCGAGCTTGACCACAATCACACTCTAACAAGTACGTACCAGTTTTCACTGAAATCGGCAGGCAAAGGCAGTGACCATTGTGCGTAAGTATGATTTACATAGCAATTAATTATTTTCAATTTCAAACAATGGATTACTTGATAATGCGCATTGTACGTGGTAGGTAGATACATCAATCGTTATTACCTTCTCGTTTAATTGTACGAGATTGATTAAGATACATATTCCAAGATTATTTACTAGAATGATCATCGTGTGCAACAAGGAATATGATACATTGGTATCGTTATTACCATGAATAATAATATAATGTTATAGTTTCGTTAACATGGCCTTTGATGAAAATTTTTCACCGACGCAAATTCCACCGCCTAACCACACAAACACACACAGGTGGAAAATGCGACGTGCACGATACACTAACGCAATGCCAGCCGCCAAAATGTAATTATTTAGTAAAGAAAGTCATCGTGCCCTATTGCTTTCACCCACCCAAGTAGCGCCTGGGCACGTGGATGAGTTAAAAGGCAATAGGTACGGAAAGATATCCTGAAAATCCTCAACTAGAAAATATGATTAGTCTGTATAGTGTCTAGCACGCTAGTATTCTTTCATTTTACATTATTAAGCAAAGTGACTCGACTTTCAACTTGTGAATAGTTCAAAGTTTGATAAATAAAAATGGACTTTACTTTAGATTGCATCATTAAGAAACATCACTCTACTCGACATTTAATTAGCAAGAAAAAAGACTCTAAAATTGAATTATTTAAAGAAAATTACTCTAAATCATCAAGAACGTACTTTAAGAATTTAAAATGAGCGATTCCATCGTCAAAGTAAATTTCATAAATCAAGAAAGTACGGTCTCATGCTAATTACTTTGAATCTGAAATTTGCCCACCCTCAATTGTCCTCTTGCACATGGAAGTGACCTTTATAAGAAAGGAATTACACTTTTATGTCTGTTATCATCATTTAGAAATCAAGATATTTTTGAACACGTAGTATCAGAAAAATAAAAGAAACTCAAGTCAATACAATCGTCGCAATGACGAAATCGGAGGGCATCCGATTTTTCGACTACATATTAAATAAAAATGATCATAGCTGTGGTGTCTGAAAGTATCAGACTTCTTCGCTACATAAAAATTAGCATTCAGCCGTATTGATATTCATACCAATACCTTCTGAGCTGCTATGCACCTTTATGTGCATTATTTAATAAATATCTACATCAATGTATGATCAACGATAAACATTCGCGTTAGGAACCGTTTATCTTGGAAATTATGATTATAATTTGATTCTATTGAAAAAACGCGGTGCACAAGAAGACCCTAGCCCTCGCCTAATAAATACATACACAACCAAAATGTTACAATTCACGGGCATGGTTACCATACCCGCGGCCATTATGCTCGCCAAAGCACGTATACAACCGGTCACTCGTGTCGATTCGGACAAAACGTCCTACGACATGATTGAGTGACCAGAGGAACCATAATGCATGCGCACTCACAATTCGCTGTGCCCTCCTGACGAAGACGCCATGCCAACACCCCTGCTACTGATCAGAAGAAATCGTCAGGCTGCTCAGCTGCGCCCAGACTGGAACGAAGGAACAGAACACGATTACAATTTGTTTCCAAAGTTACGATTGTTTGATTTCTGACAAAGAATCGCGAAGAAATTCAAAACTAACGAAATTTTTTATAATTTACACATTTTAAGAAAAAATTAACAAAATTTTGTTCTTAAAATGTCTAAATGATAAAATGTTTCGTTAGTTTTGAATTATTTGGTAGGTCTATTCTAAGAATTAATTTTTAAAAAAATTTTAACTTTTTTCTTTCTAATATATTGAAGAATGAACTCTACTTAAAAGGAATTTAATGAAATGCATAGATACTTACATCTTTCCATTAATATTCAGCGCATAAATCTCCTCTTCAGCTGACGGACTGACTCTAATTTCCGGCAACGACTTTTCGCTTTCAAAAGTAAAAAAAAAAGAAATAGTAGACTACCAACGCGCCTGAAAGATTCTAGTCTCGCGATTCGAAGATGAGAGCCGCGACGCTCGTGAAAGAATATAAATTGCGTAGAAAACACTGACTCTACCCTCGCGTATCCCCAAATTGTTAACGACGCTCTACTATGAGCAACGGTGTTCTTCAAAACGAAAAACTTCGTACGTCATTAACACTGACTCTATGTATTTGGCCACATTGCACGCGGTCACAATCTCTGAAAAATCAGTAGGATAGGAGGGTCGGGTGGGTCTGGTTTCATCGAGTGTTTGTCGCGAGGAAATATTGTTTTCCTTAGAACCAACCAAGGGACTTTCGCTCCTTGTTATTTAGAATACAATGTGTGATACGAAAATACAGAATGCTCTGCGAAGAGCAGCTTTTCATTTCACACGATATTATCCAAAATATACTACTTCAGAAATAATTATTACATTTAAATGAATCATAGTAATGGCTTTCGTCATTGAAATTGTAAGCACGTTCGTGTTATTCGAATAATACTTTAAAATATATCACGATCTTTATAAATATCCAAAATTCATGGTACGAATCAAAATTCCTTAATTTTTATGCTTGAATAGCATCTCATTGGTCAACTATGCTGTTTCTGTACATAAAGAACAAAACTTGCATCCAAAACTGAAGGTAAATGCAATTACAACAGCTTCATCGAGATAGATTCTTAAAAATCATTGAAATATCGTTGAATTCTACGTAAACGCGACCGAAATGCAATAAAATTCGATCATTCCAATATTTCGTAAACATCTACCGACGCCATTTTAAAATTTTTAAACAAATCTGATTAAAATTATTAAATTTATCATAATTCAATCTTTTCCGATTTCATCCCGATAGTAACCGACTGCAAAGTTACCCATCACCCTCACAGTCAACTATGATTCAATAAAATAACGAGAAAAATACGTATACCACACGTATTGCTATCTCCTTTTTCTAAGGAATGACCAGACGCCATCCAAGTACCGTTCAAATTAACCAGCAACTGTCATGGCGTTGCCTGCCCTTTGCTTCCGATTCCTGCGTCAACGCCTGTAAGCAAACGATGCATCTTTGAAACAAAAGCATTAAAACATTCGTAAGGCAATTAAACATCAAATAAACCTGAAATATGCCCGAAAAGGGATGTAATTCAATATCGAGACACGATATGTATGCACTAAATGTGCAGAAATATCGGTAAAACAACGAAAGAAATACGCGACGAACATCTAACGGTTTTCTCGCGATATTTAAGCCATTTCGGGACGAAAGTGTATTAATGGTAGCAGCAAGTGAGGATAGAGAGTAAAGAAGAAGCCTAATAACGAATAGAAGTAATTATATGATGATAGATAATGTACGCCTACCATTTAAATACGCAGCTATCGGAGCGTCTTAACCCAACAATGTCCACGGAACGAATGACCCCCGCGCCCTGCCGAGTGCTGTTGTACCTCGGCGAATATTAGCTTTGGTGGGGGGAGAGCAGGCAGGCCTCGCGACCGAGCCGTCCGAACAGAGGTGACTTCCCATCGTTCAATCATAACAAAAGTCGTTTCTACGCACACGTTCTGATACCTGTAAAATAGAAATATTACGTGTGACATATTTCGTTCTTTTATAAAATATCTAGCATCTACATACAGGAGTGTACTTTAATTAAGCTTGTAAAACTTAACACAGATGACTTAGTAATATATATTCGAAGTACTTAGTAGTATATGTATATTCGAAAATTACTTACGCGATATACAGTTTCTTATTGCAAAACTCTTTACAAGCTTCGCGATACATTCGAGAATGTCGGGATACCAATACCGTGTTAGGATCGGTACATAAAATGAATATTCATTCTGTATACAGTGAGCCACGAGAGTATTCGAACGCTCGCTATTAAAACTGTAAACAATAAAAATATACATGTTAGACTATAGTTCTAAAAGTAATGTTGTAACTACTATAATACGCAAGTATCGAGATTATATACATATACCAAATTTGAAATGAATCGGATAATATTCGTAGAAGTTATGAAACATTTATTGCAAAGATATACTGCAACAGGGTCACAAAAATATTCGAACCGCATTAATTATACGCACCTTATTTTAGATTAATATTTATTTAGGCTACCTTTGGCTCCAATTACGCTTTTCAGACGTCGTCGCATGCTGTGCACTAGCTTTTCAATTATTTTAGATTCGACAGAATTCTATACTTCTAAAGTCTTTTGTTTTAAATAGTACGTCTTTGAAAGTTGTGTGGTAATTTTTTAATCTCCTGTCGATTTCCGTCTACAAATATTCGATGGACCGTTAATGTCCAGGCTTTATGGGATTATTGGAAAATTTTTATTTCCAGCAAGACAATGACCGCAAGGAACGTTACCTTTAATGTTTGAATGTTACCTTTAGGAACTTCTTTAAAAAGTGTTCTCGTGGAACAGATATTTTAGAACCTACATAATAAAAGTTCCATGGAAACAAGTTACATTAGAAAATTTATTAAAGAAGTTTTCATAAGATAAAGAAAAGTACTAAACTATTAGGTACTAGTTTTATTTAACAATATAATATCATGCTTTAAAGAAATATCATTTTTGAGCGCCATAGTGTCTTGATCCCCGAAATGCATTTTCGGAGAGAAATCCGCAAGAGTCGTTGACAAACCGAGTCAAAGCTTAGCGTAGCGCAGAGATGGGCAAAAAATTATTTGAAAT
Source organism: Andrena dorsata (assembly GCA_929108735.1). Taxonomy (NCBI): domain Eukaryota; kingdom Metazoa; phylum Arthropoda; class Insecta; order Hymenoptera; family Andrenidae; genus Andrena; species Andrena dorsata. The sequence goes on along the minus strand of OV815489.1, from coordinate 36,786,468 downwards.
AAAAATTTCATACACAAATTTTTATTTCAAATAATTTTTTGCCCAACTCTGGCGTGGCGAAAGCCTATGTCAAACTCACACTTTAAACAAGTCACACGTATGCAAGCACGCAACACACCTTTCAGCATTTCAACACATTTCAGAGTAGTTGCTGAGTTGGACGCTGTGCATGAGCAGAGGCCGGTACATTCAGTCCTCAAATTATGGGTCGGTAACACAGTTTGGTGTGGCTACACGAACATCCATAAGGTCCTATACCTCGTCTGTGGATGAATACAGTGAAACTGTGCAGGCATAAAAATGAAAAGTAGAAGAGAAAGTCATCTGGATCTGTACAATATCTGCCACATGAGTTGTACCTAATACACACTGTGTACAACGTAACTAATCTCTGGAAGATGTAATCAATACTCTAAAATAGTAACACGGAACACGAGTTTGAAAATTCATTCCAACGAACACGAGAATTACTTTAACGCCATAGATACGGTGTTTATGCGGAGCGTTATCTTTCATTATCGTCAGTAACTGCACGTATAAATGCCTTTCCAGCAAACTCGAATATTATAAAAAGGTCTATAAAGATTCGGACAAGATTTCCTCTTAGATGTACGCTAGACGTATTCTGCTGGTTTGCCGTCAGATGGCTATTTCCATTCCCTGTTGCATACGTCAGTGAACATACGCGTGGCGTTGAGGAAGCTTTAGGAGTTTGAGATGACCCATATCTCTGTTCGGCTGCTAATTTCCTAAGGAGTATACCATGCAATGTGATATAAATTTCAGTGATTAAAGGCATTCTCGATGAAGTAGCGTAAAAGCATAGGAATCTAATGCCTGTGGAGTCTAAAAATGATGAACATACAACATGACATTGCCTGTTGCATTTCAGTTTTATTTATTTTAAGCTTTACCAAAGCGAATTGTCAAAATTATATAAATTTGCAGGTAAATAGTGGCTTTAGAAAGACCGGCATGAAATTACTCGTTGAATCTTATAGAAACATGAAAATTGCAGTGTAAATTAATTTAGATACTCCAAGTTTTATGCGTTTCAGTTTGAACTGGCATTTTGCTTTATTCCTTATTGAAGAATAATTCATTTCTATCACCCGTTACATTTTAGATAGAGAAGCCGAAATTTCATTTCCCATAGTTCAAATAAGAATGATGTAATTATTATTACAGCATAGAGAGATACATTTGCCGGAAAGGCACTTTGGGATCAATGAATACTCCGAATATGGTGATAATGATGACAGAAGCAAAGGAGCTATAGTACCACAATGGAATGAAATGCCTGTATTGTATCACAATGGACGTATACCAAAAATTCCAACAGATTTTGATGCGCATTTCTCAGATGCTTTTGACAAAAGTAAGTAGGAGTGTAAGATTCCGTCGGAAGATATTTAACATAGCGCCGCATAATGTGTTAGGATGTTCTTAATGTACAGATATAATATGGGACTCTCACTGGGCTGATGATTTGAAGTTTGGTCAGATATCTGCAGTCTCCATAGACCCAGATGGTAACATCGTGGTATTTCACAGAGGATCACGAACCTGGAACAGTTTAACATTTGATACAAATAATAAATTTGATTCGAACAAAGGACCCATTCAGGAAAACACTATAATTCTTTTAGATAAATTTGGAAGGAAATTGTTTGAATGGGGTGCAAATATGTTTTACTTGCCGCATGGTTTAACAATTGATTTAGATGGGAATTATTGGGTCACCGATGTCGCCATGCATCAGGTATTTAAATTCAATGCCAAAGATATAGCGGCGATGAGAGATAGGCAGAAGCTGAAGAATAGTGAATACAACCAAGAAGCAATGTTTCTTGATCGTCATGATTCTGATAATTCATTTGAAAAATATGTTCCTAAACCGTCGTTGAACCTCGGTGAAGCTTTCGAACCTGGTAACGACGATAGGCGATTTTGCAAACCGACTGCAGTCGCTGTGATGAGTAATGGCGACTTTTTTGTCAGCGACGGCTATTGCAATTCTAGAATTATTAAGTTCAACGCGAAAGGGCAAAAGATTCTACAATGGGGCCGATCTTGGGAAGGAGGAGGTATATTTCCATCGTTATATACACATTCAAAGAATAAGAGTGTAAGTTGGGTTAGGATATTAGGAATGTATTTATTATTGCAGGAAGAATGGAAGGACGAGCTCCTCCACCATATGCATTCTGCGTACCACATGCTTTAGCTCTTGCTAGTGAATTTGACTTAATCTTTGTGGCCGATAGAGAAAATGGCAGAGTTCTATCTTTTCTTACAAACGGAACGTTCCATAAAGAATATAAACACCCTGCGATGGGTGCAAAGATTTATAGCGTAGCATACGCTAAAGACAGGCTGTATCTGATCAATGGCCCTGATGCAAATAACGTACGCATCCGAGGATTCGTTCTCGATGTGAATTCGGGAGATATACTATCTCAGTTCGGGCCTGAACAGAAAATGGGCAGACCACACGACATCGCTGTCACTGAAAATGGATCCGAAATATATGTAGTGGAATTGGATATACATACTATCTATAAACTTACGCAACGTAAGATGACGCATTACGCAAGGAAACGTGTATAACTGTGAATGCAGAATTATTCCTGGCTTCTCGTTGCAGATATAAATTTGTCGATGCAAACTGGAAAGTCAGTGGTACGCACAAACTCTCATCACGAACCTGCGCCTTTGACGGACAGTAACACTAATGACCCTTCGACCGGAGGTACTACAACAGCAACATTAGTCTTATCCCTTGTTACAGCAGCAGTCATTTTTATTGCCCTCTGTGTAGCAATTGCTGCAGTTGTAGCAAGATGTCAAAAAAGAGGTAGATTGTTTCAGTATGATGAATCTGCTGTCGAATTCTCAAAACTAGTCGAATAACATATCAATTTGACTAATTTTGGGTTGTTGAGCAATAGCTGTGCACGCATGTCCGATTAGTTTAGTCAGAACCAAGCGTTATGTAGTGAACTCTGTCGAATGTAGTCAATTTTATTGATCTGTCATCTGCTATTTAGTAAAGCGTAAACTTCCTAAGTGGCTAATAATGGAAGGAAGGGCGAATAATGTTTAGAGAATTTGAAATTTTCAAGAAATCTGCTACTTTCTTTCTTAGTTCCCTTAAAGATTATTAACTCTCTCGCTGCAATGAGACTGCTGATTTACAAGCTTTTGTACTGGCTTTTGCACGCGTTTCATGCACCATAATGCTGTTTTATCATTTAGCGAGACAAATTACAATATCTCTGTGGAAAATAGTTTTAGATTTAGGCCAGTACAAGAGGACTATGTATAAATATGCATTTAATGTAGTCACATGGTTAAGTATTATTTTAAGTTTTACTCTTACACCAGTCGCATTTATGATTTTCACAGATGCTGTGAATACTATCGCTATATCATGATATTAGTATTTATCCTTTCTATTCTGTGCGGTAGCTCTCGCGTTCTTCCACGGGAGTGGATCAGATCTCTCGTTACCAAATTCTGACCGAGAACTTAAAAATCTCCCTGTTAAACTGACATTCCGACCGCCCCTGCTCGACTTCCATTTAAACAGTAGAGTATTTAATAATTTATGTACTTATTCTGTAAATATGATTTACAATCTCCTGTGATCGCACCAGTGTATAAATACCTTTTATTTATAATTTTATTGTCGAACTTTGTACTGTATAGAAAACCGAATTGCTTCATGATTTACATTGAGAGTTTTTCCTCGAGGTTTTTTACAATATTTCTCGCGCCTACTCAGTCTGAGATGTTGCATCTTTTATGTTCTACCTCTTGTACACGATCGGATCATTTATTTATTTTTGATGTTCATATCTTGTAAAAGAAAATATACGTGTCTTCATTTCAACCATTGTTTCGGTTATTCCCCTTGCGTATTATCCTACTTAACTTAGCTAGCTTTCGATGGCGATCGCGTAAGTATACTTCTATTAGCGATGATAGTGCACGATGCTTTAAAATACACTAGTGGCTAAGTCTCGGTGCCATTTTATCCTCGCAATGCTTCTTTTCGCCACGATCCACGATCGTGAACGAAACACGATGATAAACGATAGAAAGAGGCGGCGCCATTGCTAATCGAGCTTGGGTGGACATATTCTACGAAAGTTTTCTAATCCCGACTATTTTTACAAACAGGATGTTTATTAATAATGCGCAAAAGAATGCGCTGGGAAGCCGAGAGGCGAGAAAACTTTAAGCTCTCGAGTCTCTTGGATGGCAGAAGGGGCAAAAGTTTCAAGATATTGAAGAAGCGACCGAACCCGCGAGACTTTAGCAAATTGAACACGGAACCGGAGACCTCGGAGGACGAGCATCCAGAGAATAGCTTGACCAAAGTCATTTAACGCGCCAATCATCCTTGACGAGCCGAAGCGCACACGATTTGTTAAAAGTCATACCTCGAGTTCCGAACATCTCGGATACGGTACTTGCCCTTGTCTCGGAGCCACTTTCCGTGCAGATTCAAAGAAGAGACGCCGTGACGATGGCCCTGTAACTGCTTGAATTTCGATGATTGCAGATTCTACGTCTCCTGGTCGTTGCCTTTTGACACAAACGTTTTCACACATCACCGACTCTGTTGATTATACGTAATTACTTCAATTATACGATATCAATGTAATCGAACGGATTTATAACGCGAGGAATACAGTACCGAGTTACAGTGGCGGACGAAAGAAAGTTTACAACTTTTAAACTCGCATAACTTTATTAAAATTAGCCTAACCGATGTAAGTTTTTTGTTTGAGAACCTGGAAGGATTAGTGTGCTAAGTTACGTGTTTCGTCGTTTTGAAAAAAATACAATTGGTCGGAGTAACAAAAAAAATTAGTAAATGTCGTTTTTTAAACTTCTTTTTGTGAGCTTGTAATGAAAATTCAAAAACCTGTTTGTAGATTGACTTTACTATTGTTTTTGCTATTCCAACCAATTGCATTTTTTTTCAGAACGACGAAACACATCACTTAGCAAACTAATCCTTCTAGTTTCTCCAAAAAAAAACTCATGTCGTTTGGACCAATTCTATAAAAGCTATGCGATTTTAAAAGTTGTAAGCTTTCTTTCGTCCGTCACTGTATATCGTCGCGTTCCGATTTATAAATTCCCGCGCTCGTCGATTTTCCGAATTCAACCGACGACGGCCGAAAGTACATGAGCGCGACTGTTTGAAATTTGAATCTACTGTCGCGTTGAGCGCGCGGTCAGCTTTTAATTCAATTCGATTTTACATGAAATATTTACTATTACATATACGTTTCCCCTTATATTTCAGAGGGCATATATACTAATATACGACATATGTGTGTGTTTTAAAGTAATACTTAAGGCTGATACTCGTTTCTGGTTGTTCGATTAATTGAATATTGGATTGATCACGGACAGGTGGTCGTTACAATATTCATTACTATGACACAGTATTTTTTAACTGCTGCGGATACTTCTCCAATCGTTTTTCAAACGATTATGTTCGCGTTTTTGTAGAAAGTGATATTTGACTTGAAAAGACCAAGAATGTAATCACATAATCTGTAAGAAACTGAGAGTTCTTTTATTTTCTACTTTGGGTTCTATTTTTATTTACTACTTTGGTTTCATTCAACTTTCACGGTGAATCGAATTACTTATTTTCTAATTACGTTGGGATCAACAGGTGATATGTAGAAATCACAAATCATCATGTTTGTTGAAAATATTGAGACGATAAGATGGATATATCAAATGTACGTTTTGAAATTTCAAAGAATTAACTCTAAGAACATTTGTCTCGGAATGCTATAACTTACCTCCTAATAATGGCCTTGCAAATGATAATTGGGAAGTGACCAAATATGTGCTATGTGTACTATCTGTCAATATCTGTTTACAAATCATATTATGTAACTATATATTGTAAAGCGTTAACATATCCCTTTGAAGGGCACAAGGAAAAGTATTTCGAAATCTGTGTTTCACTTTCAATGTAATCGTATTCTTACCGTTGTATATTTAAGGTTTAACGATTAACATTCAAGCAAATATGTCTGACGAAAACAGTATTTTTCTAGTACCTGAAGATGAATTTCTTAACTTCAAATGTATTCAATTCTGTGATGTACATAAGTGCGACTTGACTTCTCTCCATTCCCTCTACTTTATCCTTAATCTGTTTTCCACACGAATGATGCAATTTAGTTTATAAGTTAACGTACTTATGTAATCCATTTCTTTTACGTAGCCTCCTATACAAACATGTTATGATTAACATGATTATATATATCTATGTACCCGTGAACATGGAAATGTATATTTTCAAATAAAAATGAGTGTTTGTACTACCGTAAGCATACGGCCAGAGGTTCTCGTTGCATCGTAACATGAAGCGTTTGACTTTTTGATAATGATTTATTTTACACACTTAGTTGCCCTCTATACACAACTATACAACGATAAAAATTAAAATTCTTCTATTTATCACTAATTAAGGTCGTCGACGATAATGATCCGTGTTAAAGATGCGATAAAGTCAGTCCATTCTTCAGTGACACATTCGATCAAGTACGCTTTATTACTCACCAAATTGCGCGGCTCAGGAGAGAACGCTCCGAACGTCAAATATTGCAAGATATTCACGCAAGTCCATTCAGTCGGTATCAAGCGTGACATTCCGACATATTCGATCGGTGAAACTATAATATTATTGGGACCACGCACGCAGATGATAAATAAGCGTCATTGTTTGTCGCGTGTTCCAGAATAAAATTCCTGTGGCACACTCGTGCCCTCGAGTTCGCAGTGGCCGATCTTATTTAAATACACGTATAAAAATGTGCGAGTCGCGTAGCGTAGAAAGTATTGCGTGAAACAGAGCTGCAAGGAAAGAACGAAGAGCGACAGAAGAAAAACGATCGAAGTCGGTTGGAGTATAAATTATTTCATCCCGAACACAAAATCGCACCAACAGGATGAAATTCCGAGGAAAAGACATCGTCACCTCTCGGCTATGTATACATATATATTGTGTTTTTTTGTACATTAAAAATCGTATACGTTTCGTAGTAATACACTGACAACTGTATATCCGTTAGTTTCATATTTTACCGCTAACTTTTTTACCTAAGACTACCATAAATTCGTAACTAGAATAATCCGACACTTCGTCGTCGCTCGCGATCACTATACGTTTGCCGCGTTTTCAGTTATATCTCTTGCAATATCGTGCGCACAGCTCGCCGCTGTTTTCTTTTTTTTTGGGGGGGGGGGGGGTATGGGGAGGGAAAAATGGGGAGAACAGCGGGCCGAAAATATCACAATGTCCAAGTATACTCGTTCGTTCGTAATGGGGATACCGTGTTCGCTTACAATATTTAATTATCATTATTATTATTAGACGTATACTCTATTTACAAAACTTACGCCCCAGGTGTACAACAACAGAACAATCTATATTTATAGCGTTCTAGACGAGCGTTATTTAGGAATGCGATATACGGAGGTGCTAACTCGAGTTTTAATTACACAAAGGGATTACTTAATTCCACCGTCCCGAGAATCGATCCAGACCGTATCTCAAGTACGAAGCTGATCAAAGAAAGACTAGGCTCCTCTTCCTTGGCGATTTAATTTATACTTGTGATTTCACCTTTAAAACTCAGTACGATCGTTGAACAGGTTCGTGGGTGATTACGCTTGGCCGACTATATTAAGTATTAGATTTAGAGCAAGTTTACCGGAAATCATGGTAACGTGATTTCGTTTTTGGTTTCGTGCGAATAGGCTTTGCCGAAAAGAACCGCGAACGAAATCGAACTGTGCCTTTCTCGAAAGCGAGTGAATTGCGAACCGCGTACGTAACATTATTAAATAACCGAGTAAAGGTAACCGGCCTTATCATCGTCTGCAAAACTTAATAGTAATAACCATAGTCGATAATATCTGTCACGTCATTTCTTGTTCTATATTTACAATGCCATACATAATACTATGATAACTTGTCGTATACTTTTCGTTACACCGTGCAGCGGCTAAAACAAGTTTTTTGTATTTTACTTAGGTAAACCTCAGAATCGCCGAGTATTGTTACAGAGAAAATCAGATAGAATGTGAAACGGCAACAGGTAGTTTCACTTGAATTTCGAACGCAATTAAGTCGTAATGAAATGGACGAGATGAACATAAAGTGCAATCATAAAAAGAATCATTTCCATGCACCATGCTAATTACGCTCATGGAGGCTGCGAATCTGCAATTGAAATGACAGAGATACATGGAACGTAGCAAATCGTCCGGCGTGCATCGGTGATTAAAGTTAATATTGTATATGTACGTGAAGTAACCACAGCGGTTTCTCAGTATGGCACAGCTTCGATCCGACGCGAATCCTCTTCAAGGCGTCGTAATGCTATACCGTCTGGTGCCGGAGAAGCTGCTGTAACATTCATGTGTTTACTTTCATTCAGTCTAAATGTTCACTGCATTTTCCTTGTTGCTCGGACTTTCACGATCACACGTACCGTTGAAGGAATAAACGTACTTCAACATTGTTTAAGTAGATAGTTCGTTAGCGTTACACTCGCTGAAGCTGATAAAAATTTTGCATTTATCTTACTCCCCTCTGCGATTCCGACGCACCGTCCACCAGAGATGGAACATTCACCCTTCCAGCAGTAGAAGTACGCATTCTCCGTTACGACTATAGAGACCGACAAAAATTCGTTGTTACTGTAGCTTCCTTTACCATCTCCAGAAACTAATTGATAGTCAGCTGCCGTCACTGGCGAATCTCTTGCGCGCTTCAGTGAAACGCGATCCAAGTTGGTGACATCGTTGAAATCAAGACCAGATGCAGTTTCTTGCATCGATGTAACTATACAATCCTCCGTCAATCTTCTTTCTCTTCCGCGAAGACAGACAGGATCGCGTGCCGCGACGCCGTCCGTCGTTGAAATCGCTGAAAGTGGAGGTTCGCGCGGGGTGTATCGAACGCGCTGGTTTCTAGAAAGCACCCCGGTGGCCAGCCACGATCAAACAGTCCGTGATCCTCTTGCCACGCGTTACTTCGATTCGCTACCCTGCACGTTGACTGCTTGGAACTGCTGCCCACGAAAGGGGTGGGTTTACCCGACCCCTTAAACGTTTCCCCGATGGAACTTATCCTCGTAGAGGCTGAGACCGGCGAAATCCAAAGCACATCAGTAAACGGAATTGTACTCCATGTCGTGGGCGTACTGAGGTGGTCCTGCGGGTGGCGGCGGCGGCTGCGGGCTGTACTGCTGGGACGCGTCCGAGGCGCGACGTCTAAGCGCCGCGATGCTGTGGGCGCCTCTCCAATCCGATACCTCGGTCGCGTTCACGTCGGCCGCCACGCAGGAGACACCGCCGCCGCCGCCTCCGCTGCCGGAAGTCGTCCCTGGCGAGCCCTGGCCGCAGTTCAAGGCCGAGCCTAGCCCACCACCCTGGCCACCACCCACACTGGATCCTACCGGAGGCGAACCCCGAGACGCTGACACGTGCACGCCCCCTGAAATATCCAACAAGCTTCTGAATCATTGTCCCCGAGAATTCCGTGATTTTTGCTAACTAAGATCCCGAACAGTGCTCACGGAAACCTCAGTTCTATGTTATGTTCTTGGCCGGGCATTGGCTAGTCGGGCACGAAATCCTGAACCGGGCCAGGTAGCGAAAGGGCAATTCACAGGTGCGATACCGCAGGTGCGCGGGAGAACGTTGTTTCCTTTCTTCGCAGGAGATATTAATACGGTAGGCTCACAAAGTGCGTGGGGTGCGCGCTACCGGGTGTCGTAAAGTCGTTTCCGCCTGTTCCTGCGCTACGTTGGTGGCCGCCGACGTGAGACAACAGGGAAAAGGGATCTTTTTATGGCGGTATCGCGGCGAAAGCACCAAGTTTGCCGAGGACTACGGGGCTCGCCCCTTTTAGCGAGCCCTACGGAAGAATGGAATAACTAATGGCATCGATGTACGTGATTTTACGGCGTTTCCTGGCTGATTCCTACTACCATCTCGGATTCTCAGCGGTTACTCGTGGAATCCAAGCTTCTCCCGGGCAGGCTTTATGAAATCCTATATCGCGTAACCAGGTATGTACATAGTTCGATATTCGGACATGTCTAGTTAGTAGCCTGATTAATATAAAGGTAAACTGAACGTCTGCGGTGCCAGTTCGTTGGCGTGTCCCGATTTCAAAAGCTGTAACCGTGGGGTCGCGGGCAACTTGAAAATCGGGCATTTTCGGACACGTTAATTTACACCTCATAGACGCTGATTTCTGCCGACCGGTGGATAAACAAAATCGAGCTCCGTAATCGACTTGGAAACCGGGCGAACCACGGCCGCGGCTACCGTTCGATGCTAATCATCATCGAAAACCGAAAAATAAGACGCTTCTCTAAAAGGTGTTTGCCCTAGGCATTACCGGCGAGTAAAAGCGGATAACTGACTGAGGCCAGGCCTCGGGAGTATTGGCGTCTACCTTAAACCGAGTCCACACGAACCACACGGACAGGTAAATCGCGGCTGTGGAACGGCGATTTTTCTCCTTTCCGTGGTCGCTACCTGGCTCGCGGCGATAATACGTGATAATTGACACCTTGTACGTGTTACGTGTGTACACAGGTACGTGTTCGCGTTTGAGACACGCTCACATTAGTGCGATACATTGTGAAACTGTGCTACACCTAAAGCCAGTTTCGCCATACGCTCCTATCCGATTGCCTTTCGTGCGAGCACCGGCGGCTCTATGTTCGTTGCTTCTCAAATTTCTATTCGCGTGATCGGTTCCTCTCGTTGCTCGTGATCGAGTGTGAAAATGAATGAGAAACGAGTTCATTTTTCATGCGATATCTCAGGAACGTTATAAACATAACAAAGATGTAGGAACGGAATGGAAACTGCGTCGCGAATTGTACTGATCATTTTCACAAAACAATCGTGCCCAGCATTGAACGTCCCTCTTTTTTTAACGATCCTTCCACGTCTATTTATAAAACCCTCCACTTTTTGTTATGGATACCGCTTTTCAATCAACCGCCAGACGCTTAGGAAACGCCATTATAAATAAACGCTGCGAGGCGAACGTACAAAACGGATGGAATTTAAAAGCCAATGGGATTGAACGCTGGTCCACTGAAACTTCTATGACGCAAAAAACCGATCTTAGGTGTTGTTGACCTCGGTGAATGACGATGCAGGTATATCCGTCCGAGTTAATCCATTTATGCGTGTCAATATGCATTCGCCGACGGCGGAATGTGTTTAAATATGAGTTATTGAACGGATATAGAAACGGCTAAGTGAGAAAGACACTGATCAGAAGAATTCCTCCAACGGATTATCGATACTTTGATTACCTTTTCCTTTACGTTTGGCTTTTTTCTAAGACTAGCTTAGAACAGCATTTCAATCGTTGCTACGTATCAGAGGATTTTAAGCCGAGTCTATTTCGCGACTCGCAGCAGATTTCGTGAGAAAAGTTTGGACAGAGGAGAGTCAGTGAACTGAAACCTTAAGATTAACAACTCCTCCCGTATACTCCGAATCTCTTGGGCCGTTTTTCTTCCCTTTCAATTACAGATTGAGCGGAAAAAGCTAGTAAGCCACTCAACTTCGGAACTAGGTCTCGTCGGAACGTTTGAACGGTTATCATTCGTGAATGTTAGCCGAGAGTGAGATCGCGCGGCGGACAGAATTTCGTGAGACAAAGAATTTCACACAGGCCTGATCTTGCGAGGCAGCTCCGAAGGTACAAGGTCCCCGGATAAGGATGAAGAAGCGTAACTCAACCAAGACAGGTTGCATCGGGATGTTATGGTAAACATACAGCGAAAGATCTCGCACCTAGGTGCGAGACCAGGCTCGAGGTTTGCCTGCGTAAACAGACAAGAGGACGGAGTTTATGTTTCTGTCTCAAATTCCTTACATGCAGGCGGATAACCCCTTCGAGCGATAATGCACCGTAACGTTTAACGACTTCGTCAAAGAGGTACCGAGTTCCTCGATACTGTTTGCGCGTCACCTTTTTCGGAGGACCACGCTCGAAAAGTTTGGCAAGACGATTATCGAACCGCCTATAAGCGTCTGCGTTTGCCCGCCGCGTTAATATTCGATCCTATTCCAGAGGATACGAAATATTCCTCTCCTCAAAAATATCCGCCCGCGGCCAGTGTCGTGTCCAAATCATATTTTAGAAGGCAACACGCCAAATTCTACATATTTTATGCCTTATCGTAATGCGGATTCAGAAGAGCGAAATTGTAGGTATTTAGGAAGGATCAGCTGCACATTTCTCTACATATTTTCCGAAAGACGTACGTTCCAAGAATGTTCTCTCCAAATTTCAAGAAGAAATTCGTAAAATTGACGGAGATACAGTATTTTCCGTGTAGCGGTGTCAAACGCGCGACTGAGCCGAGCGGAACTTTGAACGCGTTTTCCTCAGAATGACATTTTTCAACCGCGTTGACAGTTTACAGAAAAAACTGTACGTCTAATGGACATGAGCAAGGGCATTTAATGCACGGAAAACCCGTCGCTATTACGTAACGAACAGTTTTTCAATTAACAACCTGCTTCTATTTATTTATCAACATTTCCCCAATCTTGTACCCCTAAAATACGATCTTTTTCAGTGGTCCGCCATTTTGTAATTTTTTGCGATTTTGATTTTTTTTGATCGTCACGTAATAGAGGCGTCTAGCTCCTAAATATTTTTGTCTTGTTGAATTCGGATTAACCATATGGCCTGGGCACTGTCAACGCGACAAGCACGATTTTGCCACAGCGCACATTTTGATTGAAAAAGATTTTTTCTTACCGTACGATATGTACACTATTAACTATACTAAGCAATACATTGATTTACTTGCGTTGTTTGGTTGAAATAAATTCCCGAAAACACCCTTACATTTCGGACCGTTACAGTGGTCTGTCCTCTTAATCGCGGAGTGATACAGTGTGTAAGAACACTTGCCGCACCGGACAGGAGGGAGACGCATTTGACAACTTGAATATTATTACTGAATAATAGTTTAATCAACGTTAATCCGTGTGCGGGATTAACTTACCAAGGGAATTCAGTCCATAACTGGCTTGATAGACGGTCTGTGATGGACTGCTGATCGGGAGCCCGGAATTACCAAGCCCCAAGCTCGAGCCTAGGCTACCCGTGCTCTGTTGACCAAGTTGCCCTAAACTTTGCCCAAATCCGCCCATCCCCATGCCTCCCTGCCCCAATTGTCCAAGACCTGTAACACAAGTGGTTTAGATTAAAAGGCAGCTCGCGGTGGCTCGTCGCGGGGATTCGTCGATCGAGAGTGCGCGATAGAAAGGAGGAAGAAACGATATTGTGGGTCGCCGAATGATTATAGACCCGATAATATATGCAGATAATTTAAACTGTCCCGGTCAGTGGACACGCGAGATTAAATTAGAAACAGAGCACTGTCGAGATATTGTCTACAGCTGTATAAGAAACCTTGTCCCTCTCCTAGCTGTGCACGAAACGCTGATAATAAGATTACGTGTACGGGGAATGACGCGAGGAATTGAACATGATTAACGTAAAATCGAGCAATTTGTTGCGTTGAAATAACCTTGGCACGGCGGCTCGTCCACCCTTCGTCTTTCAGAACGTAATACTGCATTTTACCAGAGACACGGGACCGATGTGATAGTTTATAGAATCGTTTGGGACACGATAAAGATATGCCAGGAGATCTTTATTGGCGGCTATGCGAGTGTTCGGCTGCTTCTCTTTCAGGGAATTCGGCTCATTGACATATGCAAATGGTAAGAAACGTTGACACCCGACCTGTTCCCATTCCCCATCTTTCGGCAGGTCCATGAAACATTCCAGCACCGCAGAGATCAGAACTCATCCCGAACGGAGGCAAACCAGCGTGCGAGGGCAGCAACGTGCCTGGGGACCGGAACACTGGCGCAGACTTCTTCCGTTTCTTCCATTTCGCCCGGCGATTTTGAAACCACACCTGGAAAGTTTCGGTCGGTTGAAACAGCCAGAAAGCACCCATGTTCTATTCAGTTCAGGTATCCCGAAAATTCATACAATCCTATCGGATTCAACTGTTAAACAATACAGATCACACCGAGACCAAAGCATCAGAAAAGACCAAAGCATCGCACCTAAAAACCGGCGAACGCAATGATTCGTCGTTACTGTTTGCGCCGGAGAGACATTTTTTTTTTCACGCTCGGGGGGGAAAAGCAAATTCGGCAGAAGACGTTAAGATGTCCCTGGGTGTTACGACAATATCTTCGACCCCACGGCGAGTAGCTATTAGCCGACGTTATGAGCTGTTGATTCTGGCCACGTAGTGGCCCCCTAAGCTGCCGGGGTCCCGGGGACTTGATTTATTGATATCGCATGCAAAGCCCACCCCTGTGTTCCTCCGATATACCCTCGTCCTACATCCCTGCCACCAGCCACCCCCGTCCGCCCTGCTCCAACGGGCTACAGTCCCTTTCGTGGCGCGGCAAAGCGCGCTATAGCCATCTCATATGTGCCCATAAATTAGTACTTTAGCATTAGAGCGCGATGCGCGCTTGCGCCGCCGCCGGCGCGACGCGACGCGCACGTAGCTGCGAGGGCAACGGAAACCGTGCGCTGCTTCCGGGGCCGGGCGGGAACGAGACAGTCGGGGCAGGCTCGAGGGGTGGAGACACCCTCTGCTAACATGCAGGGATTATACGAATCTAATTGGATATATGGGATTTACACGCTCCGGTGTACTCCAGGTATCGCCAGAAAGCGATCGCCGGATTTCTACGAGCGAAGGCGGTTTATTATGAGCCACTACTAACAATAAGTTCGAGGGGGCCGCAAGCTGCCGTTGTTGGTCTCTTGCTGGGGGTTTTGCCCTTGTGTACTTGGAGAGGTTTTTGGCGTCGGGTTTGGAGAAGTGATCCGAGGCATAGATAAGATCATACTGTTCAAGATGCGAGTGGACTGTTCGAATTGCTTCAGGGAAAGAATTCTCAGAGTCAGGAACCGATCGTACCGAACGTGATTCGTTCCGCGACGCCATCCCTCAACCCGCAGATATGTTCTGTCTATTCGACGATTATTATCCTGGGATATCTGGTTTCATTTGGAGAAGCTTAGGAACATCTGGCACGTCTGTTGCCTCTCAAGGATGGACCCTCGCGACGAGAGAATGGCATTAGAGGTGGGTTGTGTTAAGTGCGCTGGAATTGAATCGATATACGTATATAGATCACCGGTCGGTGAAACATTTGTCAGCGATAATTAATCGTCCAACCGAATCTTCCGTTTAAAGCGAAACGATCGGATCCTTACACTTGGACGAGAACACTTCTGTGCACTCGCGACGCGCACAGCTGCCCGAAGAATATGCAGAATCTGTTAACCCCCTCCCCCCCCCCCCAGTTGTTCGATCCCTATCGCCTTCCTATGATGTCAATGCTTCTTGCGGCATTCGTGGGTGTGGTTGGCGCCGATTTCACGGTACAGCTACGACGGAGCTACAGCTAAAAGCCCGTGGATAATTCGCTGTTACACGCCACGTGAGCATCGACGATACAAGCCAGAAGAGGGAAAAAGCACAAGGGACTGTCGAGGCATATATCGCGCATTATCACGTGCACCCCCTCCTCCATCCCGGTGGCTGTGATGCAGCCAGCATGCACGTACGGCAGAACTTCCGTTAATTAACGCAGGTGAATGCTAATGACGCCTGTTACGAAATAACTGCACGCGAAATGAGAGCTTTCGTCGGCTGGACGCGATATCGGGTGCTGCGCGTCGAATGACGATGGGCTGATCGCTTTACCCATGCCCATTTCAACGAGTCGGACGTCTCGATTGTCCTCGACGATTCGTCCCTGTTGGATATTCAAATTCATTCGCATTTCGTAGTCTCGAGATCACTGCAGTTACGGAAACTATCCTACGCGCGCAATTTCACAACGATCTTTTACCCAAGTTTCATTCAAGACGAGTTTCAGTAACCGTCAAATAATGTCACACCTTCGTTAATAATGCTGGTAGAATCGGTCCGCGGCTTATGTAAAGCACACGCGCCACGATGATCACCAATGCTCATGGATTCCTACGAAATTGCGTTAATTACAAATATCACGATGTGGCCGGGGCTATGACAGGAATGAAACTATCGTTCTCTATGATGACACACGGACAAAGGTGATTTGCACGAATGTCCCCGCGGTAATTGCATACCTCCGGTGATCGATAGATTACCGTTCATTAAATTCATACACCTTAAAAATCGCGAAACGGCGCCATTGAACGACTAATTGATAGTTTCCCTCAAATGTCACTATGACGGCGTAATTATCAAACCAAGGCACGAGTGTGCGTTGAATGAAATATTGTTAAGGGAGAAGCGCCGATCAGTGCCGTTTGCCGGGCTCGATGGATTTGCTGACGAACGGATTGGAAGGCATTCGAAAGGTAAAGGGCCCAACCGGCTGTATCGAACTACGGAACACACCTTTCGATGACTAAGGTGGGCTAGACTGATGCCTTTCGTGGGTATAGCGCCTCAGTCCGAGATGGGACGGACGGTCAATTAGGAACATTGCTTTTTAAAAATTGATCAATCACCGTATCGTCGTTGTAGACGCGCGTGCGCCGCGGCAGCTGTTCCCAGGAAGCACCTGGAATCACGGCGAGGGTGGAAGCGAGCGTAAATGCTCTCGGATAATCAGCATCAGCCGCGATGATGACTGGGGCCGACCGTAAAATCAGAATGTACGATCGACAACGCTATCTGAAAATACTATCTCATGCTCCTACACGCGTAAGAGAATTCCTATTGCTAATCGACCGTATGCCGAACTGTTATTGCATATCCACGCGGTCACGACAGTTTTCGAAAACAACAGTAGGTGCATATATTTCTGAAGCACTAAAGAATTCATCGGAATTTTGTTCCCTTACTGTTGGTACCGTAGGTGGATCAATCCGAGGAAATTGACATTGAATTTGCATAAACGATTACCTAGATTCGAAATTCGTCGTACAGAAGTCTTAAGAGATTGATCCGCGAGTAATTTGATTTTTCCTTCCAAGATTCACAATGCATTATTGAAGGGAATTCGCCAGGTATCAGCACGAATATCATACATTTAGACCGGCATGTCAGCCGCTAATATTTAGTTGCGTCCTCATATAATCAAGGGTTTCTTTGACTGAAGTTTATTCGATTTGTTGACCCGATAGTACGATTGAAATTCGTGAGACGCCACGTCGACGTCCATCTGCCGCGAATTAATTTCTAAAGGCACGTTGCATGAAAGTTCAAACTGTAATTATTTTCTTTCCGCGTCGAGCACAGTACACAGCAGTAATATTTTAAGCAATGGCGACCGAAGGGACTGAAAAGAGGGAAGGAAAGGGAGGAAGCTACGGAATCGCGAGCGTCTTTCTTTCTCTTCCCCAGTACCAATCGCGAATAGCTTAGTTTAACTCGGGAAAAGAGTCTTCGGGGTCTCGACGGGTCCGTAGACAGCAAGAAGCAAGGCTCGGCCAGGCAAGACAGGGGTGGCCTAAAGGTTAGGGCGAGGTTTAGGGGATGGAGGTGGCGGCGAGACCTCGTAAAGGGGGTTTCAACGGGCGCTGATATAAATTGAGCTTGCCATCAAGGCAAGCGGCGGGATCTGCCCAAGGCCCCAAGATATATAGAAGTAGCTTTCAGCACGCCATTGAAGAATAGTTCGACTCACTTCGCGGAAAAATGCCTGGAATCGCCGCGAAGCGGGATAACGTTTCTCTTTCGAGACTTTCTACGAGACGTGGGTGGGTGAGAAACGTTTTCGCGATGAAAACTTAATTCATCGTACCCCCGGCACCTTTATCCCTCGGAGGTTAGATTTCCCTCCACGACAGCGGGGACGGGTGTATAGGTACGAAGCCCTGCTCCCCTGCAACAGCAAGTGCGTCGCCGAAAGTAGAATAATGCGATCACGAGCCCGGCAGTACGCGAGACGCTGAATTTTAAATAACGTCCCCATCGTTCCGAAAGCAATTGATGCTCCCCTCCCTTTCGGTATTTCAAACGCGTTGGGATTAATCGAATCCATTTGAAGTTGAACCGAGTAACGGTTATAAAATGGTTCATTACAAAAGTAACCAATTACCCCCCCGCACTGATAACAGTGATAACTGTAAATTTCCTGTTTGCATTATTCCGTCGGAAATCTCCGTGAAATTTGAACTTCGAGAGTGCACGGTTCGCGTGCTCGATGAGAGTTAATCGAAATACCTACATGCTTTCGTAACTCTCAGTGGACGATTGTTTCTAGGAGACTTTTATCAACAGCTTGAAGTAGGAGCGGTTTCTTTTCTGCGTTGCGGGGCGAGAAAGCCGGCTAATATTTAATGAAAATAAATACTACATAAGTTTGCGCGATGCGGGCCTGATTGATGACGGTGGCCAGGCTGCTGTCCGAGGGTGGCAAGACGCATTACCCGGACCACCTACCGTTTCATGCCCCGTTACGTCGTCAGGAGGGACATTTTCGTTGGGCCATTAGTGGGTCGTCGTGATCTAACGTCACGTCGAATTAAAATTCGAGGATCACCCTCGAAGCTCCAACTACACCGATTTTAAATTAACTTTTTTTTTTCACACCTCACTCCGTGCGTATCCAGCGTGCTATCGCCGCGCGACAGCTCTCATAAGCTTCACTTGATACTACCCTGTAAAACGCTCGACGTATAATTCAAAGTTTCGTTGTTCCACCGTAACATTCTTCCCTCCGTGATAAGTTAAATGAATTTGCTATTACGACAAATGACACGGCTCCCAGAGTGTTTCAGGGAAACTTCTCTCAAATGGTTTAAAGCCAGTGCCGCAAAGTTGCAGAAAGAAGGATGCACGTTCCCCTCCATACCACGGGAAACTTCATAAAAGTCGCGGAACCGCCGATAAAATGCACACTCGCAGCCCCCGCATGCCCGGCGAACCGTAAACTTGATCCATTTATACTTTATTATTATTTCACGGACGCAATATCGTTGGCTTCGGATGCCTGTCGTCAAATTAGCTCGAATTGCTCGTGGAGCTGGATTTATCCACCGCGGTAAGTGCGATCGCAAAAGATCCGTATAGCGTCGTACCGTTACTGGAAAACGATCTATCAATTGCCCCGAATGAAACGCCTTCGTTCCAACCACAATCTTTCACCACCGCCTCGCGTACTTTCAGCATCCTCGAACATTCAGACGATTGATTAGCCGTTCCCGGATTTTCTCCCTGGGCATAGTAAGAGCCTCCCATCGAAAAACCAAAACCGAAGCGTGAAAATTGAGATTCGGGGACCAAGGGGTGACCCGCCAGCGATCGGTTTCACCCTCCCCTCGAAAACAGTTGTGCATTTTCGCGGTTGTGAAATTATTCAGGGCTGGTAGACGTCATAACAAAATGGGCGTTAGATGATACTCCCTGGGGTCATCGCTGCGACATAGTTTATCCATTGAGAACCCCCACGTCCTCCTCCACACCGAGCCACAGCACGCGTACACGGGGATGCTTTTCTCCGCGCGTGTTCGCGCGCCCGCTCCTCTGCACGGGTGTGCGCTGGGTACCCGGCGTGATATTTTTCGGCTGGCGACACGTAAGAGCTAATATCGCGGTCTATGCATATTTATACGGCATTAAAAATCACCCCTCCCTTAAAATGCATAGGCTGCTGCATAGCAGACGCGTTGAATCTTCGTCGGAGCCGCGTAGGGCTGAAGCGTTTGTCACGTTGGGGTAGCTAGCTGGCGGAACCTCGTTCCCTTTGAACTGTTACCGTTTCATTGAGACATTTCCTCGAATTCGAGGTCCGTTATAGGACCATTTTCTTCACCATCGAGTAGCGAGGGTGGGCAAGTTTCCAAAAATAATCTCTACCTAATATGCATCCGTGAGAAATCTTTAATGGAAGTGATTCATATCTATAAGTAATTAAGCAGCTGATATTTTAAGACTATACTTTCACTTGACTCGCATTTCTGTCGCTAATAATCTGATGATATACGCGAAGAGCATCGAGGATCCATCAAGCCACATTTCACGTCTAATATCGGGCTAATGTTTGGTACGCCCGTGTATTCTTATTCTCGCCCCGGCAGGACGTTGATTTATTTTTTTTTTACGCGCGTCTCGGTGCACCGGCTCATATTCGATATTCGTTCGATGACATTCGTACGCGTTTACGGGGCCAGAAACGACGTGACCAGTGATTTAACACGCGAGACAGAACCGTGATCGAGAGTGATTCGCGCTGCAGGCGAAGCTTGACGCGCGTGTGTTTGATGCACCGTCGTAAAACACTCGATTGCCCCGTACACGTGTCTAGTTATACGCTGGACGCATCCCACGTAAATGATCAGTGATAGTTTGCCGGGCGAAATTTTGCGGATGGATATTGCATATCGATCATACAGCGGGCTTTCGATGCTTGATTCAATGCACGCCAATGCGAAGCCATAATTCCATATTAGCCCCCCCGCACGGGTTTTTATTTTATATTCCGTATTTTTTTTCCGCCCGTCGAGAAAGATTAATCGAACGAATTGTTTCGTCGTGGGATATAAAAAAAAAGGATCGAAGAAAAATGACGAGAGCGAGAATTTTATCATCCCGAAGCAGATTCCGTGGGAAATCGGATGAAGAGCGGGGAAGTAAGTTTCAGAGCGAGGAGATCAAGAAGGTCCAGCTGCAAGCGCCACGAGGATTTCCAACTTTTCGAGCGAACACTGAAACCATTTCCCATTTCTCAGGACAAGACAATAACGAACTACATTTACCCCTCGGTGCAGTCACTTGTTTGTCCCAGAGGATGGTCGAATGACACCGCGCCATTCGTCCAGCTCCCGTGGGATACTTTGAAAGCAATACCCAACATTCGCCGCCGCGGACCGTCTCCCCGGACGGCATATGTGACTTTCACCAGTCGAAATGCAGTGTTGGGAGCCGTAGACACAGAATCAAGAGTCGATTATTCGAAGCGTAATCCCCGAAATCCTATACCGGTCATCAATTATTGCTCTCCAAATAGGATTGCAAATCACGTAACAATCGCCACCGCATCTACGCAACTAAACAAACACTAACCCCCCCATTTATAGAAAAGCTTCTCATCTCCAATATCTGTATACGTTCCTAAAATCTGTCCCTTAAAAACCCCAAGTCTTCCTTATAGGTACGCTTGTATACAGAAGCATTCCAAGGAATGAAGCAGTCTTTCATATATCCATATACACGATCCTTATCACTTCCCCGGCGTGTCATAAAACTGGAAACTCAGGTTCATAAACCGTGCCATTTCTCTTTTCGCTCGAGGCCGCATCCATTAGTGGTATTAATTCACGTTTCCAGGAAGATCACGACAGATAACGGGCAACGGAGGTGCAGGGAACGAACGACGCGCAATGCAATAGGGTGGCTCGAAGAGACAACGTTTCTCCACCACCACCACCACCCCCCCTCGGACACCCCCAGCCTTTCTCCTCTCTTTTTTTTTGTCCTCTCGCCCAAGCTTTCATACAGGTCGTGGCCATCGACGGAAGGTCGGTGCCCCATAAAATTTCCGGGCAGTAGTAATCGGAAAGGACCCTTCAGCCTAGAAACGACCAGTTACCTGAGGCAGTTAAGTTAAATGCCTGTTAGCAGACGTTAACTGCCCGCCGCTATGGGTTCTATTCCGTGGACGATTGCAATTTTAATCGCCTCTTCATTATGATTAAATTTAAATCGGCCGTGTGCAGGTCTAATAAAGCTCGTTCCATAGCGACGGGCGTCGGCGTCGGTGCCCGCTCGGAAACAGAAAATGTCTCCTGGGCGGATTAAAATACGCGTAATTAAAACTGTAAAGCGCCGATTCATGTCCCCCGAAAATAGACTGTCGGCATTGCAATAAATGTCCGGCTGAAAAAAGCTTCTGTCTGAACGCACGCGCGCCGCCCCCGACCGGCGGGGATGATTGAGCTTTATTCGATGCATCGAGAGCCGGTTAATTAATATTCTGGAAATGATTGACGGTAAGGAGCCAGCGGCGCTCGGTCCGTTTCTAAAATCGCGGGTCGCGAACGAGACCGACCGCGCGCAAAAACGAGCCATTGACCCCTGCATTGGCCGCTGCGCGGATTTCGAGGGGGGAATGCAGAGGTGGGGAAAAAAAGGGAGAGATTTTTTTCACGCTGCTGCGCGAGCCACGGGAAATTATTTATGGCCCTCGAATCGCCGTTTTGCGACGAACAATTTCCGAATATCGTCGGGTTTTGTCGGCGTCGCTGCAGTTTTTGTTGCCCGCGGTGCATGCCTACTAACGGGTAACGATTTTATTAGTCGTGATAACAAACAGTAAGTTGCTGGATGAAGAGATGGGCGCATGGTGGTTCTTGATGTACTTGGCTAAAATTGACGAGGGTGTTTTACTGAATGTAGTACTTAGTAGAATAATGTCGCGTGCATGATAGATCCGCAGATGCTTTCCGTTCGACTTGTGGCCTACCTTAAATATGGTCATCGTCCGAAGTGTCTCGCGAGTTTCACTATCACAACTCACAGCGTTATTCGATAGCTATGGCACCCTTTCTATGACGTTCCGACAGAGGCAATGAACCCAATCAAGAAAGTTATTCTCTTTCCGTTTTCTCGTTCGTCCAGTAGGCGCGGAAGAGGAACGAACGTAGGTCGTGAAAAATACACAAAGATAAATAGAGTGTATTTATATTTTATTTGAAGCACTAAGAGCTGGCCTAATGTAAAATTCATTATATCGATTACTTCTAATTAAACGGAGTGAAAGGTGAGCGTGGAGGTGCGTGAATTTTTCACCGATGAAGTTGGCGGGCTTTTGATTATTTTATTTCGGTTGATTGAGGGCTATTTCGAACGTGGTAGAGGGGCACCGATTCGCCACCATTAAATGTCTGATTATTGCGATAAAAATTACGCCCGTTGCGTATCTGAGACGAGCCAGGCTCCGGAGCTGGCTACTCGGCCACGATAAACGAGTGGCGCAATTGAAATCGTTATTACGTTAACGCGTAATTAAATGCCTCGCATAATTCCGGTATCGGCTGCGCGATGCCCGCGCCCAAGTAATTGTTGATTGTAAAGCAGTTGCCAACGATGTGTGCACCGTGCAAGCAATATAATAGTTGTTAATTAACGTCAATTAGAGACGGAGCGGCAATTACATCTCTTTTCGAGTAGTTGATAAATTACAAGGGATCGATGAATCGTAATATTTCATTACACTATTTCAAGTATTTTGTTGGTAATTAGAAACGTTTCGCGCCCTCCCGTGCCGGCCTCTTCTACGAGCCCGGTTAATATTTACCCCGCGTGCTATCCGCCTGGGCTGATCCATTTCGAAGCCTCGCTGCTGCTTCACCGCCCGATTAAAAACCTCCACCGGTACGTTTCCGCGCGGCGAATGCTGCAAACTTTATCAGCGAAACGTTCCTCCGACGATTCTTGGTATCGCCAATTAACCGGTCGGAAGTATAATTTAATAGCGAGCGCCAGCGTTTTCCGATTTCCCCCCGAATCGTTTGATTATTTTCGCAATGGGCTCTGGAACGCTGCGAATCTGCGTCTATCGGCTCTTTTGGTTAGCGAGGCGAGTATTTTCTCGGCACTTTTTTCTGCAATTAATTCTACACATACGCGCGCGGAACGCTGTAAATGTTGCATGGGTCCTTTTGCCTATCGTTCGAGTGAAATTTTCATCGTTGGACAGAGGGCGCGTTTTGTTTTTAAATAAAAACCACTGGGCAACCCGCGGGACGAATCTGCTGAATCTAAATACAGGAAGTTTTTCTAACTAGTGGCCAGTTAATTGAATCCAGTTAAGAAATCTATCCAGTACCGAACACTCCAGAATCCCTGTAGCGATAGATGTTCACCTGCACCCCCCGTGGACACGAGTGCACTCAGCAGGCACGCGAGCCACGTGTGCACGCGGTACCGATGCGAAACAACCGCGGGGGTGGCTCGTCCCTCCTGAAAATATTCAGCAACGGGTCCGCCATGGCGAGTCAAGAAATCTTTGATAGCGACGCTCGATAGTATAGCGACGCTGGGCGCCGGCGCCTTTCCCTGGAAGCCCCATTGGTGCCTGAGTCCCTCTCCACGCGGGTGCTCGCCGCCGGGTTTCCTTGGAAACGCTTCGTTCGCTCTGATGTCTACCCTCGCCCACGGAAAACCTCTTTCAATTAGGCGACCAGCCACCCCCAAACGCCGACCCACGGGTCCCTCTTTCTCCTTTCTCCGTTCGTCCAGCCGCCTATACGCGTTACGCTCTTCAAGCGCGTCTACCTGCGTCGAACGGCCCCGTAGACTGGCTTTGCAGAATTCCCTCTCGCATCGGCGAGTATCCCCGTTCGTTCCTGCCCGACGATTCCCTTTCTTTTTCAATAATTACGGCCGATGTTTGAATTCAGCTGCAAGGCGTTCCATTAAAATCGCCTGGGGTTACTCTAAACGGAGACGATTCGGAATCGTAACGTACCTATATGGTATACAGGCGTGGTGGGAGGAAATAATGTATGCGATCGAGTGGCCCGAAAAAGAGATGGATGGTAGTTTGATCTCGCGGGGGAGTGTGAGAAATTGGTCGGCGATAAGAAAATCCCCTAGATGGAGATACACACGATTAGTCTGCGGATTCAATAGAGACGAGCTGTGTCGAATGTTTTCACGTGGAGCGGCTCGATCGCCGAACGGTAGGAACTTCGGGATTAACGTGTTCGAGGGTCGACAAATTCTCTGGTAATCGTCGCGCTAAATGCGCGGCAACTGTACGGTGAAGAATTCTGTGCAAGAGCGACGCATACGTGCCGGTGCTGCACGTGTGTGACGAGGCGGGAAAGGAGACGAGCGGAACTGCTTGATATGCAGCGCGACGCCTGGCTTGACTGACGCTTCCAAGTTGCGAATAAAATTTTCATGAATTTCTATTAGCTTCGTTTTTCTAGACGTGCCCCGGAGACTTAAAAAAAGCCCCGCCGATGGCGGAGGGGAACGGCGTAAACTACCCCGTTGGTCAAGACGAGTATCGGCTTTTTCAATTACTTTACTTTACAGCGGCGATCGATGACATGGTCTTTAATACTGTGCACGTTTGCATATTCTTGCATTCTCACACGATTATCGATTACTTGTACCATTCTTTATATTTCTGGCAAGTTTCAATTACGATTAATACACTGGGGATGTAACTACACCTCTCCTTGAAATAAGTGAAGGCATTCTGTGACTATTAGTATGATCTTTGAATTTGGTTTGGTCAGAGGTTTGGGGAAAGATTTCGGAAAGTTTTGCGGTTACCCCGCGGCATGCTGGAGTTCACCAAAATTCGAGACCCCGTGGGGTGAAGGCTTAGCGCTACTCCAAGTTTCACTTTAATCCGAAAAGCCACTGTAGGCCGGTGAAATTGATTTCGAGACAACCGCGGTGCCATCTTGTTATGCCTATTAAACGTATCTCTCCTCGCCCGCATTGTGGGAATTCCGGCGGTCGTACGTTCGCGAATATATACAGCGTTCATTTTAAATCGGCGTCCGAAAAGCACTTGGTTAATTTACAAGTAAAATGAAGATGTCATCAGAATGATAAGAAAGACTAGCTGCTTCAGCAAATATGGATTCATTCAGTTCTACCATATCGCGATCGATGTGACAGGCAGGTAACGGTCGTTACCTTCGCATACGACAATTAACATTTATCGATATCACTTACCTGAACCCGACTTTCTGTGAGGCCAATCTTCACGGCGAGCTCCTCCCTGAGGAAGATGTCTGGATAGTGCGTCCTACTGAAACACCTCTCCAGCTCGTTCAACTGGGCTGGCGTGAATCTCGTCCGATGTCTTTTCTGCTTGGCAGGCTTGTCGTCGCCCTGGCCCATCACTCCCGTATTCCCTGTAACACGAATATGATCCTTCGATCCTTTGTTTCGCATCGAGTTCGTTTGCCTATTTAATTGAGTTACGGTTTGGCGACGAAGGAGGCGCGAGCTCGCAGTAGTACAAGCCTGTGCTGATCAGACAAGCTCCACCGCTGCAGCGTGACGCGTTCTACTTAGAATCAGGCAATGCTCTGCGAATACTCGCGACATTCTTTCGCAAGATAATGCAACGAGTGCGCTCCTTCGGTCGGAAAATAAATAATAATTCAACGAAGAAAAAAAGGAAACGGGAGCATGTGAGCACCGTAAAACGCTTACCCGAGCCAGGCATGGTCATGATTAATTCCTGATGAAGCGTGAGGCCACCGCCGGCGGACAAGCCGGTGCCCAAATTCACTCCCAGCACGCCGTCCAACTTCTCGTGCCTCTTTAGGTCCTGCACATGAAGATCCTTCGCTCCTGCGAATGCGAAACGCGCAAAAAAAGACCGTGCCATTACAGTTTCCACCTCCTTTTTCATTCTTTCACCTCTGTTTCCCCGTAGCCGGGGCCGGCCGCGGGGGCCCCTCTACTCTTGCTCACTCCCTTTTCTGCTCTATGTAGTTTAAATTTGTATAGGAGCAGAAGCTGACCGGCCGACGGCGAGGGGAGCACCGACCACTTAGCACGAAGGTGCGAGAATCGTCACCGGCCTCCGGCTTCTAGGCGAGCAAACACACGCATCCAGACACGTATCATGCATACACGAACACGTGGCCGCGCCACGTTGGCCAAAGACCATTCCACGAATGTGTGGGTGGATGGCTGGAAACGTGTGCACGCCGGTGCCCGTGATCGCGCGGCGGCCATCGCGCGTCGTCGCGCTTTGTCAAAGCCGCTTACGCAATCGGGTAAACTATAACTCCTCGTGACGATCTAGGGACTCTGGGCTCCGCTGGCGGACAGAACCAAGGATCCAGGGATCGGAAGTGAAGGGGTCGCGGACTAGAACGACTGCTCTCCAAATAGTCACAAGGTTGAGGGTTTGCTCGAAGGTAAGAATGAAGAAGATATTCTGGTACGATAAAGTCAGAGATTTTCTGAAATATTCCATCTCCTTGCAGCTGGATGACAGACTTCCAAGTTCAACCCTTCAAGCGGAGCATTTCGAAGGAAGATGGACAACGAATTTACACGCTGTCGAGTAATAATTCCCGGAGAAGAAAATTAATCCAGGGTGCTTCGCAAATCGATAGGCCACAGTCGGCTTTAAGAATCGTTACCGCGGTTTATCGGCAAGCCCGATTTCTCGGGGGGCTGTTAATTAAGTATCAAACCATGCGTCAAGCGTTATGAAGCTTTACACGAGCCGCAAGCGGAACGATAATATAGTAACCAAGGAATTTTATTGGTTTCATAAATACGCTGATACGGGGCCGGCAGTTTTGCATCGATATTTTATAATCCACGGTGTTAATAGTGATTCATTTCCGGCGTCTGGTCGCCGCGTATTCAAAATGTTTAATGCGACCGTTTATGCATAATAATGTTATGTAATAGCGTGGAATCTCGATGGCGCCGACATCATCGCGAAAATAGTTACAGAATTTTCGCGTCGCGTATATGCCCCGGGTGATCAAACGTTGACCTTCCGCTAAGTTATGCAAATGTTAAGCCTAAACACCGTCACATTTTATTGGGCCGATATTTCGAGGCACGTGCACTCGTCAATATAATATCCGCTCGACCAATATATCGACCGATGCGCCATGTTTCTGCGCGAACCGTTAACGATCATTTCAAAACGTTCCTTGCGCCACATCATTTCCGTCGTTTTTATTTCCGATCGTGCTCCTGGTATCTATGTAATTTATACGTATAAGTAACATTCCATTTCCTTCTGTTAAATCTAATCATGGGAACGAAACTATTTTTGTTTGTCTAGACAGCTGTAGGATCATCCGAAAATAGATGAAAATGGGGCGCTAGGAGATAACAGACCAATCGATAAAAGTGTAGGATTCAGACTGGGTGTAATAACAACTATAAATCGATTAGATAAATAATAGAAAACGCGAGTTCGGAACTGAAATAGTCATCAAGCTGAAAGGTGGTTGCAAGAAGGGTCGAGAGATAGTCTTTTGGCATTGTGTTCATTGTTCCTTTAAGAAAGGATACCTACTGTGGCGGCCGACCACCGTGCAGCAGCAGCCGTTTACTCAATGGAAACTCCGTATGAATGAACTTTATGACTGGTCTTTATTTCCGTTTTACTTTTATGGCTGTTGATGATTTTATTTCGATTTTACTGGGAGACCCGGTATTTATGAGCGCCCTCGCACTCCTGCCCGAAATTCGGTAGGTCTCTTTGATCTCTTCATCGTGGGTTTTTGTCTCTGGCAACGAAAAAAAGGGGGACAAAGAGTACGGGCATCAATATCAGATTCTTCCATCAATTTTACAATAATTTTTGACTCTGCGTAAAGCTCCGGATAAAACGAAAAAAAAAGAGGACCCGCGAAATTGAATTGTCGCGATGCGAGGCGCGCCATCACTCGTGTGATTCAATTTGCCGCGATTGAGATCAATTTGACGGGGAAAACGTGAATTTTATCTAAAAGTCGCGGACCACGCGTCCTTTCCAGTTCACCATGCACGGACTGGTGATGAACACGCGCTGATCCTTTCGAGTGCAGAAAGTATAAAAAAAGGAAATGAATAGAAATCGTGCGGACGGGGAGGGCGGGAATTTAATTTGCTTAATTGGGACCAATAAAAATTTACAAAAAGGGTATGACTAGTTCGAGCACCGTGTTTTCTAAGGATTAGCGATACAATCTCCCGTTTCCTTCGCGGTGCTTTGCTTCTTATTAACGCCGAGGAATGATTGTTTAATCCTATTCCGCTCGATAGGATTATCGGATATTTTTAATCGAATTAAAGCGATAATGACTAAGACTACGTGGAGAGTGCGTCCATGTCCCCATCGATTATATTCATCCTTCTTCCCTTTTTTTTTCATCAACTTTAGCGCGAAACTATAAGAACACGTCACGCCGAGGGGCGATTTAATATCACTCACCGCCGCATTGATGGGCGTTTAAAAAATGTTCGTGATTGACAGACGCTCGCTCGAAAACGTCCGATTAATAAATTCATAAATCATATTACGATTCGGAAGCGCTGTGACGGACGCGTATATTCGGACGTCGCGATCGGCGCATTGTCTCAGTGCATCGACGTTGCACCAAATTGCAATTAATGCGGGTAATGAAATTACTGCATCGAGCCGTCACGTTTCTTCGACGAGAACCGTGGATTGCAATGGCCGGTGTGCCTCCGACTCAGCAAATCAACGAAAAAAAAAAAATAAATAAATCAAATACGTCGAGAGTGTTCAGACCCGTCTGCTGCAGGATCGTCGGGGAAGCGAAATATTTTATAGTGAAAGTAGAAGTTTGATGGAGTCGCGTTCATTGAACAAATGCATCCAAGGTGGCGATGCGCCAGTGTATGGTCGATAAAAATCCGAGGTTAATTGTTCCTTAATTGGCTGAACGCGTCGGGCCTTTCCCAGTTTCTATCACTAGCAACATCCCAACTCTAAATCGTTCCTTAACTTCCCGCCTAATGTAATCAGTGTTGAGGTAATTAAGGTCATCAAACTCGAGAAGCGGTTTCCTTGAGCGAGAGAGAAGCGAACGGCCAGCCACACCGTCCCACGTGCTGTTATAGCAAAGTTTTCCCGTTTTTTCCCTCGTTTAGCTCACTCTTCCCGTTCGATTGAACTACTCACGTTTATACAGCATGCACCCAACGTGCAATTTCTGTAAAACTCAGGAGCAACGCACGAAGCCAGAGCTGAGCGCTTTATCAGTAGAATAAGCAGTGAATGTACCGACGTGGAGGAATATAAGACAGTAAACAATGTATCGATGCAACTGACGGCAGTTATTGTGATTTCTCATGGATTAAGTTGTAATTACTTTGCAATCTACGAAAGAGTTGAGCAGGGAAACGCGTGCCGACGGCCAACGTCTATTTTGTATCCACCTTGAAATATTGTGTAAAATGTAAATAATCAAGGCAACATTTCACAGCAACTAACGTTTACGAGCAGTTGATAATGGTAAGCAAAAGACCGAGCAAAGAGTGTTTCATGAATGAGGCATTCAGAGCAACAACGGACTAACCCACGTTAAAAGAAATTAATTTTTTCTATTTTATACGATCATGTAGCAGAGTCTATTGGAATACATTATTGCTGCTAACTCAATTTCGCAAAGAATGTTGGTTAGTCCTGCTGTTGCTGTCAATGCCTCAAATATAATCGCATAATCAGAAATTACACGTGAATTAGAATATCGCTAAAAAAATAGCACAGAATTACGTATGCGTTAATGAATTTTTATGTTAACATTGCTCGAATCGTTTTTTCATAATTAAAAGCATTTTAAATGAAGATGGCCATACTGTCTGCGCGATTACCGCGTTTTCAGTTAATGTTACTCGTTAAATGTTGATGCCGGGGGATTTTTTATGAATGAAAAGATAGAATGATCGCGAAGTGTAAGCATTTAGCGACGCTGTTTCAATTTCGGGAGGAACACCGTGATACCAAGACGATTGTTGCTCTCGTGTAAACTACCATTTCCTTTTTCATTCAAAATATATTCGTAATTGAATTATTATTTATTAGTTCCTGTAAACCAGCAGATCACGAACACCAAAGGATCGTAAAGTTAAGACAAGATTTCAAAAGTGCACGCGAAACTTGGAAAAGTTCTCAAAAGCAATTGCAGTTGAGTACGACCAATTTACTAACGCTTATAATTCATAATCAAATTAGATATATACAATCGAATACATTTGAAAACGCGGCATCCCAGTAAGGTGCAACGTCAACCGTCGCTACCAGACGAACAACCAATGCACCAACAAACTACTTATCCCCTTCAAACAAAAGGAAACTTCCTCCCCAAACTTTTCTACCCTG
Organism: Andrena dorsata; assembly: GCA_929108735.1. Lineage (NCBI taxonomy): Eukaryota > Metazoa > Arthropoda > Insecta > Hymenoptera > Andrenidae > Andrena > Andrena dorsata. The sequence continues at coordinate 36,755,544 of OV815489.1, read as the reverse complement.
TCTTCATTCTTATCCTACATTCATCGAATGAAGGAGATTGTGCACCTTCCATTTCCACATTTACACGATACATTCTCCTTCTCTATACAACCATCAGAAGCACGACACCCACCGCCAAATGGTAAGCAGTAGTAATATTTGAATATTCTAACATTAAACGTTGCGAAGGGACCAATGACACGAGGAACCTGTCTAAATGGATCATCCATCTTTCTCCAGTTCCCTGGATCGTCACAGAAACCCCATCGCCCCCCGCCACCCCCTAATTTCCCATGCTCACATCCAATCTAAACCTCAACGCGTCCGCACAAACGGCGAACAATTGCGCCTACGACAACCCGTGAAGCATCCCCGTCGTTGGAGTTCAGTGTCAATCCCACGCGTTCAACCCCTCATCCCTCGATCAGCGCACGCGAGAAGACGCGACAGAAAACCGGCCCAGAAGGATGAAAGGCTGGAGAAGCTACAGAGATTGACGATCAATCGACATGTTGAGGCCGATACTTACCGGATATGCCGTGTACGGAACCGCCAGCGGAGATATTGTTGAGCATGCCGTTCCAGGGGAGCGTAACCCCCGACACAGAGAACGCGGTACCGGAAACCCGCGTGTCACCGCGAACCACCCCCGAAATATTTGCCTCTTGAACTGTATGTTACCACCAGGAAATACGATTTACCGTGGATTTACCGTGGATTTGGCCGTGGATTTAGCGCGACAATGCTTCGTACTCGAGACTTCACCGAGGAAACGGCCCGTGCCCCAGCAAGGCAAACAGCGGACTGCCTGGCTGCCATATCCGAGCTCCCCCACCTTCGTCCACGGCGCGGGTGTCCCTCTTTCTCTCTCCTCGACGCGAACCACCCTCCTACGCGTCTCCTCTTCTGGCCCGTTGCTCGCGCTCGCTCGTTCTCGCTCCTGTCCCTGGCTTGTGGGCGTGATATTAAATCGCTGCTGTGCTTCAGACACGGCACCGCCACCAGGAACGTAGCTAGCCGCGGAGGGACCTGAAGACGACGCGCGACGGAGCGCCGAGCATCTGCCGTAGCATCGTTTCGCTAGAAGATTCGGTAACAGAGAAACAGCCCTCCGATCGGTGATTATGTGGCGGGTAAATTCGGAAGACAGCTCCGGGGTGGGGGATTACCTGCGATAAAGAGGCTGAATGTTAAAATCGTTGCATAGATACAATTCCTCGCAGAACTTCCAAGGGTAAATCCGTAAGGCTTCGTTGCACGCGTCGCTGCTTACCTCCGCGTGCTAATGGTCTTATCTGTAAACTTGAGAGCACCGAAGGAGAAAGGACGCTATCAAAATCGAGTCCTACTTCGAACGCCCCCTGGGTTCGCGGCTGATAAAATCGGCGGACTTCCGGTAGCACTTTACGCGAAAGGTTACGTGTCCGAGGTAGAGGGGCGGATGAAGCCGCCTAGGGGTGGAAAGGCAGAGGACGAGAATCGGCGTGAAGGCGAGGAGGAAGGAAAGGCGCTAATCGCCGATAGCGAAGGGGATGAAGGGAAAAGGAGAGAAAAGCCGGTGGAAAGAAATTTGGAGGAACGGTGGTGGCAGTGCTCTGTCGGCAGAGTACGGCGGTTGGCGGGGCTGTCCATATCCGAGGTAAATTCTATCCAGGTTACTGTAGTCTAGCTGTCTCTGTTTTGCGGTAGGCGGTAACCGCCACCGACGCGGCTCCAATGAGCGAGTAGCCCGCCCTCTGAATGCCCCACTAGCTTACCCCCTGCTGGAGATTTATTGAAATTTTATTTTTATGGCCGGTGAGCACGGCGTCCGGTGGATGCGGGGTGCGTCGAGGGGCGGCCGGGGGGGAGGGGGTGGGGGGTGGGGAAGGGCGGACAGACGGGGCGAAGGAGAGAAGAGGATTCCTTCTCGTTTTCTCCAACTTTTTTTCCACGTTTCCCTCTGTCCTCGTTTCACCCGCTGGGCGACGACAGCCACTCTCCACCCCCATCAGCTACCCTCTTCCTCTCGGGGACGCGCGCTCCCGCGTAGCCTCCCGGCCGCTTTATTCGCTACCGTCCTTTTAATTCAATAGCTACCCTCTTTTTATAAGGTGGCGGGCGAAGACGGAAGTCGGCCGCTCCAACGTCAGCTACGAGCGATACGCCAGCGAACACTCGTGCCTCCCCTTGCCGCGTATTGACGCGCTTGCTACTGTTACTACTATTCCCTACTTCACGACGAGTCGGCGACAACCCCAGCCGAGGGGAGAGGAGGGGGCGGGGGTGTAATGCCGCCCTTCCGTGGGCTACGTTTATCGCGACAATTGGGAATTACGGTCTCCACGGGACGGAAACTAGGTGAAACGTCTGACGCCGTCGGGCATTTTTTTCAGAACTTTTTCAAGACCGTTGACGAGATACAGGTTGGCGGTGGCCTCGGTCGTTAAGAAACGGATATTTTAACGCTGTAGTACGTACTTGGATATTATTATTATATGCCCTCTATTTTATATTGCGGTGGAAAGTTTTCAGCCTTGTATCTGTTGCGATACACACGTAAAGGAAAGCATTTGTAATTTATCTATGTAGATGCGTCTGGCGAAACTCTTGTGAAACTGGAAATGTATTACAACATGAAAGCAACACGGTGACTGTAGAAGAGTTGTGGCAGCAGTTAAACAGACTTGTGAACGATACAAACGGAACAATGTGACACGGAATTCTTGTACCTATTGAAATTTTTTTTTTGTAACTGCGTACAATTCATTATTAGAAATATTCAATATTGTTTGTCGCATTGCGCTGGGTATCGAACATCGAAGCGGAATTCATATTTGTCCGGTGACAAACTTTCGAGGGAACGGTTGTTGCAGCGTAGAAGTAAGTTCGTAATAAACGTGAAATACTGCGGGCGGACAAATAACCGAAATTCGTTTTTGTCGCGCGGTTAAATCTACGATTCGCTCGGTGACGCGCAACGACGGGGCTCGAAACGATTACATCTCCTGAAAGCGAATGAATCGTTAATTTCAGGAAACAGCTTGCAGTTCGACGAGGTGAAATTCAGTGGAAAATTGCTACTCCTTACCGTTGATAGTCGATCGTCCTGGAACGCCACGCGTACATGCCAAGATGCCATATTGCTCGCAGGGGGGGGGGGGGTGGCGGATGTCAAAGAAATTTAATAAACACGACGGGAAACGCTTCGTTGGTCGACTGTTTGGCATTCTTGTATTAATGTGAAAATAATTTACAACGTGGGGTTAATATCAAAGACGTTGCGCTTTGAGAGCGCCCTCGGTACCTCGCGCCACTGTCACATGGCACGAAGAAAGAGGAAATTAGAAAAGTATTCAATCATTGGGACAGTTTGGCAGACGCCCCACAATTTCCCACCCGTTAACGGTGGCAGACGAGTAAACAACATGCAGCTGTAATATTCATGCAAATACAATTTTAATACATAAGAATTGAATCACCCCCAATCGTTCCTCGATACCATCCTTCCGATGGTATACACTTTTCCGATACAGTGCCTTCCCTCTTTTTGTCCCTCGTCGCTTAAACAGACACTCCAGATTAGGACAAACATCCAGACGAATGACCAATAACCCGCTGCATCGAAAACCGATGGGCGACCCGTTTCCCTTTGCTCGGCTCTGATTTGCATCGTGTTCCCTCGATCCCGAGACGTGCGGCGTTCGCAGGCATCGCAAAACATTCGGGCCGAGCGTATGCAAATACGCAAGCTAATCATATTAAAGGCAATTAACGTCCCCGTATCCGCAATATTCGATGACGTCGTGAAATTTTCGACGGTGTCGCGGCAATATGCGCGCGAACCATGGAAAATGGTGTAACCAGCACGATTTCGCTCTGTTCCTGCGCGTTTCCAAAAATACCCAGGAATTCTCCTGGTTTAATGAAACAGACATAACCGGGGTATGCGTGGCACGATCCCGCCGCGAGCCACAGGAATCCTTCGCGACGATATATGTGTTATATCGAACATTCGGCGTTCCAAGTTTTTATCCTCGGCGAGCAGGATAGAACACCGCCCACGGTTCGTCGGAAAAATTGATTACAGATTCAATTATCGTTACATCGCATCTTCCAAACACGGTCTACCAAAATTCCTCCAACTATTGACACGTCCTCCGGCAGAGGCGTATCTAGGGTGGGGCAAGTAGGGCTTGTGCCCTGGGCGCCAATGCCGGGGGGCGCAAAAAAATCGAAAGAAATAGTGTTTCTTGAATAAATCTATTTGGATGGTTAATGTTAGTAGTTTAAGCTTGTTATTCGTATGCTTCGCATGCCTCTTTGGAGAAGCTTCGAAAGAAACTTGCTGCGCTTTACGGCTTCATTTGCCTCCAACTTTCGTCTCTTTCGCCGTTCAACTCCACTTTCTTTAAAAGGATTATCTAAATTCTAAATTAATTGTTTTGTGTGATGAACACTTTTAACAAAGAAGCACTTAGAACAGAAAAGATGAAATTGGAATGATATGTTGGGTAAAGGGGGCGGGTAGGGGAGCGCAATTTCTACGCTTGCCCTAGGCACTGTTTACACTAAATACGCCACTGCGTCCTCGAGCGTTCGACGGCCGCGAATGATCGTCGAAATGATTAATCAAGGATGACGTTTTTTTTTTGCATGAATATTTCAAATTGCCTGACAGAATGAAAGATTCACGGAGATCCGATCTGAAGTTCCCGTCGATAGGGTAAATCCGGAAGACGCAGTCGAGCCGGAGAGTTGGCCGAGTCGCTATATTTAGACTCCACGTCTGTTTATATGCAAAAGTGTGTTAAAGTTCAGAACAATTAATTCTCTAGGAATCAAATGGTTCGATCAACTCTTCGGTCCGACCGTGTCTCCCGGATTTACCCTACGTATTTTTGTATATTCGGTATCGTCGCTCATAGTCGTTTAAATTCACAGAGGTATGTCCAAATGGAACGCAACGAAGCAGCCCTGAGTAGTCCCCCCGTTTTCACTTGACATTAATACGATCGACCATCGGTTTCGCGAAAACCCATCGCGCGGAAACGCTTCGTCGATCGAGCGTAATCCGATACAGCCCGGCAGGCGTTTCGGAAAGCCTGCGTTGGAAAGAGTTTTCAAGAGTTGCAGCTAGAAGTGCGCGCGTAGAATGAATTTCGCTGGAGGGCCATCTCTGTGTGATTTCCTTCGTGTATGCGCGCGTGGATGCGCTCGCGTGGGCGTAATCCGACGCGCGCGCGCGCGCGCGGGCGTTCGCACTCTCGTCCGAGGCATGGTGTTAAAGGGTGGGAGGTGAGAGGCAGCCGAGCATGTGGGTGCTGTAAGCACAAATTGCCACAAATTGGAGAAAATTGAATGAAGCTTACAGCTTAACGAAGGCACTAAATCCTTGTGGAACGACCTACCTCAACATGCAGCCCATTTTCGTGATAAGTGAGGAGATGTCGTGCGTTTAAAACACTCCATTGACGAGTCGCGATTACCCCGATCTTGGACAGAACCTAACACGTCCTCGCGTGCGAGCGAGAACTGGATCCTCCCTACCTGTCGATCATGATATTCGCTGTGACTAACATTGTAACGAACGCTGTAAAAAGAAGTCTTCCCAACGTCTCGTAACCAATCTCGTACTAAATACTCGAACTAATCAAAGTAACATTCACTCGGAACCTACCGGCCGGAATGTTTTCGAACTCCGATAGAAAGTTTCTTCCCCCGAAAAGCAGCCCTTTATTGGAGTGCCCTTCTCCTCCGTTAAAGAAGCGCCGTTGCTCCTGAACAACCGTGGAGGATCGAAATCGAAGAGGAGAAAGGGGGCAGGTTAGGAGGCGAAAGAGGAAGAGATAGACAGAACGGTTCCCTATTTGTATCAAACAGGAGACACTGACAAGAGCTCGAGAGGGGGGAGGGAGGGAGGGGAGGCGGGATAGATGTGGAATATGTCTGGCGTATGTGGAGAACCTCGTACACTCCCTCGGGATTGTTATGGGGGCATTCCGGCTTCTGGTATGTAATATCAGAAATTCCTGTCTACCTGTGTGTCGCCTGTTGCCCGTGCACGTTGTTCCAATTCGAGCAGGCGGGGCACACGGCGCGTCGCGAAAGTGGTATTACTTCCGCCGGCATAGAGGCCCAGGAGGGTGAGCCAAGAGCATACGTCCCTCTGATTCGTCGAATATCCGCAGTACGAAACTATGCGAGTCCTACGGTAAAAATTAGCCAGAGGATCCTGGGAAACGTTTCGTTTGACGACGCCAAATGAATCCACCCGGGGATTTATTTTAACGCGGGATATTGTCTGAACACGATGTTTCGCGGGTGAATTCGTAGAAATTCGAAGCCTCGTTAAGTTGGAGGAGCAGCCGCTGGGAGCCCCGAAATATGAAACAGATTGGTTACTGTTAGAGATTATACCCACCCCGGTTACCGTTAGACTGTTGAAAGAACGAAAGCGTGGAGGATCGGTTGCAGCAGGATTTCCGGCGAGCTCGTGCATCGTTATACCAAAAACGGACTTCGGCCCCGCAACGCGGAAGGGTAGTTTTAGCCAGAGGCATCGGTTGTCTGCATTCGACACATTGTCAATTTGCCGCTGCTCGTCTCGCCTGTTTAAAATCGATCGCGCGCAGAGCGGCAGGCATATATGCCTTCCACTGCAAATACATTTCCGGCGGCCGAGCGTGTCGCCGCCGCGTCGTTCTTGCCATTCAAAGCTAAAAAGGGAAAGACTTTTACTCGGCCGGGGTTAGCCAGTGCCGGACACCAGCTCCTAAAAAGATATTCTACATTATTGAGCACGGATGAGTTCGTTGAAACGAGGGGGGAGATTGGACACGAAACGTTTGCAATAAAACATTCCATTCTTATTGAGACAAATTCAGTTTCCTCGTTCTAAAATCATTGATGAATCGACTCGCGGTTCATCGACGCCGCCTGCCGTATCGATTATCGATTTTAGTTCCATGTTACTTCAAGGTATCCGAGTCACCCCGCAGGGCACACGTATTTCAGCGTGAAATTTCTCTACCAGAACCTTCCCGTGATCCCCGAAACGATTTCGATCGCACGTGGAATAGAATCAGAATGCAGCGAACGCGGTGCGCGCGAGAAGCTCGGAGAACCGCGCGGATACAGACACGAATCAGGTGGAAGTGGAAATTTTGATTTCCTCTCGTTCGGCCGCTGCGATTTGTTACTTCTGGCCTGGCTAGGCTAACGAAATCAACGCGTTGCCAGCGCAGCGGATCGTAGGATGAACTTTTTTTTTAATGAATCGCCTATGACCTGGCCCGTACTTCTGCCGGGGCATCGGCGGCCGCGGCCGCGGCCGGTGGGAGAGGAGGATTCTGCCAGCGCGCTAACCCGCAATAGCTGCACGCGTGCTTAAACCTTTGTTGCAGAAGTACGGCCTCTCTCTGAAGTACCATTCCGAAATTATTACATTCTAGTGGGGTGGATATTAGCTCCGCGCGCGCGTATGCTTTCATTAGACGTTACCTTCGAGCGTTTCAATTTAACGCGGAAACCGACCCCTCCCTCCCTCCGCCCCCACCGTGCGCCCCCTGCCGCCCCTTCAGCATCGTTCACAGGTCTATAATATCCGACCAGGCACTTGCCGACTCTCTGGCGTGCTTCATTTGGACGTCGATCGAGTTCCAGCCATATCTCACATTCCAGTTACCAGCTACCAACGAGTTCCCGAACCTCGATGCCACGTTTCTGCAAATATTTTGCCACTCCAAAACGCGGCAGCCGGCCTTTGCTTAATTGCCGACAGAACGGATACGCGCTTATGCCCGTGGCCTTCCGGCTAAACCGCGTCTCCAACGATTCCCAAGGCCCATCAGAGGGGACTTCTAATTCCTCGCTGTCCATGGTCGGTCCGACGTTGCGTCCTTTCCCCATTGCACTTTCTTTTTATGCGGATTTAGTCGAGGTGTTCGATCCTCGGTCGTGTTGTTGTTCAAGGCTGGAAAATATTGCTAAATTGAACGAATGAAGATTTTATTTCAGCTCCGTGCTCTCTGGAATTCTCGAATATTATGGATTTTCATCAAAAACATTCTGTATGAAAATTTGCTGAATGAAAATCGTGCTTGCTGGCGGATTCGATTTGTGCATTATGTACACTGCTCTTTGTAAACTTTTGCTTGCGACGATTTTACTGGGAGACCAGGATTGAACGCCTGTCGAGAATTTGATTATTTCGATCCTGTAATTGCATTTGTTCCCCGTAGCCTTCAACTGCAAGCATTTTTGCGAGCGAAGAACTCCTCCCGTTTAATCCACCCCTGAGAATCGTTCGACGGAAACTTGCGGTCGGGTCTCTTCCTGTGTATGTCCAAAGTTTAATTAGTTTTTAGAATGTATTGGGCACGGGGACAGGTTAAGTTTAGTGCAAGTTGCCTAGTGGCGGGACAATTTTACCGAGAAGTTTTTCAATTTTCTCGGCTCGCGGACTATCCCAGGAAAGGATCGGGGACGCTGCGACACTTCTCTCGTTACCCCCAGATTTGTTTATTGCTATCTTACGGAATCCCAGGGAAGATGGCTCGGCTGCAACTTCCTACAAAACGTCGAGCTTCTTCAACGACGTCGATTTATCGTTTACTCTTAATCTGATCGATCTGATTGTTTTCATATTCCTACTTATTGTCAGAATAAACTTGATCACCCTTGACCGTTAAAATTCGTGACAATTTCTGGAAGAAAGAAACAGCTAGCTTACGATTTCTGGATACACTTGGAATGAAAATGTGGAAAACTGGATTACGGCAGAGCATCTTTAGATTTGTCCCCAGCTTCTCGGTTTTTCTTGATCTCCATTTCACCTTCCGTTTCCCTCAGCTTTCGCACCTGACCCCTCTTTCTCTCTAACTGTGCCGAGACTTCGTTAATGGAAATTGATTACCGCAAGGAGGCGATATCTAAATCACGTTGTTCTCTCTTCTGGCCCGCGCGAACGTTTACCTCTTTCCATCCACTCGCGGGCTTCATCGCAATTCTTTATCAGCCGCCTCCTTTTATATCGATAATCACTGGTGGAAGGCTGCTGCCGCTCTAAATATATCTGCATCGTCTGTTTTGCAGCTCTTCGACCCGGCAAACTCCCACAAAAGCGTTCTACTCGAAATCAAAGTAAATTGTTTAATCGGCCAATATCCAATTCATTGAGAAATAATTTATTGTCTAGATTTGTTACGCAAATATCGTTTCGTAACGCGATATTAACGAATATTTAATGCCAAGTATAATTATTTCCCCGTTAATGTGAACATCGCTCCAACGATTTTATTGATACAATGCGAACGTTAAATCCTGTAACGATGCCAAGGCTTCCAGCCTAAACATTCTAACGTACAACGTGCAGAAGACAAAATTCTCTAATCGTTTTACCATTTACTGCATTCGAAGGACCGCCTCCTGGCAATTCCTTTGGAGATGACAGGAACTCGGTTTTCGGAGGCTTAAACCAGCAAGTAGCCACCGGATAACGCATTCAGAAGTTCGTGGAGGCGCGGATCGCGCGCCTTCCGAGCGGATTAAGGCGGGACGCATCAGTATGGGCGATAGAGTCGATTTTAAACTCGTCACAAGTGGATTTAGCACCTTTGCTGGTCTACGCAGCCGCAACCGCCGTCGGTGGCGAGAGGCCATGCAAGCTGTTATCCAGCAAGTCGGTATTCCTGATCCCTTTCAGTGGTGAGCTCTGGACTTACTGCTAAAACGTGGCAAGATTTACTTCGAAACTTAAGTCCCGGCTAAAGATTTATTACCACCTTCTCATATCTTCGAATGCTTGACTACTGCCGCGTACAGATGCAATGCTCTGCATTCTGATGTCCTCTCGCACCTAGCCAGCTATAGTCGAGTGCAATCATTTCGCAACTATATGTAGTACTGACTGTCTTACCAGCGCCAGGATTCATCTGGATGCTTGACCCAGGTCTGACTTATTTCAAACCTAGCTACTGCACCGCGATGTTCACTGTCCCAGCGGCGAATGTTGCTTTGCTACCTACTCGTGACTGTGCAATCTGATGCGAAATTTCCTGCGATTTCGGTGGAAAAAGGAAAACCCCGTTCGATCCAAATCGTCCACTCATCGCGTGAATCTCTCGCGGTGGAAAGATACGGTTGCGTACGCGATGCTCCCCGCTGTGTTTGGCTTTGCAGGCACGTAAGTCACGCGCCAAGGGATGATTCCGCGTTGCGTGCGTTTCAGGGCAAACAATGGGCCGAACCCCGGCCAGGGTGCGCCCCGCAAACACTGGCTAACCGACAATGTTATGTCCGTTGCGGGGGACCAGCTCCCAGGGAACATCGGCGGACAATAGATCCACGGCGGCAGGAGGTCGGGTCAGTCATTCTACTTAATTGGGGCTCCGGGCGTGAAATGTTCACAAAGTCAAGTCGGAGGAAGCGAATGTCGCTAGGAAAGCGGCCCTCGGATCATCGACGTTTCAATGTGCCATGGGAAAGCGATAGCGCGATGAATAATCGCGCGGAGAGGGGCTGAATTCAGTGCGCCATTGTCTCGGTTCAATTCTTAACGGAACGATGGCTCGAAGGTAGAAGGAAGATTCTGTTAGTGGAATTTTCAGATGAAATTAATTGTCTCCGAGGCTATAGTCGCTTTCTGCGGAGGGCCTGTGATGAAACTTTGAGTACTTGAAGGCTTGCTAATTGCTCTCCTTCTTGTTCTTCATTTAAAGTATTTCACGCGACACTCCTCCAGTCATTCCGCTGGCTTAAATGACCGATGCACCGGCAATATTCGTGTAGATTTTCGTGTGTGTTTAGGGGAACCGTAGCAGTTGCGGTTCCTCGATACGAGGCGCGGGGTTAAACTTCGATTCAGGTCAAATTCGCTATGTGCGCCCTCCCCGTGTTATAGGGCGAGCGGCTACCCCATTGGATTAGGAGACCCCATAGAGGGAAAAATGTAATATAAAAGGCTTACCGGCTAAGCTGTTAATATGTTGTAGGACGATGTGTCCGAGGAGGAACTATGTATATATTACACTGCTCAAACATATGTCTTTCCTGATCGCATTTGCGCAGGGAATACAGAGATTGCGGCTGCGTTACGGATCTCTCGATTTAAACTGTGCTTAAACAACCACAGCGCGAACTTAACTGTATCTAGTAAATGCTAAATACATTTCGCAGTTGTATCGTTACAGAGTTTGTAGTGTCTGAATCATAAACAGATCATCATGAAAATCAAACAAGTAGGTACGCAGTTTTTACACGACTCCGCTTTTTATTAAACATCCCAGATTAACGGCACCTTTGGACAAGCGAGGGAAGCGTGTCCCAGCACTCGATACCTGCGTGCATCCTGTCAGTTGGAATCGCGTCTCGCCCATGCAAAAGATGCTTATCAAGGCTGAATGAAACAGACACACTAAACGGAGCCTTGCTGTAGACATCACTTAATATATTTGCGTTTGAATTACGCCCCTGCCTACGGGGGTTGAAGAACCAGAAGGGGGAAAGCGGAGCGAGCCGTGAGGCGGGTGGTAGCCACGTGACGGCGCGTGGCCCAAAAACTAATTGAGATATGAAATTTATTTGGCACCGTGTTGTCAGCTTCGATGTTCCCGATGAAAACTTTGCTCGGCGTGCGATCGTTCGCAGGTTGAAACATTCGGTTTAGAAGTGAGGCGTGTAACTAACAACGATTCATTTACGTTCTCATGGTCTCTGTGCCATCAACAGACATCCCAAAGATTCCCATTATCGCTCATGAAAATGTTAATAACCTAGCAAATCGACTGTTTCAGGTCTCTCCTAGCGAAAATCCTCAAACTTTCTTCCGACCAGATGATGAAAAATTCACAGTGCAATTAAACGAGCTCCAAGCACCCTAGGCGCACCTTCGACCCTTGTATCGACGTCTGAAGATAATGGAGGAAACTAACTTCTGTAACGAGTAATCGTCCATTTCGATCTCCATTGAATTTTGTTTTATTAAATACCATCGAACATTCCACGAAATCTTGACACTGAAATCCGCTAACCGTCCGCGCCAGAAAGCATATCAACCCTTTTATCTCCTATGACTCGTTCCAACCGAACAATGAAAGATTCACGCTGCAATTAAAAGCAGCCTACCGAAACTCCCGTCACCCCGACGTCGGCGTCGCCTCCGTTCATCTTCCGCAAGAGGTGTCACGTGAAATACCTTGCCAGGACCACGCGTGTATGCACCGTTGAAGAGGAGGGCCTCTATTCGGCCGCGCGAAATTAATCGTCGTCGGGTCTGTCATTTCGATTTTGATCTTAACGGGCGCGAGCAACGAGGCGTTATACTGGCGCCAGCTCGATATAGGTAGCAATCCGGCAGTCTGCAGTTAATTTAGAGGCCATTTCCTCTGTAAATAGCCAATAAAAGCACGGTACGCTCGCGCTCGCGCGAGCGCTGCCGGCCGCCGAGCGCAAAGGGGGCGCGGGTTCGGTAGGCGAATAGCAGCGCGAGGGGCACGGGGCGCCGATGTCGAGGAGGGACGGGAGCTAGACGGGACGCAATATTATAAAATTTAATGTCTTGGTTTACGGGCCGCGGAGCCGGCTATAACCTCGCCCCGATATTTACTGGGCAATCGCGAGGCTATATCGTACCCCGATCCAAACTCCTCTGCCCACCCACCCAACCACCCCTGTCTTCCTTTCTCTCGTTCTGTTCAACGGTGTTCGACCTTTCCCGATCGGCTTTCCGATTAGGACCACCCCTCCCTACCCCTCGCTATCGGATGTCTAGCAGACAGATTTTCGCTTTATGAATTTCGACTTTGGTGTAAATTACAGGCGTAAGGTGTGCCGCTTGAATCCATCGTCAGAGGGGAGGGTGATTTTGAAGAATGTAAATTTTTAGAGAAATTATTATTTGGTGGTGCACAGTGTTTGGAATCGTCATGTTCATTTGTCGATTCTAGTAGATGGATCACTCTTGAAGCTACGGAGGGTGCCTTTATTGGAAGTGTTTTGCTTTTATTATGGGAGGATGTGCACACAGAGAACTGGGCAGCCATCGAGATACAACCGCGCATTTATAATCGATGAGCGAGTCTGCATTTTATTTGAAATTGTCGAACCGGAGACAAGGAGTACGAGGAGTACCTTAATTCAATTCCCGGGGAAGTCTGCAATTATTCCGCAAGAAAGCATCCATGATCGAAGGAAGCAGGACACGTCTGTTCTTTCATCCGGAAATAGTGATCCCGACGATATATCCGGGGATAAATTCATAATGATCGGGGCCGATGCTCCTCCGAAACTTAAATCTGTTGGCAACGAGAAGGGTGGACAGGGGTGGGCAATGGATAGGCGTACGCGGGGCAAATAAAGACGCTTCGTAACACGCACCCGTCTTCTCCGTCGACGTTAGGAAAACTAACGACGGAGCCGGATAAGAGATAGAGCATCTGCAAGGGGAAACAGGCGGCGACCACTCTTTGAGCTTACCCCGAGTATCGCCTCTGTTGCCCGGATCTCCTTGCTTCTTCCTTGAAGGAATTTTTACGCGTAACATAATGTCTGTAGCGACCCCTTCCTCTTGTATCTCGAGGGTGACGCCGGGGAAAGGAAAAGTCTTGGCTGTCGGCTGGAAATTAAATATTGTACTGGCATTCTCTTGCCTTCAGAGGATATTTAATCAGTGCGTATTCTGTGCTCCTTGGGAGCCTTCCATATTTCCAACACCAAACAACCAACTGCTCGGTGTTCTCTTTCATTATAGTTAGCATTTCCGAATCGTCATCGTGTTTTGGTAGATTGCATGTTCTCCCACGGTGCCCGCTCCGTGCTCCGTCAATCCACCCCGTGTTATGAAACATTCTTGCATGCAGGAGCGGACGGCCACGCGGCATCTGTTCATTATCAGTCATTTAGCCCGCGAACGAGCAGGGTGACGGGCCAGAGGTCGCCGCGAGAAAGTTGCCCCGCGCGGCGTCCCTTAATTTTTTATTATCCTCCGTGTAACGTGGTTTCGGGAGGCCGGAGATGTTTCCCCGTGATATAATGGCTGTTGCGAAAGGCTTTTTCCGCGGCGGAGGTGGCAGTCGCGGGAACCAAGGCCGCTGGTTGTTGCCCCTGTATTCGTGGCTGGACGATATAGGTGGGGGTTGCACGGAAGGATCTATCTTCGCCGGATAGTCCGGGCGGCTGCTCTTTCTCCGTATCAGGACGGGCTTGCCGGGGTGGAGGGTGTGCGGGCCTCGCATAGAAACGGCAAAACACAAGACACGGAGGTACCGACGCTGGAGGAGAAGAAGAGGAGGAGGAGGAGATGGAGTAGGAGGAGGAAGGGGTGGCAGGAGGGAAAGGGCAGGCGAGCTAGCGACGTCACCACGGAAATCAAGAGTAATGCCAACACGAAACTGCACTACCCCTCGCACACCCTTGCCAGCCTCTCTCCTTTCTCGCTCCATTCGTTCTACACCCTTCTCCCACCCTCTCTGTCCGCGTGTTTCACTGTCTCCCTCGCCCAGTCTCGTCCCTTCCTCGAGCCGCCCTCCTGCCGCCTCCGCATCTCACCTCCCGATCTCACCTACCCCCGGGGAATAACCCCCTTGCCCGTTCGTCCGTGCTATATGGAGCGGCAGCCAGAGGCGGATAGAGGAGCGACGGAAAGCGCGGAGCGGGTATATACGAGCGCGGGAGCTATGGGTACGCTCGAATCCGAGAATTCCGGCTCCTCTTCTGCGTTTCTCCTCCTTTTACCGGCGCCCGCACAACCACCCTCGCACACCCGGCGCGGCGGGGGCTCGTGTATCGCGGAGTAACACAGTGACTCTCGATGGAGAGGCTGAGGCTAGATTTCTAAAAGTAATGCTTCCGTCCGATGCTGACAATGAGCGAGAGATCGCGTAGGATCGACGGGAACGCGGATCGAACAGACCGTGGTCAGGAGTGTGATTGACAACCGTGGGGTTTTAATACACAGGCCACTGTAGATTGCTACTTGCTTGTACTGTTAATAGTGGGCATAGTTTAAATTCTGGTAGATCCTGACGCTCGTCTGGGAAGGGAGGTGAAGTGAATGGGGGGAATTGTTGGGGAAATTGTGCCTGGAACGGGTTTCAAGTTCCTGGAATGGAGTGGCTTCAACCCTTTTGGTCCACTAACGCTTTCAAGTTTCAAAATATTGTATAATGTAACGTAGAGACGGGAATTTCCACTGCGAAATACCTCTTAGGCTGCTGCTAATGCACGCAAGTCTCGCGAATGTCAAGGTTCCCATGTTCACCGGTTTACTATACGCTGAACGTATTATCGGTACGCCGCGTATTCGTTGGTCAATCGGCGCTCGTAAAGTCGCAGAACTGACCCCGATGATCCCCCCAGGCACGGAAAACGAAAGTGAACTGGTTCCCCGCCGAAATCCCACTCCTGAAAATGTGGCCATTCGTATGATCGGCCGTATCCGTGCATCCCCTGTAACGGCTCCCAGAAACGTCTTTTAATATACACTATATCTTCGAAGGGGCCGGGGATTTCCCTTCGTTCTTCCGCGCTGGAGGAAATACACAAGTTGGCCGCCTTAAATCCATCATTACGTGCGTATTAACCTCGTTCGTCGGTTCCCTTTACGCCCCCGTGCTGATAAGCGTAACTTTCCTCTCGTTATCTAGGTATTATACTACCACTTCCACGTAATCCCTTCTTTATATATCCATTTGTTAACTCCAATGTGCAATTAAAGTCAAAACACCGACGGAACAGTGATGAACAGTCCTGTACCAGAATGTTAACATTATAGACAACGGAATATAACAAAGTCAACAAAAATTGGCTACCCTGACTGTATTTTATTCACATTTTGTGTATCAGCTTGCCTCTTCTTCGGCTGGCTAATATCAATATCGACCAGCGCTACCGCATCTCCCTTTTTTTCGAAAATATACTTTATAGGAAATCGATGAGAATAATGATGGCAGAGGAAAGAACGCGCTAATTTTTTCGTTTATTCTCGGCATCCTCGCGAATAATCCAAAAAGAGAGAGCAGCGAGAATCAAACGTGACGTATCGTATGTACGTCATATTTATCAAAAAAAAAGCTGTCTGGATTGCTGCTTATTTTAAGCGACGAATAAAGATGCCTTCGAAAGTCGAGAGAAAAGTCGACTGAGAAGCTTCGGTGGCATGTGTGCCTGTTGGAAGAGCAAATAGCACGTGAGTTAGAGGCAAAGGAAGCGTGCACGCCGCAGGACGGATCTCCCTCAGCTTATATTGCAGCAGATTAAATTAATTTCGGTCAATTAATTGGTAGTTAAGATGTTTAGCGTTAAGTGAAAGAGTCTAGTCCCTGTCTTCCTACCCCTATCTCACAGCTCCACACGCCAGTCCGCCTTTCCCTCCTTTCATCATCACCCACTCCATTTTCATCCCCCCACCCCAGCGCCCTCCCCTTCTGCGCCCAGTAAATTTCTAAACATACACTGAATATCTAACGAGATATGAAAATTTTAATAATTACAAAATTAACCTGCTCTTGTACGCATGAATTTAATCCGGAGCGTTTGTTTCGAAGCGTTTTACTTTGCGGCTTAACCGGACGAGGGAAGAACGAATGGAATTTGATTACGCAACTTTATTTACAAAATGATAATTCTACAAGTCCAATATTCAGACAATACTTCGCCGATCTACATATGATAAATACACGCATTAAGAACGAATATGTATAAACTTTTATGATAATTAAGTACATACGAAGTTTGTAATTACCGTTTGGATGTTATTCCAAGGATCGTTCCAATTTAAAGAATTATGATGGTTAATTAAGAGGATGGAGTCATGATTCGGCAAGATCATCATGAAATGTCGCCTATTCGTCAATATCTTAAGTGCTAAATAAGAATTAATACGCAATTATAAATATTAAAGAGAAACAGATACTTTGGTCTTACAGCGTTTTCTAGCTGAAAAGCTGAGAAATATTTTGAAGAAAATTTTTGTACCATCAATGGTTAAAGAAGTTGTTACACTAAATATTACTGTCTATCGGAATAGTACTGTTGTTAGATAAAAACCATTGGGTTTTTATCAATCTATGAAACTTGTTTAAGCCCCTACTCTACCTCCACGTTCCTTTACTATCGAATGCTGGTGGAATCGTGCATTTCCACCGAGGAAATGGAGTTATGAGACATGAAGGATGATGATACTAAGTCTAATGTTACGAATTTCCATTCATGATTGAATAATTATACTGCAACTCGGACCGGATGAGGTGTGCCAACCTTTCCAATGCCTGAAAGTGCATTAAAACAAAAATTAATGAGTATTTACCTACGAAGGGTAACTTCGAAGGCGCGCTCAATCGATACCGCAACGACGAATCAGTTTGCCTAAGACCAAACTACTTAAAGAATAAAATTTAAACCGAAACATCTGTTACTGCCTCCGTAAATGTAAGAGTTCCAGTTATGAAATTCAGCTTCCAAAAAATTGAATGAACTTCAAAAAATTTTAAACACGTGAAACACATAGGTCGCATAGTAAATATTAGCAACTATTCTAATTATTAGAGTCGAGAATTTGTTAAAGCATACCAGATCCATTTCCTCATAGGAAGCCTTGGCGAAACTCGCCCTCACAGCGTTGCACGGTTTACTGGGATCCCTCATGAATGCTGCACCAGGTGCCATTATCACCCCTTCTGCGACCCCTCGTTGCATGATCATCCTCCATGTGTCCTTGATGCCTCGCACTTTGATCCACAGGAAAAACCCTCCCTGCGGGACTGTAAAGTCTGCCAAACCTGCGGAGAAGATGATTTACATCATATCTGCCAGGATAACGCACTATCGGCGTACAAAATCAGTGAAGTAAAGTGCTTAATCAATCGTCAAACTATATCGAATAAACAGCTTTGCGATAATCAAGAGGTTCGATACTGCAGTAATAGTGAATTCGAGCAGCAGCTCATTAAGCAGGGAGGGCTACCTAGAAATTTTCGAATTTTACATTTTCTCGAAGCACCTACAACATCTTGACAATATTCCCTGAAAGTGTCAAGTTAATCCGACCAAAATTGACAACATGATACGCGTCTAAGTAGGTAGATATTCATCGGTGTAGCGCTCAGACCTAAAACTTTCGGAGTGTTTCAAAAATTAATAAATCGATTTACACTTGGCTTTGCAATCTTATTTTAGGGTTAAAAATTTAAGCGCTATCAGGAGCTTTTCCTTTTTTTACCTAGATTTTTTTACACTTGAAAAAGGAGCGATTTTTTGCCAAATACCGATGCTTCAACTTTGCACACCCGCAAATGTGTCTGAAATTTTTTTTCCAAAATCGGGCCCGATAACGCCTAGATAATTTTATATATTCTCTAAAAAATATCGCATTTTCAATTTTGGATGATCTTGCATCGAGCTACGGTTGTCACCGCAAAGCGCCTAAAAAAAGGACGTGTCGGGCATCGCCTACAACTTACAAACCTTTCAATAAATACATTTTGCCGCACAAAAATTTTGAAATATCCGTAAAATGTATTCTTTCTAATAGACCAATGTTTAATAATGAAAGTTTATCGGTTTTTCTAGTAGAAATTCCCACGGAAGCATGTTGTTTTAACTGTTCTTGATAGGCCTCCCCTTTAATTCAAATTGTACAGAAATTTCTCGCATATAAGTGCAGTAATTTAATAGAAAAGTATAATTCTCAATGACTAATCGCAGCCACTTGCAAATTAATCATCCATACATACCACTCAAGTGTTTTTCAGCCAGCACCGCGATAGTATCCCTGCGTCGCTTGTAGAAGCATCTTATCCCCATAAAATGGCTCATTAAGCCCTCGTATCCCCATGCTTTAATCAGCTTGTACATTATCACCTAGAACCACCGAGATACATATGTACATCTTGAAGAAAACCGCATCGTTTTTTGCTTATCCTCGGCGATAATGAGCCGAGCGGTGTTTACTTTCGCTGATAAGAACCGACACGCGCCACCATCTCCACAGCACACGCGTGCTCCACGATAATTACGCGAGGCGTCCGAATCGCTTTCATATATTCCACAGTATTTCATCACATAAAAAGCGAAGAATAATATTTACGACGTGACGCTCGCGCTCGCCCGTTCCGCGATATCTTTATTAAGCGTGCAGCGGCATGCATTTCATTAACGATCCAGACAGTATCGATGTTATAATGCATTCCCGCTACGCTTATTGTTAGGGGGTGTACCTTGGTCCCGGTATTTTATTATCAACATTTCACTAGCGAAATCCTACGATCCGACGTAAAAAATTGTATCCATAGTGGGAACGGAATGACCGTTGCAAGTTTAGGGGTTGCTAAACGCCGGTACCGTCAGATATCCTTGGTTGACAAGTTTGATAAGCTCGAAACAAATCCTTTTGATCGCAGCTTATCGATACTTGGTAACACAGAGAACGAGGGTGATATCGATTTTCCCTCCCTATGAAATCGATTTTCTTCGTAGAGGAATGAAACGATCGTACCCCCGGTGGGGATTGATGGGAAGCATCGTGGCTCGTGCAGGGTAGTGGGAAACCACCCTACCTACCTGGGATAACGTAGGGGCGTGTAGGTGACTGCTCTGCAAGTGGAGCTCTATGCTGGCTATTAAGGGCGCTGCGGCTGTTATGAAGCCTAATCTCAGGCCACTGCTGATGACTTTCGAGAACGAGTCTATCCTGATTACTCTGCCTTCTGTGTCCAATGACAGGAATGACTTTGGTTCCTCCTGCACACACGAACGTTACATTCTAGTGGCACTGGACAATTAACGAACATAAGAGAACTGTTCTTCACTCGTCGCTTCAACCCTTAACGCCCTGAACAGCCACTGAATTCGACTGCTTAAGAAATGAAATGCTGGCCGAATTTACATCTGCCAAATTTTAAAAGGGCGTGACTCACGCTCGACAACCCCAGCTGTATTAATCGCAACGATCTGGGCTAGAGCCTTAAGGGTTCTTCTGACGAAGCAGAGGATCACCGATTACTCTCAGCCCAAGCTTTCGCCGCGGTTATCGCGTAAAAGAGGGAAGGACACTTGCCTCGTCGAAGTGCATGAAGTGGTAAGGATCGTCGTCCAGGATCAGGAAGTTGTACTCGCAGGCTATCCTGTAGATCTCCTTCCGCCTCTCCAGAGGGATAATGACACCGGTAGGATTGGTCCCAGTGGCGTTTATATACATTATTTTCGGCATTTTCTTGCCAGAGAGCTGCCTAGCCCTAAGCGTCTCCCTGATGATCTCCGGGACCACGCCGTGTTCATCTTGAGGAATTGGGATCAGCTCCGCCTTGTGTGGCGCGACCTGTAACCGAGAAACCATTTCTTCCTAACCTGCCTCGATAAAATATAATATCTCCTTATCACAGTGCATCGAAGAGCAGCTGGCACGAATGCGCCTCGAATTCTAAGCCCCTTTACCTGCTACACGTTTAACTTCATTGCGATTATGGTGAATCGTGGTCACACGATAACGTAACTTATCATACGAGCGCGATGAACCTTTACTTTCTTCACACATGCAACTATGCGATAAACCGATTGCTTAAGTAGGAATCCCTGCTTCTCAGCGTAAAAATGCATTCACCCTGTAAAGCACGTCATTGATAATATCGAGACGAGCCGACTAATTAATTAATCGGATGCACGCGTAACAGATAAACGCAACAGATTTTTACCGAGACAATGTCATGCACTTTTGACCTCTCATTCTCATGCACGTGTCTCCCACATACACGATAGCGTACTGGCAATAATGATGCGATAACGATGTCGTCGGTGCAACAATTTTTTTCAATCTATTGGAAACCTTCCGTTCCTCTTCGTCGTGGATGATTTAAGGCTAGGGGAGAATCCGATGAGAAAGAAATCGCGATCAAAGTGGAAAGCAACGAAGAATTACTGACCACAACTTCCACGCCGGGATAAAAAGGATCGTGCACCAGGAGCGGATCGCCAGGACCGATTATAGTCTCGAGAGTTTTGCTTAATCCGTCCTGAGCTCCGGAGACGATCACGATGTCGCGGCTCTCCCACAACGGAGGTGCGTGCGCCCTTCTCTGAAACTCCCTCAGGCTCTGAAACCAATTTAATATCCAATGTCGTTAAACATATTGGAGGCAATTGCATTATTCTCGGTGGAGGAGGCGAAGAAAAAGAAGAGGAGGAAAAGAGGGGCGGCTTAAGAGCGAACGCGCGATTACCTAGCACATACCCGGGGATAAACAAAAAGTATTCAAACACCATTCATGATACGCGTTATACGAGATTTTATCGCGTACTCCAAGTATATGTGCTTTCGCAGAAACTTCAATCTTACTGGAGAAAATTTGCAAATATCTGGTTTTTAATTACCTGAAGAAGCGGTGGATAGCCCTGTGTTGGTAGGTACTGCAAAGCTGCGCCCAGCTCCCTATCGTTAAGGGTGAAAGACGATCCGTCGTTAAGTTTGATGGAGATTTCTTTGAATGGGAAGGTTTCTTCATTGGGCATCCCCTCCGCCAGGGAGACCACGTTCCTTGGCGCGGAATACGCAATTTTTGCTGAAACACACGCAATAAAGCCACTGAACATTACTGTAAAACCACCCTCGAACAGGTCGCGCCACTTTCGTCAATGCTCTCGCTCATAACGGCGACTGCATTCGTTAAAGAAATCTTCTTACTCAATTCCCTGGTGGTAGCGGACCTCCTCCGCTTCGAAACTTCCGTCTTGAACGTGGAATAATCCATCTGAATCTTCTCCTTGTTTATGTACACCTTTGGTACAATGAGACCACTCTCTACTAATGATTTCTTCATACTTGCCGATGTAATTTCAGCGCGGGAGTACTGCGAATCCACGAATAATCGTGAGAGAAACAAATAGAGAATGAGAAGTTTGCCGTATAAAGGTAGAATTGCTGTTCTTCTTCCTTGTTGTTGCTGTCCGTGGTCCTTTATATCTCGAAACGCACCACGGAGATGGAAAAAAGGAAACGATCAAGAGCGACACGTAGGTACTTCTTTTTCATGAAATACCAACGCCACCACTATCAACACTGACAGCGCGTCTCGTTCACGCGGCTTTTATATTTCGCGATAACTTTGGTTGCGTCAGATCGCATTTACATATTCAAAAAGGAGCACGAGGAACGGAGCATTTAGACACATATCTACGGTTTCAATTGTTTATCAACCATAATCGCGTAGAGAATTTGGTGCAATGTCGTCTTCGGCGATGGCGACTGACGCTCTCTGTGTTTGGAAAAAACCTCGTGTTACGAAATGAATGGGCGTTTAATAAATATTGACGCTTAAGTGGAATCGCACGAACGTATAAGCAATGTTTACATCGCATTGACATGTATTCATTCAGAAACAAAGTGACGCAACCAGCAAATGATGTTTTCGAATAAAAATTGATCTTTAAAATCTGACAGCGGGATAAACGTTTCTGTCTGATTAGAAGGAGGGAACTACCGGAGCGGGGAATTCGGTGTTTATATAAAATTTCAGGTTTCCTGTTCAGTCGTGGAGGAAATGTGGTAACGAAAAAAATCAGGATAACCGGTATTTTCAGTGATTACTCGGAATTCTGCGCTTTCAGAATATCTGACGACATAATCGCAATATTGATATTCATGATGTAATGCAGTTTACCATTACGCGGCTTCAAATGAAAAAGTGTCTGTGGCATTGACCTTCGTCTGTTCAATGGTACTGCTAAATTCTTCGAAACACTGACAGATATCGATCCGAAACGGATTTCCACAGCACTGCAGAAAATTGCGATAGAAAATAATCGCGTGTTCAAAGACAAGTCGATGATTTAATAAATATTTAGACTGACAGCGGAAAATGTCCCCGAATAAACAGTTCGCGCTACGAATCTCTTTAATTCAACCAACAGGATTGTTCGCTGTCCCTAGCCAAAGTTTGGGTAAGGGATTTTCGCCCTTGCCGATAACTACGTTCTGGAACCGCGCCGTTACGAGATTAATTGTCCATTACGGAATGAATCGCGAGAAGATGCTTCGTTCAGCAATCTTCTTCCTATCACCTTGTCGAGGTAAAAATGCGTCCTGCTTCTATTGTTTCCTCCGCGGCCTGTATCAGTATGCTAGGAACGCGAGATACGCGACCATTGTTTTGCTAATTTGCGTTTGCCGACTGATAGGATGTCGAAGGGGGAATTTGAAAAACAGTGGTGCATACACGCGAAATCGCTGGAACGATGATAAGAGGCAGGGAGTAGTGTTGGAAGACGCGAATCGGTGGGTGATGGAATCCTATTAGGATCGAATCGATCATGAAGTCGACGAGTGTCCAAATTCACGCGAAACCTAAGCAAATTCACGACGCAACTGCACACTTTCGCCTCCGTTCTCTTCTTTCATTCAATTTTTTTAAAACGTTTCTCATGATAAGTATGGTAGGCGAACGACGACCCACGTGGCACGGACACGTGAACGAGCCTTGACATTCGATTCGCCGGGGAAGAAAAATTAATTAATCTCAACTTCGGCTACTATCGCTCATCATTGTTAACGTATGCGTTTATCTCATAGCAACTCCTACTCCGCATCAGCGGGAGCACGCCACTTTCTTTATTTTTGCTCTGCACTAATCTACGCCGTGAATTTCGTAAGCAGAGTTCTGATGCAAGAAACGAGAAGGATTTACTCGACTGTGTTTTTCCCAGCTCTCAGACGCTTCGGTGGGAAAGGCTCGCAGTTCTGAAAACCTAGTCTGCACTGCCGATCGGTCTCTTGCTTCCTCTCCTTCGATCCCTGTCACTCAAGATTTCACTCTCGATACGTGAGAGCTAAAAGTCAATCTTATTTGATAGCGCAAAATAAATGGCGATAAGGTGCCGATTCGGCAACAAGATACGTTGCGATACAAGAGGTACCATTAGGCCAGATGCTCCGAGACACTGTGAACCAATTCACGTGGAGTCTGTCATCAGCATTCTATGATTCAACTTCGTTATTTGTTTGCTTGTTATGATAACTTTTAATAGATAACTGCTTAGAAGATTCTCAGAATTGGATACTCTAATAATATCGATAGATAGTATTCGACAAGAGTAGAAACAGAATTCAATAATATGACGAGTATCCAAATAATATCCAGTTTACAAACATACCTATGAAATGTAGTAAAACCAAAAAGGTTTGCTTTGTAGATATCGCAAATGAAGTTAAGAGAGCGTCACGATTATAATACGACAGAAGAAATACGGAGTTCTGATTATTTTCGGGCGGATTACGTAACGATGTTCAATGAACGCAAAGTGAAAAACGGTAATTGGGTATTCATCGCAAAGATTGTGACGCGTCCACGTCCAAATTACATTGATTCGATAAACCGCCGGAAGTTACTCATTTCTCACCATTTCACTACGTTGCCCGATAGCATTTCTATGCCAATTGATGTCTAATAAGGCTGTTTATCAGGAAACTTCTACGAGAACTACAGTGGACGAAATTTCTATAAGAACACAACTATTTTTAATAAAAACTGTCAAGTAATGTGCTAATACAATTAATGGAAGGCTAGGAAATAGTGACGGAAGGATACAAAATAAGAAAAAGTATTAAGAAATAAAAAATCGTATTTTTTATATAAAATATATATAATACTTCAAAGTACAGAAAATTAAAACATTGTATTAAAAACAAAACATTAGTACAAAAAACATAAAAAGTATAATATTAATAATATGTACTTCCACCACTGTGCTAAATTACTTGAAATATTCTGTTCTCCATACTACAAATTAATTTTTGTAACGTTGTAATGTGGATTTTACTCCACTCAACTCTAATTGCCTTTTCGACCTCCTTCATGTTATTATACTGCTTTCCATTTTTATATACGGCTCTTGATAGGTTTCCCCCATAAGTTTTCTATTGGATTTAAGTCCGCGGAACGAGCGGGCCACTTCTTAAGTGGTAAATCTTTTTGCCGAAACCATTCGCGGGACTTTTTAGAAGTATGAATTGCTGCATTCTCTTGTTGAAAAACAAGACAATCACGAAGAAAGTGTTGTTTTTCAACAAGATAACGCAGCAATTCATACTTCTAAAAAGTCCCGCGAATGGTTTCGGCAAAAAGATTTACCACTTAAGAAGTGGCCCGCTCGATCCGCGGACTTAAATCCAATAGAAAACTTATGGGGAATTCTATCAAGAGCCGTATATAAAAATGGGAAGCAGTATAATAACATTAAGAAGTTCGAAAAGGCAATTAGAGTTGAGTGGAGTAAAATCCATATTACAACGTTACAAAAATTAATTTGCAGTTTGAAGAACAGAATATTTCAAGTAATTCCAGCATAGTGGTGGAAGTACATCTTATTAATATTATACTTATGTTTTCTGTACTAATGTTTTGTTTTTAATACACTGTTCCCATGCAAATTTCGTTAGTTTTCTGTACTTTAAAGTATTATTTCCTAGCCTTCCATTAATTGTATTAGCATATCACGTGACAGTTTTTTATTAAAAAAAATAGTGTTCTTATAGAAATGTCGTCCTCTGTATTTACGCCATTCCTTCACCTTTTGGAAATTGCTAACAAATTCGTATTTTCCGAGTTCGGTGACGCCACACGACTGGTGGCTCGATGGGATTCGAAAAAGAAGTAAACGGATGCGTTCGATTACGGTAAACCTATCGAGATAATATCAAACCAACGTTATTCCAGTAGAATCCGGTTTTCAACTCCGCTAATAAATTGAAGCAGACGTGAACGCGATAGCCTCATATTTGGAATAAAACCACGCTGCCCACTAAGGAGGGCAACACAGTTATCGCGTTCTTCCATTCATCAACTGCATCTGGTGCGATTCAAAAGTTCTTCGATCGTCAAATGCAAGTTTATTCATCGCGATTCATCAATGACAGGCAGATCTTATGCTCCACGGCTGACGTCACTCTTATCGTGAGATTCAACGTACATTTACGGAACACCCCTTCGACGATCCTAAGCTGTTTCTGAACAGGAATACAGGATATCCTCCAAGACTTTTCCTACTTTCCTCGAATACTGTATCGTCCAAAGTTAATATTTTCTTAGTGTCTATCAAGTTCCCAGTACCACCACTCTCAGATAGTCCAATCGATCGATCAGTCATCAATAAATATAATACCGATCCACAAATTCAGCCGACTTGAAATCAGCCACTCGCGTTCTTTCCGAAAACGACAAAAAGCCGATGCGTTCGGAACGTTTGTCGCATCACGATTACCGAAAATACACAATTTATCGAGATATGATCCGTCACGTATTTACAAATAGTAACACTAAAACTTTGCAAGCGTTCATAGTATATCACCATCGAAATTGTAGTACGAGAAAATAATTATTTTTTAGTGACTTTAGCACTGTAGCGTTTAAGCAAACTTTTAAACTGTATACAGCAATAAAAGATATTTGTAAAGAAGTCTGAGCTGTGAAATGTAAATCCACAAACACTAAAAACTAGAAAAGAAAAAGTTTATAAAAAAAATTTTATATTAAATGATTTTATTAAAAATGCTCTGATAACTAAATTAAAACGCACTAAAAACTAAAAAATAATTCTTTCCTTATACTACAATTTTGATGGAGTTAATATCACTTTAAATAAAATCGTGGGGCACGATATTTCATTACAGGATATGAATCACTTTAATACTTCAACTTCTGGTTGCACATGGTGCCCCACGGTTTTATTTAAGGGGGAACACCACTGTCAAAGTTGAAAAAATTTAGATTTTTTTTCTTCACTTTCTTAATGTTTGACACTTCAAAAATACTCTCTGAAAATTTCAAATCGATACTCGAAGAATTTACGAAGATATAGTGCATTTTGTGAAACGCGTCACGGTTGCAAATGCACTACAAGTCAAACTTTAAACGCGATTTTCTCGAAACGACATTTTTCTAACTGATCGAATCAATAGCTCTGTCAATTTTTATCCGATCGACTTAAAATTTTGACAGGATCTTTAAAACAAGATTCGTGATATCGACATCATGCTCTCGCAGGGCAAATAGCTATGTTTTAAAGAAATACGAATGCCACGTGGAAGGTATTTATTCGACCTACTGTACCGTTCATGGATGCCTGCAGAAGCGAATTAAGAGTTGGGCGAATGCGTTCGCGAATCTCGCAGCTGGCGCGGCCGGGAGATCGGAATCTGAGAAACGGCTGAAAAATCGGCCAATCGCGATCATCGGGCAAGAAGACAGATTGGCAAGACGGAGATGGAGAAACGTACTTAACGAACGGAGAAGTTCATTAAAAGCGAAACGACATTAGCCGACCTAAAATCAACTCGCCGACGATTCCGCTTACGCCTGCTACCCACCTGAACCCCGTCAGCTCCACAGGTGAGATGGAACGAGAGGAGGACGCGGATAGAGCGGCGGGTGGATGAGCCGTGGGAGGGACGGAGATACTTGGACTGTCGGGAGGATGGTGGAGAAGCGGTGGGGAATGGGGGAGGAAAGGCTAGAAGAAGGAGATGGGGAGGAGAAATGGTGTCGTAGGCGGCGTAGTTGAACCAGCAAAGAGGTGAAAAAGAAAGGAGACGGGTCCGTCGATAGGAAATAGATCCTCACGATTGGCGGTAGAACGAGACGTGGATCAGGAGCTGACGACTCGGTCGTCAGAGAAGGGGAATGGAAAAAAAGGCCCATCTCCTCACGGGAGATTGTCTTCCTTCGAGGACTGGTAAGCCCCTCCGGTGACGGCTGTCGTTAGCCTTAATAGAAACCACTCAGCGACTATGAATTGCCTACCGATTATCCTGCAAATTTCATTATTTTCCCGCTGGAACGCCAACGCGCCCGCAATGGACGATCCACGGGATTCGCCGAGGCGGCTGGCAAACTCGGGCAAATTTCCTTTGTCATCTCGGGGCGAGATCGGTGGAAAGAATCGTGTCACCCGGAGAACGCGGTCTGTCGATGTGCATGCTAAAGGGGTAGAAACTACCACTGATACTTCTGTGATTATTGAAGGATAACAGTGATCCAAGTTTCGCAGAAACTATGCTCGATTTTGGTTGAAGGCTCGTAGAAAGCACTCGACAGAATCCCCTTGGAGGGCACAGAATGCCCTGTTTAAAATTCCACAATGTCTCGCGAGTAGCGTCTCCAAACATCCCCATTCTCTGACCAAGGGAAATCCCCCAGAACGATTCCGTGAATAGGACCCCAAAATGTTTCCCTGCATTCATCGTCCGCGCGAGATAGGTTTGTATCTTATTCTTGCCGCAAACTGGGCCCTTCACGCCCCAACGTTACCTAATTGGGTGCACCCCGCGGTCGTGGCATTATACGGGGTGTCAAAATACCTCTCTCCACCTCTCGTAATCCTCCTGTACACCTATACAGCCCCTCCATCCCCCTGGCCTTTCGCGCCTCTCGTCCCAGGACAAAGAGTGTATGCGTGCTTGTATCTCAAAGCGGCCGACCGAATGGAATGCACAATAGAATTGTCGCCACACGTCGTTCCGAGGAGTAAGAGACGTTTCCTTCGGCTCGTCTGGCAACGGTATAAGCCGTCTCAGAAAGAGACCCTCCAACAGAAGTGCTTTCCCAAGTGTAACAACACGTGTTTATATACGTATGTACCTCTACCTCCTTCGCGGCCCGATCTCACCCTCTTTCAGCCCACGTTCGCTCTTCGTCGCCGTTCCTTTTCCCCCGGCTTTTGTTCCCCAGACGAATTCCCCGTTCGCCTTTCCGTTCCTCCCCGTTCTCGCGACTTTCCCCGCCGTTTTCCCTTCATTTTCGTGGCCGCGCACGCGACAATTGCATCTGGAGCTAGTCGAGTCGTCTTCAGGATCGACGGAGGAAAGCAAAGCGGGGGAAGGGCAATTTTATCGTGCTCGGGGAGGTGGATAGCGGAACGAACGGATCTCGGTTTCCCTTACAAACGTATCGATTACGATTCAAGCATGAGCGCATTCCCGACGGGGGTGGAGGGGAGGGTTCGCCCTTACAGCATCCACCATCCTTTCGTGATTTTAACCATCCCCGCGACTTCGTGCCCGTCCAAGGAAACGACGGTCAAAGTCGCCCCCAATCGGTGTAGGTTTTTTTTTACCCCCCCCCCCCCCCCGTCGGCGCGGGGGTGTAATTACGAAATTGGCGCTGCGCGAATGGGAAAATTCCGATTTAATCGAGAGGATTCCCGGCGACGATGGCTGAAATCTCATTTGACCTTTCGACAGAGCACGCTTTCGGTTCGCGCCTTTTCCGACTTCACCGTCGCTAACGGAATTACACCGAAGGACCGATAATTGCTGATAATTCGGTGGAACTTCGTTAAGACGCTCATCTGGGCCGGGGCGAAATGCTTTCATTTGATTATTACTCGATTTCGATGATGCGATTATCACGTTCGCGCCCTGAATCGATTATTTACGTTTTCGCCTGTAGGTATCCCTGCTGACGAAGTTGCGGCACGATTAAACACGCTCGCGCGTGATTACGATTATGTTAATGGGAGAGCCATGTACGGACCGCGTTTCAGATACACTTTACGGCCAGCCACCGTGAAGATACTGTTGTCGAAGTAACAGCATATTCGTTATCCAAGGAGGCTCCGAAAGTACAGAAGAACGCGCTACCAGCTACAAAGCTCGCAAAGCCTCGTCACCATCGACAAACGACACTCCCCTCGAGAGCGTCTCCGATTGCATTCTTTATCCTAATTAGGTTTACGAGGCTTTCGCCCGCCAAAGCGACCAATTATTGGTAATTGCGTAAAGATGTCACTCGGTAAGCGGATTGCCGGCGGTTTTACAAGCATTGTACTCTTCTAAGCCACACCACGAGGCTGACAAGAGGAAGGGGACCGTTATTTCTCGCTTCCCCCTGGAGCGACGGGCGACAATGAGGCAACACGCTCCTCCAACTTCTCACTTTCTCACCCCTCTCTCTGGTGCCCGCCATAGCCACTTTTATTCTTCCCTCCAAACACCAAGAAACTATTTCCCTATCACCCGCGAAGCAGAGATCTCAAATCGAACGAATCCGTGCGCGAACCGATACTCTCGCGTATTTCTGCCGGTAACGGGGGTGGCTCGAAGCATCCGACTTCGAGCAGGTAGGCTTGAAAAGCTGTGATTCAGCATCTAAACGACCAGAATTTCAATCCGACGTCGGGCGTATGTATAAAGTGCTGGTAAAGCGCGAGCAACGTCTCGTTACGCGCGTACGCCAGGGTGGCAGAGTGGCCGCTGCAAACCTAATAAGGGAAGATAATGGAAACGGGCTTCCGTAACGAGCAGCAATCATAATCGTCCTGTCTCTCGATTTCTTCTCCCAGCAATCTCTCGCCGCTCTCCGCCGCCCCTTTGTCCCGGCGACAACGAGGAGCGTAACGCGAGTTATACGAGCGGCAGGCAAATAGGCGAGACGGGAAGGACCGATTCGCCGTACCGTTCTTCGGGGAATGAAATTATTCGATTTGCTCAGCGTGGTACGCGAAAGTTATCGAAAGTCCCCGGGGTGATGACGAGCGGAGGAGGCGCTACATAAGAGGGTGAGCCCCGGTCATTTGGCTTGACTTCATAAGTCATTAGAATCAGCCTTGAATCTAGTCGTTTGTCACGAAACACCCGGTACACAGTGGTGCCGGCGACACGAGGAGGGACAGTGTCGTCGACGTATAAACGGTACACCGCGGGGGTTGAAAGAGAGAGAGAGAGAGAGAGAGAATGGGAGAGACAGAGTTTGGATGGGGGTTGCGCGCCTAACCAAATTACATCAATCCCATTTCACATCGTTTTGACATGGCAATTGAGTTGAGTCCCGCGCAACTGTTGTGTTTTTGCTCGTGTGGAGGAGCGAGAGGAATGCCCGTCGGTGGGGGGTACGGAGGAACAAGAAGCGCATCCTCCTGCGCTCCCCCCGCCACCCCGCGAGGAGAAACGCTCGAGTTTTCACCCCTCTGGTTTCGCGAACGAGCCGCGGAGGCGAGCACGGCCCTCGGTGGATGACGGTGGGCGAGGGGCAAGTGCCTTAACTTTTCCTTATCGAAAATAAGTCGTTAGCCAGCCTTTCATCTTTAAACGAGTTTTCGCGGTGCGCTGAGTTTTTACCCGGCCACGTCCCCTCCCGCTCTTCTCTCTCGTCCTGCGCCGCGACGGTGTGCCCTCCGTTCTCCCCACGCCCAGCCACTTTTCCTCGCGTTGCCTCGGTTTAAGGGATTTTTCAATTCCACCGTGGGAAGCTAATTTAATTTCTGAGGAAGACCGATTACCCGTGACACCGGTGACAGGCACCGTTCACGGATGGCCGAATCGTGACGAAGCGTACGAAGTATGAAGCTTTGGGACCAGATTCCCAACGCTGTTAATTGTTGATGTTACGCTCCCCCCCCTCCCCCCCCCCCCACCCCAAGGTTAATTCCCGTATAGACAGAGAAGTGACAGGTTGCTGAATAGCTTCCAACTCGGAGGATTCTAGACACTCAATGGAAACGGGAAATAATGCAATTTTCCGTTTCAGGTGGGGTTGTATAAGGTCTGTGTACCTACGTGTCTGCATACCTACTGCATAGATAAGGTATAATCGGTGCATGCTCTTGTCCCCGTGATAATCGCGAAATCATCCCGCTGTAATGGTAAATCTCGTTAAACTTCTATTCTGGCTAGCCAGTTTCCGCCCCGGTGGCCGATAATGGATTGCCCGATGGAGAAATAGCTAATTAGCAGGGCACCAGGTAGGGAAGAAAAGCAGCGAGCGTCGCTTCAAGTCAAGTATCACGAACAATCGTCCTATTAATCGCCCGATCGAATTAATCCCATCGGTGTCGGGCTCGAGGGCTAATTAGATTCCCCTATTAAGAACGCGCGAGGACCGAAGTAACCGTGAATAGGGAAACTATGTAATAAGAACTGATTCTAAAGTGTTTCCCAGTTGCGCTCCAGGATAGTTTGATCAGCAGCACTTCGAGAAGCCCCTTGAAGTGACGCGTTTAAGCGAGTTACGCTATTTCGAGCCGGCAATTTCGCAATTTCTGCCGCGAGATTCGCTGAAAGTCGGTAATTAGGTTCGCCATTAATGTCCGCGCGCGATACGGCACATTAAAACGTATTTCCTCCTAGGACGAGTCACGAGTTTTCGAAAGGAATCTCAGAAATATCTGTCGCACAATGTGGCGATGGCGGTGGGGCGTAGAATAGAATAAATCCTTCTGGAAGAATTAGTATTCCCGTTCTAAAAATCTCGCTCTACCGTTTTGCATTTACTTTTCCGCCAGAAATCACCCCCCATCCATGTTTGCATCCCATCGCCGCTCGTACCCTCTACAATTACCATGTAATTAGCTTCTGTAGGAAATTATACGAGAAAAGTGCTGCAACTTTTTAAAAATTATCCTAACGAAGGTTAACGCCCGCGCAATGAAAGCTGTACCAGCGCTTTTACCGTCCAATTACACCGCCGTCAAGACGGTTGACGTCATCCAGGCCGCGCGCCCGGGACTCTCGGATTTGTTATTACATCTCTGATGGCAGAGTCGCCCCCGTGAATCGTCCCTCTCGGGGGAGACACAATGACGCCTTCCGTCCCATTAGGCGCAGCATCGCGTACGATGTGAAAACGATTGGCGGCGAATCCATGGCGGCGTGGAATCGTCCACGGAGAGCAGAGAGACGCCGGCGTCGCGTCGTCGACAACGGCGGCACTTTGATCGGTAACCTCGTTTATGGTGACGCTGGACACAGAATGTAGGAAACACCGATAACACCGGTGACGGAAATATCGACTTTTGAGAGCTGCCACGAGCATCCCCTCCCACTTGCCGGGGCACATCAGCCCCTGGCAAATCACCCCATCATAGCGGACCTCTCGTTCCGCATCGCGAGGGACGAGGACGCGGCCTGCAGGGAGCGGGAGGGACGTAGTGGCGGAAAGAGAGAGCCGCGGAGAATCGAAAAGCGAGAGAGAGAGAGAGAGAGAGAGAGAGAGAGAGAGAGAGCGAGTGAGACAGGGCGGCGCGGAGGGTGAACAGGGCGAGGAGGGCTCTGCGGAGAGAGGATCGACGAGTTCGGTGAACGTGGAACGCCGTGGGTTCTGCAACGAGAGAGGAGAGAGGGTGAGAGGGAGAGAAGAGGAAGGGAGAACCGACCGCCCTGGTGGCGGTTGAAAGAACCAATTTTGTCCTAATAGAAAAATCCCCAGCGCCGAACCCAATTTATAAACCCGCAAACATGGCTGGCGGAGGGTGCTCGTCTCGCCTCGTCTTGCCTCGCCTCGCCACCCGACGAATCCCAACACACCGCGAACATCGGATTTATAAAGCCGAGTCAGCCGTGCACCATGTGCCGTAGACACGCGTGTGTATATAAATTCCGTTCGCATAAACGACCACGACCACGGCGACCGCCTAGGCCGATTACAATGGAGCCGAAGAACGGGAAGGAGGCGGAGGTGGAGGAGAGGGAGGAGGAGGAGGAGGAGGAGGAGGAGGAGGAGGCGAAACGCGGAGGAAAATTGTCTGGTCGCCTTAGCGCACCGTGCAATTTCATCCCGTGCAAGCTGGGAAGCTCGCAGGCTTGACAAACGAGCCTGGATCAACTCTATCACCGTGATTTCGTTACTCAGCCTTTGCTTGACTTTCGAGGATTCGCAGTGTCGCGTTGCTCCCTGTTTCTCTCGCGAAGAATTAGTCGACGCTGATGCTTGCTGGAGAACAGCTTTAAAGAGGACGATCGAAAGGGTTGGTGTATCCTTCCCCAATGAGATTTTACTATATCATCTACCGAATCGTGATATCCTCTAATCCTCGAATTACCTCACCCTCAAAACTTCAGTGAAATCGCAGTGTTCGCGCTTTAAACCTTCCACCACTCTCTATAACTGCCTGTCATCCTTATACTACTCGGCGATGCAGCAATGATACCCTCGTTGACAAAAATCCCTTTGCAATTACAGCAAGCACGGCTCGCCCGTTGGTAACGGGGTAATAATGATCAAAGAGAGAAGCGGACGAGGAAAGGCCAGGGGAGAGGAAAGGAGAGAGCGAGAGGAGAACTTAGTAAACGGAACACATGGCCCGAAAGGGTACTCCCGTATCGGCTACAAAGGTATCCAACAGGGATAAATACGTCGCAACTTCCAGCACACGCCTCGCGTATTTCTGCCGTGTATCTTGCACATATGCACGCAGCAGGAAGCAAGCTCGGTCCATCTGCAGCGATCCGATTCTGCGACAAAAGCACCGTAATCGATTTCGAATTCGATAACGTCTAATCGTGGACACGTACGCGCGCCTGCGAGAACAGGCGAGTCACTCTCGCTCTCTTATCTACCCTGCTTATCGTCCTTCATCTTCGACTGATCCGTTCCTGATAGAATTATCCGCTGGGCGTAATGAAACGGAAGTTGGGGTATCGTTGAAATTGTTTACGCTCGGGCAAGTCGCAAAGTGGTTGCAACGTTGGTGGTAACAGGATTCCTCCATGCCTTTATGGCTGTGCGTTTGCAGCTTCTTCGAAACAGTATTAACGAAATCTGCAGGCAGAGAACTCATGAAGGAGGAAGAAATATCGTCCCTTAGCAGCAATCAATTCTCCCCTCTGGGACTTCCGCTGATCTACGACATGTCGAATTGAAAACGCTATCGAATTCGTAGCGGCCGGAGGCTTCGCCCCGAATGCACCCTGAATCCATCGCTCGAGCCGAAGATTTCGTCAAGATTTTCAGATGCATACCTACAATCCCTGGCTTCCTACAGCCCTAAGCACCAACGGATACTGTTACGAGCACGTATTTACCCAACGGATGACCCGTGGTCGAAACACGGTCATCGATTCACCGCTGAACGACAGTAGCCATGGCCGAAGCGTTCCTCACTCCAAGTGGTCCATGCCCACGGTTACGGTTTTAATCGCGCGTACGACTGTCTGACCCCGGGTCTCGTCCCCGTAGTTTATTTAACAGCGCCCTGGGCATCGGTAAACACGGGTTAGCGAATTGGCCCCAGGGCGAGACCGAATGATAGTTAACGTACCGCTAAACGCCATTGGAGAGGAGCCCGCGTCCCTTCCCCCAGCTCGGAATACACCAAGGCTCGTATATTGCGTGCGCGAGGGGGAGCGAAATTTAATTTTGTGCTTTTTGTACACGGCAAATCGTTGTCTCTCCCACTTCGTCGGCCGGCTGCCAGGCTGCCTCTCTATCTATCGCCTTCAACCATGATGAAACGGGGGCGATAACGCAGGCGTCGAGGAGATTTCGCCGCGATTTCAGCAGCGCCACGCCGCGCGGCACCGTGCCTAGGGATCCACTCGACCCATTGTGTCGGTGAGTCTCGTTCATTTATACACCGTTCGCTGTTACCAAGAGACGTCTATCCTACGCCGAACGCTGCACGAGGCGGCATTTCGTTCGGTGATTCCTGCAACTAGGAACTCATAGTGTAGCAGTAGTAATGGAGGGTTAATGAGCGAAAGGGATGTACATAGTGAGGTCGTAGATGAAGTAGAGGTTGAAGACAGTAGCACACCGAACCAGTCGATGATAGAATCGACGCGCGCACGATCCATCACCGATCATCAGCTTGAAACGACCCGCCAATCAGTGGCTGAGAGTTAATTAATTTGCCGCGGTTACGTCTGAGAAAACACTTCTCGGCCGTTACAAAGTGACGAGGCCATAGTTGATCGGAGCAGAGGAGACGATGGTAGAGGGAACGGGGAAAGCGGGCGGTTAGAACGAGACACAACTCGGAGATGGTTGACTTGATGAAATCATGCCGCGAGAATTAAACGGGGATACCCGTGCGGCGTGTGTCGTCGTCTAGGCCGTCGCCGTCGATGTCTAGGTCGTCGTCGGCAGCGCGTGGAGCCAGAGGACTCGGCTCGGGCTCCAATTGGCGGGAGCAAGACAACGGTAGGAGTTGACTGCAGTGTATACACAGTTAATTAAGCCGGAGTACCACGGGCGGAGAAGCGCGCGAGGATAGAGGTGGTAGAGATCGGCGGAACGCCAGACAGAGAAGAATATAAGAGAGGGGGCGAGAGGGAAAGGGAGAGGACCAGGATGGAAGGAGGTAAACGGACTTGTGCGCTCCAAAGCGAGAGAGGGACGAGCGATTTTGTCCTGTGGGCTGCAAAGGTAATTTGCTCTCTGGATATGCAGTCCCAGTGGCTCTCAATTTGGTAAACCGTGTACACCGCGTGCCAGAAACCGTTCCCAACCAGTGATCCCGAAATTTCGTTTACGGCTCGAAGGAAAAGTTGCCGCGAGACCATTTGATGACGTCCCGGTCCATCGATATTACGGCGTAAACAAAGGCGACCGTTCGATCACCGGTGTTTTTTCCGTCGCCCACCAGCTTTTTGGCTCTTCCATCGGGATTATTGCGCGATTGTCGAAGATATTGCGAACGCGAAATCGCGTTTCGCAAAGGGATTCTTGCAAACGCGGCCCCGCCAACTATCCCCGAAGCGAATTCAAATTAAAACGCAATACGAGCGCTTTTTGGAATTGTTAAAAACGGGCATTGTAGTACTTTGAATTCTCCCTAACTCGATTCGCCGTGGCTTGTCGCATCGTGCTTTTTTTTTTTAATTTCGTCGAGCGATTCTGTTCGAATCGTTATTACTTTCCACGGGCCAGCGTTTCGTTCCAGCGTAAGCCGCCCACGGATCCATTCTAGCGGAGGAGCAAACATTGGTAGCGCAGAGAAAGCATCCTGTTGTCCAAAAAACTTTACAAAACACAAGCACGTTACATGTTCGGCTAAGCTTTCCTTACCAACATAAAATGATAGCACATATCTTCCACGGTACTCGCTGCAACGCACGTATCAATTCAACTAAATCATCCTCTGCCCGCCTCCGCATTAGAATCCCTTTGTGCGCACTGTTGTCCGAAATTTTCATGAAACGCACAGTGGCGCGCGACGGATTACGCGCGGTAAATCTGAAGATCCTCTTCTCGAGAGGCGCTCCCGTTGCCAGGGCCACCCGCTGAGAGTTTTCCCAAAACCTGTCGCGAAATCCGTCTAGCCTCGACAATACCGATGCCTCGAACAAACCGCCACCCGCGGTTACCGTAGCCCAAACAAGCTTTTCTTCCACCTAGAGCGACCGACAGCAAAACATCGCTGGCCAACCAGCGGGCACCGACACGCTCTGGATTCCCTTTCATCTCGCTGAGCACTCTACGTGCATCCCCGTTTCGCACCTCGGCGACGATCGTTTGCACCCGGGGCAAAGTACCAGCCAGAGCGGATCGTGGCAGGAAAATTGGAGCGGATTCCGCCGCTCTAAAACGGTCTCAATGGCCAATAGAACGAAATTAGACTTATCTCGGTCATCGGAGGGGGGGCAGCTTCCACGCAGCTGCGCGGCCCCATGCCTCTGGAGGATTCGCGTCCACGTGAATGGGCCTGGCCGATTCTTCTTTATTATGCCCTGCTTCGAACGAGACTCATGTCCGATTTGCAAACAGTTTCTCTGGGCCGTGTTCCGTGTCCGCGCTGCTCCTTTCGACGGCGGGGACACGCGCCATTGTGAACGGCCAATCGGGCCCGATCGCCGATCTCCAAGATGCTACACTCATTCAACATCGCGGATCCCCGTCGAGGGAGTTCTCTATTGAGTTTTTGGGCAATTTCCAGGAGACTCGATTCTCTGCCCGTTATTGGGGGACTGAATGGCACGGAGGAGGTTTGGGGCTCATTTGGTGATCCTTGTATAGCGATTTCTCGAATTATTGGTAAACTCCTTCTGGTGATTGAAAGTTCGTAAATTCAGAAATCCCCTTTTTCCGTTGCTCGCAGGAGACTTCGAAAAGAGGGGAGGCCGGTTTGGGCACAGCGGTGCCTGGGAATTACTCCAGTTAGGGGATCCGCTTATCTCTTCGGGTCGGAGGTATCAGCTGCTCCGAATACGTCAAACAGGTTAAAACGTTTACCCGGCGGTGGCTACCTGAGTTTTTCGGGGGCGCAACGAGTAATCTCGGAGGAGCCGCCGAGCGGATCCCTCGAGCTCGGTCGAGGATCAACGTTCAAGAAATTAGCTAAAACTGGAGCTAAGTGCCCGGAGCCGGGGCCAGGCACGAAATAAACGCGTCGATCTAACTCGGCCCCGGTCCCTCGATCCTCCGGCAGATATTTATCGCGGTAAGTGGGATCCGGTTAAATGCAACTTCTGTGATCTGATTTCTACGGGACCTAAAAGCCTTTTCTCTCCACCTCTCGTAGCCCGGGCACCACGAGTCCAGATTCGTCACGGAGATTGCCATCGCGGAGAGCAGGCGCCGTTAAACGTGAAGAGCGCGCGCGCGCCCGACGCTTGTTAACGCGTGTAAACGCAGCGCGCGACACGGAGCACGCACGTGGGAACACTCTCGTATATACAAAAGCTTTCGAGTGGATCGATCGGGCTTCCTGAGAATCGCGGATCATTCCCATTGAAAGTAGATGAAAATCTCTTTCCAGCTCTAAAGCTCTTGATGGCAACAAACACGAGTCCCCTCCCCCTCCCCCGAAACTCACTTTCGATTCAAATTCAAGGTATGTGTCCTGCTGACTGGATGGCGCCACGATAAAAGTCATCGCTTCGTCCCCAATCTCGTCTTCAAGTTCGACGGTGGTGGTTGTTAATGCTGGATGAAAATCGCCTTCAATTTGCAACCGAAATTACAGTTATTACGGTTATTCGCTACAGGCAATTCGAACGTGGTCCAGCCACCCCTAACAGCCATCGTTTAGCGAACTATTTCGGCGGCCAATTATAATCGAGACGCGTCCTGGACCACGCGGGAGGGTTTTTTTTTCTATAGCGGAAGAACCGTGAATTCGCGTCCGCAACGTATAATTTGCCTCGATTTAGCCCGGATCGATTTTGAGCAGCTACTGTTTCGCTACAGGCGGATATCTTTTGTTGTCGCGGTTTTGTGGGCGTGCACTTCCACCCCGGGGGGCTAAAACGCCAAATGGTAACGACGATACGCGGGAATCGAATGCGGGAATGGGAAATGGGGATTTGTTTTGTACGTTGGTTTTCGGCTTGCGCGAACGAAAAAGAAACAATTTCCATGGCAGACGCGACGCTGCCCGTGGACACAAGTGAAAACCACCCGCTCCTTCTCCCTCTTTGTAGCGTGGGTAATTTCGGGAAAAAGATTGCTGGAAAGGAAGTCGGGATAAAAATCAGTGCTCCGAATCTCGTTTCGATCTCGAAGTGGAGAATGCACTGGGTTCCTCTTGAAAAGTAACTAATGCTCGTTCTATCTTTAAGAGATTTGAAAGACTGCCCCATTTTTTGTCAAGCTTTGTAATTCTTATTCAATCAGCAGCAACATATTGAACATTCTCTAAAGCGAGGGGTGAAAAGAGTACTATGGCTTTGAAACGCTCGCACCAAGATGGGCGAGCGATTTGAATCAGTGCGATCCTGTAAAGAGCAATGAAAATACCATTTATCGAGTGGTATCCTTTCTCGCGTGATTCTCGCACGTGCCAAGTGCCTGGCTGTATTTCTTCCAGCGGCAGAGTCACGGTCAGGGTAGCGGCGCGCAAAGTCGCCCCGAGTTGCATCGCTGGAGCGCCCAGAAGCGTAGGAGGCTTGGCGTAAGCGGTAAGCTTTACCTCATTTCTGGCAATTACAGGGGATGCCAGAATCCGCCGCAAGAATCAAGCCGCGCCGGCGGCGCGCGCTCGTCTGTGTGCGCACAGACGTCCGTTGAGGGTGAGCCACCCCTCTGCGAGGCGCGTGTGCGCGCACAGCCACAGCCATCATCACAACGCTCGAGCACTCGCACACAGCCACCGGTGGAGCGTGTGGACGATCAGGGGTTGAACTTGTGCGCGTGCGGTGTCACAGAAGCCCGACGAAAAGTCCACCTCCTCTACCCCTGCGAATTAACCCCACCTAGATACCGCAAGGGAGGGTAGAGCCGTTCTCTCCTGCCGTTTGAGCACCACTGTCTCGCCATGTTCTTGGATCACCGTCCCGATTGGCTCGAAATCCAACGAACAGCGAAGCGGATTCGCGGAGCCAGGCCACGCCTCGCCCGACAACTCCTGGACCACCTCTTTCTGACCGAGTGTCTTGGACGAGTATAGTTGTGTGCAGCTACAACAAAGGCCACCCCGTCCGACTGCTAGCTGAGTAGTCCTCGTTGGCACGACGCACGCACAACAGCCTCGACCCTAGCCCGCCACTGTTTTACTTCTTTTTGGGCTCGCGGTGCCTTCAGCAGCGATCCCAACTGGACACTGGGACGGAGCATTGATTTATCGGCCGGCTAGATGACCCGACGACTATGTAGATCGAGCCTCAGGGATTCCGAGTGGATAGATTCAAAGGTAGATCGTCTGTGGCAGCTGAAGTCGAAGTATGTTCAGGATTGAGGAAAGGTCACGTCTGATGCCTGAGTATACTTCAAGTTCCATTCCCGAGATTAACTAATTCAACCATCCAGCGAGATAAGAAGAGGAATTTCTCATCGTACAGTGTCGAAGGGACTAGGCATAATCGAGGACCTAAGACTTTGATGACCAGTGTTATTGTGCACCAAGGATCAGCCATGAGACGCGCCACCGAACCGATGGTATCGCTGTCAGAATCGTGTGCATCTGCGCGTGAGGACTGTCGTTCGTTAAACAATTAGATCAGCTGAAAGGACTCCGCGAAGAAGAACTAATCGAGTGGTACCGAGGCAACGAGGCATTCGCGGCAATTCCAGTGATTTTAAGGGAGATTTCCGAGCGGTGATTCTGTATTCCATCGCGCGGTACCGTGGCGTCTGTCAAAATGCACTTTGCAGTAGAAAACACGTGTTATGGTCAGTCATTTCGCGGCTCGGTCGAACATTAGTGCGTTCACGAGGGGTCGGTCCTGAGATCCCTTCGTCAGCGACGCCAGTGATCTAAGCAGCAGCTGATCAGAGGTAGGACGCTCGGTTTTTCGAGGATGGATTCGCAGCAGCTCGTCGACACAGCCTCTCAGAACAGCCAGGACATCGTCCTGCCGAAGCCAGCGAGCAGTACACCGAGGCACAGCATCGACGCGATCCTCGGGCTTGCCAACAACAAAAGGAGCCACCAGGAAATGGAGGATAACACCCGGGACACCCAGGAGAACACTGGTAACGTTTGCTTCTTGATTTCACTCCATTCTTTCACAGACTCGTCTTCAACTTCCGTTATTAACGTATCATGAGGTAGTTTTGTCGGGGTAAAGAATGTTTATCTGAAAGTATCGATCGAAGTAAAAGATTCCATTCAAAATATTCTTGCGCTCGAAAACACAGCCACTTGAACACTTAAAATCAGTTAACAGACACGAAACATTGCGCGATCTATGATCTTTTGCAAACTACCCGAAATTTACACTACAGTACACTTATCTTTAGCAGATACATTAATCAGTAACGAATACTACCGCTTTAAGTGGGCGTTTTAAGTGCCCTTTTGTTATCTTCCAAAACTATATTATAAAGCTGTAAAGGGCGTACTGTGTCATGTAAAACTAAAGTTAAACTTAATGCATACACGTGTCACTTCATGCTATCTTGATCCTAAGTAACGCCACCTTCAAAATTCACCGTGGAAGGGCTGATTTCGACGACACAGTCGAAGAATACCGAACACGTCGCGTGTTGTGTCCGACGGACACGCATGGAGCCGATACCGCCCGAATCTGGAGCGTTTCCCTCGCTACCCCTGCACTAGATCCAGGACACTGGATCCCAAATCCCAAAACGGCTCAAGTTACCCTCGGAGACTTATTAACAAAGCAGCTCCGATCAATCATTTCATCCAATTACTGGTTTCGCTATTATCCCCCGCTCCAATCCAGACTTGGATATAACCGCGCTCCACCTAATGAACATTGATCGGACTTATGTATCAATTTCTGACCTGTAACGTTTGCATGCAATTTTGTGGCGGACGTAGACACTGGCTGATCTGCTTAACAGGTTTTAATTGAACCAGAAATATCAAGGGATTATTATGTTACATAGGGGAGGGCGGCTGAAATGTTTTCTCATTTGGTTCCATTGAATTTTACTAGCAGATAGTTAGAGCGATTGTAGAGTAATATCACAATTGTTTCAATACGTCCCCCATAATTACT
This sequence comes from Andrena dorsata, assembly GCA_929108735.1. Lineage (NCBI taxonomy): Eukaryota > Metazoa > Arthropoda > Insecta > Hymenoptera > Andrenidae > Andrena > Andrena dorsata. The sequence goes on along the minus strand of OV815489.1, from coordinate 36,713,489 downwards.
GCGGCAAATAAATTGCTTCTTCCGCGTGCGTGACTGCAGCGTTCCGATCGAGGCAATTAATAATACTCTGGTTATGCGAATTTAGATGACGGTCGAGATAATTCCGTCGCGGAAGACTTAATGTATCTTGTGCGACGTTAATTACCAGAGTGCATTAGCGCGATCGGCACTTTTTGCTAGAAATCAACGTTAGAAATCGTAAAGCAGAGCTGAAATTTTCCAGACTGCATTTTCGTCCCGTTAGCCGCTTCGGCCTGAACTCCAGCTTTATGTCTCCGTTTTTTCTACGCAACCTAATATGGCACACAGCTTTCGGGCAGTCTCGTAAATCGTCCTCGCGTGGAGCGTGCAAACATCGCGATCCAATAAGAGAATTCGAATAGACACTTATCAAACAGAGCACCTACGTTCCGCTAAGCACTTCATCCTCTTCAAACGCTCAGTGTCGTCATTATCGCATTAGAAAAGATTACCCACTTTACAATTTACCATTAGCTCGAGCAAGCTCTACAAAACCAATCCCACGTTATACCTAATCACCTTGACATCTAAGTAACTTCTTCTAGACCTTATCTCGTTTCCTTCGCACCGCCGTGTTGCGGTGGACGCTAGGCGAATCAACCGTGCCAGCATAGCATTAGGAAATCGTTTAGGTAGTGAATGCACACCATTAATCGGTCGTAAAGTACTCGTCGAAGCCCTGCCAATTTCTTTCCAATCCCCCTTGTCTCTCTTTACTGAAATCCTAACGCCAGCGTTGTACCGTGTTGTCCCGGCAGTGTTTGCAGAGGACGCTCGTGAAACAGGCCACGTTAAAGCATAATTGAAAAATCGTTAGTATCGCGTCGATCTGGTTGCCCGTGTGGCGGTGGCATGCTACTGGTGCACGGCCGCTAATTAGTCGTCCAGAGACGATGGAAAACGGAAACCAGAACTCCTGTATCGGCCCGTCCAAACGTATATCCGATAATTCCAATTTCGGCGAGCGGACCGTTGTCGTCGTCGTCGTCGCCGCCGATGCCGTGTCGTCGTCTCGCGAAAACGCTCTGGCCACCGACTGTCGTTTATAATGTCACTCTTGCTGTATCGGCTGCACGCGGTCACACACCGCTATCGACGCGACAACACTTTCGGCGGAGGGGTGAGAATCGACAAAACAATTTTGAACGGGCGCTGGCCTCTGGCCTCTGCCCCGCTGCTGCCGTATTATCGAGGGCCGTTGCCACCGCCGCGGCACGAGAAAGATTTATCAACGAATAAGGGCCCGCGTGGAGAGTGGCCCGACGAAGGGGCAAACGTTTCGACGACGGGAATTAGCGTGTTACGACGCCTCCTCCAGTTAAGGTCCGCTCCGATCCTCTGTTTGCGATATTAAGCCCCCGTGTAATCTCGTTGGTCGCGGCTGGTGTCGGTGATCGATAACCAAAGCGTTTTTGCATAATGCACTTACCGTTTGTCACTGTCCCGATCGATTTTGTCCACCCGGAGATCCGTCGGATCGACTTCTTCGCGCGCGCACACGGGAGACTCGTCACCGATGACTCTCTGATTTCGCCCATCTTCTTTCCCCCCCGGGCTGATTAATGCGCCGCGATAACGTGATTGGCCGGCTATCTGCCGTTTCGATGCGCCTCGATGGCAACTAAGTCCACGAGCCATCGTTAAGGGGTTCCGTTAAGGTCAACGAAGGCGGAAGACGGCGCGACACAAGAAACGCCACCACCGTCGTCGAATTTGAAATCAGAAACGAGGCGATAGGATCGACGTCCCGGGAAGTAATCGGCACGGAAGCTCGATTAGCGGTTGTACGGCACCGACGAGCCGCTCGGAGGAAGCCGCGAAAAGAGCAACTTCACAGGATGCTCCATCTTGGTAGCTGGTTGAACATCATCGACTTCCGTTCTGAATTTTCTGACACTTTGTAAGAGCGTCCTGGATATATCCAGTAGAAATCTCTTTGCGCAAGGAGCATTGCACGCGATCCTGCTAATTTTCTTCTGCTGTTTCATGCTACAATTACGCGGGTGGAGGACTTTTATTCCGGAGCAAAACTCTCGTGGTTCCACAAGTAGCGATTATTCCACGCTAAGTTCCATTTGTTTCAATTCGATCGCAGTACAGTTATAATATAGGAATGATGCAGAATTGGATAAGGCGAGGAGCTCGATTTCCACGGGAACCTATACCGCCGCCGAAAGGTGACGTAGAGGGAAAATCTGGGAAACAAAGTGGTACGAGATCAGCCATAATGTCTTCCCCGAGGACGAAGAGTAATTGAACCACTTAACCCTTCGAGCTCCCGGACAATTGAGGAAACCTTCGCGGTTCATCTCCGTGACGAGGAAATTGAAAGGAGAAATCGAGAAGCGGTGAATGAAAAAGAAAAGGGAAGAAAGGAAGAATGGAGATGGTGTATAAGTAGAAGGAACGGAGGCTGCTTAGCCAGAGGCCAGTCTTGTCCCGCTAATCGAATTATCATTAATTATGATACCGTACGCGAGAAAGAAGAAAAAGGTAAAAGGCAAGGTCGGCCTCCGCTAATAAGTATGATGGAGAAGAAGGGAGGGATGGACAGAGAGGAGGGGGGGGGGGGTCGAAAAAAGAGATAGATGGAAGCGGCTTTAAGTCAGTCCGCTTCTTAAGAGCTGAATTGACGTGTCTACTAATGGATCGCGCTTGCCCCATCTACTTTCTTCTTCAGCCTCTTTTTCGTCGTGGTCCTCTTCCTCCACTGCCTCGCCTTCCTCTCCTCCTCCACCTTCATCGCGTACCACCGGTATTACTGCCGCAGAATCGTCCATGTGCATTCAGATTCACCATTTCTAGTTGTTTCGTGGTAGAGTACTGATTCCTTTTTAAAAAATAAAGGATTCCGAAGTAGAAACTTGTAAACGTCTCCCCCCCCCTGCACTCCCCTATCTCAACGTATTATTCAATTCGATCATTCGATTCACGCGAGCGCGAAAAGGGCAAAAAATGGCACTGCAAAGTGAACAGCCGTTACACAGACCCATTTTGCATTTTCATGTAATCGACATTTTGCTTGCTGCCACCCGTTTTAATACCCCCGTCGCGTCGTGCGTTTAATCAAACGAATCTCCTGGAGCACGCGATTCAGTGCCTCCGACGTGTATGGAACCACGATCGTTAATATTTTCAATTAGAGAAGATATTAATCGTTTGTAGCGCGCTTTTGGAGACCATTGATCGTCTTTTTTTTACGCATTAATTTGCTTGGCGTCGAACAGTGGCAACGAATGTCCGTCCGTTTAACTTAAACCGCCGTCATCAACGAGGGATAGTGCCTAGCGAGCGCGCTCGATGGAGGAGCGCTCGATAAGTTCCCCGCGTGAGGTTTTAATTCGAAACGACACGTCGCTGAGATAAAGCGGCTCGATAGGAGGAAAAATGGAAAGGGACACGGGAAGAGCGTTAAGCGTGCCGCAATCAATCTTACCTCGTACGGTGGCGCGCGCAAGATTAATGCACTTTCAAATTTCATTAATTCCTCGCTGCATAATGAGCCGCGGGACGAACGAATAACTTTCCTTAACGCGACGATAACGCCCGCCCGTAATTGCATCAATTCCTTCGTAATTCGCACGATTATCCTTTCTGATTTTCCGGCCAGCACGGCGCTAACTGCTCCCCAGCACGCTCCCGATTAATCACACGCGGCCTTCACGGATCTCCGCGTAATTAGAGTGCGCCGTGGCGACGAATCGGGACGATTAATCGAGTGTCTTTGAGCAAGTAAACGCTGCAGCGGGATGATCCACCCTGTCTCCACTGCACCATCTAAAGCCAGAATTTCCAACGCGACAAATGGATTTCTTCTGACAAGAAATTATAACTTGCGAGATGTTACAAGTTATAGTGGACAATGGACTACGACTTCATCTTCGATAGAAATATCTGATTGATTCCAAGTTGAACGATTTCTGACAAAAAGAACAATCGACGATTTCTACTACCTAATATAGTTTGCACGAGTGATCGATGACGCTCCAGAAATATTAGTGACAACAAACGTGGTCTCATTGACCGGTGAAGAACGAGAGTGAACAGATGAAATATATGTTCGCGCAACGAAAGCAGCGTAACAACGTAAAACTGAATAGTTAACAGGGGGAAACTGTGTTCCTATTGAAAGGAACGGCGGAATTAAAGCGGTCGGGGCAGAGGTAACGGCGTCGCGGCGCTCTGGAACGCCGCAGGTAAAAGTGCTTTGTTAGGGGGAGTAATTTCGATCGCGTGACAACGGCAATATAGCGCGGGGGGGGGGGGGAAGGGGGCACGGGCAATTACGTGTAATTTCATACCCATTTATTGCAAGGGTAGGTCGTTTTTCGATTGCTTTTCGAGTCGCGCTAACCGACGTTCGGTCCTGATCGACGGAACTCGAAACGAGTCGACTGCATCGGATTAATCGGCTGTACGAGTTACTCGCGATCGATTCCCCCTCGCGAAATAAAGCGGGGTAACAATTAATTATAGGTACGAATTATCAGACCGTGAGTAATAAAATGACGCGATATTTAAACCGATAATGAGCCTATGCGTCGAATGTTTCATTTCGAAGATAAAGCGGTTCCGACTGTTCGCAGCGACTATCGGGTAGGTTTATTGATTGAAATCGTGGGATACCTATCGATCTCTAATTTGGGATTTTGTAACGTAGATATCTTCGAGAAATAGAGGAACATTGGATAATAACACGCCGTTACTGAATGCTCGATTTCAATGTTTTCGAATACAGGAGTTACTACCCTGGTTCGAATCCACGAACTCGAGGATTGATTTTCTGTTTACGAAAGTCGAGATAATCTCGTCACTGTCGCGAGAAATTGACAGAGTAACCGCAATGCGAATTACGTGCACTTTCGTTGGCACTTATTTCGGGGATAAAAATACTGAGTACCCAATAATGCGGCCGAAAACTCCAAAAAACCGCATTAACCAAATATGCGATGGATTTCCATACTTTCTTGGTGAAAGCTCTTCTAAATTATATCAACGAACCCTATCTGACGGTAGACTTTCCCGTCGTCAGACGATCCAACCCCTTCGCGCAGGGACTTGATCGATTCGAACGGTTGCCGCGGAGGGTTGCAGAGTCGCGTCACCGTTCGATTTCCGCGCACGCCTGCGAAATTCTGCTGTTTCTTCCGGGTGGAAGGGACCAATGGACGCGCACCAGTCGAAGACAGGGACGGAGCCGATCGGTGGAACGAGCGAGAGGCGCGCCGATTTAACCGAATTACCGTTGGATCAAAGCTTACGAGTGGTAATTGGCGCACAGGTGTCGCCGATCAATCGTACACCGGGCGTCGGGGAAGCTATTTCGCCACTCTCCTACACCGAAACGCTCCATGATCGATAATGGCACGAGGCGGATGGGGCTCTGTGCACAGACGTATCCAATGAGACACATCATCGAGCGACGATACGGAGACAGACAGCCTCGATGAAGCGGGGGCGGATGGGGAGAATGGCGCAGGTAGAGGAAGTAGAAACGCTCGTGGCAGGGTACCAAGTGATTTGCGCACAGATTAGGGATCAGTCGGGTCGTTAGTACGGAACATTCTTATGGTCTGCGGGGATCGGGTTGACTCTTTTAGAAATTCGTGTTCAATATACCGGAGAATTCGTGTTCGTGCGCTTGCACGACGTCGATGGCGAGATTGTAATAAGCCTCGCATGCTTGGGAACAATTAAATTATTAGTAGGTACATTGTGCACGGCGGGGGTGTTTTATTGCGTGGCGCGCTCTGGTTCCGGTCTGCCTTCGAGGCTTGCGTACGAGAACAACCAGTGGACGATCCACGTAATATTTCCATTCTATTTCTCGCAGAGGCTGTATGCCTTTCGAGGCAGAGTCTTGTCACCGATACCAAACAGATTTCTGTAAAGTTCCATCACCCTTTCGAGGGCGACGGGCTGTTGCCTTCTACAGGGCTGAATGTACTTCCTCTTCTTATTTCACAGTTTAGCGGGTTACCCGATGGGATAGCGAATCGTTGACTCACGATACTGGCTCTGTCCGAAATTAATTTCTCCGAGGCACTTTCGCGGCTTCTTTCTGAACACGTTTATAAAACACGGGGCGCGCGTTCACGAACGAACACACACAACGGCGATCGACCGTCGCACGATGCAGCCGAGAGATATCCCAATAAAGGCTGCACGCCACCGAACAATTAAATTATTAAGTAGTAACGATAACGAGGGGCAGCCGCGTTGATTACTATTATAACGAAGGCACCGAGCAGCCGCGAATTTTAATCCCTCGAGAATGAACGCAAACAAATATCCTGGCTCGGCCAATCGCTGGAAAAACCTCAGTTCTACTTCTAGCAGGGCCAAGGAATAATTAAATTATGTACATGGTTATTAAACCGACCTAGCCCTTAAAGAAAATACGTAGCCTGTAAATATATAGTACTAATTTACATATTACTGTGGTATGCTATTTAACGTAATTTTACCATAATGTATTCTGTGTAAAGTACATCCAGGAGACGCGGTCGGGCTGAAGAGTTGGTCGATTGGCTATATTCAGACTCTACATCTGTGTATATGTAAAAGTGTATTAAGGTTCTGAACAATTGATTCTCAAAGAATCAACTGTTTCGACCAACGCTCCGGCCCGGCCGCATCTCCCGGATTTACATTACCTACTAAAGGGTTTTACTCATTGATTACAATAATAATAACAATAACAATAACAACAATAATAATAACAACAACAACAACAACAACAACAACAACAATAATAATAATAATAATAATAATAATAATAATATATGTTGTGTCTGCGAGATTTTCATGAGAATTGCACGTTTCGCTCACGTAATTCCATTCGTAGCAATTCGTTTCACTCGATTAGGTGGGTTCTAAGTTCGGTATCGTTTCAATTAACGCGCCTCGAGATGATTACCGAGTACGTTGACCCGTTTAGAAGGAAATTTTATCCCCCCTGTTGCAAGAACTTGATGACAGCTTAAGAGCCTTTCGCCGAGCGTTCTTAAGACACGTTGCACGCTCTCTCTCTCTCTCTCTCTCTCTCTCTTGCTTCGTTCGCGTTCTCGCCACCGCTTTGACAATTTAATAATTCGATACCTGGTACGCGAATAATCGACAAACCCGATACTCTCCTCTTGCCAATCGAGAATCAAGAAACCGCGTTCTAGCCGCTCCTCCTCTCTCTTTCTATCTCCCATCCAATTTCTCCTCCCATCCCCAGTTATTTTCTCGAGTTCCTGGGCTCTACGAGAAATAAAATTCATTGCTTGAATTACTGAACGCCGGCCAGCAGGGGGAAAAATCTTTATCCGATCAGCTCCGCTCCGACTCGCCACCAGCTAACATCTTACCGCGCACCAGTCACCCGTAAGTCTGCGTTAATCTGTCGCTTCGGAATAAAAATAATGTCTCCTTATTCATCGACTCCTTAACTGTGAAATATGTAACTCTTTCGAAGCGGTAGTACAACATTTATAATAAATATTCCCACTGAAAGCCTGCCGTGTCCCGATGGTACTTTGCTGTGCCCAGCCTACAGGTTTCATTTCTCTATCTGGTGTCCCACGCGTCGTCGCATCTTGCTGAGGGATGGATATTCATTTCACTGGACAGCGCAGTGTTTCACTACTAAATAAATGGCGTCAATTCGGTGGTATCCAATTCTGACGTACTGCGCATTTGAAGGAGTTTGAAGGTGGTCAGTGATGGATCGAGTGGGGGCAAAGGCTTACAGCTCGAGTAAATAATAGAAATAGAAACATTGGTTAAACTGGTGTGGCTAGGTGGTGAACGAGGAATGGCGCCGCGGGGGTTGGAAACACTTTTCGTGGATCGATAAGTGCGTCGGATTAAAGAGCGGGACAGGTGACAGTGGCTTTTACGAAGAAATTTCCGTCGAAACTTTGTGCCGCGCAAAGTGGCCATTGCGTTTCGTTCCGGAGATAAAAACCGGAGAAAGAGAGAAAGGGGAGCCAGGAGGAGGGGGAGGAGGAGGAAAGAAGCTCATGGACAGGAGAAAATAAAGATCAGAGAAAACGAGTGGAAGAGAAAGAAAGAGGGACGGAGAGGGAGGGAGAGGCGCAACGGTGACGGTCCACGAGAAGACAAATTCTGTAATCCTCTTTGGTCGGCGAGCTAAGCCCTCTGTGTGACGGCATACCATCTTCTTTCTCTTATTTCCTCCTCTCGTTTTGCCTTTTCTCGTCTCACCCTGTCCTCCCACGCCGATCAAGGAAATTAGATTTCAAATCGACAGCCGTGCTTAAGTATAAACGGCGAAGCGACATGGAACAACGTTGAAAGGGGTGGAGGAGCAGGAATTTACAAGGTGGAGGGCGAGGGTGGGGGAGGGGGGTGGATCGGATAGAAGGATCCTCTTTACGGGAAAAAGAAACGCTGCCGCGACGGGGAGCTGTTATTTATACCGGATCGTTGGTCGACGATTCAATTCCGTTCGGTTCGCGGGAGCTGGCAAATTGTCAGCGATAAGTATTATTTAATCAGCGAGTGTCGAGAGGCTCACGCGTCCATCTTGACACGCTTGATTTACGGTATGACTCTTTCGGAACGTGTCCCCCTCTGTCAAGCCGCCCGTGACGGATTCATTAGTCCGCCGTCGATCGAATAACCGAAGCCCGCGTTCTCGACTTTCGGGGAACCAATCGGGCTCTCCGATCCCTGTACAAATCCCGAAGGCTGAGAGATATGGAATTAAATTGAATGTACGTACCTACGGCAATACATTAATGTTTAACGAAACAAGTAATTTCAATAAGCGATCCTCTCGCGAGGAGAATTCAATTAAGGAGCCGGCTCGATCGTCTTCGTCTCGATTTCGGGAAAACAATCGGGCTTCATCGGTATTCCGCGTCCATGAGAGAAGGAAGATCGGTATCGCGCCGTTGTAAAGCGGTCCTAGTCCATTCCAGCTACTTAAGAGATTGACACGGGAAGATAGTATAATGGACGGAGCGGTTCGAAGAGGAATCGTGGCCCTCCGAATCGAGCATCGGCTCTAATGGGGCCAACACTGATCGTTGATAAATTTTCGAACGCCACGAGCGCCTCTCGATTCTTCCTCGGGGCGTTAATCGAGTCAAAGGATCGATTAAGGAGGATAATGAAGTCGTGCTAATGTATTTGTCTGGGTTGTTGCCACGGTCCTTCATATTCGATAAAAGTATTCAAACTTCATCGGGATTTCGAATCTTGCTTGGCTTTGGAAAAAGACAACGTTCAATTTATTTCTTCAGTCCATTTCCGAATGTCTTCCAACCTGATTATCGCAATGAAAAGCGTATAATTTCCGCTCCTCTTATCTTAAACAGATTTCTTTCACCGTGTGCATTACTTCGGTCGCAGATCACTTTATAGACATTATACGACTTTATTAACATTCTTCCTTTGCGTTCGACGGCAACAGCGTCGCCTTTGATCGAAGAAAACCGGAGCCACACGGAAAGATCCACAGGGTGTCTCGATATAACGGAACGAACAAGGAGTAACAGCGACGGCGCACCACCACTCTGCACCTGCCTCGTAGAATTTAATCACGATGGTTACTCTGTCCGACCGAAACCAATTATTGCGCAGACGTACTAACACACACACATTTCCGCCGCCCAGTTATGCAGACATTCTATACGCGGCTCTATAAACCTCTCGTATCCCTGCATGTCTATAGGTATAATAATATATCCCCGTTAATCTCGCTCTGAACGCTTGCGATTCCATGTGCATCGAGAATCGAGCAAGGTAGAAGAATAGCCTGCGCTTCTTTTTAGGAGTTGACGTCTATGAAATCCTATAAACATAGGGGAAGTCGGGGTATTGTGAGCCACATTTTTTTATTGCTAACAAACTGCTATAAAATCAAGTGTTTCTTCAAATTTCAAAGCTGGATGTTGTAGTATGAAGATTTACCTTTCTTTTAGTCACAATAGTGGAATCGAATATTTGCAAATTAGATGATTTTCAGGCTATTACAAAAAATTTGCATTTTCTTGAATCTGAAAAATCTCGAGGAATCGTGAGCCACTTTATAAATTGAATAAAAATGACAATGCTTGTTAGAAAAGACATACACACAAGCATTTTTGTACCCCTTTTTTGATTTTTTAGAGTCAGTGAGTCATGAAACGTTGAGAATTGCAAAAAAAAACAGGCGGTCATTTTTGACACGATTTACATACTTTCCCTCTGTTATATACATAACAGTCGGGAAAGTAAAATTTATATTGTGCTCAAATATTACATAAAAAATCATAAAGAAACATCAAACACGCGAGGTTAGCTCTTTAATTGTCAAGAATCGACTGGCTCACAATTCCCAGAACCATTATTTTTACAACATGGCCACAAATAAATAATACAATGCTAACTTAATGCCACATTCCTTTATTATTTCGAAAGCTTGAAGTCACACGAGTATTATAAAAATAGTTACCTGCGTGGATTCACAGAAAAGTGTCACAATAATAGACCACATATGAAGTGAAAATAATACTTCGAGATCAGCCAATTTTTATCTGTTAACAGAGCAAAGTAACGATGCGGGTGCGTACGTTCACTGATCGTGGAAATATTAGCTTATCATAAGACAAGTAAATAACAGTTGTTGGCAGCTGTCATTATTCACTAGGGAAAAAAATATGGCGCTGGCTCACGATTCCCCGTGGCTCACAATACCCCGACTTCCCCTACACGCTTCCTGTAGGTACATTATATGTAAATTACATCGTATTTCCCTTTCCCTCCAGTTATCACTTAACTCCTGCCACCCCTGAATTCTTACCTGTAATCAGACTTCCATCCAAGTACCATGAATTTAACAAACTAGTATTGTCAGAAACAAATACCGCATTGAAATTCGATAAGGAAATTCTCATCCCTTGCCTCGCCATTCATTTCCCTTTCAACGCTCCATTCTCCCTTTGGATCCCAAGATCATCCTCTGTCGTCATCTGCTAAAACAGGAGTCCCTCTCTCGGGTTGGATCGCTCGGCGAGGTTACAGCCTCAGGGAAGAAGGGTGCACAGCTCCGTCTGGTAGCACGGATACACCGGGAGGGGGCGAAAGGAGGGCCCCGAAGCGAAGGAGGACGACGGTGTTGGCACTCTCGGGGGCCATTATTGATTGTTGTTGATAATTAGCCGGTACAGGCGCGTCAATCACGAGGCAAGGCGAGGTTATTAGGCTGTTGGTTAGCACCGGGCCGATGCCACACCGACGCGCACACACGCGGGATACGTGCCTCGTTGTGCCGCCGCTCGTGTGTGAGGGAACGCCGCCATTGAGCCACCCGATTACCCCCCACAATTCGATCTAATGCGCTACGCTGCGACGCGAGAGAAGGTTAATTATGCAGTTAATGAGAGCCTGAATATATACACCCGACGGGGTGTCCGGGATGCCGCGATAGAAAAGAGAATCATTCGGTACCTGGCCGGTATTCGATTGTTCAATTTGATTTTCGGACGGGCCACGCCGGAAAATGGTCTTCCATTCTCTTTCCGTTTCGCATTACCCGCGGTAGAGAATGAATGAAACTCGATCGGCGGGGGGGGGGGGGGGGGGGGGAGAGAGCCGTTTCGCGCAGTCGGACGATATAAATTTTCTATTCCCCTAAAATTTGTACGAATCCAAACCGCAGCAAAGTTCAGCCATCACGCACTGTTCTCCGAGAGGATTATTAGAGAATTACTTGCTTGTGCACGTGCTACGAGAACCAGATGATTGTGCGCGGCAGCAGTTTGGGGAACAGCTCGAACGCTCAATAAACCGCGCATTCCCGCAGAATCAATTCCGTCTTCGTGATAACGCCGCTCATAATCTTGGACACCGTAATAGTGACGGATAATGCCGGTGTCTGATGGTAATTTGCAGGGGAAATGATCGCATAATAGGTTGTCAGAAGAGTAGGTTATTTAGTTCACGTGTTACAAGTTGCTTAATGCCGCGTTTACACCAAGGCGAACACGAACAAAAACATTGTTCGCGAACGTTTTCGTCTGTTCTTGCCGTGTCCACACCGCCGCAAACATGAACAAAACTCAGTGTACGAATCGTATGTGAACGTTTTGTTCTATTTGCAGCGGTGTGGACACCCCAAGAACAGACGAAAACGTTCGCGAACAATGTTTTTGTTCGTGTTCGCCTTGGTGTAAACGCGGCATTATAGTGACAACAAGTCGCGTAAGAAGCTGCCAATTGGCGTTGCTCGAGTAACGGCGTCAAGCCACTGTGTAAAATCTCTGATAAAGGTTTCTTCAGGAAACCAGATTGCTCCTGCTTTCGAAGCAATCTCACTTGAATCGTCGAATTAATTTGCTGGCGCTTGGAAATTGACAGTTTCGCGTCTTATGAGAAACGTGAATTTCCTCTCCAATGTAGGAGAACTTAAAATTCTGCGCGGGGAAATAAAGCGTGAGACCGTCACTGGACGAGAACTTACAAGCTACCAAAAGCAACCAAAAAGCGAGGTTTTTTTCTCTCCTCGCAGCTGACCCCTCAATTTCCGTTAGGCAACACTGAACATCGCGCCAGCAGAATTGCGTTGGATCGTTGATTTCTACTATAAATGGCTGGATCGTGCGTCACAGAATTCACTGACACGTGTATTTTCGTAGTTTGACGCCTAACATCTATTCCGCCTGCCCAACGCTCCAGATAAGCAGCTCCCTTTCCGGTTATTAATTGCAGTTTTTGCGCGAAACTAGTCGATACGTCCCATAAGCAGGTAAGACACGTTTAATAAATTGAAATTATATTCGAGACATGAACGATCTTGTTCGCGATAAACTCGACAACAGGAAACATGGCTCTGTTACTATTTAACGTCACATAGCATACGTTCGATCGCCTTTGGCATGGCACAGTGCACACCGACACTTTTCAAGTTAATTTCCTGTTCTATTCCAAAAACGTCCAATTAATAATGTTACTTCTTCATTTTTGATCCCATACAGCTGACAGGGAAGTTAATAAAAAATTGAGGTGGTACACTCAGCGAGCTCATTTCAAATTCATAACTAGCCGGCATCGATAACTCATTATTGCAAGATTCGGCACTGGCTCGTGCGTAAACTGCAACGGGACACGCGCACAGATTGGATCCATAGCAGCCCTTTTAATGGCTACTGCATTATGCGCCATGTAACAGAGGAAATAATTACAAAACCGTGTAAATCAATAATCGTCAAAAGCGTACGGGGTAAGCAGGGAAATTAAATGACGCGGGATCGAAGCACAGGCGAACCTGTCCGCATAGAAAGCCTTTCGAGCAGCCAAACGGACGTTGCTTCGCGTGTTAAATGAAATCTTTTATATCCGTAATTGCAGGCTAAAAAGTAACGTAAAGATACGCCCCGCCACGACCTGAGGCACGTCAGAATTCTACCTCGCTCCATTATAATCGTACCAAAACTCCCAATTAAAACATTCATGCTCTAAATTCCTCGCCGGCGACAATCCAGTTCGACCATTTACATTTCGCTCAGCTTTCCGGGCAGAACATTCATCATCGTTGCACATGCGAGATGATATATTTTTCAATCCCTTTAACCTCGGGCACGAGGACTCTGTCCTGCCACTTTGGCAGGTACGTTCTCTAACGAAATTAGAGGGGAGAGAGGTGCTGAATGAGACAGAGGTGTAACATCCTTTTTCCACGAAACATATAATGGAAAGTTCGGCGCGTACGCGAAATCCGGCTCGCGCACGTCCGACGAGCGTTACAACACTTGTAATGGCAGGCATTATACGGGGCATAATAGAGGTAATAGCCGGGACTGGATAAATCGATCACCATTACCGTACCTATTAACCGTAACGACCGTTTCCGAGGAGACCTGACCACTCCCGTGGGTTCCAGGTGAGAACAGCTGCAACTCCACCGGCGGCGGCAGCGACGAGGAGCTCGGCGCGGGCTGCGGGGACGATTTGAACGGGAACGGCGGCAAGAAGAAGCATCGCCGTAACAGGACGACCTTCACCACCTACCAGCTGCACGAGCTCGAGAGGGCCTTCGAGAAGTCTCATTATCCGGACGTGTACTCCAGGGAGGAGCTCGCCATGAAAGTCAATCTTCCGGAAGTGCGCGTCCAGGTGAGTCGCCCCGCGCCGCCATAGACTCTTCGGCGTAGATTTTTGCCGCGCGTTTGGCCAGGCTACGTGAGGAATTTCGTCGTCCACCGGGGCGAGCAAACTCCCCGTCGACCCTCCCGTCGGAAGTAGTGTTTCTTCGCGATCAAAGATCCGTCGCGCGATCAAAGGGTTGAAGCGAATAATTATAGAGAAATCGCGTTGTTAACCGGTATCAAGTGGAAGATTGTTTCAACCCCTCCGGCGCTCGCGGGGACAACGAGAATTCATGCATTTTTAAATAATCACCGCGGCCGCACAGTCACGCGACTAACCGAGGAATTAACTCGTTAACCCTCACGACACTGTCCGCCGAACGTATTGCTACGATTTAACGAAAAACCAGCGGGCAAACGGGGCGGAAGAACGTGGCCGTCTGCGTCGCGTCGCGCTCGCGCCCCGATCGCCATCCACAGCATTTATTAAAAAACGAGACGGAATTCATCGGCCACCTTCCGCTAAACTTCACTCGCAATTTGCCCTTGCTCTTTAAAGCGACAGAACCCCGTAATTTCGCCAATCGAAATCTCGCTCCGTTGATTTATATACTCCGCGGAAACGCCAAAAAATTTTCGCGCTGAAATAACAGTTGAGCGATTTTAATTTAACGTGCTCAGCCGTTAAGGCTAATCGTCGCGATCCCTGGCGATCCGCCCGACGCGACGAATCGGCCGATTTATAATTGGCCCCCTCTATATCCCGGCCAGGCTCGAACTCGAATTCAGCGGATACGAGGTTCGAGGCGGTGGCGAACGGGCGGGAGCGGGTTTAATGGTAGCGTTTCCGTGCAAACAATCGGAACAGCAATCGCCGGCCGACGCTGGCCCGACGTATTAAACTAAATTAAATTAATTATGTGCGTGACAGCGATAAAAGCACGCAGTCGCATGCGACGACGCATCGATTAGGCAGCCGGGGGCACGCTTTCCGAGCGGGCGGCGCGGCACGGCGGTACGTGCACGTCGTCGTAGTTCACCACCGGTCTGGAT
This sequence comes from Andrena dorsata, assembly GCA_929108735.1. Lineage (NCBI taxonomy): Eukaryota > Metazoa > Arthropoda > Insecta > Hymenoptera > Andrenidae > Andrena > Andrena dorsata. The sequence continues at coordinate 36,698,334 of OV815489.1, read as the reverse complement.
AATAACCTGCTCTTTTGTCGAGCACCTGCTTTTTTGCCTGTCGATGCGCGGAATTCATTTTTCACTCGGTTATCGCATCGACCGTTCCCGGATCCCGCGACGCTGAACCGACGCGGCCGCGTTGACGCGCTGTCTTCGTTGCACGTGAAATCGGGCATTCAGCATGGCAGAAAGACAGCGCTAATTTGAATTTATAATTCAAATGAAGTGGATCTTGTTGGAACTTGAATGTAGACGGAACGCGTCGGTGGTCCGCCACGCTCTTCTCAGCTAAAGGATATCGCCAGCCCCCCAGACGGTCTCTGCGATCTCAGTGGCAAGTGTCTAAACGAGCCTAATGATCGACAATACGCACAATTAACGAGAAAGAAAACGGTGGAGGAAAGGGGCGCAAGCGAGTGTCCGGGGAGAATGGGAGCGCGATCGCGTGAAAAGGACTGGTCGGAGCGGAGGTGTTCCCCTCCAGGAGAGTCGCAATTAAAAATTTAAATTGCGTTTAAAAGCTGCCGGTGCTGCCGTCGCGCAGCCAACCTCCCCCCTGGCCCTCCTATCTCGCTCTACTTTTTTCAATTTTCTCCAGGGTGGAGGGGGGAGGTGGTTGGCGCGCGGCTGTCCTTCTCCCTCTCAGGGCCCACTTTATTTTGCTTCCCCCGTTCTCTCCTCGCCGACTGGAAAGCGAGGAGCTGGAAGGCCGAAGAAGGGAACACACCGGTGCGCCCCTAAGGTACACCTAATCGCTTAAGCTTATTACGCGAGCAGACAAGGCGGAGGAATCAGCCGCGCTCCTCGCAAGGAGGGTAAGCGAGGGCGGAGGGAGCGAAGGGAAAGGAGAAAACTGCTCGCTGTAGAACGGAGAGGCGGACGCACGTTCGGTTTCATCATTTTTAATTGATAGCGCACGCCAATCCTATCTGTCGGATTTATTAGGCCGCTCGACGAGATGGTTTTGCGGAGCGGGGTGGACGGGGGTGGGTGGATAGCGAAGGGAAACGGAGCTTTTATTGGACAAACCGGGTTGTTTCGGTGGTAGGGGCCCCGGTCGGTGGTCACCGTGGCCCGATTGTCGCCGGGAAAGCGCGTTTTCCAGATTTTCATGGCATCCCCCCCCCCCACCCGTCCACCGCGTGCACGTATATACGCCAGATTGATTGCGGGGATTAACGCTGTTTTCTCGCGATAATTATCGTCCATAGCGCGGAGATTTTATCGGATGCCCTCCGCGCAGGCCTCCACCGATATCGAAACGTCGAATTGCTTATTAAGCTCGTTATTGCGACTCAGCTACGTTACTGATAAAAACCGTTCTCCGGACTCGCGAGTGCTGTGCAAGATCGGTCGACACTGTTGGCAACAGCAAATCACTTTCACGAATAAACATTCGCCGCGGCTGATGGAAAGTTACGTCGGTAATAATAAATTTACCGCCGGCAACGTACATTGATTTCGCATTTCCCGTTAGGGAATTAAATCGCGCTGAACCGAGTCCGAGACTTTCTTGAAATTTGATTAAAGCGGCGTGTCGACGTTCGGAGATTAAATTATTATTGCAAACGACAACCTGAACGGTTGTTATCGAAGGTACAGAGATGTAAATCGCGTTTACGCGTGGGTGTGCGCGCCGTGAAAATGAAGGGAATTTACGATGGTTAAAAAGTTAGAGGAATTCTTGAAAAGACGAATGGATTTTGTTAACGCAAGCACGCTCTGTTAAATTTACGAGCCAGCTCTATCGTGAATTATTAAATCATCGCTGCGATTCTTCGACTGCCGAGCTGGCCGTATTGTTTTTTCACGTATGGAAGCATTTATTTCCTTTCGATTCCTATTCTTGCCCTCTATAAAAACTCTCGCATTGAAATTGACAGCGAATGACCATAACGAAATGTACGTACATAGGTACATTGTTATGTCCGTTTGATACAATGGATTCAAGAGGCATTTGATTTTCACTGCGGAATAATTCATCCCCATCTGGGTACAAGTTATATATCGGACACATTCGTGTCTCTTTTATTCTCAACGAGACATTAACGAAAATTCACTGTCACGTGTTATACATCGTACGCAATATATTGTACAGTTTATGTTCTTGTCACGCGATCGTAAGCTTCTATATATAAGAACGAGAAACAAAGAGCAACCGACTGATTCGTCGGCTAGACTTGAAATCGATACAGGGGTGAATTTCGCTGGAAACACTTAACGAAATTGACTACGTGAAGTAACACCCGCTGATCCGAATAATTGTCTTCGGAATCACCACGTTACAGCGATACAAATCTAAACAGGCGAGTGAAAGGACGCGGCACTTTATATAAATCCATAATATCCCAGAACCAGAGAAGCCAGAGGGTGTATAATTACTTTTCCGCGAATCTATCGACTGCTATTCATGAAGGTCCATTATCTAAGGAAACATGACGCTGAGAAATCGCGACATTTCGTAGGGACCGTTAAAACGGTATTTTCCCTGCGACCATCGGGAATGGAATCGACAACGGTGGAAAAAAGTACGACGAGGCGGGCGGAAAAAAGCGGGCAGATTGATTTTTCGCGGTAGGCCAACTAATTTGGAATCGAGAGAGACAGAGACGGCTGAATGGCCATCGTTCCGCGCGCACGACCGCTCGGCGATTGCCAATTGGAAAAATACTCCAATTCGATTACAATTTTTTTTTCCCCCCCCCTCCCCCGCCCCCTCCAGCCGACGCTCGCACACCACGCCACCGGAGGAATTTCAAACCGTGGGCTCGCCTACGACGGAAAATACATTCGTCGAACCGTGAGGGGTTGCGGGCGCACGCGGGGGTCGGGGGCTGCAGGCGGATGTGAAACTAATATCGAACACTGCAATCGTTTCTGAAAGCTTTTGAGAGCGCAATTTAAAAGCGATCTTCCCTGTTTTCGTTCCATTTACAAAGAAAATCCGTACCAACCGTGTCTCCGTTCCGAAAAACATTTCCCACCGATGTGCTCCAAGTTGTTTGCGCCGTGCCAACGACAATTTATTAGCCCTAGCAACGACGGGGCTGTTAGTTTATTCAGCAAGAAACTGGTGGTGTAACGAAGCAAGAGCACGTTACACAATAAAGAGGCGGGCCAAGAAAGCTTCTTTGGGATGCTTGACGTTATTTACCGTCACGTTGACGTCGTTATGGAAACAGTGTTCAAAGACAAAACGCACATGTCGTTCTACAACTGTTTTCTTGTGCGCGATCTACGCTAATGAAATTCTACCAAAGTACACACCCCCGGCATCGTTGATCCGGAACGAATGTTCGTTGTTTATCGTGGCGGCAGCTTTTGATCTTTAGCTTCGTAGACTACAGTTTCCCCAGAAGCAAAAACCTATGAGCGTCGTCACTTTCTGAACACCGTGCACCCTGGAACAGGGTGATTCATTTCGTGGTGTCAACAACACCCTCCTTCCGATCCCCGACCACACTATCAAGGAGGATCGGCGGAAACGTTCAGCAATTTATCGTCCGCGGAGCCCGGTTTGTTATCATATTCCGCGAAACGATTAATTTTCGAGGGCACCATTCGATTAACGCGCCGTTCGTTGAACGTTCGATTCGGGGAAATCGTGACAGAAATTCCTGACCGGGGGATCGCTGGCTGCTTCTTCCGCGGCAGCGGCGCTTATCGGTCCGTTTAATTCGGTTTTATTAGAGGCAGGGGCAAGAGGGGGGGGAGGGCGAGCAGGGGGGTGGCGGAGGGGCCCAAATCGTGATCGTTAGCGCCGACACGAGGCCGGCACGAATCGCAGGTGACTGTCTGGGTTAGGCGCACCTATATCTACGGGGTGTCAAATTAGTCACGCACGCCGCCTCCGGCCAACCCCTCCGTCGACGATCAACCCCCGTAACCATGGCTACTGCCGCGAAATTTCTCTGCACGACGGCTCGCGCGTCGCTTCCCGACGCAATTGCGCACGCAATGCGGAAAACGTGCTGAAATTAACGGCGTAGCTGAGAGAACGGTGCCCCCTTTTCCAACTTACACGGCTTCCTTTCTCTGTTTTCTTGCACGAGGGTGGAGCTGGGCGCTCCTGATTATTTTCGATCACAGTAAAATGCCAATTGGGATAGTCACGGAATTTCCCCATTAGCGTTGAGGTAATTGACGAATAGTAAGCCGAGATCCCACGTGTGGGGATACGTGGGAGACACAAGGGCGGTATATAGACTCGAATAAGATTGGCCGCTGTTTTGGGGACTTGTGACAAGGGTAGTTTCGCCTATCGACCTTCCTCGTGGAAATTGTTCTTCTTTTATGGATTCTGTAGTAAATTATGTGTATCGGTGGTTCGACGGTAGCTCCGAACGAATATAATAGTCCCCCTGGTTGCACCCAGCCAGCTCGTACCCCTCGTGGTCAGTAGACCGAGAACGATAAGCTCGCAATATTAATACCCATACACGGCAACATAAAGCTGTTTAGCGAAGGGCACGCAGTGAGAACTTTCGCACCAGGTTACAGACGACTGATGGCGTATACATACACGCTCGTTTCCCTACATAAATCAAGATAATGCCCCGCCGTATTTGCGAATTACGTTTCATTTATGGCACACTCGGGCAAATTCCTGCCAATTCCCAAAATAATAGATCTCTCTGGCAATTTATAAGGTGCAGAAGTGCACCGTTACCCCGAATGTACTATCACCCTACATCCTCCAAAGAAAATGGACACTTCCACGAGTTTCACTCTTTTTTCTCTTATCCTATCATCATCATCCACCCCCGAATGATCCTTCAACAACCCAGCCACGCCGGCAAACGGCCGACACGATCCAGATATATCGGATTCTGATGGACCGACACCCCAAACCTGACACTCCACGGACAGGATAAAAAGCATTCGAGCTCGATATGAACGGTGGAGGGAAGACGATCGCGGATACAAATGTTATTACACGCAAGCACCTCTGATCTTCCGCGTGAACGGCCAATGGCCTTTCTCCTCGAGCCCTTCTTCCACTGCGTCAGATCGTTTTTCTTCTGGATGCGATGTTTCCAGGCGGAAAATAAGATAATGGCCTCGCGCCTCGGGAGAGAGAGAGAGAGAGAGAGAGGGGGAGGGAGGAGAGAGAGAAAATGGGGCGGGTGGGAAATAGCGAAGATCGTGGGAGCGGGACACCTGGCCGGCGCAACGAAGGGTGTCGCGCGGAGAAAAGCGAAGAAGGAAAAAATAACGCGTAAGGACGGGCACGCTTCCACTGCTGGAAGCGGCCCGTGACAGGGAAGTGGAAAAATGTCCAGCTCCTCGCGCTACCACGATCGAGTGTCAGTGGTAAGAGATGAAATAAGTCAGACGTATCCGTCAGGCGGACGCTTGATAAACGACGCGCGTAATTTAGACGTTCCAGCGACTCCTCCGTGCATTGCACAAGCGTATCTGGGTGCTTTAATGGGAATAAAATTCAGCTAACATTCGATGCGAGGAGAAGAAAATAGTTGAGTTTAAATTCTGCAGCAGCTAACTCATCTAGAGACGTTGGTCTCCGTTTAGAGAGCTTCCGTGCGGAAATTATACTTCTGAATTCGTTAACACCGTCCCGAGCTCATTAACGGGGCATTTTTCCCCATTTGAGGGGAAGGGGGGGGTGAGGGTTAGAGAGGGTGGCGTCGTTTCTCGGTAACAGACTGTCAAGACCCTTAAGTCGGCGCAGAAACACGTCCTTCGATCCTGCGGGTCGCGAGAGCATGCGAAGTGGGTAAACTCTTGCAGCGCCGTCTAACGAGTATTATAATTACTGTCGCGTAACTCAATATTGCCCCCTCGATATGCTAAACTCCCGCGGAATATAGTGTTAATAGGCGTGGAATGGCGCGGGACAACACCCCGCTTCTATTAATTGCACTTCACCCTAAATGCAAATTGTTCGAAATTGAGCGAGGGCTCCCCGAATATTTGGAAACTCCATTACGGGCCAGTGTTCGTCCTTTCGTTCGCGCGCACACACGGCGACGCTGCGCGCCCGCGCGCAACCCAGTGCGGGGGGGTTTCAATTCAAGGGGAAGCTGAGGAAGCTTCGTGGAATGATAAAAGGGAGAAAATGAAGAAATGATTCATTCGATATTATTATCGTTGAATGGATTTCGCCTACTGTTCCGTGCCAGAGGTCGTTAGCGTCTCGAACTTACGTCTTCCCGAAAGTTATTGTAATTCCTGACGAACGATTAACGAGATGCTCCTCGTAGAACCATTCAGCCCTTTCCTCCAGCAATTCCCTGTATTCCCATTTACAAAAAACGGCTACATCGCAGGGGATTCCTTGCCGAGCGTTCGAAAACCTTATTCCCGGCAGGGACGCTGATCGAGCACCACTTATCGCAAGCAAAGACGACAGAAGTGTTTTAAAAAGCGTGTCAAGCACTCGTGGCTACGAGGCAACCATTAAACGTCTGAAAGGATTGTGCCGCTCGCCGCAAAAGCGGAAAGCTCGCCGCAAACGCTCGCCCCCTCTTCGTTCAAAGAGACAAGCAAAGAAGTCCGCTGGGAGGAAGAAAGAGCAAGGTCCATCGTTTCCCGTAAATACGTTTCAGGAGATTAGCTGTCCGAGGTTCTGAGGTCTGTGGCTCAATTAAGCACTCCGTTTAGCGCTTGACTAAAAAGGGTTGGTTGCCGGAGACCCTTGCTCTGCCCCCTCGAGCATCAATCATGTTGGAGCAACCCTTTTCCCGAGGGCGGTTTTGCCTCTACTCTATTGAGACGAAGTGTTGTGCTCAAACACAAAAACACTTCATTTGGCAGATTAGCCGTTAAACACCAAGGGTACGAACACGCGCGTCCCCGTGCTGCACGGGGGTGACGAGGCACACGGGGGATGAGCGTCTCGAGTGCGTCGACTGAAAAAAGACTGGTCGCTGTTTCAGGGCTGTTCGCCGACCTGAGTCGGAGACGTAATTACATGGATAATTAATTGCGGCCAAGTCGCCGCGGAGGAGTTAACGAGTTCGAAAAGAGGACCTCCGTGTTCGATGGGGAGGAGACGATAGGAGGTGCTTGCACGCGTGCAACTTAAACTTTCTAACGGCTATACTCGACACGCGAGGGGGATTAAATCTCGCTAATCGCGGACACGAAGTCCCATCGAGTCCTGTAACTTATCGTTCGTCAGAGCTAAACTGCTCTCCTACAAAGCTGCCCTTTTGACCCGTAGAATTATGAATCGACGAGGAAATCGATCGTAGGAGGCGGTGAGCAGGAGATGCTCTCGCGGGCTAGGACACGGAAGAGAAAAGGAAGCTTTCCCACGAGGCGGCGCAGGAACTCGTCGAGGAGGACGAAACGGTGGTCCGTGACCGCGTTAGGAGCCTACATACAGCCGAAGGACATTCGTCCGTAGGGCACACGCATAGAAAATTCACGCATGTGCCTGCTCGTTTTAATATTCCATATAATGTTATGAAACCTTTGTCGGCATATGGTCCTGAGGCCAGCAATTAACAATTAGCTGGCGGTCCTTGTAATCGAATTACGGGGGCCATTGTCGGGCTCAGGTACAAACGTATTCAGTTCCACTGGTTGCTGCCCTCCCCCTACCTCCCCTCCCCCCCCCCGCCGCCATCCTAGCCCCTCGCGCCCCCTTTCCCCGCCTTCATTGGCTCGTCTCTTCCTTTTTTTTTCTCCCGGCGTGGTTTAAGATCGAATTTCTTGCCGCTGCATGCGCTCGACGGGTTCGGGCGGCGCATAGATGCAAAATGCAACCGTGAGGGGATCCCTTACAAAGGCAGGAGACCGAGCCACTCTCCACGCCGGGGATGAATGTCACTTCGTGAAAATATATCCGTTTCAGGGAGTTTGAGATTTCTCTGCTCACCGTCCCTCTGCCGCGATAGATCGCAGGTACCGACGAGCGGGAGGCTCGAGCCCCCTGCCCTCTATACGCGGCGCGGCGATGAATGCGAACCTGGAAATCGCCTCGAGGATTAGTAACACTAAACTGCCGGCAGGATGCTTCGTGATTCTGCCGATAACGGATCTTGGCCTAGGTTTCTTCTGGATGAAGGAAGCATGTGCCGACAACGGTGCAAGATAAAAGACTTTATCGGTTGTCTACTCGATAAAGGATGGTTGACAGTCTCAATTCACAAGCCCGCACAGGGAGCCGGGTTTGCCAGAGTTTTACTGCGAACGGGTAAAGAGCTGATGAAAAATTGAAGCAGGAAGTTAAAGAGCGAAATCTCTGTTAGAAGCTCGGCAGAACACAGCCGCGACGGTTCATCCCTATCGAAACATTCACCGGCCGGGAGTGACCGGTCGAGCTGGTCGTGGGCAAAGGTCGCCGTAAATTAACAATTCCGTGATCCCGTTCAATTAATCCCATTCGAGCGCCGCAAGAGGTTCGTTTGATCGAGATATCGCGCGGCCCTTTAACGAGTAACCGATGTCAAACGCAGCCAGAGACACAAGGAGGTAGGAAAGGGAAGCGTGGGTCCACTCGCGGGGGGAAATATACCGAATTCGAGATATATCCAGCAGAACTAACTATTAATTTGGTTCCCAGGCGGTGGTAAAAGGAGGGGGGGGCGGGTTTCGGTGTAAGGGGAGAGAAAGGGAGAGCGAGCGAGAAGAGGAGCAGAGCAGGAAGGCGAAGAGGGGTGGAAGGGCAGGACCAGAAAGCCTCCGGGGCAGCAGATTACTGTGCACGGCCTATGGATCCTCTCCCCTTCACCTTTTCCCTCTGCTACCCATCTCCTGGTCGACGTGGCTGGCCCCGTGAAGTTAATAATCATCAAAAGTCACAGTGTTTGTCGAGGGCGGCCGCCCTTTGTGCGCCCACGCGTGCTCCTGACGCTAATATGACTCCACCCGGGCTTTATTACGAGTTATTAGAGTTATTACATCGGCGACGGATTTTCACGTGCAGCACGCGGCCTGCAGCCCGACTTGCAACGCGGTATTCTCTTTATCTCGCCGCGCCCGTGCACTTTTTCCACCTATTTCGGCAGGCCCCCACTTTCAATTATCGCGACAGGAGCCGCTACCAGACATGGCAGAGAAGGGGATATCTTTCAGACTTCCATCGACAGCAAGATTCTAGAAGATCTAGAGACGCGGTAGCGTGCCGACCCCACGTACATGTTTCGACACCCTGTATGTGTCCCCCGGCTAATCCAACTTAACCTGAAACTTGTTTCATTAATATCTTATCACACCTGCAATATTTTCTAAATTTAAAGGAATTTTTCTTATGTGAACCGTATATAAACTTTCGCATAAGACCAAATTCAATAAAATCGGTCCACGCATGACAGAGATATCGTAATATTGTCTCATGGATCAGTCAGAAACGGTAAATTGCGACAGCTTACCGTCAAGTTATAACCAAATTATAAACGTGTTGTTACAAACATGTGTCGTTGTACCATTGAATTACAACCAAAATGCAGTCTCAAACTCAAGGTACATTGCCGAAATTTGAATTGCGACATGTTTGTATGTCATCAAACTGTTTTTTATTTGTAACTAAACTGAGGATTTTATGCATATGTAGACCAGGGCTAGTTGACTATTTTTTTTAACATTTCTAATTTTTATAAATAGACCATTCGTATTTTGTTGACTTGCTGCATACCAAAAGCTTACAAATTTCATTAGGTATACAGGCTTAATTTTGAAAAACGTTTTAATTAAGTCTGGGTTGTAGTTTTTATTCTATTTAGAGTAGTGAGACGAATAACTCAACTACCCTAGCTGTGGGGTTAGTTGTATATGTATACTACGACCAATAATTTTTTTTTATTTATTCTTCATTCCTTCACAGTATTGTTTCTTTTATTAATTATCATGGTGCTGGATACTGTAATTATTTTATACTTGTTTGTTATGGTCTATTTGGAAGGCCTGAGAGTTTGAAGGGAGGATAGGATGTAAAACTGGTAGGGGTGAGTTTGGGAGGATTTTATGGTGGGGGAAGTGGGCTTGAGCAGCTAAACTCTTTTCCTCGACTGTTTCTTGCGGATAAAAAATGCAATTTTTAGTGGTATTCCAATCCTTAGTCAAGTAACCCCGTCCAACATTGTTAACATATTAACGTGTTAACATGTTACATATAATAAATATACATAGATCGGCAATGCGGTGCACACAGTTTGTTTTCGTATTTGTTAAACTTGCGTAGAATTTAACCTTGATTCTGTCCCGTGATAAGACTATTCATTGCTGTTGATGACGAACCTTTGTAATTTATAATATTAAAAATTATCTGAAGTCATTCCCTATGCAAATTATGTTTGTAAAAAGAAGTGAGATCCCCATAAAAAACTTTAAAAAACTAAAAAAAATTACACCAAGTACATCAAATCAAATAAATCACAAAAAAATCGAAGTTAATAATGATTACAAAATAAAAAAAAAAGTGAAATCAAAACGAGCTGCAAGTGCATAAAGGTGCATTCCTACTGCGCTTAAGATGACACAACTACATATACACAGCTAAAATGCTGTGTTCATACATTCCATTTGTCATATCGCGGACATTTTAATAATGTGGAGATAAAATGTAACATCCTTACTAATATATAAAAGTGAAACGTTGTTTGTTTGTTTGTCTTTCTTTCACGCCTAGACGGCTGAACGGATTTCAATGAAATTTGGAATAGATTAGATTATAGACTATTTACTATTTTTTTTACAGGCTTTGTTATTTTTCAAACATTACAAATTATTCCCGGGTGAAACCGGGTAATGGGTCAGCTAGTGTAATATATTTTAGCTGCGTATATGTAGTTGTGTCATCTCAAGCGCAATTGGTAACCACCTTTATGTACTTATTGTACTTGCAGCCCATTTTCATTTCACTTTTTTTTTATATTGTTTAAGTATTTTCTTCTATTTTTTTTGTGATTTACTTTTTTCCGTCCTCGACTTTTTCATATACTAGGCGTAATTTTTTTACTTTCTTTGTACTTACAATCAGTAATCTCTATGTAAGCACGTTCAATTACAATTTTAACGTACCTAACCAACAATCGTTACCTCCTTCCATAAAAAACACATCGTCTATAGTCTATATAGTACCTACTTTTTATGGTATTTTGAACTACTTAATCAGTAACGCTCGTGCCATCGATTCTACATACTATTTTAAACCAGCTCTACACGAATATTCTTCGCGAGCACCGTTCAACGAAGCTTTCCTCGCACAATTCCACTTTTATCGAGGTGTATTTCGGTGTTTATAAAATCGCCATCCCTCATGCATAATTGGACATTTTAAAAAGGGCAGGCGAACGATACATTTGTACGTTTCAAAATATAGGAGTCTAAAATTGCCTGATTTGGGGCAAGCTTATCGATTGTTCGCTCATCTTCGGGGAGGATAGCGTCCTGCATAATGGCACCAGGACTTGATCCTTCTCCCGGATCGCCGCGATTGCGAAGATCAGCGTTCAACGAGGGAAAATAGAGAGAATCACTCGCGTGGGGTAGTAAAAGCATATTGCTCGGTAAATAGCCCCGTGGACAAAGGGTGCATTCAGTCGAATGCCGATTCCGCGGCTGGCGACGAAAAAGGGAGTCCCTGCGGGACAATGAACGCGCGGTGTCAAAATACGAAGGCCATAAGGCTAATTTGCCGAATTTCTGCTCGCCTTATTCACGCGAGACACCCTCGCGATTATGTTCCGAGCCCTGACCCGTTGTTTCGGGCGCATTGTGGCCGACTTTTTAAAACGAGACCACGCTAATCACGTGCGCGGACAAAAGGTCTAGGGCTTTGAGTTCGCCGCGATTGGGTGGCTCTATCGGCAGTTAAAAAGGTGGGATAGATAATGAACGACAGAGCGCTTCAAGTGGATGATCATCCAATTACTGTAAGTGAAGCATTCGCGTACGTAAACGACAACATTCGTCGACGTTTCCTTCGGTAAAAGGCGGCTGCAGGATCTTCGTGATTCTACCAGAGCATTTTCGCTTCATAGCAGCGAGGCCCTGCATCCTTCGTTCGATTTAAACCCCTCTTTCCTTCGACGTCGACAGGGTCTTAATAAGACGGATCGAATTTCAGGGCACGATTCGTGCTCTTGACACTTCCGTGTTTCGTCGATCATTGAGAAAGTCGATCGTTCGTAATCCACCTAACAAAAAAAAAACCCCCGAAAGGAAAAAGAGAAAAAGAAAGGAGAGAAGGAAAAAAGTTGAGCCCCCGCTGCACCTAATTGCCAGTATATTATTCTGGCTGGTGCAGGGTTCCCGTTTTCCGGAATTACGATCTGCTGCCTCCACATTTCATCTGTCTACCTTTGGATTACCCGCAATTTAATAATCCTTTGCCCAGCTGGAAGCCCGCGGCGAGCGTATTAATAACGTCTACTCTCAGAAGCTTTATTCGCTATTAAGGAAAAGTAACCGAACAAATGACGCAGGCACCCGGGGACGCGCGAAATAGAGTGTCCGAACTAGGCCATCGCCAACTGATTTTAAGTGGACCGATTAAGCGAGCTCTTTACCCGCGATTAATATCCGCCAACGAATGCCCGATACGCTGAATAATTCCCCGTTAATCAAATAACTGCAATATTCCTATATTTATTTTCGCAACTGGCCGGATAAATACGAACGATCTGGCTCGGAGCGAGCGCGATTCCCTCGCATCACGTACAAGTATTCGCTTTATTTAAATGTACCGCGAAAGCTACGATTCCTTGGACCGTTGGAAGAGGATGTCCCTCCTCGGCCTCGACCATTTCCTCCTGTGCTTTGAGCTCACAACTTCTTCTCCTTTAACGTCGGAACATTAATCTCTAATAAGTTTGCCGAGGAATGCTGGAAAGTGTACGTAGTCTCGGTTACGTGGAAAGCAGTCTGGTGACTTCCTGACAGGAACGATCTCCGTGATCCACCATGAAAAGAACGCAACAACAGGGCTCATTGTTCGGCAACGGGTGCGCACAAGGATCCTCTCGACGGACAAACGAACGGATCCCGATCGTCGTGTCCGTCCTCGGCGTGCACGGAGCCGTTTAGTCTCATTGTAAAAGTGAAATCGCCTCGTGTTTGGGATGTTATTTGTAGCACATTAGTATTGTATCGCAGCGTGCCAGGGTTAGGCCGGGGCGTTGGAGTGTTTAAGGGTGATTACACGCAACGACTGGGGTGGCTTTATTGGAGAAGCTCGCCAGTGGCGCTCAATCCCCTATACGCCAATTCGTAAACTCATCGCGAATCTTCCTACTTACCGAATCACCAAGCAGCTCTTAGGCGATACGCGTAGCGTGCTCTTATACCCAATCAGAGATCCGAGATCTTCAGATACATATACGTTGCAAGATGAATTTCCTGCTCCGCAGAGACTGCTTTTCCAGAATGTCGCATGAGGCGCAATAGGGCGACGTCGAAAGGCAAAATCGAAACGAAAGCCAGCCAGGCTCGTTTAACTGGAAATCCAGCCGCCCAGCCCGACGGAATTGATTTAACTCGAACGCTGCACGAGTTACGCCGCATCGTCAATTATCGTCGGGACACGTATCCGCAGTGCGGATGCACAGACGCCGCTGCCCTTTCGGCACGCTCCCCGAAACCGAGCCGAAAATGAGAACGACTGTATAGGGATTGAATTTGCACGACAGTTTGACAGGGTCGTAGGAGAAGGGGGGAATAGTATGGGCTAGGGTAGAAGCGGGGCGTTCGAGGAGGGGGCATAAAAAGCACGGTGAATAATAGACTCCAACCCTCTCCAAACATCTCCCTTCTCTATGCATACCACGGCCACGGTGCCCTGGACCGGAATCTAGGCTTATATTCGAGACGCGTACGCCACTCTCCCTCCCCCTGGCACTGTGCTCAAGATAGCGTTTCGATAAACTTGTAATACACCCGAAAACAACCACCCAGCTGTTCTTTGGTTCCCTCCGCGGCGAGGATTGATTTCAATTTGCTGAGAATTTTTGGCAAACCAATGAAATATCGACGCTGCTACCCTACCAGTGGTTCAATCGATAATTTACATAACGCAATTGGAATGCTCGTTGCTTGCATAGGAGCAAGTGGATAATCCCGGGGTGCAAAAGAGCAAGGGCACGGTAGCGTGAGACGCGCGGCGACATCTCCATGGATTCGCAACTCTTTCAAAGTAGAGGAAGGCCACCGGCATTGCCGAACAATAGGCGAAATCTGTTAATACCGCCACGGACGACAATGCGTTCGACGTGGCGTGATCGCCTCGAATACCTTTTTACCGGCGCTAATCCGAATTCGACGGGAGAGCGGTCGTCGGCTCGGATAAAGCGATCATCGTCCCGGAACGATCCGCTGGAGCGGGGCGAAGACGGCGGCGTGATCGCTCCGGGCGAGATGAAAGATCACGGGGCAACAACGACGCCCGTGCACCAATAGAAAAGTGATTTTCCCGGCGATATCGCGAGCCCCGTCGAGCTCTCGTCACCGTATGTCAACGATGGAAGAGGGCGAAAGCTGTTACGCAGCCGCCGGGACCGACGTTAACGTCGATATTTCCCTGTAAACGACCACTCTCTTGTTTCCCGCCCCCGTTCCCAGCGACGACCGAGATTTTCCAGGTCCGACTGGCCGCGCGCCAGCGGCCAAAGTGGTTTTCTGTCTGAAAGAGTAACGGGGCTTGGCGTGAACACGTTCTCCGGCGCGTGTTTTATGGACGAGAAAACCGTCATCGAGAATTCTGTACCGTTGCGCTCTTCGTGGTCGCGTCGTTGTGAATTACACGCGTCTGACGCGGGGCTTTTCCATAACTTTTGCCGCACCCGCGAGAATCGTTTCATGCGCCGTTACACGCACCGAGCTTCCTTTCGATTCGATGACTGCTGCTTCGAATTTGCACAGTGTTGGAAGGAAAATTAGTTCCGCGTGTCGATTCGGTGGTTAAGTACGAGTAGAAGTAAATCATGTTTCGGGGCACATGTCGTTCAGTGATGTCATCGACGTGGTCAGTGCGAAGCTAATTCTATGTACTTGACGGTAAGAGGCATAATTATTGGGCGTACAAAGTAAGCAAAAATGTTCCACTAGCTGCATCATCGAAATTTGCACTTGAAACCGAGAAATTGTAATAGCAGCATTTATCTCCACGCCTTCCACCGCCTCGCCGATCATGCGCGATGGCCTCGGAGGCCACGGTTCTTCGCGCAGGCCAGCAACAGTAACGTCAACAACAATACAACGTCCAATTTTAATCCCGGAATTACTTCCATTTTATTCCAATTTTCTTGCATTTAAACCGTCTAAGCGAGTTTACCTTGGCAATATCATTGCCGAAGAGGCGGCGTGGAGGCGACGAGCGATGGGGGATGCTGGTAGGGGGTGGCCAAGAAAGAAGAAAGCGGAAAGACCAGGACCGAAGGGTGGGAGAGTGGGGCGGAGATGGGTCGTAGAATGGAGAAGGTGGAAGTACCTACTCTAATAAATTTACGACCTAAAATGGTTAAGCCGCGTTAGCCCTGTTCTTTATATTTCCGCGCGAGGGAGGGATGAAGAGGGGTGTGGGAGAAGGCACCACCAGTTACCAGCCGCGGAGACGCTTTTCTTCTGGAGGAAGGAGGACAGAACGAGCCTGGTGTACGCGACGGGCATCGTTACAGAGAGGAAGAAGACAGGGAGGAAGCGAGAAGGGAGGCAAGACGAGAAGAAGTGGGTATATAAGAGATACGAAGGGAAATTCGCTTATTTTCCCATCATTTCGACGTGGCATCTTGTCCACGGCCTTTCCTCATCCACGCAGCCAGGAAAGAAAATTGCTTCTCGTCCTCGACAGCGGAATATCGTCCTGATGAGCCCGGGAATGCCTCGATATCCGCCGCCCCCTCAACTGTAACCCCGGTCCCATCTCGGCCTCGCACCATCGTTCCTTCCACCTAGCTTTTCGGCTGTTTCTCTTTCGTCTCTCCTTCATCCACGTAGACGGGACATTCAATTTGTTCGTTATTTACTATTCGAACGCGACACTGCTCGTCTCGTCGCAGCGAGAAGCTTGCCGTGGGCGGTGAGGGTGACGCGGGGTTACGATGAGCCGGGAGAATTCAGGGAGTTAAACGGGAAATTATGGAGTGGATTACATAATAAAACGAGGTAAAGAGAAATGCTCTCTGGTCGACGGCGAGACAGAACACAGCGTCGAAGACGGGAGGCTGTGTGTATGCGGCCTGCTTGGATAAGTGTAGGCGCGCGAGCGCACGGGGCCGCGTCTTGTCACGGGCCGCCGGAGACGAGGAGGATATTCGTCGCGACGGAAGTCTTTCTGGGAAATCCGATTTCAGGATCTGCAGATTCTGGAGAAATCTGATTGGTTTAGTTGTTGCATCCTGGTATCGGGCCAGAGTAATGTCTGTGTAAACGATAGGAATTCCTCTGTCGCGTGTCCCGGCACCCATTACTCTGTATTTTGTACGATGAATTCTCACGCATGTCCCGCGACCATTAATAAGCCGCATCAAAGCCACAATGTTACGGATAAGCGTGACGATGTGACTTTACCGAGGCTGAAAAGCGATACCCCCGGCCTGACCGATCCGTTCGCGCTGCCTACCATCGATGGATCCCACCCTCCCGTTCCCTCCCCCCGTGACCTCCTCTGCCACCCGTGCACGGACACACTCAGTGGGGCCTATCGGCGTGTCTCCGCGGCGCTGAATAATTCATAAGGCGAGAGAAGCCAGCAGCCGATACTTATCGCGATAGACTTTAGCGGGTTGCCAACAGCAGCCATGTTAGAATAAAGAAATCAACATGGCCGACCGTCCCTTTCATCCCTCTTCGCCTCGTTACGGCTGCCGTTCTTGCTCGCCCTTCTTACCCGGGTCCACACCTTGGCGGAGAGCCGTCACTTCGTTCACTTTCGATTTCGACCCGCAGCCACGTTACCCTCTTGATGTCGAAGAAGGGTGGTCCCCGCACGGACTCACCCTTCTTACCTCCTTTTCTTGCCCCGTGCTGCCTCCAGAGGTGGACCGCCCCGCCCAGAGAGAGACATTTCTCCGCAACCCTCCATTCGGATGGGGGAGGGGGCTGGAGGGGGGTTGGGGCTCGACAAAGGCCGAGCAAAGGAGGGAACTCGAAGAAACGGACGAGACAGACGAAGAGAGGAATAACGAGAGAGCGGTAGGCCAGCGACGCAACGAAACGAGAGGGACGATGACCCGAAGAAAAGTAGCGGCAAGGGAAGGCCCGAGACGGCTGAAGGAAGGAATGTTTGAAGAAGGGAGAGAGAAGGAGGATAAGGGCGGTTTGGCAGCCACTTTTCTCGCCTCGCACGGGTTCGCGCGACGCCAAAGCAACTCCATTCTCCTGGCCACCCTCGGTTTAGGGGTTGCCGCTCTCCCTTTCGTACTCCCCGTGGATCCTCCTCCACGTTTCTTCCCGTGTAGTGAAAATTTCCCGACTCACTGGCCCCGCGTTGTGCGCCGGTCCTCGCGCCTTCTACCCCCAATTTCCCGCCGCAAGCTGAACCGCGACCTCCGGCTTGCGTTCACGCTTCCGCCTCGTTTTGCTCGCCCCGGGACGTTTCTTATTGGAAGCTAAGGGAAAGTCCGATGTAGTCTCGCGGAGGCTACCCACGACGGGACGCGCTTTTAGATTGTTCGTGAATTATGTAGGAAAGCTGAAGTAACGTGTGATGTTTTCTCTGGTTTCAGGTGTGGTTTCAGAACAGACGAGCAAAATGGCGCAGACAGGAGAAGATGGAAGCCGCGAGACTCGGGCTCAGCGAGTACCACCACGCTGCCAATATGAGGTAATTCTCGCGAGAATTATGCAAAGTTACTCATTGTTTCCGCTCGAGGTAATGGTAACACGCCTGTCTTTCTCACAGAAACGTAGCTGGCCCAGCTCTGGGTCTGCCAGGAGATCCTTGGCTCACTCCTCCAGGGCTATTAAGCGCTCTTCCTGGCTTCCTGGCTGCTCCCCACTCGGGATATCCCAGTTACCTAACGTCCCCGAGACGACTACCGTCGCCGCCGAACGTAGCCGCCGTTGGAAATGTCGTTTCTGGTAAGATTTTCGTTCAAATAATATTTCCTCGATAGTCTGACACTCGATACTCGAGCTAAGCCACCGTGCATCGTCGCTCGGGATGATTGCAAGTAGTATCCGTCAATATTAAGTAGGGCATTCGCGAAACATCGAAATGCTAGAGTTCGAAATCCTTTGGCATACAGTAACAGTGATTCTTCTTCAATGATCCGTAGGATGTTTACGCAGAAACTATCCGTTTTGTCGACAGGAGCCCTAAGCGCGGGGATGACGAGCATAGGGAACGGAGGGCACGTCCCAGCAGCGCCTCCAAGTCCGCCGGGCCACGATCCACGCACCACCAGCATCCAGGCTCTGAGAATGCGAGCCAAAGAGCACGTCGAGAGCATCACCAAAGGGTTGCAGATGGTCTGAAGTTTAACGTACAACCGAGGAGGGCTACACACCGCGTTCGACAGCGCCGTAGCCACGCTCTTAACACCGCCGGCGTGACCAGAAGCGAAGCAACTCTACCTTCCACCCTTCGAACCCCGAGGAATGTCCGAGTAACAGGGCAGACAGAGCCGACAAACACGTCCTCCCGTCACCTATTCCCCGGTAGGCGGACCGCACGGACACGTTCTATTCCAGTGTGACGTTTTATCGGTTATCGAACACGATGAAAAGTACAAGGACTCTAGCGACCAGACACGGGCGATCATTGTACGAGGCTAATTTCAGCGGTAATCGAGAACCAGAGGCTGGCTTCTGCTTCGGTTATTACCTGACTGAGTGGTAGACGAGATTTGTAGCATCGTTCTTCGATACGCGTAGAAGAGCCACATGATTCGTTCGAGTTCTCGGTGCCAGAGAGACACGAAGGGCCTTCGATTCGAGTTCGAATGTCCGTTCCGGGATGACCAGCTTGGTGCCGCGTACTATAGTTCACGGAAATAGTGCAATAAGGGAGAAGGTTAGAGACGTGTAGAGACTTTTTGTATCGTCACGAAGGGAGAGTAGATTTAAAATCCCAAAGACAAGTTCCGTTCGGCGAGCTCGAGCTGTCCGAGCTACCACGGATCACCACCCCCCGCCCCCTCTTTAACTTCCTGAACGGTACAGGTCAGTAAGTAATATATTGCATATAGTTTTAAACAGAGGCGAAAATCGATTCTCGCGGAAGCTTGGAAGAGAGTTCTCGTGCGAGATGGATGTTGTTTTACGTGCGTCCGGGAACGGAGAAGAATGCGGAGCGTTTGTGGATCGGCTAGAAGAGTGAACGTTGCTGGATCGAACGCGTTAGCTCGTGGCCAACACTACCATTCGAGAAATTAAAGTGTTAAATCATAAAGCGTCATCTCGGTAAACAGAACTGGGTAACCGCCTTTCCACAGAGTTACTCATCGTCGGACCAATCATTCGCGATTAATAAGAACATTTCAGTTGGACGCTGGCTAACGTGTTAACCGATCGAGCGTCTGAGACAATCGCGCGTGGATGCACATAGAGGAGCATCGGATTGCAACCCTGTTGTTCGTGATGAAGTGAAACGATGTCGCTCGTGGAGACACGCGACCTATAATGTTACTTGCCAAGGCTACGAGCCGTGTTCAGATCATGGAATTAAGCGGGCACGCAATGCTTTCGACTAAATTTCCAGGCAGACGTGTCAAAGAGTCAAACTCGATCGCAAGTTACTACACCCTCCGAGTCAAAGTTCTTCAAAATTTCAAGTCCAGCAGGTGGCATTCTTAACAGAATCAACAGCCACCAGCTGGGCTTTGAGCGCGTGCTCTGAACACGGTTACACGAGTCAAACTAAGAACGACTGAACGACTAAGCAAGACCTTTCGCATGGGAATGGGATGCCATTCGATCGAATCGATCAGAGCACGATAAACACACAAAACGATCTATCTCGAGCGAGTTACATTGGTACAAACTGCGACGGGTCACTGACCCATCCGAACGATCGTTTTCTCCGTGAGCTGCTGCCGAATCAGATTTACGATTAGCATGATTCATTTAGTAATCGTGTACCTGTTGCGCCAGGTGAATAAGAACACTGACACGTGCGTTTAGCAGCGACTCGTGTCACTCGCCTGTATCAGACACCAGAATTCGCGAAACGATGAAAGTTGGCTGTGGTGTGAATTTTCATCTGCGTTTTGGTACAGGGGCGTGTGTCACGCAGCTCCCTGTTCAACGAAGCGATTTCTCCCGGAATTCGTTAGCCGAACGAGGCGTATCGCTGCTGGGTCGAGCCTCGTGGTTACCGAGAGACTAGATAAATATCTCTTGTAGCATATAGATTCCAAGATACAGAGACGGAGGCAGACGCATTTTGACATAAACAATATTCTGCAGTATTAATACGTTAAGGTGAAAAATTGTGCATAATTACGTAATAAACGACTACCGGTACGCGGATCTGTAAGCTCGGGAGCGGACTGGCGCTGTGCATGAAAGAGCTGGGAGGGTTTTGGATGAAAGGAGGAACAGAAATGGTGACTTCGAGTATCACTGAAGCGTTCTCGCATCGAGAGAGAAAGGGTGAAAGTGTACCTATCCCATCTTACCACCCCTTTACTTTATATTACTGAACACTCGTGTTTCTCCTTTCCAAACGAAGTCACACGATCAAGCAGCTTTAGAGTCGACCCACTTGCGCCAGTCAGCTCCCAAGCTCGTCGAAGGAGAGCAAGTAGAGGGTGAAGACAGAGCGTAGACAGTTACCCACCCCCGAACGTCTATTTGTATATATACCTGCTCGTGATAAAATAAAATTTGATGTACATATTTAATCATACCACACGTCGTTTCAAGAATCGACCCCCACTGTTCGAAATAAAACCACGAAACAGCCCCCGACGAAATTCGCTCGTCTTACAAAACTCCTCAGCGAAACGTCCTTTCTCTGCAGCTTCGAACGGTCTCATCCCACAGCACCGCTCAACTATTTCGCCCGCCACGTGCGCGTGTTAATAGCGCGTCGACAACGCGGAGAGTATGTCCGCTCGCAGAACGGGGCTCGATGGAAACGCGGGGGAGGGACGTTGGCGCGCAGCCGCGCGGCTCCACGGATTTTTAATTGTTCCGCGCGAGGTCGCGCGTATTTGTTAAAGAATTAGCATTTCAAAGAACGATTTCAATTAAGGTTTAATTAATCTCGCTGGGTAGCGCTGTGCCGACTGGGGCACCGTGCATCTCGTTATCCGCCTTACTTTCGACTTAATTGAAATCGAAGATCCACCTGGGACAAATTGAAGAAACCGAGGTATCGAGGAAAGGCGAGAGAGCAGGGTTATTAAAGCAATCGTTCGTGCCACTTGTCCGACATTCTAATCGATACCAACGGACGCCCACTATTCAGCGAGCTGTTCAACGACTGGGTTTAAGGAAAAAATCACGGAGCAAATGCATTTCATTAAAGCGCCTCTATACCGTGTTCGCGGGAAGGCATAGCGCGGCGTCAAAGTTTGCCACCTTTTAAAAAAGCTATTGAACTAACAGACACGCCACTCTATATTCGATCGTGAAAGGGTTAATAAAAGAGGGTTATGCGCGAATATTTCCTCCCCGCCGATGAATCGAATTATAATCGACAAACGCGACTGTCCCCTTAATCCGTCCATCGTTGCTAGAGGACTCTGGTACAAAGGATCGTTTGAAAACCTGTAAAAGCGCATCCACCAGCCTCGAAAATTCTCGATCACGGCCAGACGCGCTGGTTATCTTTTTCGTAGGTGGGGTTAGGGGGAGGGGGGAGGGGCAGGGAAAGAGCGGTGTGCTGCGACGGGGCGTGAAAGGATTCGACGTTAACAGCACCAACAACGCCGGCCTGCTGGAACAATGGTGCTGAATGGTCCCTGAACGATTAGGTATTCCAATCGTCGCGTTAGGGGTCGCTGTGAAGTGCGGCGGTGGCAGCGGCGTCGGCGGCGTCGGAGGGTTGGAAGGGGCTGGTGGCGGTAAGAGGGTGGCAGAACTCGCCCAATAAAATGGTAATTCCTGTTTGCCCAAGTTAACCATGCGAGCGAGCCTGGAGATTCGAGTCCATGCGTACTCCCTAACTCCAAAGACTAATAATACGCCGAGGTGCGGGGAGGGCTAGGGAGGCTCAGGGGGCGCAGAGGGGGCGGGAGAGACAGGGGGCTGCCAACAGTGATATAGTTGTACGGAAGAAGCCGTGAAAGCGGTCGGCGATCTTGAATCCGCTGAGCGGAGTTCGAGGCGTCAAGAGCTAGGCGAACAGCGAAGAATAGAGAGTCCGTGGGCTGGAAGAATAGAGGGGGCTGGTCGAGTAGCGGGGGCCTTTAGAGTGGACTTTGTAGTATCGGTTGCAGTAACAGTTCGGTATTGGGTTCGCTGGCTGGCTATCGTAGTGACGCGACTTGGAGGAACGGGCTTTCTAATTACACCTCGCCAAGTTGAAACCCAGATACAATCGAGATTAACACTCTGTTTGCCCGATGGGAATGTAAATTGTAGAATCGCTATTCGTAGGAATGTTGAATATTAGAAGGCGATGTATATTAGATGCAAGCGTGGTTTCTTGTGTAGGAGGAGCACGGAAGTTGTTCCGGAAAACCTGACGTCGCAGGTATTCGTCTCTGCCTAACTGACCAAGTCACCAATACATATACATGATGCATCGCGTTACGGAGCGGCGCCGAGATTGGAGGAGACGAGCAATCTCTTAAGGGTCGAAATTGGCACGGAAATCGTGGCTTTATTAAATTTGTTTAGGGACAGGTAAGGGGTGGTGGGGGGGGGGGGGGAGTGGCGATAAGAGCGGCGGAGGACCTAGATTCTCAGAGAGCCGACGTCGTCCGTCTAATATTGCTGGATGCCTGGCCTGGCTAACCTTATTGCCTCGACAAAGTAAAGAACCGACAAGAGACCCGAATGAGACCAGTTTAGGAGACCAACCAGATCAATGAAACACCAAACCAACGGGGCGGAATCCACAAACAGTCCCGAAGACAATTCGGTGGCTACGATGGAAATGGATACCCCGAGCATTCGGCTGTAACAGGGCCAAAGATCTTCGGCCAGATCTTGAAACGGCACCGCTTTGTTTACTCATTTATCTGTTCACTTTAGTACGCACTGGGCACTCGCCTTGATACTGAAATCTTTCCCCAAGGACGGAATTAGGTCTGGGTTCGGATAAGCCAGATCGGGGTGTACGATAAGGAAAATCGTCCGGAGCTTACGTCACGAGCACCTATTATCGAGTATAAAGAATCTTGCGCCGAAGTGCTCGCTCGAAATTGGGGAGCTCCTTTACCCAACAAATCCAATTACGCGGACAGTGGGCGATAAGTTAAGTCCAGCACACAGCCCCGAACGCAGAGCAGAAACTCGAAATAGGCATGGCGCGAGGAAAAAGAAGAAGGGAGCCAGACGAAGCGTAGGATCAGGGGGCGCAGGCGAGGATGTTCCGGCAACGCCACTCGACCCGACTATTTAGCATTATTAATTAGAGCCAAAGTCATTCTAAGTTGGCAAGTACATAAGCAGAAATAATATTTGCACGGGCGTTCATTAGACGGTGGCGTGGCGGAGGGAACGAGATGGCGCCGCAAACGGGACGGGATTCTCATTAAAATAACCTTGCCTTTCCTTCTCGTCAACCCTTCCCTCTCCTACCATGCAGCTTCTGTCGCGGCGAGGCAAAAAAAAAAAGAGAGGCAGAAGAAGGAAAAAGAAGGAGCAGAAAGAATAAAATGCCGAGGGAGGGGATGAATAAAGTGGACGACCACCACCCCTCTTCTGTCCTCCTCCTCTGTCACCACTTTTCTCCTGTTTAACCCTCCTGAGCAGCGCGTGAGACGTAGACGGCAGAGGGAAAGAGAAGAGTGGGGTGGGGAACGGGCGAAGGAGGGAAGTGGGGCGGGGAGAACGAGTTACCGGGGGTAGTTTGGCTACCACTAGGTAACTTAAATGAAAGTCGCGGTTACCCCCTTAACGCGAAAATACGCTGAGGGAAAATTTCGTTTTTTCACCCTGATTAATGTAATACCCGACGTTGCTGCTGCCACGCTGCTGGCCACGCTAATTGGTCATTCTCCTGCTCGGCTTTGATTCTCCTCCTCCGTGGTGGTGGCCCCACCACCTGTGCAGCTCCACGGTAAACGCGTATACCTCGTGTGCACGTGTCAGGGGTCGCCTTCTCCCGCGGGAATAACTGGAAATAAATTTCCCCCGCATGGCGGATTAAACGGTGCCCACTCGCGAATCCGCGAGGGCCAAGGAAGCGTACTGAGCTCCCTAGGGCACGAGTTTCCGCGGAATTTTCATGCTGAAAATTAGGGGGGATAAAAGAAAGGAAAATAGGGGAGGGGGGGGGGGGATAAAAGAGAGAAGATTCTATTTGATTCTACTTTAAATCGGCATGAGTTTTAGCGGCGACGATTCTTCTACGTTCTGATGTAGAGCGTAGAATAAAGAAGAATTAGGCCATCACACTTTGGTGAGCGCACCAACGCCCTCGCTCCCCATTAAACCTGGGTTGAGCTGACGCGATTACAGATTGCTTCCAATCGAGCCACTTACGGGGTCTCAGCACTGGAAAGTTAACTCAGGTACCCCGGGATCGCCAATTCCCGTGCTGAGAACATGTTCCTAGGGAACAATCGCCCGTGAAACAAGTCCCTGGGGCAAGGATCAGACTCTACCGTCGTCCTAAATCAAAAGAACATGCCGCGCTGCTAACGTATCCATCGCTATGCAAAATAAAATACCCGTCTGTCGACACGGATCGAGCCCCTGATGGAATAAATAAATATCTAATTTACAGTCGTAAAACGGCGCATGTAATCCCGTGAATGAACATTCCGGGTCATCGAGCGGGATTAAATGCAGGAATTTTCAAACTCGCGGAGCACGACGACGACAAGTTTTTCTCTGACGAGCGCCGATCGATCGGATATTTTTCATCCGCGCCCGTTCATTATAAATATAATCCACTTGTCCGCCGTTCACCGGCAATCAAACTCTGCATTTCCAGCGAATTTATCATTATAATACGACCAAACGGTAATCCGTTGAAAGCTCGACGCACACGCGCGCACCCACACCCCGGGGAAACAATATATATTTTTCCCTCCTGTTCGCGCGGCCCCGCGAACAATCTAACGTTCCAATTTGGCCCGGAACGTCATAAATCGGCCAGCGGCGTAATAAAAGGATAATAACGTCGCGAATAATGTCGCGCGTCGACGCTTTAATTAAACAATTTCGCCAGGTGGATGGCCGTTTGGTAATTGGAAAAAAATCCGCGGAACCGGTATCGAGGCATCGAAGGGCGACTTCCGGCTAGTCGGGTGACGGGCACAGGGGTTGGTCGGTAAGAGGGGGCGGCGTTTGGTAGGTGGCAAGTGAGGGTTGTGACGGACGGGGGAAGGGGGCTGTTGGGTTGGAGGGGGGGGGGGGAGTAGGAGAGGGTGGACGGTGGAGAAGTTCCGAAATGAGTACCCGTGCAAATACGCCAGGATTGTTTCTGCCGCTAATTGCTCGGTTTTTTGCAGGGGCTCGGCCAACAATCGATTTGCATTTCAAAGGTAGCCCGGCATAAAAATAAAATGCGCCCCGTTAAAAGTTGACTGGCGGCGGCAGGGCTGGCTGTGTGCGCGCCGATACCGTGTATCTTCCCGATCGTACGTGCACCGACGCACACGCCTGAAACGGACGCTCGCGGGCGACAAATTGCATAAAACTCGTGCCCGGATTAAAGCCGTCGATGGAACAACGTCGATTCGCGCGCTTTTTCCATGGAACGGCCGATCATCGTTCCTGAATATAATGTTTTGAAAGTTAGGGGCGTCGCCGCCGCGGCGCCTCATCCCCCATCGAGCCACGGCCAATTAACCGGGTGTAAATTTCCTTGGCGAAGGCTTATCTTATTATTGGTATTTATAATAAATTGTCACGGAGCAACATGGAAATTTTGCGGGGGTGTATTGAGTTAACCAGACGCGACTTTAACGAGTCGCGATACGGAGGGTTTGCCGAGGAGATCGGCAGGGTGGGAACTGGAATCACAACCCCCGCAGAACGAATATTTCGTTTCCTGCGTCGCTGGCTGTCCCCCCGTGCAGCATTTGATTTTACGCAGAACGCACGGGGGCGGTTTCCACGAACGTTAATTATCACTGACCACCTACAGTCCCATTACATTCCAATCGACCCCTTAATCAACGCATGATTGGTGTACTAATTGATTGCTACTCCGTAATTATAACGGTGCACTGCCAGACACCGGTATCGAAACCTCCCAAGCATCGAGAAGTGGTCGCCTGAAATTGTGTACAATGGAGCCGGTTATTTGGTCAAAGCGTGGAATTTCTGCGGTAAATGTTTATTGTCCGCGCTGCACACGAATGCGTACGTTAACTGTAATGTGGGAAATCGAACAGAAAAATGTGTGCCATCGATCAATGCCAACATTGTCAAACAATCTTGGTGTATTTTTAAAGAATACAATTGCGCTATTCTATAAACATTTTTGCGGAGAAGTGTTATAAATCGAGGAAGCTGATGGAAGAACGCTGCGTAGGAAGCGCAGCCCTCAAATTCAACCTCTATCTTATTGAAGCAGCCTTGGGACAGGTGGTGACGCGTAGCGGTTGGAACGTAAACGACGGGGTTGCAACCCCCGATGGATCGATACGGAATGTACCACCGCCGATAACATTTTATCGAAGCTGGGAAATGTAGAATCACTTCCTGGTGAACGAAAGCCTCGGCTGGTAAGTATATTGTCGATAATAGTAACTAGATGTTCGCAGACGCGCCAGCGAAATCGCAGCTCCCGCTTTCTTTAATTTCTCGCTATTTTTCTGCTCCATTCTGAAACGCGCGTCCAAACGCGGCGACCGCAAATTCGATTCGCAGAAGTTGCAGATTGATAAATGAGACAAATGCCAAAACCCATTAAAACCATTAAAACGCAGTAATCGCGCAGAATTCTGTGCCACCGCATATTCATTATTACATCAAACGTCCGCGG
This sequence comes from Andrena dorsata, assembly GCA_929108735.1. NCBI lineage: Eukaryota > Metazoa > Arthropoda > Insecta > Hymenoptera > Andrenidae > Andrena > Andrena dorsata. The sequence goes on along the minus strand of OV815489.1, from coordinate 36,671,390 downwards.
CTCCAATTATTTCAAATTATCCGTGTAGGAATTAATCCTATTGACACGCGGTGGCCTCTGATCCCACTCGTTAAAACGGTTCTAATGAAATGGCTGCCGTGCCCACACCGTCCGTCATACGCATCCGCCATAATCGCGCTGTTTACAATTAGTAACATTAATTCGACGTGATTTCCGGTACGCGTACGCGAGGGTAGGTGGGAGAGACCCGTGAATTTGTATAGAATTTCATTAAGCCAACGGTTAGCCACTCATCGAACCGTAGAACGTAACCGGCGGTCGGATTTGTACCAATTATTAGAAAATGTATATATAAGCGGCTTTGCGCGATCCACGGCTCGATTTGCGCAAATATTTGATGGCTCTCCATTGGACACCTCCGATTGTCTGAATGCCTTGTACATGGCCGCCGTGAATATTTCTATCTCCGATAAATTAAATCAACCATCGATGGGACACAATGGCAAACGTTCCCAGCTCTATTTTCTAGTTCCCTAAATGATTTACGGGATGGACAGAATACTGCCCCTTGTCGAGTCACCGAATCATCCGCGCAAAATTAATTAAATTGACAGATACGAGGGTTGAGCGACCTGCCGAAACGAAATCTGTAAGAGCAAGCAATCATCTTGGAGGAGGATTCCATGCAGCCCGTGACAGTAACGCGGACGCTGTGCCGCTGGCGTGGCGAATTCGTGATTTTTCACGTCGAGTACCGACGCCTGAAACAAAAATGTCTGCCGAAAAAAAGGAAGGGAAATTGGGGAATATAGAAAAGCACGGGGCCGGTCGGCAAAACGTGTCGCGTACAGGTCGTAGCTGCCTATGGAACGCGACGTCGGCGTTATTCGTTCTCCCTTCTTTCTCCCGGCCCGGTCGCGATCCTCCCGTCTCTGTCATCGTTCGACGCACAGAGACAGACACCCCCACGCGCGTTGCACACGCCCGCCGACACAGAGAGGCTCGCAACGCGCGCGCATTTTTTTCTCTAATCTAATCTATCGACAATTTGACGGGCGAAAAACTCGCCGCCATTTTTGCAGCCCTCCGCCTCCTCTTTCCACCTAGTCCACCTACCCCCACCCCCGAAGCCTGCACCCTTCAACTGCCCCCTGGTGGCCTCTCCTACCACCCCCCCCCCCCCGCCCGCGTGGCGCGGCGTAAAGCTATTAAAATTCATAACCCCGGACATACGCCGAGGGGTTAAAACGCGTAGCGTTCCACGCGGACCCCGGGGGTAGAAGGTGGAGGTGGAGGCGTCGGCGGCGGAGGAGGTCGGTGAAAGGAGGTGGGGTGGTGGCCAGGTGGGTGGCGGGTCGGGTGGTCAGGGCTGAAAATGAAGTAACCGAATTTGCGGACTCGTGCTCCATGCCTGTAGCAAAACAAGAGACTCCGTTGCCCTGGCAAGCCGCCCGCGGCTGGATTTTGAATATGCATTGCTTCCCGGTGCACTGTCGCATCCATATACATGGGGACACGTCTTTGTGACCGTGTTCTATGACTGTAGTGTAGCCAGGAGAGTTGAGGGGCAGGGAGCGAGAGAGAGAGGCACCCCGCCGGAGAGGGGGTTGGTTATGTCCGGAGAACGGGCAGACAATAGGGCCCTATTGGATTATACCGACCTCTTTGGTCCGGCCGAGCGGTGCAAATCTCTATTAAAAACTTCGAATTGCAGGCTCCGGCCGTTTCGTCGCGATCCCCGTCGAACGCGTCAAGTCGGGGCGACTTGCCCGGTCGAAGGAGTTCCTTGCTCGGAGGATGTCGGCGGAAGTTGGCGTATACCTACCTGTGCGCTCGTGGTTTCGTCGTGGTTTATCAGAGAGATTTCGTCCGCTCGGCTGATCCGAGCGTCGCCCGATTGTGTGTAGCAATTGGAAATTTCAGGTAACGCCAGCCCTCCGAGCGGAGAGCAGTTATCGCGTAATGGACTTAATCCCCCCCCGGATCATTGAAGGGTACCTGGAAGATCGGCTTACGCTCGTTTCGCGCGTAGAATATATATAACAGTCGCGGCCGCGTTGCGTGCGCGGTTTAAATCGTTACGGAACGTTGGAAAATTCCGGGGCACCATCCCCGGGGGAACCGCTTGACAATAGTAGCAGCGGCCTCATCAAGTAAAATCATCGTCACCAAAACTCGCAGATGGCTAAACGTAACGCGTCCAACCCTCCTTTCCCCGTGGTTCGGGGCTGGCCGCCCCCGCGTCCTCCTTCACTGCTCCAATTCAGCCGCGTAATCTACTTTTCGTTTTGACCGTGAATGCCGTTAGCACGTTATGAAACTCATTAATCTCGCAAATACTGCCCAACAATTTCGTCCGGCGTAAACGCGCCATTGAATTGCTTCCCGGCCTCGCTGATGGCGAAAATTCCGCCAGCCGCCTCCCTTTCTTTCCCGTCGATATCTCGTCGGCCGTCGATACGCGCTGCCCGTAACACCGCGTTTCCATTTAAATGCTCGAAATCCCATGAATCGCCGCGGAATAAGGAAGAATGGATAATTAAACGGTCGCGTTTCACTCGCCGTGGGTCATCATCTCCGCTGATTGAACCAGTCGCGAGGTGATTGGGAAACAGAGATGGAAGCCGGGAGGAATTCCAGCGCTTGAAATCATTCGGCTGGGATCCACGTTTAAGAAGGAATTACCCGCGGGAGAGGGTCCGCAGTGGCGTCCGATTCAAGGACCGCGAGGATATTCCGTTGTGGAGAGACACCCGCGCAGCCAGGTACCCGGTAATGAACTCTTCAGGATCTCAGGAGGATTTTTCGTGAGTACCCCGCGGCCTGCAACCTCTTTTGCCTTGACACCTTGAATGGTGTTAGTTCTAACGCCTATAGATCAGCCCGGCCCAGGCCACTAAGACTGTTGTGGAGGGCCATCCGCCGCACCCCGGATACCCGAGTTTCGCAAATTCGGTTCATTTGCCGCATTGTACGCGGCTTAGCAGAGAAATGAGACCCTCTCCAGGGTGGGAGAGGAACGAGAGGAGATCGACGGAACGGCAGATAGACTGGAGAGAGAAATCGTGGCAAAGAAGGTTGAAGTTTACCGACGAGTGCCTTGCTGGCAAGCCGGGGGTGGACCAGCCACCACTTGACACGCACCGTCTTCGTCCTGATGCACTTGTCTGCGATGCACATTGCACACCCGACGCGACGCTCGTTCACGAGACGTGCAGCGTGACAGCCTGAGCCAAGAGGATTGGTTAATGCGTCTTGATGTTTTCCTCGTTTCTTCCCAATACGCGCGTGGCAGGTAGAGATGTTGCAGAGGATAGAGGTTAAAAAGTAAGGAACGAAATCAGTCTTGTTGGTCTGACAATATCAAAGTTACTGTTTCCAAACTTAAATGGAGAACCTGTATCGTAGGTATCTATTTTCCCTGATTATGACAGAAAGAGAAAGAAATAGAGGCTATACAATCGAGATTCGAGAAGCTTATATGCGCAGCTATTTAATGGCGATAATTAAAGGGGGAAGATTGGGTGGAACGATTATCGATCCAACTGATTACAGACGTTCCCAAAGTGGAAGTGAGTTATTCGCAGGTGACACAGTTATAGTCGCCCCGCGACACTGAAGTTCAGAAATTTACGGATAACACGATTAAAGCGCCCGTAAGATTAGAACTTTGCGAATTGGTCGCTTCGTATGACATATGGCAAAGTAATTGATTTACCATTACTTAGCAGCCACGAGCGTTTTAACGGAATTACTCTGTATTTATAAACGGTTTCATCGATTCGAAGCGTTTCAACTGCATTGTTCCATTTAACAACGATTCCTTTCGTTGTTTTTTTTATATATAAATACATGGAATAACAAGTTTCAACGTGTTTAAATGCATTTCCCTTCTCTCTGTCGGACGAGAATCGCTGGTTTAAATATCTGATCGAAAGTATGAGCCATTACTTATCGCTGAGCAGGAAATGGTAATAACGATGATCAAACAATTTCGTACGCGCCGAGAAGAAAAAAGAAGGAATATATTTTTTCAGATGCAACGAGCGAGCAATTACCGATCCTTATCGCGTGTACGCGGGTGCCGAGCGAAACGGGAAAACATCGCGTGCGATATATAACGTATCGAATCGTAAAGCGCGTGATGAGCGATTTCTTCGTTTGCACCCGCGTGAACGATATATTAATCATCCACGCGTTTCAACGAAAAGTTGATAGAATCATGGAATATTAATTATGATGCGAGTCCAATGACGCACGTATCGATCCTGCGGCCGCGCGCGTCTCAAACGGATTAAAAACCCTGCGATCTAGCTTTTCAGAATTCTAATAAAATAGGTGGAAAAATGTTGAGGGGGCAGTTCTAACAAGTTGATGAGTGCTCATGGGCTTTTGTTAACAAACATCTGTAAGCCCGCGATGTAAAGTTGAGGAGAGAAATGTTGGGCTACCCAAAATCGATAGAAGCAACCAAACCTATAACAATTTCTCATCGATCACCTTCGTTCATAAGTGGAAATCTCGAATTTAGTGTTAAATCGAAGATTCAATGCAATTAGCGAGAGGAATATGATTTAATGTGTCCGATTTCCATCGACGGGGGGCACACGAGCGATCCCAATAGTGGCAAGGAACGCGACACCGTTCGGTCCGATCTAGTCATCAAAAATTACTACCTACAAAATCCTCTAACGCCGGAGGAAAAAAAGGAGAGAGCGAGCCTTGCCGAGCAGTTATTAGTTTTGCCAGCCGGAGAGCTTAAGTTTTAAGCCGGAAATCAATGCACCCGGTCGGACGGCTTTGTAAGCTTCCTCGTATGACGGTTTTAACGAGTGCCAGTCGCGTAAAAGTGACGAGGCGCCCCGGTCGACCGAAAAATCCTCAAACATCTTCCTTGGCCCCTCCCCGGTTTCTGCCGCGATAGGTACTCATTTTTCAATTAAATCGTCCGCTTCGATCCTCTCGCGTTTCCGGGCGAGCATCAGCTCTTGGAGGATACAGGCCGCTTGCGAGCTACCCTTGTCCCAGACAAATCATTGGATCAAAGCTTCTTCCATTGTATTATTAAAATGAAACATAAACTTCTAAGCTCGCGGTGGAATTAAAGGGAACGAGCCGAAACTCACGGCGGTGTGTATCGGCGTGCGTCAGAGTTAATCACCGCTAACCAAGAAAGTCCTTAAGTACTTCTGGCCAGCCTCATCTTGGACCCCCCGGAGGTCTTGCTCGCTTTTCAATTAAGCGGCGCGCCGTGTTTAATTTCCACGAAAGATCCACCTCCCGGCTGGAAACTGAATGGGATGCACCTTCCCCGTGGGGTATCGATCAAGTGAATGGGCGAGGATGGTGGCTCTTTTCATCGGCGTCCTGATGACGAGGCTAATACGTAACTTGGTAATTTAATCAAGAATCGAGGCCCCGCGGGCCACGTCAAACAGCTCGCAGCCTCCCCGAGCGGTGACAGATATATTAGCTACGACTCAATAGACAGACGTCCGCGTTACATTATTCGACCGGTAGATCTCTACGACAAACACAACATCAATTTTTCCCATGCTTTCTCCCTCTAGCACGGCAGGGGTTCTCAGAACTGGCCACCGGGGGTAGTCCCTATCCTCTCTCTCTCTCTCTCTCTCTCTCTCTCTCTCTCTCTCTACATCCTCATGTCAACCGTATTTGCGCGAATCCTCCCTTTGGATAAACGTGACGCATACGTGAAGAAATCATTAATTCTGTCAGGAATGTTTATCGAATTCCATTCGTTTCCTTGTTTCGCGAATAGAAGAGAGGTCTGGGACGTCGCTTAGAAACGGGCTCGATGAAATTATTCAAACGGAAAGTGGTACACCTGAAATAAAAGCGGGTCGTAAGTAGAAAGATCAATTATTAAGCGTGCATATAGAAAATATCGCCTTTCCAACATTTGGAATGGTTTTTAGTTGCTCCGATATAAATTGGATAGTCTGCGAAAGTTCCGAGGTGCCGGCAATTGCCCTTACTCGTAACGATTAGAGGCTCGTTATTGAAGCTCATTATGGGAGGTTAGGCGCGAAGCCTTTTCACGTTTACGGAGAAACGAAGCGCGTGATAGGGCGTATCGCGAGCACGGCCATCCGGCCGAGAATTTCGTGGAAGAAGGAACCTGGGATTTACATGTGGCCGAGGATGCCCGGGCGCGGACACGGGCACAGATCCGCGGGTACGTGTGGACGTACGTACGTAAGTGAAAACAGGACGAAAATGGGAAGCGCTGAACTGGTATAAACAAGGGTCGCATGCAATATTAGGGGCATTAAGTCGCCATAAAGAGCGCATTAGGGGTGCGCCCGTGCCCTCGAGGGGTAGTTTAGCGTTTAATTGTCCCACCCCGTGTATCAAAGGTTTCGATTTCTGCTTGACTACGCGCGTTATAAATCCACGTACGCTCGTCGTTTCGCACGTTTATACGCGATCCGCGTATTATTGCTGTATTACTTAAGATCGTTCGTTAAAGTTCTAATAACAATGAGAAGATAATTGACAAATTAATTCCATCCTCGTTTTAGCCCCATGCTAAGCTTTATTTGTTCTCTGCTCTCTGGCGACATACACCTTTCATTATACCTAGCACCCAGAGTTAATTTTCCCGTGAATCCCAAGACCAGATCCAGCAATCATCGAGTTCCACCCCCGAACAAAATCTGAAGAACCGCACCCCGCCAGCCCCGGCGATCCAATATTCATCTTCCTTGCCGCCAATGGTCGGTTCACCCAAAACACGATCCAGCAAACGTCCGCCAAGCGGGGAACAACACAGCTGAGGCCAAGTTACTCGCGGGTATCTGCTCGGGCTTCGGCGATGACGGAACGACGACGTGGCCGTGCACCCTTTGACAAACCGTATTTGCCCGCGTTCTACGCACACTGAAACTGGCTGATGTGCACACACGTGCGCGCGGATGGCGCGCGCGTGCAGACATTATATGTGAGGGGGTGCCCCGAAACGTATAAGAGGAACAGGCGAATACCCAAGTTGCTATTGAACCGATTTTGAGCAAATATCACTTGAAGCAGGTCGGGGAGATCCGCGATGCCGTAGTGACGGGGTAGTTGGTGGTTCCTGGAAGAGGCGAGGGAGGCTGGGGGGCGGGGAACGGTGAAAAGGGGCTCGAAAGGGGGGCGTGGGGCCGGGATGGGAAGGGAAGGGGGGGGTGAGCGGTGGCGGCAAAGGGACCAAGAGGTAAGGGTGCGACGGGGGTGGAGGCAGAGACAGGAGCAGAGAGAGCTCACAAGCCCTTCGGCAAATTTCATAACCGAACTTGTCGTATTTGCCCAGATTATTTCAATATATTCGACTCAAGCCGGGAATCTGTTTGCGAGCGAGTGTATGCGTGAATGGAACTTGCCGCGGTCGCCGCGTCCGCTATGTGCGGTTCCGTCTATCTTCGCGCTACCCTGTGTTCGTCCTCGATGAAACGTTACGACGCGCCACGCACACCACAGACCGCATAAACGCGTCGTTGATACAGCTTTTTAAGGAAATCCCCGTTGCGTCGACGCAACGCTGCCGAGAAGTGTGAGAACGCTACCGCCACCGTCACCGCCACCCCAGCGTAAACCAAAGAGCACCCTCCCCCTTCGAGCGAAATTGTCGAGGTCGGGTTATTATATTTGGCGATAGGGATCCGTATATTCCAACGATCCCGCGGAAAACTCAATAAAACGGGTCTTCCGCGCGAGGAGACTCGCAGAAGGCGACTCTTTGCCCCGGCGTTACTTTTATCCAGCTTCTCTGTTCCACGGACGCGTGCACGCGGCGCGAAGAGACCGGGGCTCCAGCGAAGGTGACGTCCGTGCTCCGGTTTTGTTAGCGAAAGGATAGGCTCAAGTGACAGCACGTACGCAAAGAATATCAATATCGTTCGGGCGGGAGCGATGAATTTTGTTATTATTAGCCACGTCCCACGCGGCCAGATTGATTCGCTGATCCGTGAAATTGGCAGGAAATGGAGCGGAGCATTCATGAAGTTGCGCTAATTAAATAAAAGGACGAAATCGAGGAGCGAGGAGAGTGGCGTACGCGCACGTGCCGACACGTGTACACGCCTTTCGCCTGCCTGTCCACGGTTTACTATAATGTGTTATTAGTCCGTGGAACGCGGTATATATTAGCGCCGGGGCCCGTCCACGGATTCGGGAATCAATTAAATAACAATGGCCGCTCGTTAATCCCTCGGAGAGACCGCAGACGCGACTGTCTACCCGAAACGATCCCGCGATCGTTTAATTACTCCTACTTTCGACGCTCTCGGTTTCCCGCTGGCCCTCGTCCCTGCTGTGGAATACGTCGGTGGTAATACGAGGTATTTTTCCATAATTTAGGAAGGATACTTGAATCGTGTATCGGCTTGGGGCAAAGTTGCAAACCGTAGCGTTCGATAGCAAGTGAGCTTTATTATAGAAGACAGTCCATGCTGGAGTAGATTAATGTGTCAAAGAGAAACTGACTTTCGATAATTGTTCCGCGGTTTGAGTAATCGGGGTTTCGGTCGCCGCTTATAGCTCATCGATCGGGCGAACGTTCCTGGAATGAATTGAACGGATCGTGGAACTGGTGGCTTGCCGTCCGGGATTATGTTCAGACATGTACGGTAAGTAGCGCCCCGAAAATGTAGAGGCAGGGTAATAATTGACGACAGACAGCTGATTCGAGTTAAAATTAAATTCCCCCTCTCGACGGACACGTTAGACGGATAATCAGGATCCGAGGATCGGCGTAGACGGCAGCCTCCATTGTTTCATTCGATTTACACCCGTGCTCCATACCCGTAATACAGAACCTGCAATTTACAGGAGAATGAAAAGTTAAGCCCACGCAGAAGGCTCAGGGGTGGCGTGCAGACAATAGGGCCTGGCTTTAAAATCTCTCCGGCAAACAAATGGGAAAGCCCGGCTCAAAACGTAATTGAGATATTGAGATCTGATTAAGATGAAATCAATAACACCGGGGACGACCGGTACCCGTATTCTGCCTCGTCCTACATTTCTGTCTGCTCGCCGAATTTTCAACGATCTCTGATCCAGGAGGGGAAGAGAGCGCAGAGGGGTTTGGGGGGGGGGCGCACCTCGCCAATGGAATACTTTCGATTTCTCTCGGCGAATTCGCGGGGTTCAAAGCGTCGTGCTTCAGCACAAAAGAGTTTAAGGAGGCGGTGGAGTGTATTAACCGAGGTCTTCGACAATATCGAGTTCCACGCAGAAATGGGCTGACGCTTGCACGTCTAACCGTGAAAGGCTATTTCTATTGCGTTGCAGAACATTATTCTGATTTGTTGCCGCCATTCCCTTTTGAAGGAACTCTTGCGACGTGAGCAGGGTGATTCGAAAGGTGATCAAGTTGAAGAAGTTGTGGAGAAATTCGTGGATGGAAATTCGTAACGGCGTGACAGAAGGCTGGACCCTGTCTGCACGCGATACTGGACATACTACTTATGTACCGTCTGTCGACGGTACTAGACGTAGGTATTCATCTCGAAAGAGATCGATATCGGGGACAGCGGGGCAGGCGAAAGAACGGTGAGCAAAATAACGCGTAAACAGTGTGTTCTTTGGGGATCGTCGGTGCGACGGTAGCGTTCGCCTGGCTCCTCCGGATATTAGCGCGGCCGGTGGGGGGGAGGAAAAGCTTGTAAGCTTACACCTCTCGAAGGGGTGCCTTTTTCGGGTCTCCTTCCACGGGGCCGACTGGAATTACAATAAAAGATACAGTTCTGTGGCCAAACAACGCGCGACGAGATTATTATTCGGCCACGGTGCGGCGCGCACACATTCAGCGGCGTGCACGTATACCGCGTGTCCGCATCTGCCGTGGCGCCGCAGGAGGTCGGTCATAGGACCCCATTGAGGAGAAAGGCCCTCGAGAAATCTCCTTCCACGCTTCCGTGCGGACGAGCCCGTTGTAAATTTCGAGTCCAGACGATCGGCGCTCGCTTTGTAACCGCCAATAGGAGCACCGAACTCGCACTGCGGCTACCAATCGTCGAACGGAACTCGCCCGGCGTCGTACCCCCCCCCCCCCCCGGCCGACGGTGGTTTAATCGTGTAACCGACCCCCTTTGTCGCGGCTTTTCACACCGAGAGGCGCGTACCCGGGGATACCCGGGGACACGACGCTTCTTTTTTTTCTTCTTCTTCCACCAGCACCGCTAATTATCCACCGAAATCCCCTTAAACGGCCATTAAACCCGCCCCTTAAACCGCCGTAAAAGCACTTTAGGGCTAAACGGATACAGGACCAGAGAGTTCTTGCTCTCGCTGTCTCCTCTTACCTCCTGTTGCCACCGTCCTTGGGCCAGGGAAGCAACGGTTTGATAATGACGGCCGATTCTTACACCGAGGGATCTCCCCGCCGCGGTGGAAACCGGTGATTTCCTAGAAATCGATGCTTTGAAGAAGGAAAAGTCGCGCTGCAGCGTCTTCGATTTTTCTTAATAGCCAGCCGAGTTGTCTTGAGGGGAAGATAGCGGTAAATAGCTTATCATGGCGAATCGACATCTCTATTTACAGGGATATCTGTCGGGATAAGGGCCTTAACTCGATATTTCGCTCTTCGGACTCGACCGTGGCTACTTCCGGTACAAATCGTAATTGGCGATGGTTCGTTGAGGTATAGAAACGAGTATTCAGTTTCAAGGTGAATTTATTTCAAAATCATTCCGCTACGAAGAAGCCGATGAATATTAAATGATCCCCGTCACGCGAGGGGTTAGGTAATTATTCAACGTGAAATTATATCTCTCGTATCGCGGCTGGTAGGAGTAAAATCTCGACTCTCATTTGTGCCCACTAAGCCAGTTCCAAGGGACAGAATTGTCTTTGCTAAATACAAAGCACCAGAGAGCGAGCCACGGCGCAGAGAGCGGAAAACCCGTCGCTTTTTACGGCAGCAACCCGATTTTCATTCGCGGAACCCGCCTCCGTTCAAAAGAGCGAGCACCGTTGAATTGCGGGCGCGATCTAAGGCAGCCTGATAAAAAGTATGTACAACCGCGCGACAGAGATAATCAGGCTAAATGTAATGTAATATTACAGGCGAGCCGAGAGACGGGGAAACGGATGGTTTATCAAAGTGTACCTGCAGCCTTTCGTGTCTCACGCTTTATTAGATTGCACACCGCCGGCTGGAAATTAGTAGCACGATTAATTTATGACTGTAAAATATGCCAAACGTCGCGCTTTTCCCAGCACGCTTTCCCTTCGGAGCGGTATTTAAAAGCCGCTTCAGTGCCGTGGCGCGAAGTGATACGCACAGATAATTCCTCGCATTATTCCATACTTTATGGAGCACCATGGATATAATGAAATGTCCCTATAGGAAGTTCGCGATAGCTTTTTCCACCGTAGAGGATCGATATACCATGGAGTATCGCGTTAACGTAAAGCACTTTGTAAACGATCGGCGAAGAGAGCTCGTGAGACGTGTCGTGATACCCGCTGCACTTTATTCCAAGGCTTTCTGAATTTCGTCGCGTTTAGACACCTTTAACCCGGCACGGGAGACGTTGGAGGACCCCTGATGCGCGTCGCGTACGTGCATGGCTTGATGCACCTTTTATCCCGCGAAAACCGCCTCATTCGAGAAAATTGATCGAGTGTGAAAGACCTCGTTCCACGATCCATTAGAATGCCAGCGAGCTTTGATCTTTCCAACGAGCCGGAGCATCCGATCGGTCGGGCCCCCCCCCCCCCCTTTCTTTATTTTCGTTTTTTTTTTCACGGAAAAGCGTCTTTGATGGAATCAGCCGAGAACCTTTTTAAAACTGAATCACGGTATGACCTTTCATCGCGTCATGATTTACTGCGATAACTTCTTGGATATTTAATTCACTGAGCTCCCTCGTTCAAAGCTCTTCACATTTCTGGTGATTAAATTATTCAATTTCGGATCAATTATCTCCGTCCGTGATTTTATACCTTTCTACATATAAGGATCTATTCATACGCTGCTCGGCACGAAGTCACGATTCAGATCAATTGAATAAGATAGACTGAAGTGTGGGAACGAGTAACTCCATTTCATAACTCGTAGATCATCGGTACTCGATCGCGCTATCGCGGCAATGAGGAGTAACAGCCTCTGGAACGATCTCCAGGCGAAAGGTGGCCCGAACTCGGAATGGATATCGGAGAAAGAAAGAAATGCTCGGACCGCAGGTATCTGAATTTGGAGGGCTGCAGGCGGTACAGGGTGCTCACGATATCTGGTGTAAGCCTATCGGCGTAAAAGCCATTATTGTCGGTCACCCTTGGAGGGGCTGAAAAGACGAAAAGATCGGCTCGGGGGTTGGCAGGTCGTTGCCTCGCTTTGCCCAGATGCCCTCTAATGGCCTTAATGAAGTGTGTACGCACCGCGTGTATGGAGTTAGAACGCAACGACACTAATTTTTAAGCATAATCGTACACTCAGCTTCACAACGTGTGAACGAGAGCTCGGTTCTCAAACATCCGCATCACCGGCCCCGAGACCGCGTCCTTCTCGGTCTTCGCGCGGAATTTCTTACGCCGCGGGTGTCCTCGCCCCTTCCACAAACATCCCTTTGAGATTTTCGGAATGCTTGACGCACCAACTACCTCCCCTAATTGGCTGCTTTCTTTTTATCGTTGCGACGGCTTCATTTGGCCCATTCAGATTTCGTGCGTTAATGTCTCCTCCACGATTCGGCCGGTAACATGACGCGCGATCGCAGCCAACGAAATCGTGTACACTTTTACTTAGTTAAATGTGTGCCACTCGAAGAGTAATATATGCGCGGTGATGGAAAACGATCCAAAAGGATTCGCAACGGCGAACAATAGTATCATGCTTCGTCTTTCGTGTATCGTTCCACTCCGTAGTACCGTATATACCATTATATTGTAGTTTTCGAGTGGCTCCGTGGTCTCTAGCAGCTTACGTACGTAGATAAAATTTAAAGACACGAGGCTCACGGAAAGATCGGTGCTCCTCCCCAAGCGAAGGTAACCAGAACCCGTTTTCAGCGGCAATTAAGCACTCTAAAAAAGCGCGTGAGCGTTGTCACGCTCTTGAAGAAACGGGAGAATGAAATAATATTTGTCGACAAGACTCGGCAGAGAAAACGTCACGTCGGGCGGAGATTAATTAGTCTCTTTCGAGGTAAATCACGTTTCTCGCGGAAGGTTACCTCCGGCCTCACGAGGATGCGTCCACGTGTCGCGTAAGGAAGAAGTAACACGTGCCTTGTGTCTCTGTATCCTTTCGCGTGGCACTCTCAAATAAAACGGTGGGGAAGAGTGGGGAGCTAGCGAAATTGGAAAAAGATGTTCCCTTAGCGTAGAGTACTCAAAGTGACACGCAGAACCGAACATTTGATTGTTCGCAGTTGGTACGAGGATCAGGGATGAACTGTTCTCACGGAATGGTAAAGTCGTTTGCCGTCGCTTGGCATCGTTTCAGGCTGGAGATGACGCGTCGCGATCTGGCGCGGAACAGGGCAGCGCCGGGAAGATCAGTTACTTAAGCGTTCTGCCCGTCTGGCCGGGGAAGAAACGGCGAGAGAATAGGTAGTAATCTCGACGATGGAGGTTTATCACGGCAGATGGACTAATTGATGTCATTCAACGTATCATTAATGCCCGGTGTTCTTGGACGCGTATCAGCTGCCAGTGATTTTCACAAGCGGAGAAATCTTTTCAGACCGCGCGCCACTTCCCGCGACTTTCCGCTTCTCGAGAACGCAGCGGAGGAGAGAGAGAGGGACGTGGAGGGCGGGAACGGGAACGAGCGTGTATACATATACGCGGGGACGCGCGAGTAAGTGGAAGAAAGAGAGACAGACGTGTTCGTGGGTGTCGGAGCCAGGAAAATGGGGGTGAGGGTGCGGAGGGGGTGGAGGATGGAAGTATGAAGTGAGCATATTACTATTGAGAATAAGTACCTGGCTTCGAGATGGTGGCTGTGCTCAGGGGAAGAGAAGGTGGAAGGGGCTGAAGTAACGGCACACGGGGGTGGCATGTCGGGGGTACAAATGGGGTGGTACAATGGGCACTAATGGATCTCAAGCCGCCGCGAGAGGCGCTGCTTTTAATCTAATTGTCCTTCGTAGCCGTCGCGATCGCGATCAGTGGTATTCAACTCTGATCCCTCGTCCACTCCCGCCCCCTTTATCGCCCCCCCCCCCATAAAACATATGATTACGCGGTTAAAAAAAATGGTCAGAGAGAGGGAGAGGGACGGAGAGAGGGAGACAGAGAGAGAGAGAGAGAGAGAGAGAGAGAGAGGAAGGAGTAGGCGGACCTCTCTCCTCGTTGGCGGTATCAATTTTTACGCGGCACGAGTTTAAAAGCGTCCCGAGAATATTTAACGGGGCAATTAAACTTCCAACGACCAATAAACGTTTATTAAATTCTTGTATTACAACGTTTATTGAGAGTTCGTTACATTCGAAATATTCCAAGTTCAAACGGAAGTGATTCGCAATTTCACCCCGTCAAATGTTCCGCCAGCTATCGTTCCGAAGCGTGTTCCTTTCGAGCAGCGTTATCACGGAGCGACCATGGAATTTCGATGGAAAAATTCGTGTTCCCCGGTCGCTTAACTTTTACGACTATCGAGTACAGGTATAGGTGCGAACGCTTACGATACGACACGGCGAATGAATGCGGGGCGAAAGTGGAGCCGGAGCGTTTCTTTCTCCGTCTAGTGGTTCCATTTAGCGGAACTTTACAGCATTATGCGACGCGGCTGTTGAGCTAAAATGCAAGGGGCGGAGGGGAAGAATTTCGAAAGCATGCGCGTGCTCCTTCTAATGTTGCGAATATAAAATGTCTGCGGAATATACTCGAGTGCGGCACAATCGTTCCGCCTCGACGCTGTCTTGAGCGTTCCCCTCTAAAATTCTGCGCGATATGTACCTTCAGTTACCAGTCTAATGACGGCTACAACGACTCAGTTTCAGCAACACAAGCCTGTCCCTCGAACATTGAAATCTCTTCGCGGGAAGGCAACATTCGCGTTGCTCTACGTTCTATCAATTTTGCTCACTGGACGAGACATCGACCACCGAAACAAATTGACAATGAGTCAGAATGGCCCACAGTGTGGCTCGTAATTAGGCGAACACCCTCGCGATACGAGCTGCCCCGGAAGCAAAACTCCCACGGCCGGTTCGGGCACGGCGGAATGAAGCTGAAATATCATAGCACACAAAAGCTCGGCCGCAGGAAACAAACCACGTTTCCCGCGAACTCGTGGCCATTATCAGCCGATCTTATCGTGGAACAACGATGGCGATCGTCCCGGCGGCGCAGGTGGCGCAATAATTACATCCCCGTGCTTTCCAGCCACCCTCGACGCCGCCTCGCGCGCGCGTTCAATAAAGATAACGATAATTGTCGCGGCGGTGTCGTCGTTCGACCGTTCGTCCTTACCCCCGCAGATAAATTTCTGATAAAGCGGTTAAATTGGTTGGATTGTAATTGCCGTTGTGCGTGTTACCAGGATGAGACAGGGAGAGAGTGTATACCTGACGGGGCACGTGGGAAGCCGTCGAGAGGCGGTGGACGAAGGGGTGGAGACGCGATTAAACGCCACCGTTCATGTTTACACCGAAAGTCCGTGGGAATCGAGTCACTCCCCGCCACCCCTCCTGTGTAGCCGGCAGAAACCCCACGCCAGCTGCCCCCCCCCCCCCTACAATCCAGAATTCAGGAAATCGCCGCCAATGCGAATCTTTTCGTGACTAACGACACGGAAGCGATTTTGTCGCGCGTCCTTGTTAACCGACTTCTCACAGCGAGCAAATTACAGGAGGGGGCGAAGAAAGGGGTGTTCCACGAAAATACGTTCATTAGATGAGGATTTTGATCGATTTTGATGGATCTAGTGCGCGGGATATAGGATACAGAAGGCTGATATACCGGAAGCTTCATAAGGGGATTTAACATTGATTCGTACTACTGATAGCCAATTTAGAAACTGATCAGTTTCGGAGACTCAACGAGGTATTTTTCGATGAATGTGGGGAATATTTAGGAAGAAAGAAGTAAAGAATCATTGGGGTTAGTGGCGGTATTTACTATGGACAGGTATTCAGAAATTAGCGAATTTCAGTAGTTTCATATATTTCTCTTGATGTAATTAATTAGCTACATATTTACATGAAGGAAACTATACGTATTTTATATGTATATGTACGTTTGCGTATTATACATGTATATTACAAAAGTTCTTCGGCCATTATACTCCCTCCCGGTCGTTTTCGTCGCGGTTTCTAAGAAACCTCTAAGGAAACTCATCTTCTGCTAAAGTCTTTTACGTTTACGATCCACTAATATCCAAACAGAATCCAGATGCCTCGAAACGAAATTATATAAAATATTATCGATCGGATGAAATCCCCCGATAGCAGGAAAAGCCGAACGATCACATACTGAAAAGGAAGAGGCTACTCCGAAACATGTTGGCTAGAAAACCGCCAGCGGTTTCGACAACATTTCTCACCACGGTTAACGTAAAGCAGAACTTCAGTACCAAGACTACAACCGAGGAAACGATTTCAATGATCTCGTCCACAAGTATTCGGCTTGGCTGGCCTCCATGTCGTTCCCGAATACGAGAGATCGCAACGATGATTCTAAGAGTTCATTTGCCAGCTTCCCCCAAACACTGTTACATTGCATCATGACCCAACGATTCGTAAAATTTACATCCAAACTTCCACTCAGCCCGTAGCTCACTGTACAGTGCCACAGCCAAAGCAGTGATCCGATAATTCAAACTCTAAAGACCATCGACGTCAACCCCGGGACGTGTTTCAGTGTCCAGACCCTTTGCGAATATCCTTGGAGGCATATGTACACGACATCAGACGATCGCCTGTCCCATCAGGCTCCACAGTTAATTATCCACCTTGCGTAGAACCTCCTCGGCCTTCACCCGCAGCACCTCCGCGCTCTGCCTCCTGATCTCGTCGTCGGACGAGGCCGAGTCTTCTTCCTTGTCGTGCTTCGAGCTCAAGTTCTGCGGCAGGTTCTGCACGCCCAGGTTCAACGGGTGGCCGTGCAAGTGGCCCCCGAGCGTGTGTCCGTTCACGTTGTTGTGGCTCAGGGGCGAGCCAGGGTTCAAGCCGACCGGAAGGACCGTGCTGAGAGACGCCAGGTTCTGCGGGAGGGGTAGGCCGATGTACTGCGACAAGATTGCGTGCCACGGGGGTAACTTCGGCGCGCTGGCCGGCCACGGCGGTGGGAACACCGGCGGGATGAACCAGGGAAAGGCACCCGCTGGCCCACCCGATGGATCCGCACCTGGCACACCCCCGGCGCTTTGGAGCAGCCGAGCGTGAAGGGACAACTCGTTGACACCTGCAATCACATCGTTTCGAAGGGATTTTAGCCCGTTGTTTCTGGGAATGCGGGGAGGAACCCGCTGGTAGCTGGAGAAACGCTGGAGGACGCCCGATTAGCTCTTGGTAGCTCAATTGCGCCTCCCATGGACCGAGCGATATGGGAGTTTGGAGTCCAGCTGTGACTGGGAGGCGCGTCCAACCACGAACCTTTCTCGGGGGCTAATTCTTTCGCCGGCGAATGTCTAGATCGATCTACCCAGCGAACATTTTTTAATCATTCCGATCGGCGTTCCGCGACGAAACTATTTTTCTTTCTGGCGAGATGAATGAGGGCTCTAATCCCGGTCAAAGGGTGCTATCGGCGAGGAACGGCTAGAGAAGTTAATTTAGAGTTCTCTATCGGGAGAAATTTACTCGCTTCACGGCCGAGACCGACGGTCACATAGGAACAAGTTTCAACGGAGCCTCGATAGGCCGGTTCATGAAAAATTAAACGGTCGAGCTTCCGTCTCGCGCATCGTTCGCATGCGATGGCCGCGATGGCCGACACTGAAATTAGATGTAATTGGCGCCGATTGCATCTACCCTCCTGTAACCTTCCTCGCACCTCGTCTGCTCGCATATTAACAAACAGACCACGCGACCGTCGCGCTGTACCCGGGCAGGGGAGGGGGTGAATTGGAATGGAAGGTTTTTTTTTTATTCTACCAGCGAGCGAGAGGGCCGAAATTCGAGGAAGCACTCACCACTTTGCTCCACGTGCATGAAGCTGGTGTCTCTGCCCAGCGCCTTCTCCTTCTTGCGCCATTTTGCACGGCGATTTTGGAACCAGACCTGAAAACACAAAGATTGAACAATCGAATCATCTACGATTGGTGAGGTCCAAGTGTCCCTATCAACGGATCCATCTACGTCCAGCCTGGAAGGAATCGTTCAAGAGTTTCATATGGATTCAGATTGCCTGTAGCGTGCCCGGGCATTTATCGCAAACTACATCGCGATTTCACGCCCCTTTCTCTCTTCCACGCGAAGGGAGTAATTGTCGCGGGAAATCATCGAGTTATTTCTTGGAAGAAAATACGGCTGCGACGCATGAGAACCCCAGGCAGCCGTATCAGAACCACCCAACAAAAGCTTGCTCTCGAGGTTGATTAAGCTAATTGTTAACAATTATCCTGATTTCCTCCGTACCCCTGAGTGGCAGCAACCCCTGCCCTCGCCCCCTCGCCTACCCTACGGAGCCCCTCTCGACACGCCGTTCCCGCTGGCCCCGTTGCCATATAAATGCTTTCGCTTTCCGCCTGAGCTGCTCTGATTTTTCGTGGCCACCGGCAGCAGACCCCGCGAAACAGACAGAGAAAGAGGGAGATTGCATTTTACATCCTGCCTCTATTGTGTAGAAAATCCAGTGCTTTTCAGCCGACGCCGCCTCGTCGCTATCGATCCCTCGTACGCGTGGATCGTTCGATGACGCTTCTTCTCGCGACGCCTTTCTTCCCAACATTCTGCTCGATTGCAGGAGAATCGGGACAATGCCGGCGAAACTCGATGTCCTTTCGTGCCATCCGCGTACAGTTGATCCAAGGAAACAGAGAGCCACTACATACGCGCCACAACAGGAGGGATAAAAGAGGGCGATGATTAACGCGCACGGCGTTTAAAATTGTCGCGCGGATTTTTCAAAGAGAAATTAGGAATATCGTCGAAATAATGAGGAGAATCGAGGGAAGTTTGAAAGTGCCTGGGAGGGGCATTCAGTTGGCGGAGGAGACGCCACGGAGCGAGGGGAGCGTCGCGAGGCTGGGGCGGGAAATTCAATTGCCTAATTGCTGTTAATTATTTAATCGCTCCTGAATACCCCGCTAACGCCTAAGTGCTCGCAAACCTTCCAGCGCGTCATTTAAGCGACCCAACGCGAACCTGAAAGTTTGAATCCCCTCCCCCCTGTCTCACGGTCTGCACAATCTCGGGTGGTGTAACGTTTCCACCATCTCCGCCGCAAATTTCCTGTTAACGCTCTTGCTCGTTAAACGCGTTCACATTTTTACGAACCACGCGATATTATCTCGTTGAGTATACTCGATACAAACGCGACGATACTAAACAGCGGCAGCAGAAGATAAAAGGTATGCGAGGATAGCGATCGCCCGTCAACCCCGAATGGAACATCGTCTTTTGTTCGGTGGCTGACAATGCTCGCCACTTGACTCGCGGCGGAACAGCGTTTCCGAAAATTCCATGAAATCGAATCGTCGTACGGCGCGGCGGCGCGGCGGAAAAGCGAAAGCGAGTGTCTGATACCGAGCGTGACACGGAACAGGGGGGAAGGAAACGCGGGCAGAAGCGAATCGCGATTCCATTACCCATCGGGCAGCCCGATCGTCGATCGAACGCGATACATCGGCTGGCCATTAATACCGAAAAATGGGTAATTTCGCATCTGGAATTGAGGGCGGCGAGGGAGGAGTAGCGGAGGATTTCCTAGATTGAAATAAAGTGGCCGTGGCACCACTGCGCCGCGGCGGATCATTTAGCGGTTTTGTCGAGCGACGGCCAATTGCCGGCATTGTCGCTTGGCTGTACCACAATGGGCCAATCGGAATGCTCTCTGTCTCTTTTCAACTACACGCCACCCTTCGACGACGGCTCCATCCACGACCCTTCTCTCTGCTATACACACACACACGCACACAAACCTATATACACCCCTCTTTCTCGCTCTCTTCCACCCTCTTTCTCGAACCTCTTCCAACCCCCCCTCTGCCTCCCTCTCTGCCCCTCTTTTCTCCATCCTGCGTCTCTCTCTTCGTCGCGTATGTACGACGAGGGTGTCAGGATGGTTACGCTAATCGAGTAACCGATTTCCATCCATGGAAAAGTCATAATTTATGGTGGGCGCCTGCAATACCAGCTGCCGTCGGTCGCCGCGGAATCGCCGCGTCACGTAACCGGTGCTCGTTTCCTGCCCCGATTAACTGATAATACAAATGAACGGAGGGGGTGGGTATTTATCGCGATCGTCGGAACTGACGAGATCGGAGTATCTCGAGAAGGGGATGAGAGTAAGGGAGAGGGGAGGGGGGGGGGGCGAGGCGTCTACGTAAACAGAATTTTTCCACGCGTGCAAATTCGCATCGGCATTAATGGCGTTACCTACCCTTAATGAGAGGGCACAATTGCTAAATGGAAGCGCGATTCCTTTCCTTCTCTTTTCTCCCACCCCATTTTTCTTTTTTTTTTTGTGTTCCTGTTCGGATTAGCACGCTCTGTCGGCAACTATCGTTTTGCGCGTCCTGACGCACTCGAAAGGAGCGCGAGCGCGACAGCGGAAAAATATCAAGCAGATTAAAACATTGTTGGTATCAAGAGGACCATCTGCCTATCGCTTTTTAAATCAAACTCTCGTCGATCGAGGGTAAATGCAAAAATATAGAATTCGCGCGAGGCGTGGTGCTGTTTAATCCGCGAAAAAATAATAGCGAAATGCCTGTCGAACGTGTCTACTAGGTTATGAAACTGTTTTAATTTTATCGCTCGGGAATTACAATTGCACACGCGAATCTCCCTCCCCCCTCCTCCCCGTTCTTTTGTTTCTAGCTTTTTTATTTTTATTTTTTTTCCGTTCATTGACGTTACTACGCGCGCACCTGGCGACCCCGCTCTCACAGCCCGTTAAAGGGCGCGGCTGGAAAATAATTTCAAAGCAGATTACGACCCCGTACGCTCTTTAGCGTTCGACTGGCTCGTATGAAATTAATCCCCGTAGCGGGAGCATGGTCTGGCGCGCGTCTTTCGCGGAATTACAGACGTCGATGAGGAGCGGCAGATTTTCGGTACAATAGTATGTAATTAGTTAAGAGGCCCACGCTGAGGTTGCGACTCATTCACCAACGGGGCTCTCTACGCTAAAACAGCGTGCTTGAAAAGCTGCCGTAGCGTGCATGCAGGGGGCTTGAAGAGAACTTCGGGTAGCATAATTTTATGAGGGAAGACGTTATTCTGAAAATGCTTCGCGGAACGGGAAGCTCCCGATATCTGAACACGATTGCGCTCGCGTGTAATGTTGACTCGTGGGTGCCTTTCGCTAAGACTGACTCGTGGCCACCGGAATAAAACACCAGTCAGGTATTCATGGGAAAGATAATCAGATCTAGTGTTATACTGTTTTGGATTGTGTTGAATTGGACTTACCTGGACCCTAGCCTCCGACAGATCCAGCCTCATCGCCAGCTCTTCCCTGGTGAATACGTCCGGATACTGGGTATTGCCGAAAGCCTTCTCGAGCTCGTGCAGCTGGTAGGTGGTGAAGGTGGTACGGGACCGTCGAACCTTGCGTGGTCGGTCTGACTCTCCCAGATTCAAGGGATCGTGCAGGGAATCGTTTATCTGATGATCGCTCAAGTGACCGAGCTCCGTGTCCCCGCCATCACCGATTGCGTCGGACGATGTCGCGTGATCTGGTACAAGGAAGAAAAACGGTAAGAATAAGGAATTATTGAGCCAAGTATTTCTCGCCAACTGGTCCGCGTCGATGCATAATCTGGGGTATGGGAAACGATAAAAAGGCGTCAAAGATGAATCGATATTCGGAGAACGTCACGGCATATAACCGCTTTGGAATCGTTAACGATACTCGATAGGCAGCGTCGGGGCACAGAAGCCAGGATGGGTGTTAAAGGACCGTGCACGCGTGTTGAATTTCGGACAGATGCGCGTATCAAACAATTCGCGGGCCTTGGACGGTTGAGCGCAAGAGAGGATCGGGGCGATTAAGCCGAATGGTCCGCGTTGCCAAAACGAAATTGACATTTCGCTGATACAGAGGGCAAACGCGAGGCAACGGGCTGGCTGGGGGTTTCGAGATGCTGCGGGGTCGGTGTGGGTGCAATTTCATTTTTAAGCCGCGCAACGGCTCGCGCCCCCCGATATACACCCCCCTCCGATACGCCGATGATGTCCGATCGGCGGATTTGCCAATTTTAAGCCTCACCCGGCGCTTCATTTTTTGTACATCCTCGCGATATATGAAATATGACGCATCGATGGCGAGCCTGTACATTATACCTACACGCTCGATAGTACTTAAAAACCGTTGCCGTCAGTGATTAGCAAATATCACGAGTGCATGTCGTACACTGTGCGCCCCCCTCGGCGCCCCCAACCCCCGCCATCGGTGCAACCCTTGCACGTAGCCGTGAAACACACGCTCGCCTTTCTCCTCTCTCTCTCTGTTCTCCGTCCTCTCTCTCTCCCTCCACCCAATTTTTTTTCTCCCTTCCTCTGTCCATTTCCCGTTCTCCTTCGCTTCTCGTCCTTACGGATGCACCCATGCGAGCTTCGAGGCCCATTCGAATAAAACTACACGCAGAATGTAGATCTCTACTCGGTGATCGGGACAACTACTCTATCACGAGTCGATTAGAGTTGCGCGTTGAAATGGATGTAGCGGAGGACCTGTTTAAGACGTATCCGAAAACTGTATCGATTCCGTTATCGCCGCGGTTCACCGAAGAAGCATCTCTTTCAACTTCCGTTCAGCCGCATTTCTTTTTCGAAACTGTACCGTAGGAAACTAATCCAATGCCGCGCGACAAGTGCCGTATGAAATTAGAAGATAATACGAGAGATATTAAAACGGTTAGGGGAAACGAAAGTAAGTATCTCATTTGATTACCGCCACGCCGCGAAGGGGTGCCTTTTAATGCTACAATAATATGTTGCAGCCCTTACATGAAAACCCTGCTATTCTTCCTGGAAAGTTGATGGAAATAGCAATACCGTTTGAAAGGACGGGAGACTAAGTCCATTAGGAATGTCGATTCTTTCTAATCTTCGTCGTTTCGATCTAATTAGATGCACGATGCAGGATCAAAATTTCGCAACAGACCACCGCCCCCGGGTTACGCGTCTTTCAATATCTGCTTCGCCCACGTCCCAGACCAACCCTGTTGCCCCTCGCGTGCCGTTTTCATCATCCCCTTACACACATTTGCTTGAACTAATTAGACGAGCATTTACTACTCGTGCGTAATAACGTTAATCCTACTTTTCGGTACCGCCGCTCTAAACCGGCAGTTGTGATAGGTTTGCGATTATGCGAATCGTTCGAACGGGGCACGCATCGCGTCGACCGCGTGGAGTAGAGGCTCCCCGTTCTGCATGTGCACGTCTCCTCTGTGCCCGTGCGTGTGCACGTAATCGCACTAACATTTACGCAAACAACGCACGGATAATCCACGATGAATAGAGAGATTTTTATGTTTTCATGCTAGGGCACAATGGGGCACCCACTTGATGCCAAACTCTCCGCTGCTTTTTATTAAATCTACGACCCACCGATAGGGGTTGGGAGCCAGCCAGAGAGAGAGAGAGAGATAGTCAGAGGGAGGGGGGGGGGGTGGCCCCCGTAAAGGCGGTTCGTGGCGCGAAATTAAAGATTTATTTACCGTGCCCGTGATGACCACATGCCCCGCTACTCGCTCGCCCTTTTTCGCCCAAGGAACATTTAATCGTCCAATTGAATTTTCCCGGGCCCCTCCGTCGTCGGCCAAATGTTTATATTACCGGACGACTCGCCGAGTCGCGCCGCGCGTTACAGCGGTCGAAAGTGAATGAAACGAAACTCGACCCTCGACCTCGGACGCGTGGATCCGCAAGCGTTCCCCGATGAATCGTGTCAATAGGTATCGCGATTGCACGGGTATTATCAGACGCATTAATTATGTTAGACGACTGTTACGCTCGAAATTCGCAAACACATCCTGATTTCTGCGAGCCACAATCAGCCCCCGGACCAATAATCTGGTCCACCTGTATACAGTGATGATCGGTGACTGTGTTCCTACTTGTACAACCACGCGCGTCGCGAAATGTACATACAGGGGAGCGTGCGTAATGAAATGGAGGTGTGCGAGAGTATTCAATCGCAGTCAATGATACCTAATTATCGCGGGTTCACGAAGCGACACTTTTCTCCGCGGTGTATCGCCTCTATTACTGGCGTGGACACAGCGAGTTAAGGACAAGATACACTCCGCTGGAACGGATAACACAAGGCCCGGGACTTTGCGCCGGGAATCTAATAAAATCCCTAAGAGGGTTTACGGGTAATACGTTCATCGTTAAACTCTCCCGGATAATCTATCGGGGGGGGGGGGGGAAGAATTTGGCGTGCACAAGTTTCTTCGCGGAAATTTAATAAGTGTAACTTGCCCGATGAGTTTATTAACTTTTTCCCCGGGGGCATTCGGTATATATGATCGCGCTCAACTTTCCTCCAAGATCGTGGCAACTCTCCACCGTCGAGCGCATTCATTTTCTACGCTCTTAATTCAAGAACAGAGAGACCATTACATGCACGTGCTAATTGGCAGGTTGCGCTACGAGACGCATCTGGATGTCGTGCCGCGGGGCAATTTATGCCGCAAGTTTGTATGGAAAACGCGGCGATTTATCGCGAGCACAGGAATTAGTCCCATTTAAACGTAATCGCGGTTCCTTGAGAAATACCTCGGACCGTTGTTAGGATATTTTAATGAAATAATTGCGTGTTCGTGCGTTCACACTCGCCCCCCCCCCCTCCCCCTCTTCTCCTACGTCACCCCCGCGAAAAATGGTCCCGCAAACAAGCGTGCATTATGCGCCGTTCGCGTGTGGTAAGTCGCGTCGTAAATTCACGTCGCACTGATCGTCGCCGCAGATTCGAACCTCGACCCAATTAGCCTCTTAAAATGCCCACGGCAATTAAAAGAACGCGCCTGCCGCCAAGGTGGCGCGGAGAAACATCTTTCGCGCGACAATTACCCGCGAGATTCTAGAGGGTTGCAAAGTGTCCTCCATTATGGACCTCCATCGACCAGATGCTTCGATCTACGGTAATGATTTCAAGAATCGGCAAAATGCCATTTGCTAAATTGGCGTGCAATTACAGTACATATCTGATCCCGCGAGCGATGGGTTAACGCAGATAACCCACTTTGTTTCAGTTAGAAAGAAACCTCTTTTTTATCGCAATCGCGGTCGGATCGATGCAAGGGCAATAAAATGTTGGTAAACGCGACATCGGTTTGCTCAACGATATTAGATACTATATAGATAATGATGCAATATTACGCGGCGGTTCATCGCCGCCGAGTAAACAGGAAGCTAGTGGTTACAATCGGTATTTTCAACATGCCAACTTCATTGGGAGCTACAATTATTTAGTAACGATCGCTTCGTCGCGATCGAGGGATATGATATTTGCCCGCGGAACAGAAAACGAGACGGTAGCATGCATGTCTCAATTAACCGATCTCTACACTCCTAAGTAGTACCAACGATCATCTAACGATCGGACGGTTAAATCCCTTAATTGTAATCGCAGCCTCTCCCTCGCGCGATCTAGAGAAAGCGCGAGAAAGAGATCGTACCTTCGTCCTTCGCGTGCCCCAGTATCTGGTCGATGCTGTACACGTTCCTCTTCTGATTGTATGTTTGCGCCATGATTCTCGGCGGGTGCAGCAGCGTCGATGCCGGAAATCACTGTTGCAATTGTGCCGTGCGGCAACCGGAAGCAGCGTACGGTTCGCGACAGATCACTGACGGAGGATGCTCTCTCATCGGAGATCCCGTGGAAAATCGTATTTTCCCGCTGTTCCCGCGGACAGATGGAGCTTCGCAGGAGAACGACTTTGGCGCGCGTCAGAGAAAAAGAGAGGGAGGAGACAGGGGGGTGGGAGTTTTTTTTTGCGAGGAAAAGAAGTCACGGGAAACCGTGAAGAGAGGAGAGGAGACGTGTAAACGACGGACCGTCGAGCTTCCACGCGACTGTCTCTCTGGCTTCGAAAAGAAAATGCGTCGATCGACGGCGCACCACGAACTGGCTCGTCGGACATGAAAGCAGCCCTTAATATCGCATACACCCGCCCCACCTCGCAACCCCTAACACCGCCATATTAGCCTCCCCGCCAATGAGGGTGCGCGCTTCTCACCCAAAGCCACCCCGCACTCGGGGGTTGAATGAGGCCTGGGCGGGGAATATTTTGCCCTTTCCGCGTAAATCCCCGGATTTTTTTCCACCTCCTCCTCCTACCCCCTCCCAGGAGTCTTCCTCCTTCTATCCGATCCTATCCTCCTCCCTGTCCCTCCTCAACCACCGCCGTACGTCCGTCTCTTTCCTATGTCTTTAGTTTCCTCGTCTCCTCGTTCCCCCGTTCCCTCCGACGCTTCGGTTTCGATCCACCGGCGGGATATTTCTTCTTCTTCCCCCCCTCTCTCTCCCTCTCTCTCTCTCTCCCTCTCTCTCTCTCTCTTTCACCAGAATGCGAGATTATTTACCGCGTCTTCAGGTGTACGCAAATTTTTCGGGACCGCGATTAATCTCCCTTTCGTCAGCCCGAGAACGGGTCGCGCGGTAGGTTTCCTCCTTCGCGGGAGCAAGTGATTCGATTCTAACAGCGCGATCATCGTCGATCGCGTAACTTCCCCGTGTCAGACTTCGAGCGCTTGAAGAATTTCGTGTAATTCCCGATTCAACATACGCGGCAGTTGATGAATAAGGATTTCGTGGAATGTCACTTGTGCCTAAGTAGTCGATTGGTGGAACGTCACCAGCCCTTTGTTCGGCCATTAAGTTCGACTACCCCCAGATATCGGTAATTAAGTGTTCCTCGGAATACTCTCAGCGCCAGGTTGTCCCGCAAACTATCTTGGCCTGTCCCTACTTCATTCAGACTTCCCTCGTGAACGGATTACGTGAGAGGATAACAGAAGCCTCAGGTAACCCGGGAATACTGGAACCCTGTGGCTTCGAGCGCGGTTACGAGAAACGAGGTGGCCTCGTTAATCGGTGTCCACAAATAGCACCGCCCGAAAATTTGCTTACGATTATCCTGCTTATTCTAAGACAACGCCTTTGCACGCAGCCCGCGTAAATCGGCCATTTAATCCCCAAAGACACGGTTCAGGCCTAGGCCCGTGAACGGAACACGCACACGAAATCTCTCATCCCCTCTGCCGTTCCCCAAAGTTTCATCCTTTTTACGAAATCTTCTTTCGTAATCTGGCTTTCTCGACCGACCTCTAATCCAAAGATAACTCGGAGCGACCTTCGTGAATACCCGCTCCAATTCACTTCTGTTGTTGTGCGAAACACAACATTTTTCACTAATTACCGGCAGCCGATTTGTCGTAGGAAGTGTCTTTCTTTAAACGCCTGTGGACGGATATGAGAAATGCGACATTACTGATCGACGTAGTACAGATCGGAGCAAGGTGCCAGGGTTGTAAATCTTTCGACTGTAATAAAATGATGCTACGTGCTAATAGGGTAAGGTGTAGATAATAAATTGGGTGAAAGAAATGAATGGCAGGCGTGACATTCAGAGTTAACGACCAAAAATTACTGTCGTAAATGAAGCTGTTGACGTTTGGAAGCAAGTAACTAGATTTGGACTTTTTCCACGTTCGAAAGCAAATTAATGCAGGAATTTCACTTAATTTGATATGCAGCCGCATGGAAATCACATAAATTTTGTAAAATGTGATCGCACTGGTGTGCTGGTAAGCGAATTTAACAAAGTCGCACAGTTTAATGGATACATTTCGTATAATTGGCAGAAATTTGATCGGTACTAGGACGAACTGGTGGGGGAGAGTAAAGCTGGTCGACTGAATATTAAATATCCGGATTTATTTAACGAAACAGAGTATCTTCCGGCAATCACGTAAAGGTGTGGGTGCACGGTGTGTCACTCTGCGCCTCCCCCTTTTGTATAGTCGGCTTTATAATGCAAATAAAGCGGAGGGGGTCACTGCTCGGTGATTGTGACGCTACAAACCAGATTTTTCGGGAATATCGCGGCAACATATCGTAAAAAAATACCTCTTACGCGAATGAGTTTCAAAACAAAATGCTTTGCCGGAGAAAAAACGACGCCACGATTTTACATGCACTCGACAACGGATTATCCGATACAGGATGAAACGAACAATTTCGGAGTCTCCGTTAAAAAAAAATGCCCGAAAAATTGGTCTTGGGTAAAATTTACATGCTAAAAGTCAATCGAAGAACTGTAATGTTTGCGTAATCACAAAATGCGAAGAACGGTTCGATAATACTTCCCCGAAGAAGCAGGTGTACAAGGTAACGAAGACAGTAATCTCGCACTGGAAAGCTCGAGACTGTCAATTCCTCGATACCCGATCGATTGAACAGAGTAATCTGACCAGGTGATCAACATGAACGTGAATATGTATTGTGGAGACGATCTACAGGAATCAGGATGATCCCCGAGGCAAGATAACAGCGAGTAGTTAATACTTTACAGATGTTAACTCGAACGCGGGGTATTAAAGACTCTGGAAACGTACAAGTACTTGTTGCAGATAATTGGGAATCCCGACGTCGAACGCCGTCGGTCTTGACACTAGTAAGATTATCCGTCCGACGTTCAGCCATTAGGCAAATCATTTACTTAACTGTACAAGCCGAGTGTAGGTATGCAATCGAGAACAATAGAGGCTGCGTTTGAAACCGGGACAATTTTTCTCCGAACTCTACACGCGCGTCATATTTATCGTTTATTTATTCCATGGTGCCATGGATCCATAAAATACTGAAAAATATAAAAAGTTTGTACAAATACAGCAAGCCAATTGGATGGGTCCAGGATAATGGTCCGTTCGGTTCTTTTTGCGATAAAGTAAAATGCAACGCGATGAATCACGAGTGAATCACGTATGCACGATAATGCCTGCATTATAAACTACTAACTCTAGATACTCGCTGATAAACCGAAGAGCCGCGGAAAGCGATTCAGAATGCGCATCGCGTAAACAGATCTTCCACATTAACGAGCATGGCAAATTCAAAAGCGTTACTCGTATCCTAATTCGTAAGTTGCAAACGACAACCAGACACGATCGAATGATCGACAGACTACTTGGATGAACAAAAAGACCGCTTCGCAAACTATCCGTCTCGCTCCTCCTCGAACGACGCGGATAAAGCCGTTTTCGTTTCTCGCGAACGGACGAGATAAAAACGCGGTAGGTGATACCTTTGATGCGATCGGCGAGACTGCGGGAGGGTGTGTGAGGGGGGGGGGGGGCTGATAACTCGTGGGTGTAATTGTTATATCATGAATCTAACAGGGATTCGGGGGATGGGGAAGCCGAATAAAGAAGAAGAGCAGCGGAAAGAGGAGAGACAGGGCAGGAGAGGGAGGTGGAGATGGCATGCAAGGCGACGTTCTACAATAGGCAACATTAAATCTGCAAAAGAGAGGAGATTCTCTCCCGTTCGCGCGGCAGAATGGAGAGAAGGGGTTGGGGGTGGAATCGGGCGTAAAGGAAGCAGATACAATTCACAATAGACCCGGCGAACCGGCTCGAAGATCAAACGCCACCCCTGCAAGAACTACCGACGCCCATAACCGTAAGCGCAAGACTCGGAGTGTCAAAAGTTCGATCATATCCGCTCGTAACCGTTGCTGGCCGGCATTGATAACTTGATAACGTAGAGTTAACAAAAAAAGAAGAAAAGAGTTTTGAATTTTTCCATCGGTTTTGCGCCTCGGCAGCGTTATATTTCGTTGGCCGAACGAAAGGGATGAAAAACCGTAGCGGTCATTCAATTCGGCCGATTATCAAAGAGGCTTTCTTTCGTTCGCTCAACAGTTCTTTTCGTTCGTTAATTAACGTCGATGGAATAATTTGGCGGGATAAAAAGCTACTGCGAACGTAATCTGAATTGTAGGTGGAAGGATTTAGATTAGAGAACGTGGTCGGTGAAATATTATAAACTGCAGTGCGAGATCAAGTAAAGGTTGCTGTGAACCGCAGTCTTCATGTTAAAGGGATAAAGGGGAGGAGAAACAAAGGGAAAAGAGAAGATAGAAATTGGTAGAAGTGGTTATCGTTCGATACTTGTAACATTGTTTGTAAGGTGCCGCGTCGGTGATTAAATGCGTGATCATTGCACAACTGGAAAATAGCATCGATACGGGTTGCAAAACACGCGGTAATAAATGAGCAAGACGGAGAGTATTAAATGAATGAAAACCAGGGGTAATTGCAGTGACCACAATGAGGAACGCTCGTTCCTTTCAACGCTGAAGGGTAAGAAATCGCTTATTAACGCGTCGCGTCGCGGTCCAGTTTATTGGAGCGTGTAAAAGCAACGAGATAATACGAGCCTGAAATTGGCGCTCGTCCTTTCTTTCAGCGAGAAGAAAGGGGGTGGCGGAACGAGTTTAGCGTGGATTCTGTAAGGGAAGTCACCGGTATCAAGGACGTAGTTATTATCTCCCGGGGGCACGCGCGTATTGTTGCCGTCGAATGAGCCGGGAGAACCATTGAATTTTACGCGGACAAACGAGGAAAAGATTGCATGTTTAAGCAATCTACGTGGCACGAATCGAATGAAACGAAAGTACCGGCAAATAATCGGCGAATTCGAACGTTTAATCTTACAATTACCGTGCCACTCTTCTCATTATTTATCATCAACCATTCCCATCCACTTATCGATAAGCCCTAATCGGAACTCGTAAATTACGAACTCGGAAGAGATTACTGACGTGAATGCATTTTTATGCGCAGCCACGTCCGCGGTAAAAAGCCGTGTAAGAGAAAACGTAAACTGGCGCACGTTCCGGCTTCCTCTCCTTTATTAACGCGGCAAAGTGATGGAGAACCGCGTCGATGACACTTCAGCACCTTTGTTAAATATTCTCACGCGCGTGGATTCGTCTATTTTCTTCGGCTAACCCGAGGAAGAGTCGAGGAGACAGGCAAAAAGCGCAACGTCACCGAACAACGGTAACCTTTTTCAAAACTATTCTTTATCCTTTTACCTTCCCTCTTTCTTTTTTCTTTTTTTGGTTAATTCCGGATCCTTTTCAAGCGATAACAACGCGGTCGAGCAGCCACGAGGAGGTCGGTGGTCGGGGGTGGACGCTCTTTCGTGGTTGTATATCAGGGGCGTCGCGTTATTGGCCCCCGAGGCGGCACCGAGCTTTGTCGGCTGGCACACCGTGCACCGGATAAACCGAGACCGAAGAACCACTGACTTTTATGGAATAAACGGGGTAAAGACTACCCCCGACGCGTCTCTGTGGATGTACGAGGCCACACAGAAACGGAGCGTGCTTGTACACGCTCTGTGAAAGAGCGAGACACAGATGAGAAAGGGGTGGAAGGAAGAGAACAGGCCAGATGGGTATGAATTGTGTTTATGGTATATTTACGACCAGGAATATAACCGTTTTGCACGGAGCGAATTGTATCAAGTGAATTTGTACGAGAACGTCAATGATATCTCTATAATGGAACAACAGATAAACGGATGTTACTTGGCACTTTAAATAAAATGTTTCACAACTGTTGACGCACACCTGACTGATTAATAGAACTCATGAAATGAATCAAAATAAATCTGGCGTATTCGGGCGTTATTTTCTATAGTTCTAGGATCGGAAACTCTTCTATATAGGTATCTTGCATCATGGTCTACACTCTACTCTAAAGAAAGGCCATACAATGCTCTTTAACCGAAAAACAACACACTGGCGTATTACAAGGGAGGGCCTCTATTCAACGCGCCCGAAAATTAAGGAAAATGCTCGGTACGTGGAATGCACTAAAAGGATAGTTTATACGATTGCCGGGAGTGTCGGCGAGACAGAGGAGAAGATTAAAATCTGCTCGCTAACCGCATAGATAGGCGGATCGACAAAAAGGAAGGATAGAAAGCCGGAGAGATGGTGACTACGCCTCTGCTAAATAAACTAACCCCCGAGGGGCGAGGGAAAGGATCAGCGGAGACAGAGGGGGTGGTTACTGCGCGCCCCGGCGCGGCTGCCGGGATTTTATTAACTTCTGCACAACGACGACGCCGCCGCACGTTTCCCTCGAGTCAGACAGGGACAGAGGGGGCCGAGACCTCGTCTACCGACAAACAGCCAAATAAAGAGATAGTAATTATTGTGTTTGTGCCCGGTTTATTTCTTCGTTGGCCCGTGCCCTTCCTCGTCACTACCTGAATCTCCTCTTGGAGCATCGGCCCGACCACTCCCGCTTCGGCTGCTCCTTAAAAAATCACCGCCAGTCTCTTAGACAAGCCTTCCCCCGTAATTAATCCGATGGAAATTGTATTTTCATCGGCCATCCCGAAATTACGTTTCCCCGATCCTTGTTTTTCAGTTACACAGTAAGTCAGGGGTGCACAAGGGAGCTGTTTTAGCGCCTAGCTGCGAGCAACCCACCTGTCTCGTTGCTAAGATTAGAATCGGTGAGTCAAACTGCAGTAGTGTACGTGCATTTGGTATGACTTGAACCCAGCCATATATACTGACGCTATGAGCCTACGAGCACGCACATACACTACTGCAGTTCTCCTCGCCGATTCTAACCTTAGCAACGGGACGAACGGGTTGCCCACAGCTAGGCACTAAAACAGCTCCCTTGTGCACCCCTGCACTAAGTACACGAGCGATACTTCGACGAACGTTAGGCGAAAACTGGCGATCTAAACCATCGAGAAATCCCTGAACGGTTTTATTCGTTGGAGTTGATCGTTTGTGCAAGAGATCTGAACGACTGGGCAAATCCAACGTAATTTCACGTTCGTTCCATGGAAAGTGGTGTCAGTTAGCTGGGCAGCTATCGGTAACCGAAAGCCCTTAACGAAGGTATGACATTAAAGAGGGGGGGATCGGAACGGGGGTAAGTATAAACGAGCCGATCGCCAGGGTAAATCGCGCGTACATCGCCATGCAAGGTACGTCGGTGGAGAGATAGAAGGACGAGGATGGGGATGAGGAACACCGGCGGTACATTCGGAAGTCCGATCAGGGCCATTGGCTTTGATCCGTTACGTAGTACAGCGGCAGCGACCAGCACGTGGCTGAATGCCCCCCATGGGCCCCACCACAGATCCAGAAGACACCCCATCCACGCACACCGTCGCTCCTCCAGAGTCCCTGTATTCACGGGGAATTCCAAATGATCGCGAAATAACCGCTCACTTATATCAATTCACTGACTGCTCTTTATAAAGGCGCATTCACGCGTGCCATCCACGAACGATCCACCCCCTACGCAGGCTAAGGACTCTATATTTGCCCTGTCTCTCTCTCCCTTCCTCCACGGCGGCTTCCTTCCCCGTCCTCCTTCGTCGTCCATCCGCGTCCCTTTAGGGCGATCTCTATTCGATCCCCAATGTAACCTACCAAACGATCGAGCCCTCAACACGATGGGGGCCATCATACGTAGGCAGGGTGACACCCTCTTTCTTTCTTTCTCAGCGGGCTTTTAGCGTTCAGCTACGAGAGCCGATCGGGAATTATCTTAGTCAATTAACTTGGACGCGCGTCACGCGCTTTCTCTCTCTCTCTCTCTCTATTATCGCGCGTTAATCGCTCGTTGAAAGGAGCACAGAGAGAAACGCGCTCCTTCTGCGCGCGTGTATTAGCATCCGCTTTGTTTGTCACGGGCGCTACGCCTTGGACATCGATGAATAGCTCCGACTCGAGGGTGAGACCGATTGTTGAGCAGGGAATGATTGGCTGCCAT
The DNA here is from genome assembly GCA_929108735.1 of Andrena dorsata. Classification (NCBI taxonomy): domain Eukaryota; kingdom Metazoa; phylum Arthropoda; class Insecta; order Hymenoptera; family Andrenidae; genus Andrena; species Andrena dorsata. The sequence goes on along the minus strand of OV815489.1, from coordinate 36,637,530 downwards.
GGAATTCCGCTTCTTTGCTCCTTTTTTGGGGATTTTTTTCAAAGACTTGGAGAACGATCACGTGAGAGCGAGCGAGCGAGGATAATTTTAAGATTAATAGCAACCAAAGGGGTGGTGTTCTCGTCGTTAAGTTGAGAAGCTGGTAAGCGCGCTAAGGTGGACGGACTTATTTAAGCCTGTAAAACAATGCGATGGATAGTGAAAGCGCAAAGGTATCGCTTTAAATACCTACCACTTGAGTGCGTCGCGAGTAGCTGCCCATATTTCTTCCACCCACGGCACAAGGACTCGTTATCGAGCACTCGATACCCTTATCATCCTTGATATGCCTGAGGAGCAAGGAGGAATGATCGAATTAACCGAACATTGATACAAGTGGAGGAAGAAGACGCCGCGCCGATTACACGTCGAGAGGCAGCCGGATAGACGATAGCCGAGGCTGAAGACTGAAAATCGACGATCACGACGAAACCAAGACCGCGAACGAAGACGAGGAAATGATCGTCGCCGAAAGGATTTCTCCGGCGGGTAACGGCGACGGTGGATTGGTCGGTGGCAGGATTCAGGAGACAATGGGCAGAAGGAACGAAGAGGAAATATAATTGAGCGATTTGAGACGTCGTCGAGGGAGAAAAAGAGAAATGACTTGGTGGGGGTGGCGGGTGCGGAGGGCGGAGAAGAAAGAGGAGGAGACAGGACCGCCGCGATAAAGTATAATTATTTTCCGATAAAGTGGAAATTATTCTGGAACGAGCGAGGAGTTATTGGCGATATTCATACTTTTATTAAACGGTCCTCTCCTTCTGCCTCCTCGTCCTCCTTGTTCTCCTTGTCCTCCTCGCCGTCCAACCTCCGCCTCCAGCTGGCACCCTTTTTCTTTACTCCAGCGCCGATCGGAGATGTATAGTCGCCACTCACGGCAAATTAAGCCCTCTGCTACGATTTTTATTCTATTGTCCTTCCGGCTCGAGAATACGCCCGTCCGCGGCCAATCGCCGAGAATGTAATTACTTCTCGTTCTTCAGACGGAGCCCCGACTATCGGTGGTACGGAACGATATGTATCCGCGGTGTAGCTGCTTAAGTAATTAGTTCCGACGATTAATCCGCGGGATATCAGCGCAGGAAATTTCATTATCTCCCGTTTACATAGCTGTAAAATTCAGAGCTGAGACGCGCCATCGGAATTCTCAACACAAAAGTTTGTCGGTTACAATGGGGATGATTGCTAGCTTCGTTAACATCGATAACGAATCGGGACGCTACTTCAATGGGGCTCTATACACCTATATTCTATCGGCTTCCCTGTGAAAACATCCATGACTACCTATATTCTAATACCGCGATCGCTGTGCCTGTGCCTGAGCGACGTCCAAGTTCCAAAAATTCAAGTAAAAAGGGACCAGAAAAATCCTTCTATCGGTCGCTAGAACCTCGCATACCCTACACACTCTGTGGGACCTCGATTCAGAAATAAACGAAACACCTGCCGGCGCACATTACCCCCGCGTCTATCTAGCTTCCGTCCTGCGCCGTGCTGTCTTACTTTATAAAAGCGGCCGATCCTCGTTCTGCTGATGACACGTTGATAATGATACTCCGCAGCTATTCAAGAACGAGTAACATTGTTAACTTTGCAATAAAGCGGGGGTGATACCGTCAGCCAGGGGACAAAGAGGCCAGGGGGAGGTAGGGAGGAGCGATGAAGCAGCAAGACCGGGCGGGGGAGGGGGATAAAGCGACACAGAGAAAGCGAGATCTCACCCATTGTAAGGTAAGGGATGATAATAGGTTGACATCTGCACTCAGCAGCCCCCGGTTCCAGCAGCTCGTTGGAAACGCAATTAATATTCGTAATTATGCCACATCCCCACCTACCCCATTCTCCCCCACCTCCATCTACTCTCTATCCGTTGCCTCGCTCCGTGCTCTACGGCTACTTTCGCCATCCTGTCGAAGGAGAACAGGTTTTAACGAGATAAGTTGCAATCACGACATTGGGAAGGTATTAACTCTCCCCCGTGACCCGTCCCCATCCACCCAGTTTCGATTTGTTTCCCTTTGTCCTTTTTGCGGGCGACAGTGTAGATCGAGAGGGTGGGGGATGAAATTTTTTAGCCCGATTAGACGACATTCGAATGGGACGAGCGCCGATCAGCATCGACGAATCCATCGATTCTGCCGTAGAGGTACTTGGTTAGTGGCTCGCCGGCCTCGGGCGTGTCAAGGCTACGGAATACACGGTTACTGCCGAGTGAGGCATGCGCTGCCTCATTACGAACAATAATAGAGTTGGGATTTATTTGTGGCATTGAGGTGACCCTCCATTCTGCCCGCCCTACTAAAAACTGTCACGTTCAGCTTACCACCTGCTGGCCGGGCTAATTGCTCGGCGAGGGATACAAGAATCGATACGTCGAAGATCGCCGGATCCGCAACCACCCCGAGTTTTCCCCAGCGTCGCAAGGTGTGCACAGGGGAGAGATGATCGGGGCACCGAAATCGCACGGGAAATATTCACGCGGAAGGAGCGCTGCCCGGCACCGTGCAATATTAGCAGGAACGTGCGGCGCGAAAAGTTTCCCTTTTTCTTTCTCTTTCTTTTCTCGCTTTTCCCCCCGATTTTAATCGACGCTGCGCTGCCATCGGCGCGCGAAATCCACGACACACGGTTCCGCTGCCCGTTGCAATCCGACGGGGCTCTGCGAAACACATAATTCCATACCTAAGAGAGGCGCTCAATGGACCGGAAATTACGCAACGGAATTTGCGACTTCTCGTCCACCGAAAGCCCCCAAGCTGTCCAAATAGAAAATGGATTAAGAGCATCGAGGTACAGTTTCGAAGCTGAGTCGCAGATATTATCGGTAATAGCGCAATTATGATAATGGTGGGTAATTCTGCACAAAATTCAGACAGAGAGAGAGCGAGCGAGAAAGAGAGAGAGAGGGGGGAGACGCGTAGAGAAAGCGAGAGAGAGAGGGAGAGAGAGAGAGAGAGAGAGAGAGAGGGGGTGAAGGGTTGGGAAGGAGACAGGTTGGGCGAACTGAGACTGCTAATGAAGGAAACAGTTAGATTCAAACGGCCTCCAATAATTATCCTGCCAGCCATCCATATTATAGTCTCGACAATGCACGAAATTGTTCACACTTCCCTTGACAGTACATCTAACGCTCCGTAGTTCCTCGATGCTGGGATGCAAAGGGATGCCTCGACACAGAGGAGCGGCCAACCAACGCGTTCCCACCACCCTGCCCTATGCCTATTAGAACTCTTGAAACTGGCGTTTCGAACATTACCTCGTACGCCGGACGATACGTTCGAATTTCAGCGAAAAATTGCTCAGGCTAGATAGTCCCAGTTTCTAATCGGATTTCTATAAACGGATATTGTTTCGAACAGAGGATCAAAGCACATTTGTACTCGGAAGGCTACCCTTATTACGGCGTGCCCTTAATCATCGTTACGTTAAGCACGTACTCCCGGGCGACGGATTAAGAGGTTACCGGAATATGAAATACACTAAGTGGATTAGCAAACCAGCTGTTGAGCCATACAGATTCGTTCATTATCCCCTGGACTTTTCGAAACAATTGGGACGCTAGGGTTATAGAGGTGACGGTATATTAGTGCCTACACAATTCGCGATTATGGCTTACTTATGTGTATGAACAAAGCCTTGGGTTTTCCTTTCTTTCCTTCTGCAATTAAGCAGCGGCAGCAATAGGGGATGCGTGACTCCGTTATACCCTGACTCAAAGAGATGTCTAGAGATAAAAGATCCGTTGAATGATGTCATATGAATTAGGTAAAAGGCTGGGAACGAATCGTGTTCGATAGTGACGCTCTGACGACATCATTAAACGTTTAGTTTCTGTCAAAGATTCGCGAGATTATACGCAACCTCGGCGGCAGTTATTGGTATTAAGCTCCTTCCGAAATCCGGCCGCGCATGCAGCCGACTGGTGATTGCAGACCTCTTAGGAAATATAATCAGACCGATGAATGCACGTCGAACGATCGTCGGACACATAAATTCCTGCCATCGGGGTTTAAAGCCCAAAACCAGACCAGAGCGTTCGACGTTGATGTGTTGATATTAGTAGAGCTAATTTGATAGTTTAATCAATTTCCGTAAGCCGACGGGAGTTTAATGGTGATGTCATCATTTTCAACGGGGCACAATGGGGTTAATCTCGCTCGACGAGCTAATATTCGGAGAGTTAACAGAGTTTCAAATGCAGGCAGGGCCGTCATTTGCTCGCATCCGTTCGCGACCGTGCGCGCCAGCTAGACAAAGTTTCATTTTTCGAAATATCCGCGCGAACTCAATATCAACGAGCGCGAGGCATTCAAAAGAGGAGGGAACAAAAGAGCAGAGAAAACGTCCCCAGCCTCTACCGATGTCATCATTATCAATCGTCCTGGACGCCTTCATCCCAATAACGAAAACAAGGCTACGATAACAGGCAAACGAGGGGAACATACTTTTCCATAAGTGTTAACTTTAAACAAGCCTCTGGTAAAACGGCGCCCCCTTGACTGTCGATCAAAAGTTATATAAACCGCGGGGGTGTGATAGCAAAAGCAAGCAATTTAACGCCGAAACAATAAAATGGGAGTTGAAATGAAAAACGGGTGACCGATTAACGTCGATATTAACGATCGAACGAAGGTGGATCGTTGGTTTGTAAATGACGATAAAACGAATTCCCATACGATACGGTCGGCTACGAAGAGCCGGAGAAAAAATCAAACCCGGATAGGCCGAGGGGGGAGGGTGAGCGAGGACCAGCAAGGGAGGAGAGGGATGCTGGATTACCACCGACGGAATTAAAGATTCACAGGCGTGTTTCGCAGTTTTCGTTCGAGCGGCCCTGCATGCGAATCCCCGAGCGGGCATATTAGGTGGAGGCACGCAGTTAGGCAATAACCGCTGTCAATAGAACCCGGCCTCTCCTCCTCTCCTGGAGTGGCCCCCACTCGAAAATGCTACTCGCTAAATTAGGTAGGTTATATGGGCTTCGTTTCATTTGCGAGCAAACTTTAATAAACGCTAAAATTGCGTAAAAGAGCAAGGTTTTCAGACGAGCGAATCAGGGTCGGACGGTTGATCCCTCCTCGTCGACGGGCTCCGCATATACGAAGAGGAGGAGTTATGCCGCGGCCGTTCCGCAACTACCGAATCGGAATTTTTTCTTCTCATTACGCCCCCTGCCAACCCCCTGCACTTTCTCGTTTACACAGAAATGTAGATGCATGCTCTTCCCGTCTGATTATATTTGGGGATTAATCGCAGAAACGAACTCGATACCAATTAGAGGTCCTCCTTCTATCTGCGTTACTTAGAGGAATACAGTATATTATAACGGTATGATATCCTCCTATCCTATTGTATCTGTGTACTATTATCATTTGCTTCTATTTCCTGCAAGAAAATTTAATTTCGTTCTCACCTTTTTCAGGTAACGTGTATGGATTTTATGAGCACGCCTCTGATAATAATTGAATCCTTCTGCCCCTGCATTATTCCCTACTACATCTGTTTATAAAAGTTATTTCTTAATAATAGTTGAGCAATTAGTAAACCTTACTATAATAACATTTAACTGTGTAGCTTTTAAGGAAGTAACTTTGATTAGTTTCCCACGAAGTGAGAAGTTCGACTGACAATAAATTATTACACAATGTTTCTCGTTTTATCTTAAATAGCATCTGTTTTGATATAGTCCAATATATTTTAAACTATTTACACGTTAGTGTATGGTTTGAGTTATATATTTATCTGGATATATGTAAAAAGAAGAAGAAAACGCGGCAAATAATGCCCATAAACTTGTTTAAGCGCGAAATGAAGCAGACTCAAATTATATAACAGGTGCCATCTATTCTCAACGTTGAGAAGTACCTTTAACATCAGCATCGGCGAAGTATAGGATAGACCTATCACGCAATTTAATTTTGTGTCACACGCTCAGGGGGCTCGCGAGGCCCCTTACCATTTGCGAGTCACAACCAACGTTATCGACTCAATCTAAAATACAATTACAGTGCTACGAGTGGTAGGAATTAAAATTAAAATTTATAGTGTTATGACTAATTTCAAGAAACATGTTGCACAATTCCATTCACTAAAGGTACGAATACATGACGACACTTTTGCATCCACATCAGGTGTCCAGATCAAGACACATAACGTCTACACCAGTCTAGGACGCTGTCCCCACGCCGACACTTGATGCACACACTTGATCTAGACACATAAGTGTTGTCGTGATTACTGTGCAAAAATCAGCAACGCTAATGAGGAATAGCTACTACTAATTTTCAAAGACTCTAATTAGAACTTTAATTGAATGCAGGTGTGTCAGAAGTCTGCAATTTCTATTACAAATAATGAATCACACCTTTCATCGCCATTCTTTCAGTCACAAAATAAAATTTTCCAAATTATTTACCATGAAAATTGGAATTTCAAATTTAAAAATATTCTAAAAAAAAAATAGAAAACATTTGTCTGCAAGATATGAATATCCATTTAAAACAATATTTTCAGTGACACACACTCGATTCAAGGGTGGGTAGGTGGTGGTAGGAGAAGGAGGATGGTGCAGCAACTGAGGGCTGCTATAAAAAATGATCAGTAGCCAGAAGGGCAACTGATCATTGTCCACTCATTAATGCAAGAGAATTTTTTCGTTTCTTTCTTTCGCAACGCTAACTTATTACAGACTAAAATCAACTCCCAAGCATAGTCACTAGGACTTTGAACTACTCGCAGCAACTAATTTCTCAAACAACTTCAAAATTCCCGGATGGTGCTTTATTACTGAAAATTCTACTATACTGAATACAATTTCCGAATAGCAAACGAAAAAAGCTCCCAAAGAGCTACACTACTCTAACAAATATAAAACGCTACGAGAACCACCACGTGCGTGGTTTCATTTTTCGCAAACACTAAAAAAAATTCAGTGCACCTGTGTCTCGCAATACGCAACTCTAACTTTAATTCGCTGCAGCCTTCCTGAAGGCTGTGTGGGGTCCCATGTGCAGCAAAGCCAGCTGCTCGGGACTCCTTTTTCCCAGGAACATGTCCGAAGACATGTCCCAGGACAGTTTCGGGGCATTGGGGTCGCAACCCTAATTACAAACGCGATCAGTCATTATCGCAACACTAACTCAAAAAAATATTAAGTATCAAACTAGGACGAGTAATTAAAAAAACATATCACGAATCAAAAGTAATAAAATGAACCAAACTTTAGTAACTCCAATTCAAAATACAAGAACAATCTCAAAAACAATGGCGACTCTTTTTGCGGAACGCTACAAGCAGCCACGCTCGACATTCATTCGCAACGCTATATGCTGGAACCAAACGCGGGGAATACTCGATTCGCAACGCTAATTCAAACCGTAATCAACATTTAGTCGCAACACTAACTGGCCCCGTAATCTTCTTCGCAATCCTAATTGAAAACGCGGTGTGCTCAATTTCAGGAGAGGGGGTGTCGATGGGTCAGCCTATGGCCAACCAAACTACTACTACTACAACTACCGGCGAGCATAATGGCAAAGTAATACCTAAGAATGACCCTGCACCCGAGAATGCAGGGCCATTCTTCGTAGCCTACATCTTTGGCTCTTTGGCCACTCCTTGCTACGGGCGGGCCGCCCTTCTGAAAGTTAATAAAGAGCCCAAGCCCGTCCTTCCGATCGCGACCAGCGACAATGTGCAATGTCTCACTGACGTCAAAAAGTCGACATAGCGAGGCTAGAAGCGAGGGCATACCCCACTCGCGCTAGTCAGGCCGTCGACTTTTCTCACAAATTTCCTGAAAGCAGGTCATCGCGCGGGGAATATGCGATTAGAGAATACGAGGACCTGCCCCGGCCCTACCTACTTATATTTACGTAACACATTCCTACCAGAAGGTAAGTTACCTATCCTACGCTACACCTATATTTAAAAAATGGCAAAACAGTCTCTCAAACACAATCATCAGTCAACCCACTCCACGATTCTCAATCATTGCCGCCCGGGTGCAAAGCCTACACTAGAGAGACCGTCCCGGGACGACTCCGTCACCCGAGCTTGACCACAATCACACTCTAACAAGTACGTACCAGTTTTCACTGAAATCGGCAGGCAAAGGCAGTGACCATTGTGCGTAAGTATGATTTACATAGCAATTAATTATTTTCAATTTCAAACAATGGATTACTTGATAATGCGCATTGTACGTGTTAGGTAGATACATCAATCGTTATTACCTTCTCGTTTAATTGTACGAGATTGATTAAGTTTCATATTCCAAGATTATTTACTAGAATGATCATCGTGTGCAACAAGGAATATTGGTATTGTTATTACCATGAATAATAATATAATGTTGTAGTTTCGTTAACATGATCTTTGATGAGAATCTTTCACCGACGCAAATTCCACCGCCTAACCACACAAACACACACAGGTGGAAAATGTGACGTGCACGATACACTAACGCAATGCCAGCCGCCAAAATTTAATTATTTAGTAACGAAAGTCATCGTGCCCCATTGCCTTCACCCACCCAAGTAGCGCATGGGCACGTGGATGAGTTAAAAGGAAATAGGTACGGAAAGATATCCTGAAAATCCTCAACTAGAAAATATGATTAGTCTGTATAGTGTCTAGCACGCTAGTATTCTTTCATTTTACATTATTAAGCAAAGTGACTCGACTTTCAACTTGTGAATAGTTCAAAGTTTGATAAATAAAAATGGACTTTACATTAGATTGCATCATTAAAAAACATCACTCTACTCGACATTTAATTAGCAAGAAAAAAGACTCTAAAATTGAATTATTTAAAGAAAATTACTCTAAATCATCAAGAATGTACTTTAAGAATTTAAAATGAGCGATTCCATCGTCAAAGTAAATTTCATAAATCAAGAAAGTACGGTCTCATGCTAATTACTTTGAATCTGAAATTTGCCCACCCTCAATTGTCTTCTTGCACATGTAAATTAATTATTCTATTGTGTACGCAAACGAGTGATCTTTATAAGAAAGGAATTACGCCTTTATCATCATTTAGACATCAAGTTACTTTTAAAACGTAGTGTCAGAAAAATAAAAGAAACTCAAGTCAATACAATCGTCGCAATGACGAAATCGGAGGGCATCCGATTTCTCCACTACACATATTAAATAAAAATGATCGTAGCTGTGGAGTCTGAAAGTATCAGACTTTTTCGTTACATAAAAATTAGCATTCAGCCGTATTGATATTCATACCAATACCTTCTGAGCTGCTATGCACCTTTATGTGCACTATTAATAAATATCTACATCAAGGTATGATCAATGATAAACATTCGCGTTAGGAACCGTTTATCTTGGAAATTATGACTATAATTTGATTCTATTGAAAAGGCGCGGTGTACAAGAAGACCCTAGCCCTCGTCTAATAAATACATACACAGCCAAAATGTTACAATTCACGGGCATGGTTACCATACCCCCGCGGTCATTATGCTCGCCAAAGCACGTATACAACCGGCCACTCGTGTCGATGTGGACCAAACGTCCTACGACATGATTGAGTGACCAGAGGAACCATAATGCATGCGCACTCACATTTCGCTGTGCCCCGCTGACGGAGACGCCAACACCCCTGCTACTGATCAGGGGAAGTCATCAAGCTGCTCAGAAGAAGTCATCAGGCTGTTCAGCTACGCCCAGGCTGTAACGAAGGAACAGAACATAATTATAATTTCTTTCTAAAGTTACAATTGTTTGAACTCTAATAAAGAACCATGAAGCAATTCAAAACTAACGAAATTATTTATAATTCAGACATTTTAAGAAAAAATTAACAATTTTTTTTATAAAATGTCTAAATGATAAGATTTTTCGTTAGTTTTGAATTGCTTGGTGAGTCTATTCTAAAAATTAATTTTTTTTTAATTTTTTTAACTTTTTTCTTTCAAAAATATTGAAGAATGAATTCTACTTAAAAGGAATTTAATGATATGCATAGATACTTACATTTTTCCATTAATATTCAGCGCACAAATCTCCTCTTCAGCTGACGGACTGACTCTAATTTTCGACAACGACATTCGCTTTCAAAAGTAAAAAAGAAAGAAATAGTAGACTACCAACGCGCCCGGAAGATTCTAGTCTCGCGATTCGAAGAAGAGAGCCGCGACGCTCGTGAAAGAATGTAAATTGCGTAGCAAACACTGACTCTACCCTCGCGTATCCACAAATTATTAACGAATGCTCTACTATGAGCAACTGTGCTCTTCAAAACGAAAAACTTCGTACGTCATAAACACTGACTCTATTTGGCCGCATTGCACGCGGTCACAATTTCTGAAAAATAAGAAGAATAGGAGGGTGAGGTGGGTGTAGTTTCATCAAGTGTTTGTCGCGAGGAAATACATATTATTTTTCTTGGGGCCAGCCAAGGGACTTTCGCTCCTTGTTAATTAAAATACAAAGTGTGATACGAAAATACGGAATGCTCGCTGGATACGAGCAGCTTTACATTTCACACGATATTATCCAAAATATACTACTTCAGAAATAATTATTACATTTAAATGAATCATAGTAGTGGTTTTCGTTATTCAAGTTGTAAGCACGTTCGTGTTATTCGAATAATACTTTAAAATATATCACGGTCTTTATAAATATCCTAAATCCTTGGCAAGAATCAAAATTCCTTAATTTTTATGCTTGAATAGCATGTCATTGGTCAACTACGCTGTTTCTGTACATAAAGAACAAAACTTGCATCCAAAACCGAAGGTAAATGCAATTACAACAGCTTCATAGAGCTAGATTCTTAAAAATCGTTGAAATATCGTTGAATTCTACGTACACGCGACCGAAATGCAATAGAATTCGATCATTCCAATATTTCGTAAACATCTACCGACGCCATTTTAAAAATTTTAAACAAATCTGATTAAAATTATTCAATTTATCATAATTCAATCTTTTCCGATTTCATCCCGATATTAACCGACTGCAAAGTTACCCATCACCCTCACAGCCAACAATGCTCTGGCGCGTGGCACGTCAATCACGTCTGAACGTGTAAAGGACAAGTTTAGACCTGCACTCCAGAGGCGCGTGCCGGGAACGCGCGATCGTCCTTTATCACGTTGGAGGTTTTACACGTACAGTTTTGGAGCGCACGCCTGGAGTATACGCTCCAAAACTGTGAGAAAAACTGTCCGTCTAAAGCCTGCTATTGATTCAATATAATAACAAAGATAATACGTATACCACACGTATTGCCATCTCACTTTTCCAAGGAATGAAACCAGACGCCATCCAAGCACCGTCCAAATTAACCAGCAACTGTCATGGCGTTGCCTGCCCTTTGCTTCCGATTCCTGCGTCAACGCCTGTAAGCAAACGATGCATCTTTGAAACAAAAGCATTAAAACATTCGTAAGGCAATTAAACATCAAATAAACTTGAAATATACCCGAAAAGGGATGTAATTGAATACCGAGACACGATATGTGTGCACTACATGTGCAGAAATATCGGTAAGGCAACGAAGGGAATACGCGACGAACATCTAACGGTTTTCTCGCGATATTTAATCAATTTCGGGACGAAACTGTATTAATATAACAGCAACTGACGATAGGGAGTAAAGAAGAAGCCTAATAATCAGTAGAAGTAATTATATAACGGTAGATAATGTACACGTACTATTTAAATACGCAGCTATCGAAGCGTCTTAACTCAACGACCTCCACGGAACGAATGACCCCCGCGGCCCATCGCTGTATCTCGGCGAATATTCGCTGTGGTGGGGGGAGAGCAGGCAGGCGGCAGGATTCGCGAGGCAATACACGCGTACGTATTTACGAAGTGTTGGGATATCGTGGCCGGGCCGTCTAAACAGAGGTGACTTCAGAGGTGACGTCGTTCAGTCATAACAAAAGCCGTTTCTACGCACACGTTCTGTTAAGGGTAAAATAGAAATATTAAGCGTGATATATTTCCTTCGATTATAAAATATCTAGCATCTACAATCTACATACAGGAGTGTACTTTCATTAAGCTTGTGAAACTTAACACAGATGGCTTAATAAGTATAGTATATTCGAAAATGACTTACGTGATATACAGTTTCTTATTGCAAAACTTTTTACAAGTTTCGCGATACATTCGAGAATGTCGCGATACCAATCCCGTGTTAGCATCGGTACATAAAATTAATATTCATATTATATTATAATTTTCAATTATTTTAGATTCTATTATTTTAGATACAAAAACTAGTGCACGGCATGCAAAACGTCTGAAAAGGAAGTTGGAGCCAAAGGTGGCCTAAATAAATATCAATCTAAAATAAGGTGCGTATAATTAATGCGGTTCGAATATTTTTGTGACTCTGTTCCAGTACATCTTTGCAATAAATGTTTCATAACTTCTACAAATATTATCCGATTCATTTCAAATTTGATATATATAATCACGATACCTGTGTCTTATAGTAATTACAACATTACATTTAGAACTTATACATTAAGAACTAGATACATTACCTACCGGTATTCCTATTACAAAAAAATATATTAGGCGGTTACGAAATAATGACAACATGTTTTAATTTGAATTTGGGGAAATGAGGACGGTACAAAGTAAATGGTAAAACTTCAGTTTTCTCGGTTGTTTCAAAATGCTAGATAGGACATTTTAACTAAAGGGGGCAGTATTGTAATGTCCAACCTCCTGCGAATCCCAAGCGATTTTAGATGTTCGGGACATCTAGAATTACGAACAATTACGAATACTGAAAAGGAAATTTTTTTTTTTTATTGAAAGAGTAGTATTGTCGTACCCGGGAGCGGGGGCCCCCAATTGTAACTTTAGAAAGAAATTATAATTATGTTCTGTTCCTTCGTTACAGCCTGGGCGTAGCTGAACAGCCTGATGACTTCTTCTGAGCAGCTTGATGACTTCCCCTGATCAGTAGCAGGGGTGTTGGCGTCTCCGTCAGCGGGGCACAGCGAAATGTGAGTGCGCATGCATTATGGTTCCTCTGGTCACTCAATCATGTCGTAGGACGTTTGGTCCACATCGACACGAGTGGCCGGTTGTATACGTGCTTTGGCGAGCATAATGACCGCGGGGGTATGGTAACCATGCCCGTGAATTGTAACATTTTGGCTGTGTATGTATTTATTAGACGAGGGCTAGGGTCTTCTTGTACACCGCGCCTTTTCAATAGAATCAAATTATAGTCATAATTTCCAAGATAAACGGTTCCTAACGCGAATGTTTATCATTGATCATACCTTGATGTAGATATTTATTAATAGTGCACATAAAGGTGCATAGCAGCTCAGAAGGTATTGGTATGAATATCAATACGGCTGAATGCTAATTTTTATGTAACGAAAAAGTCTGATACTTTCAGACTCCACAGCTACGATCATTTTTATTTAATATGTGTAGTGGAGAAATCGGATGCCCTCCGATTTCGTCATTGCGACGATTGTATTGACTTGAGTTTCTTTTATTTTTCTGACACTACGTTTTAAAAGTAACTTGATGTCTAAATGATGATAAAGGCGTAATTCCTTTCTTATAAAGATCACTCGTTTGCGTACACAATAGAATAATTAATTTACATGTGCAAGAAGACAATTGAGGGTGGGCAAATTTCAGATTCAAAGTAATTAGCATGAGACCGTACTTTCTTGATTTATGAAATTTACTTTGACGATGGAATCGCTCATTTTAAATTCTTAAAGTACATTCTTGATGATTTAGAGTAATTTTCTTTAAATAATTCAATTTTAGAGTCTTTTTTCTTGCTAATTAAATGTCGAGTAGAGTGATGTTTTTTAATGATGCAATCTAATGTAAAGTCCATTTTTATTTATCAAACTTTGAACTATTCACAAGTTGAAAGTCGAGTCACTTTGCTTAATAATGTAAAATGAAAGAATACTAGCGTGCTAGACACTATACAGACTAATCATATTTTCTAGTTGAGGATTTTCAGGATATCTTTCCGTACCTATTTCCTTTTAACTCATCCACGTGCCCATGCGCTACTTGGGTGGGTGAAGGCAATGGGGCACGATGACTTTCGTTACTAAATAATTAAATTTTGGCGGCTGGCATTGCGTTAGTGTATCGTGCACGTCGCATTTTCCACCTGTGTGTGTTTGTGTGGTTAGGCGGTGGAATTTGCGTCGGTGAAAGATTCTCATCAAAGATCATGTTAACGAAACTATAACATTATATTATTATTCATGGTAATAACAATACCAATATTCCTTGTTGCACACGATGATCATTCTAGTAAATAATCTTGGAATATGAAACTTAATCAATCTCGTACAATTAAACGAGAAGGTAATAACGATTGATGTATCTACCTAACACGTACAATGCGCATTATCAAGTAATCCATTGTTTGAAATTGAAAATAATTAATTGCTATGTAAATCATACTTACGCACAATGGTCACTGCCTTTGCCTGCCGATTTCAGTGAAAACTGGTACGTACTTGTTAGAGTGTGATTGTGGTCAAGCTCGGGTGACCGAGTCGTCCCGGGACGGTCTCTCTAGTGTAGGCTTTGCACCCGGGCGGCGATGATTGAGAATCGTGGAGTGGGTTGACTGATGATTGTGTTTGAGAGACTGTTTTGCCATTTTTTAAATATAGGTGTTGCGTAGGATAGGTAACTTACCTTCTGGTACGAATGTGTTACTTAAATATAAGTAGGTAGGGCCGGGGCAGGTCGTCGTATTCTCTAATCGCATATTCCCCGCGCGATGACCTGCTTTCAGGAAATTTGTGAGAAAAGTCGACGGCCTGACTAGCGCGAGTGGGGTATGCCCTCGCTTCTAGCCTCGCTATGTCGACTTTTTGACGCCAGTGAGACATTGCACATTGTCGCTGGTCGCGATCGGAAGGACGGGCTTGGGCACTTTATTAACTTTCAGAAGGGCGGCCCGCCCGTAGCAAGGAGTGGCCAAAGAGCCAAAGATGTAGGCTACGAAGAATGGCCCTGCATTCTCGGGTGCAGGGTCATTCTTAGGTATTACTTTGCCATTATGCTCGCCGGTAGTTGTAGTAGTAGTAGTTTGGTTGGCCATAGGCTGACCCATCGACACCCCCTCTCCTGAAATTGAGCACACCGCGTTTTCAATTAGGATTGCGAAGAAGATTACGGGGCCAGTTAGTGTTGCGACTAAATGTTAATTACGGTTTGAATTAGCGTTGCGAATCGAGTATTCCCCGCGTTTGGTTCCAGCATATAGCGTTGCGAATGAATGTCGAGCGTGGCTGCTTGTAGCGTTCCGCAAAAAGAGTCGCCATTGTTTTTGAGATTGTTCTTGTATTTTGAATTGGAGTTACTAAAGTTTGGTTCATTTTATTACTTTTGATTCGTGATATGTTTTTTTAATTACTCGTCCTAGTTTGATACTTAATATTTTTTTGAGTTAGTGTTGCGATAATGACTGATCGCGTTTGTAATTAGGGTTGCGACCCCAATGCCCCGAAACTGTCCTGGGACATGTCCTGGGACATGTTCCTGGGAAAAAGGAGTCCCGAGCAGCTGGCTTTGCTGCACATGGGACCCCACACAGCCTTCAGGAAGGCTGCAGCGAATTAAAGTTAGAGTTGCGTATTGCGAGACACAGGTGCACTGAATTTTTTTTAGTGTTTGCGAAAAATGAAACCACGCACGTGGTGGTTCTCGTAGCGTTTTATATTTGTTAGAGTAGTGTAGCTCTTTGGGAGCTTTTTTCGTTTGCTATTCGGAAATTGTATTCAGTATAGTAGAATTTTCAGTAATAAAGCACCATCCGGGAATTTTGAAGTTGTTTGAGAAATTAGTTGCTGCGAGTAGTTCAAAGTCCTAGTGACTATGCTTGGGAGTTGATTTTAGTCTGTAATAAGTTAGCGTTGCGAAAGAAAGAAACGAAAAAATTCTCTTGCATTAATGAGTGGACAATGATCAGTTGCCCTTTTGGCTACTGATCATTTTTTATAGCAGCCCTCAGTTGCTGCACCATCCTCCTTCTCCTACCACCACCTACCCACCCTTGAATCGAGTGTGTGTCACTGAAAATATTGTTTTAAATGGATATTCATATCTTGCAGACAAATGTTTTCTATTTTTTTTTTAGAATATTTTTAAATTTGAAATTCCAATTTTCATGGTAGATAATTTGGAAAATTTTATTTTGTGACTGAAAGAATGGCGATGAAAGGTGTGATTCATTATTTGTAATAGAAATTGCAGACTTCTGACACACCTGCATTCAATTAAAGTTCTAATTAGAGTCTTTGAAAATTAGTAGTAGCTATTCCTCAATAGCGTTGCTGATTTTTGCACAGTAACTTCGGCAATCATTGTATGTATTTATTTTCAGATTGATAAGAAATGTAGTTTTTTATTTTTATAAATTTTCAGTATTCCTTTGCATTGATCAAAATTCACCCGCGATTGTTGCTTAATTTGATGATGTTGAAACGAAATTCGCACTAAAAAAGTAGGTACACGCAATTCAGTACTTTATTGATAGTACTTTATTGATAGTGAATTTGCAATACCTATTAACGCGTGCTCGTTGTTGCTACTTTCTGTATGAAAGTAATTTCGATTACTGCGCAGTAGAGTGCAATTACTCCAATCTTGAACATTTGCATAAATGTTTTTGATTATTACATAGACTTTGAAGATGCCAATTATTGAGAAACTAGTACGAAATTATTGAGTTGATGTAACAAAGCACCCAAAGTGCTTAATATTATGAATATCAATTGCTTCGGATTGAAATGTAATATCATTAGTAGCTTCTTTTTCATGAATTGCTAAAGTTTTGATTGCCTACTTTGTCTGCTGACAATGAAGCATTACTTTTTAATCCTTTCCTTCTTTCATCTTAATACCAAATCGATATTCCATATTGAGTTTTGGCCTGTAGCTTCAAATATATGTAGTTTCAATATTTGGGCAATAGTGATTCAATGCAAATACTATATCTGTTGAAATTACATTACTTAATCGAGATAGATTGTAGGTATTAATCTACTAAAAGTTTCTGTTGCAGAAATATTATGTGTGAAGAATATTGCAACAAGATGGTTTCAGGTTCATCATCCATGAGAAGCTCAACCTCAAGGAATTTTTATTAATACTTTTGAGAATGTTTCATGTAACATCGTAGGTCCATCGAGGGAAGTAAGAAACACATGACAATTTCAGATTTTTATTAGGCAGGTCATTATTTAAATTTAAGTAGATATGCATGTTAGAAACGTCGTTCTAAGCAGGGAACCGAACCCTAACCCGTACCCGGTTCGGTACGCCGTACCGCCGACTAACCCGCCTAACCGGGTAACAGAATTCGTCTGTAACCCGACTAACCGGGTTAACCGGGTTAATGCGGTTACAGTAATATTGGAAGAATACAGGGGTTGGAGTGCGTATTAAGAAGTGAGAAATCTTCGACTTCCTCTATTTCTAATCAGATCTTTCGCCGATGACACCGACACCAAGAACGACGTAATTTGGAAAATAATGAAGGAAATTCCATGCAAAATTAATTTCCATAATCTGAGGCTAATTTCGTTAATAATAGTCCGATTTGCATGAAATTTGGTATGGTTATCATAGGAAAAACACAAGGAATCCATCGACATCACTTCCATATCGATACGATAAAGACTAAAGAATTTCTTTTACGCTGAAATGGATATTTCACATTTTCACCCCTTAACTGCGGGGGGCCGACCTTATTTCGCTACGGTCGGCCGAGGATTCATACCCAATTCAGAAAAAAATAATTTTTTATTCTTTATCGTATCGATATGGAAGTGATGTCGATGGATTCCTTATGTTTTTCCGATGATAATCATACTAAATTTCATGTAAATCGAATTACTTTTACATAAGTAATACAAATTGTTTGTGTAAAAGTAATCCGATTTGTATAATATTTGGTATAATTTTAATGGGGAGAACGCCAGGAATTTATCGGTGCCACTTTCATATCGATACGATAAAGAATGAAGAATTTCTTAATACGCTGAAATGGATATTTCACATTTTCACCTCTCGACTGCGGGGCGCCGACCTCAATTCGCTACGGTCGGCCGAGGATTCATACCTGTTTAAAAAAATTATTTATCCTTTATCGTATCGATATGGAAATGATGCCGATGGATTCCTTATGTTTTCCGATGAAAATCATACCAAATTTCATGTAAATCGGACTATTTTTAACGAAGTCAGCTTGAAATCATATTAATCGATTTTCAATGGAATTTCTTTCATTATGGTCCGAATTACGCCGTTCTTGGTGTTAGTTTCATCGGTGTAACATAAGGAATCGATCGGTGTTGTTTTCCCAAAGATCTGATGAGAAATGCGGAAATCTTGGACCCCCATCGAGGGTCGAAAGCCCTAAAATTCGGTGAGGCACTGAGGGGGCTTGTCCTCGCTACGGGGTACCAGGCCGCATCCATTGACGGGCGTAGCTCCTTGCCTTAAATGACTGTCTACTAGACAAGACTGTCTTATTTCGCCAGTAACCGGCTCGTAGCGGGTTAACCGGGTTACTTCGGTTTCTTCTAGAATTTAAGAACCGTTCCCTCGCGGTTACTACGGGTTACAGAAACCTTCCTTGGTTAACCGGGTAAGGGTTAGGGTTACTAGGCGGTTCGGATCCCTGATTTCAGGTCCACGCACTCGCGGGGAAAATGGTTAATAAAATAATATATTTTAAAGAAAATAGTGAAAAGTGATAGTGAACAGTGGTAGTGAAAGAAGACATCTAATGAAGCCTTAAGTGAATTTATTATAGCATCAAGTATTTAAGGCCCCATGTAAAATTGCCAACTAGTCACTAAATCATTAGCTTTGTTGCTCTTTCGTTAGCGCTTCATCTCCGATGAGGAGGTAGCCGCTGCTTCTGTTTCCGGGAGCAAGCGACTGAGCATGGAATGGGTATGGGTGGATCAGTTTCATCCCCTGAGCGTAGGGGATGTATCTTTTGGTACTGCCTGCGTAAATCACCCGGTTCGATTTCCCAGTTTGTTTCAAGTTTCTCTCAATTTATTCGCATAAGACGCCTTAACAGCGTTACAATAAAGTATAAATTATATAAAATCACTATTTTCTTCTGTTCAGTGTTGAGGTTTCCATCATTTGGCCCACATAAAGTAGCTGTCCACGTCGAAATATTCCCAAGTTTCACCTGTAATAAGAAAAATATTTTTAGTAGCCTGACTTGTCTATTATAGTAAATAGGACAAATGTTACAATATATTTATTTCACGTACGAAAATGTATTAGTGAATGGAATTGTGCAACATGTTTCTTGAAATTTTAATTTTAATTCCTACCACTCGTAGCATTGTAATCGTATTTTAGATTGAGTCGATAACGTTGGGTGTGACTCGAAAATGGTAAGGGGGCTCGCGGGCCCCTCGAGCGTGTGACACAAAATTACATTGCGTGATAGGTCTATCCTATACTTCGTCGATGACTGTACTCTCAGAGACCTCCAACAAAAGTTTTCGTAACTGCATTCAACCAAATGTCAACCCTTTCCTTTAAGGTTACGTTTTTAACGCGTATATCATACGAAACGGTAGTTTTATTTAAATGAGAAGTGTTTTATTGTTGAAAAATGAGTCTTGTCGCATATGGCAGCAGCGATGAAAGTTCAGAGGACGAGGGAACTAATTGTGATATAGCGAGTGATAGCAAAGTTGCGGAGGAACCTGCGATTAAACGAACAAATGACAAATTGTGTTTACCTACCCCTAAGCATAATGTACTCGCGAAAGAAACTAAGGAAAATATCGGGGAAATGGATAACATGAACGGCTCGCCCGAAAAGATACATTTCGACACGTTACCGAAACCGAGAAATTTAACCGCTGAACGAGAAGATATGATGGAAGAGGACGATATCCCTCCGAAGAAGGAGATCGAATCGAAAGCCGAGAACCCAACAAAAAAGGATCGGGCACCAGTGAAAATCACAGTTCCCTGTTTATCGGAAGTAAGGATAAAAATTATTCTCCCTGTAAAATGTTTTGTTTAATCAGGGAAACTGATGCCGTTCATTGATTACAGTTTAAAGACCTGGATGAAGAAAATAGATCAAAATGCAATAGGATTAGGCCGTCTACTGTAAGTATATTTATAATGCACCCATTAAAGGCAAAGCGCAACAATTTTTACATGCAATTTCAGAAAGGCACTAAACTGTTTGCACTTTTACCGCCGCCGAAAGGAATTGAGTTAAAAAGTACTAAGTTGATACCTAGTGTTATGAATAAAACAATGGCAAAAACAAATCAGACAAAAGCTTTATCAGCTAAAGATTTGAATGCAAAGAAAACATTAAAAGCTGTAACAACAAGGAGCTCCATAGGAATAAGTTACGATTCAAATTCCGAAGACGAAGATGATACAATTGCTGATGTTAGCGCCGCGTCTACCACAGATTTCTTCGCTCTAACAACAACTGAACCTGTCGCTGCTCCTCTCGCGACGGATACCCTAAGCAGTGGTGTTCACTTGTCCGATAAATCCAGTGACTTTGATTCAGAGATTAAGAACGATTCAAATGATTCTACTACAGTGGTAGAAGAACCTTGCACCGATAATTCTCAGAAAACATTGGTGAGTAATATCATGAACTTGCCGAAGGAAGAGATATTACTGAAAAATAAAGCTGAAGTGGGTCCAAAGTTACCTGTACCTGAACAAGAATATAACATCGACGTGGAAGGTAACGTGGCCTTTGATGATAAAGCTATCCAGTATCTTTGTGGAAGGAGGGGAGTAAAAAGAAAAGCTAAAGAGATCGAGAAAGCAAATATTATCGAAATAAGTGGCGAAGATATTAAGCCAGATGAAAGGGAATGGTTGGTGAAGGCATTAACAGAAGAGCCCGTGCAAAGACCTGTTTCTATGCAAAGCGGTGGAGTGAGCTCCCAGTCTAAGAAGAAGCACCAAATAACGTACTTGGCGCATCAAGCTAAGGCAATGGAAATGGAGTTGAAAAACCAATGGGCTCAAAATAGGATGACCAGGAAACAGACGCAGTCAAAGTATGGTTTTTGAATGAAGGAGATTACTAAAAGCGATATACATACAACATTCTTTATTATTGTACAAAAATGTAAACTTACGGGAGAAATATATTGCATATGTAATTAACAATAATAATTATGTCTATCATTTAAGAATAACTTGTTTTCTCTAGAAATGCCATCTCCAATGTTTCGTATTCCTTTTCTTTACTTTCGAGTAGAGCTTTAGCTTGTAGCAAATTTGGCGGTAAATCACTGTATTGGCTAAGCCATCGATTAAGGTCTGCTAACTCACCCGACATCTCTACGTAGCTTTTATATTTATTTAATATCTTTTGTGGATGAAGATCTTGGATTTCCATATCTATTAAATCGGCTTCCATCTTTTCCATTGCCTGCTGATATTCTTTTAACTTTGTAGACATTGAAATGCGATTGCAATAAATATCCTGCTCTTTCTGCGCATCTTCTATAAAGCCTTCGCAAGAACTTACAACCTCTTGCAGGCGGTCTAGTTTCTTGGAGAAAGTAGCATATTGTCTAAATACTTTGTGATATTGTAATTCCAACTGTTTCTCTTCTCTTTGTTTTTTCTTCTCCTCTATTTTCTTTCTTTCGCACACTATGCGCAGTGCAACATCATCGAGATCAGATAGCTTCTCGTACCGTAAAATCAGAGCTACTTTCTGCAACCCCTCTTTGACGTCATTACACAAAGACTGTGGTTCCACATGTAATTTACTTAATACGGACGAAATCTCTTTTGCAAATGCAATATTCTCCTCAGTCGTCTCCAAAATACCTCTCTGTAGATGATGTTGAAGTAACAACTGCTCTTCTGGACTAATACTGTCTTCGTGATATCTCGCACTCGATGCGGTGCTGGAGGTAGAATCATTCTGCGATAATGATTCCACCTGCTGTTAAAGTTTCAGTCACAATTACTACACGGCGTCACGTGCATTTTTCTTGTTTCAAAAGTTCGGTAACGCTTTCAATTGTTACCAAAATTTCAAAAACTTACCTCACTGTTATACTCCATAGTGAACTCAGAGACCGGTACTTTCTCACCGGTCCATAACTGTCCAATTAGAAAACCGTTACAACTTTCACTGGCTGCGTTCAACGGACTTATGGACTTAT
The DNA here is from genome assembly GCA_929108735.1 of Andrena dorsata. Lineage (NCBI taxonomy): Eukaryota > Metazoa > Arthropoda > Insecta > Hymenoptera > Andrenidae > Andrena > Andrena dorsata. The sequence goes on along the minus strand of OV815489.1, from coordinate 36,615,283 downwards.
CCGCTATAGATAGCCACCCACTGATTCGCGCGTTTATGAAACACCGATTTTAACATAAGTATCGATAAAAGAAAGACAAGGAATTCTTTGTTTCTATCTATCGCAATTAGTTAAACTACTTTAAAGATTAAAATCTATAGTTAACGTTCGTTACGAAGCAAGTCGCGAAATATAATTCTGTAGCAAATAAATTTACAAATTTAAGACCCGTTCTCATGTTACCGCCAAGCGTTTGTGTACAATATGAAATTTTTATGTTAATTGTTTTCGTCCACCGGAAATGCACGCGCTAACTTTACTATTGGCGGAATCGATAACAATTCGCTTATATAAGTTGACAGGAGTCGTCTGTTTATATATCCTTATTTAAACTGTGATTTTTATCGCCTGCGCGCGTCATGGAAATTCGCAACTGAATCAGATTTCCGGTAACGGTCGCCCGGAAACTCCGACCCTGCACTGTCTTTTAAGTACGCTTTCATTGACAGTTATTTGTTTTCGGTGGTTTTCGGTAACGACACCGTTTTAAAAACTCGATATGTGCAAAGTTGTTCAATTAGCAATTAAGTTGTAATAAAGGTGTGTCGCTGCATTGCACGGTTTAGCGACGATAGTGCCAGACCGAACGTATTTATAACCTGACTAATATATTCTAAAAACGAACACCGAAGAAAGAAGTGGTTAGAAACAGCAACGATGAGCGACGATCAAGGAAATGAGATGACCGAAACAGTTGAGGTAAGATCTGCTTTACGTGCCAAATTCCAAAACGCCTTTGCTTCGTTTATTTCGCTGACAAACGGATAGGTATTATGCTTGTTAGTTGAAATTTATTTATGGTACTCTTCCTCTATATTTTCATATTCTTTCGTTATATTGACGTTTACATTTCTTTAAATAAAGTATGTATTTTGGTGTTACCTAGGTTTAATGTTAACGAGTGAATATAACTGAAATAAGAAGAAAGCGTGTAGGCAACATGCCTTTAGCATTTAAATTATCACTTTAATTAGCTTATATTGAAGAGCATGGAATGATTTTTTTTACAGTTGTCTTCAAATGATATCGAGAAGATAGAAGAGGCAAAATTGAGAGCAAAGTTTCCAAATGCGGGCCGTCCGATTAGTGGACCCTCAGCGTTCCTGCAAAAGAGGCTAGCTAAAGGGGTAAAAATATAATTCTGATATTGTTAATCTCTCGTAGTTCAATTGACAATTTCTTAGAATGAATGAATGTTTGGAAGTGGCAGTGTTACTAAACTGGCAGAATGAAATAATAATTAGGGTAACCCATGTTTTCTAAGTAGTACATGATACAAATTTCAGCAAAAATATTTTGATTCCGGTGATTATCAAATGGCAAAACAAAAATATACGGCTAAACCAAAGCCAGCTGGTGTTTTGCCAACGGGTGATGCTATACCTACACCTGAAACTGTACCGCAACGAAAAACATCTATAATACAACAAAAATTTAACACGTCTAGTACATCATAAGTTATTCTACTACTTTCAAATTCTTACAACTCCAGTGATACTGTTTAATTTTACACGATCCAAATTTTAAACCATACAATGTTTTAGTATTTTGTAGATGGTATTATCATTAAAAGTTTAGTTCTCGTAATATATTTTTCAAACATTTGCCCTACGATTAAAGCTTAGACACGAAAATTTTATGTTCTCGATAATGTACATGATATTTAATATACTGTGTGCCAGGAAAGCATTTTCGGAGAGTTGTATCTGAAGGTTTTTGAGGCAGTCGAAAATAAAACACATTATAATTTATACTGCTTTATGACAATGTATTATGTGTTAAGCGTTATTAGTTCTGGTGTTTCGTTTATCAGAAATGGGAGTGTCGGTAATTAAGCAACGCTCGTACTATGTCGTTGTGTTACTTTAGTTATTTTTATAGACAGCGATTACATTTCGGTGTTAGATTCACATGCACGAGGGATGGATTTCAAAATCTGTTGTATAGATAAGCAATGAAGCTAGGTATTTAGGGATACGAGGAATAAAATATGATTGGTAGCGGAGGATAACAATGTAAATGTAAACAAACCAACCACTTGTATATGCATAGAATTTCAGAATAAGAAATTTTTACAGACCTGCATTTCCAAAGTTGCTGTGATGCACTCAGTAAGACTATTTATTTTCTTATAAGATGTCAGGTTGTCATAAGAATATGTGCATAGCAGTTGTTTTGGTTATTGTAAACTATATTAGTAATTCATTGCAATTTAAATTTACTAATTACTTCTCTAGTTACATACATTATCATAATAATGAGGAAAAAAACTTACAGAGTAAGCTTCTATGCATTATTAACTGTCATTAATTATTTTTATTATATATCTGTGTGTTGAAGTGCATAGAAACCTTAATAAATTTATTTTGTTGTATGAATAATGTGATGAGTATTTAATAATATATTTACCTGTATTTAAAAAAAAACAACTGATATATTAAAGTGATAAAAGTGCTCTTATGAATAAAATGGTTTTAAGCATTGAGTGTTTATTCTTATACTTTTTATTACTATAACATCACCACTTATTTCAAATTTCATTGTACAATATTATTTAAGTAGTACACATTTAAACCATGCCACTCGAACATTCAAATGTAATAAAAGTGAAAACGAACTATTACGTACTTACTATAATCTTAATTTACATATTTCATACAAATATCTATCATTATTATCTTTGATTGCCTTATTTCATTAATAATGGGCTTTACAAAGACTATCTTATTCTTTTATTAAATTTTCTCCGATATAACGTTATAATACATTAACGAGTGAATTAAAAGAAGTATCAATTACTTTTACCCATTTGCAATTATAGCTGAATATATTCGGTGTTAAATCGCTAGAAATTTTGCTGCATATGAATTATTTATCCGACTTCACAGAATGACTTAACACTTAACCAGTCCAGTCTTACGCCCGCATAAGTTCCAGAACTCAATCGCTAGTCACTGCTTTTACACCCGCATAAGTTTTCGTGTGAAACGCGTGGCTGGTTACGCATTAAGTACTACTGGCTTGCTGTGTCAGACAACTACGTGTATATTCTTTTATAAAAGTGTTGTAACACTAGGTGTACTTTAGTTCAATTCGGTACTACTATATATACAGCAGTATATGAATATAAATTAGTTGTTTTATAAGTGAACATTTTGTAGTACCCTTATAAATAATAATGTTCGTGTATAGTAACGTTTACACTATTGTGTATAGTAACGTGGCATTATTTTACGTGTCATATAATTTTCATCCACAGAGGCACTTATCTATTATCATATTTTAAAAAATTTCAAATCTCTCTGATTTATTCTCTTGTCGTAATTGCATTTACGATCGACTAACAAGAAATGATTAAAGCAATTTTTATTGTCCGAAAAAAATAATACGACCCTAACGAGCACCTTTCTTACAGGAAAATAGAAAGTATTTTTTCTACCAAAAGATGTGTAAAATTTCATCTTTCAAAATTAAATTATAATGTATCTCAAAACAATTGTTTACACATATTTCACAGTTCATATTTAAAGTGGACTTTTGTGTGTTAAAATATTTAATAATCAAGAGATTATTAAATTAATGTGTATAGTTATTTTGAATAACGATTGAATGGTTTTCGAATTTGAATCATTCCTCAAATATTGCGAATAAAAGTATATGTATTACAATTTCTTTACTTGTATAGTATCACAATTATCTTAAGTATTAAAGCATTTTAGTTAGGCATATTGGCAGCTGCTTCAATATTTACTTTTTTGATATTATTGGAACTTTTTTTATTTCTTTCCTCCTTTTTCGTCATAGTATTTTCTGTCTTTCCGTTTTTAAGTGATGCGTTTTCTGTACTCGTACATTTCACTTGTACATTTCTTCTATCAAACTTTCGTACATTGTGTAAACAACATTCCTTTTAAGTTTAAGTGTTGGTCCCAACTCTCCGGTTGGAACTGAGAAATCACGAGGCAAAATTTGGAACTTCTGTATTCTTTGGGCATTGCTTATGACTTTATTATTTGCCCTTTTAATCGCTTTATCAATTTCGTCATATACCTGAAGGCAAGTAAAATTCAGTTACTGTAGTAGCCAATTTGCCAATAAACAAATCCAGGTAAAGATCGATCGTGGATTACGCAAAATCGTTTATGTATAATAAGTAATGAAAATATTGGACTTACAAGTGGGTCACGTGTATTTATGACATCCGAAATCGTTTTAGACTGGCTTCCAATAGACTTCATCCATTTCAGAGTATCCGAAGTGACTGTATCCTCTGATTCTCCGGTCTCAGTATTCATATCAGACTAAATGTATACAAAAGAATTATTCACCGTGCATGGACTAGTACAATGAATGTCTTACCTTTAGTGTAACCAACATGGTGAGGTACCTCCTTTTATCTCCAATCAGCATAACATTACTTATGACAGACAATTCAGCTAATACTAATTGTTCTATATGGACTGGTGGTATATTTTCTCCACCAGCAGTAATAATCAACTCTTTTATTCTCCCTGAGTATCAGTAAAAAGATATTGTCTTGAAAATGTCAGAAAAATAAAACAATAGAATGCACGTATGTGTTTAAACAGATATTTACCTGTCACGTACAATAATCCATCAGAGTCTAACTTGCCTATATCGCCAGTATGCAACCATCCATCTGCTTTTAAAGTTTCCATCGTTTTCTCAGGTTCATTTAAATATCCCATAAACACGTGTCTACCACGCATACAAATTTCCCCTTTACCTTCACTGTCCGACTCATCCAATTTTGTCTCAAATTCAGGTAAAGTAAGTCCAACACTGCCTAGTCTAAATGCAAAATATGTTGTCAAACTTGAGTCTTTAGTTCTATCATCGACGTCCTAATGCCGCTGCTTAGTGTTACGTTTCACATTATGTTCGATACTAACAAGCATCAGTTGGAACTCTTACGATTAATATGATAGTAGGCAACTAAATATTTACCGGAAATATTCATTTGTGCATATAGTGTGTGCACCACTGCATTCCGACATTCCGTATGCATCTAATATTGGAATATCTAAGCTCATTAAGTACTGTTTAACTTCTACACTTAAAGGTGCAGCTGCAGTTATGCATACTTCGCATCTATCTAAACCGAGCGCTGTCCTTATTTTACTAAAAATTAGCCATCTGGCGAATAAGTAGCCCCAGTGCTTAAAATCATTGCCGTTCATTTTGTTCGTATAGTAGTATAGCCCTTGCGCTTTCGCCCAAGAAGCGATCCAAGTTTTTATCAGACCATTACCACGCGCAACTGCTTGCATCTTTTCGCATATCTTCTCCCATACTCTAGGTACACCTACGAAAACAGTAGGCCGTGCTGCGAGCATAGTTTCAACTAAAGTACCTTTAAGTGCATTCCTATCTGCAAAGTACAGTGTAGCTCCTATAGTCATGCAGCAGTATATGTCGATTATCTGGAATCCAAGAGTTGTTTGAACCGTTGTAGTAGTAGGTTCGGTCTACGTATAAACGTATTGTACTCACTTGTGCTGCAACGTGAGATAACGGTAGATAGCCAATTAGAACATGATCGATACGTCCAAGTTTGAGAAACGTCGTAATGATTTGTGCATCCTGTACCAGATTATCGTGGCTTAACATTACACCTTTCGGGTTGCCAACTGTGCCCGACTGTAACATAAAAATAAAAACGTGAATCCGAGATTTTTTCCATAATGCCTGTTGTTAGACGCGAATACTACATTTTTACAGAAACTTTATTTTATTTTTCATACCGTGTAAACCAACGTGCAGCATTCATTCACACCAATTTTCTTCAACACTTCGTTCAGTTTATCGTCGGATTCTCCTTCTCCCATCTTCATTACGTCGTCCCACTAGAAGATATGAATTCTCATCAAATACCGTTTGTTGGGAATTTTATATTATCTAGTGTGTAACGTTACTCACGCCCAATACATCCTTATGCTCCGGTGTTTCCCCGTACATGATGATCGCTTTTAAATCGGGAAGATTGTTCCTTATCTGTAATATCTTTTCCAATTGTTTGGCATCTTCGACGACTATTATATTCGCTTTACTACTTTCAGCGCAATATTGACACGCCTGTGGGGTATTCGTGGTATACACCCCGACCGCTATTCCTCTGAGGAGAAGCGCAAAAAAGTTGCAAGTCTTTCTCGGGTTATCTTTAGTCGGGTTTATGTATAATCGTCAGAAATATATTTATATTTACCCTGCGTATATAGCGGCAAGATCTGAAAAAAACCATTCCGGGCTATTGAATCCCAGGATACAGACAGAATGGTGCCGTTTTAAGCCCAATTTCAGGAAAGCCTTGGCCACGGTTCTCACGTTATGTTCGTATTCTCTAAAAAGGGAAAGGATTAATGAAAAACGAATGAATCGATATTACATGTTCATCAAGTAACATTCATACCTGTAGGTATACGTCTTCCGTTCACCTTGGGCGTTAAGTCTTGCTACAAGAGCAATGCCATTAGGACGTATGGTAGCTGTCCTTTTTAATAATCCAGGAACTGACAAAGGCGCAGCCTCTGAATTCGGGCTGTTATCGTTGAATCTGATTCGTACGCATTCGTCCGACTTCGTTACGATATAATCGTCCGCGGGCAGAATTTGATCGGGGCCTACGACAATAATGTACAAAAAGGATGTTAAGCGTGGTCCAACATGAATATTTTTATTTCTATTCTTCTTACAACGGAATAATTACAAGTACGTACCATCGAGACCCGTTTCAGTGCACCTCGCATGATAAGTATGCTTTCCTATAGGTTCCTGTTACAATGTTAATTAAATGATTAATATACTAGTTATTTTTCTAACGTCGGAAGGCAAAATTCAAAAGGATCATTGGTGTTCTGGAAGGTAAAGAAGAGGGCAAAGTAAGCATGCATCGAATCTATCTCTGTAAACGATGAAATTCGTATTAGTGTTACCTACTAACCAATTTCAGTTACTAATTATTAGAGATATATTTTTACTAATTGTTTACTTTGTTCGCATACCTTATCGTTTAACGAGAAACCTTTTATCTCCCCATTAGGTTGAGCTGCTGTCATATTATCTGGAATGACAAAATAAATAAGTGGCAAAAAAAATTAGCTTAATATCAGATCAATTATACACTCAAAGTTGGATGAGTCATATATGTATCGTATAGGATAATATATGTATCGTATCCGATTACGCACCACAGTTGTAAATGCAGAGACAATTGAAGGAATAGAAATACAACCTACTCTTTAACTATGTATAGGACATATTGGCACGTGAAAAATGATTCGATTTTGATGCATCATCACAGTTTGAATCGTACGACTTGACCGCCGATGATGTTAAAGGTCATTCGCAATACTCTTACCTCGCTACGCAAGCATTATCATAGACCATAATCACGTTCGGATGATTTCGATAGTTCATTTCTGGTTAACGAGGCTTCATCGGCGGCCTCGGACAGTCATTATCGTCAAAAATAAAAATCTTTTATCTGGTTATAATACAAATTTATAACTCTGTCAAGTTCGAGCAAATATTAGAAGTCGATAAAAGCTATTTTGATTTTTAAAACATAGTCGAATTAGAAGTTGGTATTCGCGTCGTTGCATCTAATTACACGATTGCATATATGAATTGTTGAGACATATGTGGGCAAACATTCATCACAGCTATTCAACAAACGTGTACAAAGATGAATCTGCTTTTCGCCTTTCATTGATATCAAAGAAGGATTAATTAAAGAACAGGTCTTCAATGCAGATCATACGAGCGTAAGACACTTTATACCGCGCTCCACTATTTTATTTGCTTAGCATAGAACGTTGAAATTGAAGCGGAAGGAAGTTTTGTGTAATTGGAACGGTACAACGTGAACGCGAAGCAAGAAGAATGAGTTGCCCTAACGGTCGTGTTGTTTTAAAGACATATCTTCCTTCTTTTATCTACGATGACTTTTGCCATTCCTAGAAGATAGTTGGAAGCGTTATTTCGAATTTTTTTTACAAAGAACCCATCAATTTTATTATTATTCAGTTTATTGCTATTTACATGCTTATTGATATTTAAACTATCTTTACAAATTTTCGCACTAAAAAAAAATGAAAATCAAACGCAGTTGACTGCTTTACAGTCATCGTGAAAAAAAACATGGGGTTACTGCGACAATGATTAGACTCGTTCTGGTGATCTGAAACAAAAAATGTAAAGAGATTCTTTATTTGTATGCCTTTGGCTATAGTCGGTACCAGAATGATATAAAAATATTGAAAATTAAGCAAATGGTGGCGGTTTGAAAATTAATTTTCGATTTTCGCACATTTTTTCAACTTTAAAGGTCTGTGAAAGTTTGAAAAACAAAATATTTTATCATGATTCTGGTAGACACGATAGCCAAAGGCATACAAATAAAGAATCTCTTTAGATTTTTTGTTTCAGATTACCAGAACAAGCCTAATCATGCCCGCAGTGACCCCATTTTTTTCACGATGACTGTAAAGCAGTCAGCTGAGTCTGATTTTCATTTTTCTGTATTGACAAAATTTGTAAAGCTAGTTTAAATATCAATAAGCATGTAGCAATAAACTGAATAATAATAAAATTTATGGGTTCTTCGTAAAAAAAAATCCGAAACAACGCGACGAAAACGCCTCGTCAGACCAGAGTATCCCCTTAAGGGGGTATAGGACTATTGAACGACTAAAATTGACATTTTCATGTCGGTTGGATTGCTTAGATACCAAATAATCGCCATACCGGCATTTTTTACAGTTTTTTATGTACGCTTTTACAAATAATGTAAAATAACAAAATTGTCAGAATGTTGAAAATTATTCAAGTTATCTGACGCTAAAGATGGTACCGCATAGCGTGCAGTTGTAATCGGTGTACATAGTTCCTGGTAAACCAATCATCTAAAAGCAAGATGCTTTGAGGTGAGTAATTTCCACACTAATAGTTATCGTGTAAAATTTTGCTGGGTGAATTTAAACAAAAATTGTAAAAGTTACACACGAATCATTTTTTTTCGCACATTTCTATGGGAAATAAATGTCTTTAATCAGTTATAAAATGGTTTACAAACATCCAATGTTGATGCGCAACTTCCACACGATAGAGAAAGGAATTCTACAGCTACAGTTAAAATTTTAAGTGAAAATATTCATTCGTTCAAGAGTTATGATGTACACCGTATTTGAAAATGTAGTTTCAAAATAAACGGCTTCAAAGTTAAGTCCCATTCTCCAATACCGCTCTGCGAGGCCGTTACTCGACGGTGCACTCAATTACGTTCAGCGCTATAATTTCCGTAATTATTCGAATTTCCTCAAGGTACATTGTTGTAAATGTACACAAAGCATGGCACTTTCAGAATTAATAATAATAAAAAAATCGATTTTTCGAGATTTCAATAGTCCTATACCCCCTTAATCGAGAAAAATGTTTTTCAAGACATAAGTGAGTGCTATGTACAGTTTGTGCCAAGTCTCCGATAGTCCAGAGTTTTCAGATTGTCGTCGAGAATCTGTTGCTCGTCGTTTTTTAAACACGATAATTGTTCCACGCTTTACGTTAATCTTGAATTTTTAAATTACGCAAACTCTGTACCCCTGACAGAGTTCGAACTCTAGTGAAAGCTGTTATCGTCGAACGTACTTAATACGAATGTCTCGAGCTTTTTGTTTATTTGGTCTGTTTACTCTTCCTCGCATCAGGCGATACTCGACCAAAGTGCGCCCAATAGATGTATAAACATTTACTGTTCGTATACATGTTGTGTAAAATAATGATAGATTATTTCTGACTTCTGAGTGTTGGATATGAGAATTATTGTATTATCTGTATACACGTATATATCGCACGACCTTGACTATACCACTATAGAGTCAGCAATCATGAATTTTAAATGACTGTTCAATCTCTGGCATATGAGGCTCGTTGCTGTCAACTTGCTTGCGGTTATCGAATAGTTTCATCTGTCGATACAATAATACCGAACGCTTATTGTTTCATGTCGTTGACATCATTGACTCTGAACACGCGCAATTGTTGTGAGCAATGTTAGCGCTCAAATCGTTCCCCTTCGTTCGAATCAACGACTTCAATTACATACCGGCGCAAATAGAATATTTCTTCAATTAGAGTCTTGGATAATTTCAGTGTTTCCGGTGTTGTAAAATTTTTAATCTTCCTCTATACATTATCTATCTACGGTGTTACAAATTAAATAGCGTTAGTAATTTATTAGATACTTTGACATTCCAAATATGCTGCACTTCCTCTAGCATTGGTGTCGTGAGAAACCCTTTCCCTTCAGAAAGAACACCCTTTAGTCATCACAGTTCTCGCGCATGACCACTGCGGGAATACAAGCCCCAGGTGTCACCTTGTTCATTTATTTATCAACCATCGTTATTCTTATTATCGTATTTTGCAATAAGCATCGTTCCAGTGCTAACTACTGCGCGCGCGTTATGATGGGTACTGTAAGCCTGGCCAGCAATCGTGCTCAAGCGAAGACACAACGTTCTTATTCGTCTTAGAAGGTCTACAATCTTCTGCCTATCCGAATTCATAATTGAGCACGTCCCTACGATAACCTTCGCGTAGACTCAAAAGTACAACAAGTTTCCTCTGCGTCTCATCAGCATATTGAGTTCAAAGTACAAATTGACATCGCGGGTACCATATTCTTCGGCCGAGTAACCAATAAGGATTGATCTTTGCCAACACTTTTTTGCCCGCTTCGATAAGCGCCGTGCGCGTAAAACGTTTATATCAGCAACTCTTGAATACGTCTAGTAATTAAACATCAGATTTCCTCTGTTTACGCGAAGCATTAAGCAGTTATGAAAAGTCCAAGCATAAAAAGTCTTTACGCAAAAGGTGCGCGAAGACTTGCGATAATTTAAACGAGCTTTGCGAGGGGGTGAAAATATAGTGCGCAGTAATTAGAATCGCTAGCGAAGGTATTATAATTCTGCAGAACGGTTTCAAACAACGCCTACAAACGAGCTTCTAATCAATTCAAACAAGTGTGCGGAAGAAGAAGCATTGTTTAAAACGTATCTCATGAACAATTAACGTTGAATCGTCCGATCGAACGCGACCTCGTCATCGTCACCGCTTCGAGGGTGCGTCTCCGAGAACGCTCCCCGTTTGGGATGTACTAACGAAACACCGACGCGTACCGACGATCCGGATTACTTTACGATCTACACCCGACCCGCCCGATCTACCTTAATTTTATAAAATACCTTTGAAAAGGAGAATAACCATCTTGACGGATATCGAGGTACGCTGCCCTGATAGGAATACCGCGACTCAACTGTCGGGGCTCGCTAAAATCAATAATAGAGAACATCACACCACCTTTCGGCGGTAGATTCAACCGTACAGCGGATCTTTCACCTCTACCTATTTTGTTTAATTAAAAAGTAAAAGGGTCACGCGAACTTATAGCCATTCTGACGTATCTACGTACACAACGTCGATATAAATGCGCCGCAGTGGGCCCAAAATGCTATCGGAGCGTCGAGCGTTGGCGGTAAATGACATGCAAGTATCAACCCATTAAATAATTATTTTTCTTATCGTTCTTGAAACTACAGTCACAAAAAAACCCGCGTTTCCATATACTAGACATTGATGACCGCGTGTCCCTTCATTAGACGACATTTGTGAAAAACGCAAACACGCAAATTGCCACGTTACGCAATAAATACATAGCATTAGGTTGGAACATGAGTACGCGACAATTGTCCTTTAAATAGGACCGTGATTCAAGTATACTTGTTCTCAAGAAGATGAGAGAGATTTATGTTTTAGCGGCAAAATTGGAAGCATCTTATATGCAAAGTTACACTTGTGGTGTTTCTGGACCGAAGATTATTCGGATTTGAAATTTTAACTTTGAGTTCGGACGCCACATAAGCACCCAGGCGATATTTAACAATGAGGTCAATATCAAGATGAAGTAATCTTCGTAATATGTGCTCAGATGTTTATTTAATTTATTAGTGGGGTATTCAGTGCAGAGTTTTATCTGCCGATAGATAGCACGATAAAATGCGTGTAAATGTTATTGTATACATATTAGCAGTGATCTACACTTCAACGATCACCTTTAACATGATGCATGAACAGATAGCTATTACTGAATCGCATAAGTGATTCGTGATTGATTGTCGGTTAAAAGTTAATTCATTACACAAGGGCCATGCAAGATTCGCAGAGTTGCGATACCTTACGCGGTTAATGAATGAATTCGACGATTCTTGAGTAGAGTAAATAAGAGGGACAAAATAGTATCCACGGAGTCGTACTTGAGGCGATTTCTTCTATTGTGATTTTCTTTCTCTTCGTTGTTCTCTTCCGAATAGTACCGTTAAATGTCAGTGGTTCGTTTAGTACGCGGAAAGTGGGTCTATGCGCTCGAATAATTTCCTTATGAAGTTACCGAAGGAGGACGATTTGGGGGCATTGACATGTTCTCGATAGTAAAAGTCCAAAAAGCAGTAGAAATAAATGAATAGACAAAATCCTCTATGGGAACTCTGAAATTACTAATACGTATAGCACAGTAGTGTCGTTTCCTGCACAGACAGAATCTTATTTTTGGTGTTCGATATAGAGTTACTGTTACTGTTTAATTATGCAATATAATTTATTGGAGCTTATCTTTTCATATAATTTCGATAGATTTGTGTGGGGGCATACGGCAAGTTTAGCATCCACGAATGATAATGAATAATTTTGTTTAGCGGTGGTCACTAATCTTAAAACTATACGCAATGATTTACTTTGTCCCAATAATTTATTTTTCCCTCCTTCTCGCGACAGACAACATTTCTGGTGATAACTATAAAATCTTTCCTACTCGTCTGCTATTAATAGCTTCATATTGTTTGGGAAATACTAGAGAATTCTTTAATGTCAATATTTCTTATTGGCTAGAGAATAGTGAGCAACGGTTTAATAAGAAACGTTAAAATTATATGATACAATTTACAATGTATTCAACGTTAAGAATTCTCATTACTACATACAAACTCTCTGCAACGTATGCAAAGAAAAGGCAACAGTAAAAACAAGTCAAAAATGCGCATAAATATAGATGTTAATATATATTGCAACTTTCTCAGAGTATGTGTCGATACTCAGAGTTGATATGAACCAATTGGACAGAGGATGAAATTCAAAATATTCGAGTACACGTGCGAACGTGAACACGGTTTATGAGTTTTTATGATAATCGCCTGGTTACACTACGATCTATTTCTACCCAGAATAAACGCCAATGATTTGTAACGCGGCGAATCATTGATTTTTTTCCATTGACATTGAGACGCGTGATTGGTCGACTCTAATAAATGCGAACATACGACTCGGGCAACTTGTCACACCATTTGCTAATTTACATTTCTCTTTCCTCTTTTTTAAGCAACTCTTTTTTTCCTAAACTGAGCAATACAAGTATTATAATTTGGTCGTATACCATTTTCTGAAATTGCAAACGACATTACTTGAGCTATTTTTATGTATATATATTTGGAGCCCCGAGTCAGAATGTATTAAGTCTATTTTTTTTAAAGAATGACATTTCGTGTGTTCTAAAAAAAAGTGAATTTATTACATTCCGGTTCCAGGGTCCAGATATCTGTCGTGTCCAAGATAACGATATATCCGCGACGAACCTCTGGAAAAAGTGAGGAAGGGGCTTGCAGCCCGTTACCGGCTATCACGCCACATCGGAATCCGCACCATGTTTTGAAATCCGTTCGGCGTTTTATCCTCATCGAACAAATTTCATATGCCAATTATAAATTCGTCTCGCCGACGGAAAGTAAATACGTCGTTTTAAATATAAAACAATCTATGACTATCGAATCCCGTTTGAATGTCTCGAACGAGAATCGATAGGACCACTGGTCGAACATTAGACGTGTTTACATAGTAATAATTTTGTCGACAGCAAGGTTGCGAGTCGATATTACCAACGGGGTCTAAATTCCGACAGCGAAACTCTAGGAGAGACAGCTTGTTTGAAACGTACCTGATAGTTCCGTCAATTACAATTTCTCGGTGACTGCACGGATGAACACTGCGCGACGTAGTCGGTGCCGGGAACGTCTTTCCGTCTGATAAGTTCCACGCGACTCGAAAGTTCTTACGATACTGACGGTACAACAAACTCATTCGATTGTGGCCACGTGCCTTCGATTAGCGGGCCGCTTCACATGGTTGGCCTGTTCCCGCGAACATTTCTACAACAATTCGTGAATATGGTTTAGAGCATTACTACGCCATAGGTTCTCGTCTAGAACAGTTCTATTTTCTGATAACACTCATCAAAATTTTCGTGGAAGGGAACATGATTGGCATGAATAGAAACGACGAATAATAATAATAATAATTCGTCTTAGTCACCACAAAATTACATGAATAATTAAGTGACAAATAGAACCCGGCAAGAGAATTGCAAATGATAAACTTGAAATGTCTAAAGTAAATAAATCTCTAGAATTATAAAGAAAGAGATAAATAAAGTAGGAAAGTAGGGAAATAATGAAAAGAATGGAAATGGGGTTTAGGGAAACTAAAAATGGAATACTGAAATGAGCAGCATTTCTTCTTGTATATCATTCGTAGCGGTATTCATAGTAGGAACGTGTGGGACAAAGGAAAACATGTTCACTTCAATATTATAAACATATATATTTATTCATTTATTTATTTATCTAACATATACGGGTAAGACCCATTTCTTAACAGAATTGGTAATAAACGATACCCAGAAAAGATGGACATTCCACAGAAAACAAAAGAAAAACAAAAACAACTGAAATATATAGAGTACAATGATTGTGAAACCCGAAAAATGCGCATAACTTTCAACACATAACCATATGTGCTACTGCTCTATAGACACTAGTCTTATAAGTGGATGGAAAAAATTAATCTCTGTATAATACGTGTTAGCCAGATTACAATACCTACCATTCGTTATTCTATGTAAACAATGGAAAAGTACATATAACCAAAGTATGTCCCAAAAAAGTATATAGGGTGGATGAACCAGTAAATGAAAACGTACCAGTGAATGGCCATTATTTATTAAAATGAGTGAAATAAGTCATTAAAATAAGCAACTAATTAATTAGAGACTTCTTTTAATTTCCTGCTTCGTATCCAAACAATTTTTACAGCACGTGGAATTAATCCCGCTGCAAACATAAGTTTATAATAGTGTTTATTCATTAGTCTTAAGTGTTCATTTATTGGTGCGCTTACCCTATAACCATAAATTTGATAACAACAATCTTTCCTCGTGAACTAGAAGTGTTTTAGACGGGAAGCTGTGGCGTGGCGATGCTCTAAACCATGTCCACGAATTGTTATAGAAATGTTCGTGTGAAAAGGTCAACCATGTGAAGCGGTTTACTAATCGAATGCACAATCGAATGAGTTTCTTATGGTACTACACCGTACTACACGTCGTTTTTGCCGCGCTAAACCTCCACTCATTTTGCAATGAGTCCACTGGAATCTCCAGCTACACGAGGACAAAGAGGAGATATAATAAGAGGCATCACTCGACAAGGACAGAAATAACCTAGGGAAATCACTAGACAACCAATTTAAATGCCCATTCGGCCCCATTCGGTAATGATCGTTAAACTTCGGCAATAATCAGCCAACTGCGATAAGGTACATTCAGTCGATTTGAATATCCCGCTCGAATAGACAACCAATTTAAATGCCAAGGTCAAGTAAGGACTTCAAAGATTCCGCCCGGAGTGACGCCTCTTATTATATCTCCTCTTTGACGAGGAGATTAGCAGTTGAAAAATTTCGCACCATGTGGCAGGGATTAGGAGCCAATGTTGTATGAAAATGGTAAGACATGTGCGAACTGGTGCGAGAGAGAGAGAGAGAGAGAGAAGTACAGATTCACAATCACCCGTCTTTCTTTCTCGCACGATATCGGCGCATGCGCAATACGGTCGATTGTGAATCTATACTTCTCTCTCTCTCTCTCTCTCTCTCTCTCTCTCTCTCTCTCTCTCTCTCTCTCTCTCGCACGATGTTGGCGACAGTTTCGAGTTCTACATGTTAATGAGACCTCCATGTCTATATGCTCTAAGATGCGACCGCACACGGGCGAGTATTATACAAAGTAATAGGTAGCATGATACTCATGCATGTGCGATCGTATGTTTTTCGATTCAAATTAAAAGAACGCCGACGGTTGAACTCTTCACTCTCTTAACGGTGATTCACGGAGGCAAAGTTATAATGCGCGATCTATACAACTGGTAACTTCTTTTCAAACATGTTTCTACACACATCCTACCTTTTTGTTAAGTAGGTGCCCGAAGTAACTGTACATATCGACAGTGTACAGAGATAACACAGTAAAATCTGGTCGTGTCATGATAGAAAACTTGAAATTTCCTTGATGCCGTCAATGAAAAGAGTAGATTTAATTGTAAATGTTCCTGTATATTCGAAATTCAATCATTTTACTTTTGTCTCTATTTCTATTCGACTCGACAGAGTTAACCTATCTAAAGTTTACCGAAGGAATAAGAACAAACGCAAAGTTTCTTAAAATATAACTCGCTACATATTTATATACCTAAGCAGTTTCTCTTAATGTCCCATTTCTTTTCCTTTGAAATACAAGAATTAAAAGAAAATATTTTTTAAACGTACCTACGTATAAACTAAGTGAACTATGGATATGTTTTAGAACCTCTGCACTCGTCATTACTTCAAAATTTATTTAAAAGATGCAAATATTTTAAACCGGCTATAGTCGAAGAGTATTTTAAAGTAGTTTAAAGTAATTGTATATTGGCGCGTGTAAAATCCTTGAATGTACTTACATGCGCAGGCGATAACGGCACAGCTATACTTACACACAGGTTAAATGATATTTGTTCTTGCGCATAAGTTCTGTTATTACTGGCCGCTTACAATTCTATAAACTGAAGTCGAGTTTACGACCACTGGAAGTAACATTTTGATTGATCGATCAAAATGCCAGGCACACCGATGAAGGAAGAAAACGACACGTTGGAGAAATCACAGACGACGGAACGCCCCCCGAATGCGAATTGTGAGCCTGTTGTGCGGGAAATAACGCAAACCGATAGATTGAACAAAAAGTTATTGGTGTCCCTTTTAGAACGGATGAACAAATCGAACGGCGAGTTCGATAAATTTATGGAAAAGGGAACTAGCAGTTGTGATTCTCAAGATGACAACGAGTTTAATTAGAATATAAATACATTTGTTGCGGTACATAACCTACATGCCGTCAGGCGACAATATTCTCGTTACAATTCTACAATTATTAAGCCAGGAACATTAGCCAAGGGGAAACGCGGTTTAAGTGTTTTTACCCAGCTGTTTATATTCAAGGACTGCCCAAGTTATTTACGGTTAAATACGAAATTGTCGCATCTTATAGAGTTAAAAAAAAAGTGGGGGTACAACTTGTTGAATATGCCGACGTTATCAAACGGTTCTGATTATGAGGATGAACACGATATAGTAACCGAGTATGAGAAACAAGATTTAGATGGAAATAATATTGATGTGAACAGAGATGAAGATGCAGGCTCGGATTATGAAGAAAGTACTGGGAGAAAAATTGATCCGTCGACTTCTAAGCGGAACGTAGTAAGAAATCCTTTACCCAAGCTAAACACCGAGCGTTTAAAAGGTCCCAAGGGAATACATACTATTGAGAAATATTTCGAGGGCTTTAAGTTTCATGGGAAAGGATACGAAAAGTTAGATTTGGATAGGGTCATGAAGAGGATGGAACATTGGGCACACAGACTGTTTCCAAAATTAGAATTTGATGATTTCACGGAGAGACTAGAGAAGTTGGGTACTAAGAAAGAGCTTCAGGTCTTTGTACACAAATACAGACATGATATGATTAGCACAGAAGATGATATAATTACCGAGGATAATATAGATGCTGAAAATGACAAAGAGCAAGATGGACCTATCGACGAATTTGATTTACTAATTGCTGAACAAATAGAAAAGCAAAAACAAGTTG